>CM053026.1:364941702-365583849 GCA_028564925.1 Lithobates sylvaticus | reverse complement strand
AAAATATGCACAAATGTTTGCTGTGTGGTTTACTTCATGTAGAGCCCCCTTTTTTTTGTTCTTTTGGTGGGGGGGGGGGCAAACTCATTAGGAACCCCCTCCCCCAACTGCTCGTCAGATGGTACCAATCCTTTATCTGCTGGCTTTCCCAAGGTCCATACACACTATATACCTACCTCTTTATAGTGCGCATCTTTAGGGATGAATTCAGCAAAGCATGTAGTGCAAGGGGCTGCCTCCATACATTCCATTTCCTTTTTTTTGTCTTCTTTCCCTCCTATTAGCTTGCTTGGTAATTTAATAATGTCACACTGTGCCTGCCTTTTTTTGGGGGGGGGGGGGGGGGTTGAAATGTTATTTGATCTTTCCTGTGGCCTGCCAATAGTGTTAAGTACAGAGGGTCTGGCCAAACTAGCCCACATTATTGAGCCATTTGCCAATCAATGAAGTGCAGAGGGTTAGCTGTCCACCACCCCCCCCCCAAAAAACCCCTAGTTATTGCCAATGGCCCATCAGAAGTGGGGGGATTGATGGGGGGGTGAGTAATCTGTGAAGGGGAGCCTCTACTTTTCTGTGCAAATACTTTCCAGCCTCCAATTTTAGACAATGCTCTTGTTCCAAGATGTTGATTGTCTAATCTGCTTGCAATGTTTAGGTGCAAAGTGACTATTTTTTTTTTCTTGTTTCACTCCACAGTTCCCTTCCACGCCACAGGAATGGCAGACTGTGGCCTCCCACTTTGCCAGCCGTTGGGACTTTCCTAACTGCGGAGGGGCAATTGATGGGAAACACGTCCGCATCGTCCCACCGCCCAACTCGGGGTCCTACTATTATAATTATAAAGGGTTTAATAGTGTAGTGATGTTGGCGGTGGTGTCGGCAACATACGAGTTTATGTATGTGGACGTGGGGATGAACGGCCGGATATCGGATGGTGGGGCCATTACGCACACGGAGTTCTACTGGCGTCTCCAAAGTGGCAGTCTGTGCTTGCCACCTCCAGAGGAGAATGCCGAAGGACTCCCCTTCGTCTTTGTCGCAGATGAAGCGTTTGCGTTGACTCCCCATGTGATGAGGCCGTTCCCGATGAGGACCCTCACCCCGGACCAGAGGGTCTTCAACTACAGGCTGTCCAGAGCCAGAAGAGTTGTGGAGAACGCTTTTGGCATCCTGCCAGCCGCTTCCGCCTGTTCTTGACGGCATTTAACTTGGCGGAATACAAACTGAACCACATAGTTCTTGCCTGTTGCATATTGCACAACTTCCTCAAAAGACATAACAGGAACTATGTGGTGCCCGTTGGCCCAGATGTGGAGGGCCCTCCAAATGCCGAACTCACAGCCCTTCGAGTGGCACGTCCAGGCTTGCCCCCTCTAAATGCCCGTGTGGTCCGGGACCAATATATGCAGTACTTTGTGGGTAGGGGGGCCATTGCTCTGCCTGACGATGTGTGAGAGGCATTTTTTAATAAATCTGATATTTTAACCAACCTATGATTTCATGTCATTTCAGTCTTCTTTTTAGCTTATTTTACTTTGACATTTTTTCCCTTTGCCTTCGACAGTGGGAATGCACTTCTGGGCAAAAGGAGGTAACAGTCTCTTCTTCCCAAAAAGATTATTCTCATGTTGTGTGTTTGCTACCTAATCTTTGGTCTAGAGAAGGTTTGTACTGCATAACTGACACCCAAAATACTCCTTTTCATCACCAGGTCTGACATGTGTGTATTCTCCAAAATGCTGTGCTCCGTGTTTTCGTACAAAGCACTGTGGGTGTCATTTACATAAGTCAAATCCGCTATGCTCTACAAGTGCATTGAAAAAGTTCCCCGGGAAAGAAAATTGGAGTGCAAAGTGGATTTGCCTTTAGTAAATAACACCCATTGCCCCCCATATCCTTTTCATTTTACATACATAATGCATTGTGTTTTTTAAATAAGGAAGCCACACATTTAGAAAAATAAAAGTTTACTAGGAAAACATTCCCCAGTGCGTTTACAATCTTCACGCCAAAACTGACAACATCTTGGTTATTTACAACATTGTTTACAAACATTCCGCAATTGGTAAAACCAGGCATGGAGCAAAACAGAACCTAGGAACTTGGAAAGTTCAACTTTGTAAAGTGAAGACAAGATCAGACATGACTATATGTTCAAAGTGTGTTTGATCTTGCCTTCATCACATGGGGGGGTCACCCCCGAAAAGTGAAATTTGGAACATGCACACAATTTGGGACTGAAAATGGTCATTAGATGGTAAAACACATGCCTAGAAGCTTCAAAAGTGCCATTTTCCATCATGGGGATGAATGGACGTTTTTTGGGGGTGCAACCCCTTCACCACAACCACTTTCGTAGTTCGTAAAGTGTTTGCACCCCCAAAAAAACGTTGCCATTCATCCACCATGGTTGGAGCTAGCACATGTGGACACAATGTGTGCATGTTCCAAATTTCAGACAGTTTTTAAGTTGCAAATGTGTTCTGAAGCTGGCACAAATGTGTGTTAATTACTTGGTGCGTTTTCATATTTTTCCTAAAATATCAATGATGTTCTTCAATTTTTGTTGAACATCATTGATGTTTTGCTTTATGTAATCTAGATCTCTATTGCAGACCATTATCTCTCCGATGAGTACGTGGGCACTCTCTGTGGTAAAGTGCGATTTTTCTTCCACAACATCCACGTCACCTAAAAACCACAAACAAACAAAAATGGGGTGTTGGAAATGAGGCAGCCATACATGGATTAGCTTACCAGTAGCTGTGTTCTCCCACACTCACCTGTTGTGGTGACAATTTCTCCAAGTTCGATGATCTCTCCTTCCTCCTCCTCCTCCTCCTCTGCTTCTGCTCTTTCCCCTTTTTTGGTAGGTGTTGGTTTGGGGGTTTCCTCAGACGGCCCAAGTTTTCGCTCCCCTATGAGAATGTCCAAAAGGAAGATTTAGCAACACAAGCTATTGAGGGCAGAAATAGGAAATGACAAACATTGCTTGAAAGTGACGGACACTATTTTAGTTTGGCCAGTTACAAATGTCAACTACATGAATGAAGTCACTTTGTAAAGGTGCTAAACTGACTAGCTTTTTGGTAGAAGTTTGTGTGATGGAGACCCCCCTCTAGTATCCACTGGAGCACATGTGTGGAAAAGCATAATAAAAAGGGGGGTTTGGGTGTCCCAGCACTAGTGCTCTAGAGTCCAGATGGGTAAACAGCTACTGAGTGACCTCTCCTTTACATTGAATAAATTGGCTTTACATTCTTGATGACATTTCTAGTGAGAACAAACTTCCTTTCCCCAAAAAAACACCAAACATCGTATTATAAGTGGCCGAACGATCGAGGTTGCGTACGATCGAATGCACACACACACGACATGACAGTGGCAGAAAGATCGAGGCTGAGTACGATCGAATGCACAGACGAACCTGAAAGTGGCCATTTTGGAATGTACAACTTGGTAAAAAATCAAAACACAATGGAGCAGTATGCAAGCAAGAAATCAAACACAAAACACAACTACTTACTTTTTTGAAGAATTCTCTTGATCTTTCTGTACTGATCGGCCTCCCTCAGTTTCAGGTCTGACCAGCGTTTCCTGAGTTGCTCCTTGGATCGTTGTACCCCAAAATTATTGTACAGCCTTCTCACAACTTTAGACATGATCTTGGCCTTGCGGACATTGGGGTTGAGGTAAGGCCCATACTTCCCATCATAGTCGCTCCTCTTTAATATGTCCACCATCTCCAACATTTCTCCAAATGACATATTGGAGGCCTTGAATTTCAGGTTCCGGGATCGGACGTTTCTGCCTCCGGACTTTCCTCGTCCTCCTCCTCGTTGGTGGGATATTTGTGGCGCACCTGCTGTGTCCCCGCCATGTGCTCTCCCCACTACGCCGTAAAGAGAAGGGGTGGGGAATAGACGAGAAAGATCGTCAGGGCGGGCGGAGTTTGAAGCATGCGCAGTGTATATAAAACGTCACACGCCTGTGTCGTAGCCACGATCTGGGAGACGAGGGGAGAGAAAACTCACACGAGACGATCGCTACAAACGAAGGTACAATTTAACGTTGGTACATAACTAGCCTAGACTGATTTGAACTTGAGGCTTCTTTATGGAGAAGATTAGGAGAGTTTAGCCTGACATAATTTATAGGGTTTGGTGTGTTGTTGTGTCTTGCAGAGATTGATATGAAGGGATTCAACGACATGAGTTTTCTCCCCCTCTTCATTGCCAAATACAGGGATTTTCCCATATTGTGGCAGGGTATACACCCACATTACACCAACAAACCAAAGAGGCACGCAGCCCTGGAGGAACTTGTGGAATTTGTCAAGCCAAGGTTCCCCACGGCAACTGTTGATGATATTAGAAAGAAAATTGGCAGCCTGAGGAGTGCGTATATCAGGGAGAGGAAGAAGGTCGTGAAGTCTGAGGAAACTGCAACTTCAGCAGATGAGGTCTATGTCCCCAAGCTCTGGTACTATCAGAGTCTCCATTTTCTGAAGGACCAGGCTGATGTCACGGAGCCAACCTCAACTCCTCCTTCCACGCTTCCTTGCGCACAGCCCACCCCTGATGAGGCTTCCGAGGAGCAACCTGGGCCTTCCAGTCTGGAAGAGGTGGAGGAGCCCAGCTTGTTCCAGGTATAGTAGTTTTGTTACCATTTATGGGAATAATGAATGATGTTCACTTAATTCAGGATCGCCAATTGCTTAGTTCCTAACGTGTTTGACATATCAACAGACAGTGGTGTGGGAGACATTTGGGGCCAGAATCTAAACTGCTGGGCTGAGAATTGTATGGTTTTCTATTTGTAAACATTTTGCACCAGTCACTAGATGAGAATTGTGTGTGTTTGATGAACAAATAACTGAAACTATGTCCCTTTTTCCTACACAGGAAGACCTCAGCCAGGAGGTGGCTGTGGAAGGTGGCAGTCAGGAGGAGGCAGGGGTTAGTGGCAGCCACCAGCTGGGTAGTGGCAGCCAAGAGGGGGCTAGGCCTCGGAGCCTGACTGACACCCAAACCCCTCCCCTCCACCCTCCGTACAAAAGGGCGAGAAGGGGGGTTATGCGGCACAGTCAGCGCTCCGGATGATCAGAGAGGCTTCAGACTCCCTACATGCCACACCCGCCGACGAGGAGACCTTTGGCTCGGTGGTTGTCACAAAAATGATGGGTATGGAGGTGAGGCAACGCAACATGTGTGAGGGGCTCATCCTCCATGTCCTAAATAAGGGTAGGGCTGGGGAGATGACCCCAGTCACACATGTTTGCCATAGCTACCATGCTCCGCCTCCTCCTCCTCCTCCTCCTCCTTCTGCCACCCCACCAGCACGACAGCCACAGCGTGGAAGGAAGCGTGGAAGGAAGACCTGAGAGTGACGACCTGCAATCAGTCTGGTGTGAGAGAAGATGGAGCCTCTTGTAGTACCAGAGCCTGGGGACCTAGATGGCATCTGCTGCAGTTCCGGATACTTTGGACTTCACGACCAGATTGCACTCCCCTTAATATACGTACTCCTCAGCCCCCAATTTTCTACGCTTGGACAATGATGGTTGCCGTGGGGGGCCAAGACTTTGCAAATTCCCCAAGTTTCACCATGGCTGCGTTCCTCTTTGGTTTGTTGGTGTGACCTAAATAAAGGTTTTTTTGATTTGAAATAATCATTGACTATTGTGTTTTACTTTGCTACAATGACAGTTTTTCTTTGAGTAGGCTGGTACATTTCACTAATCCTAAAGTAGAATTAACAAGGGGCAACAACAACAAACAACCTCCTAGTAAATTTAAGCAAGAAATACAAATGTAAATAATGTGTTTTGGTAATTTGAGACACACAACCCCCCTCCAAAAAAAAAAAAAAAAAAAACATTCAAATATGTATTCCCCAAAAAAAAAAAAAAAAGACAAATCATGGTAAAAAAAGAACAAAGATTCTTTTCCGTTCAGAGTAAAAATAAACATGTAGTGTATAAATGCTGCAAAGTAATAAAGAAGTAAGTTTGTGAGAAGTGCGGGTGAATAGGAGCAGCTAAAACATGTCATTCTTGTTGCATTGTAAAGAAAAAGAGAATGCGCTGCATTAAAGACATTTTAACATTGCAGCGTGACGAATGTGCTGTGTCGATTAGGAAAGGTAGTTTTACCTGACCGAGCGCTTCCGTCACAGAATTTCTTCTGAGCATGCGTAGCACTTTGTCCGTCGGACAAGCGTACACACGCTCGGATTTGGTGTGATCGGACCGGGTTGACGGCAAATCTTTCCAGCAGGAGATAAGACTTTGTCCGACGGACAAACCGACGAACACTGTCCGATGGTGCATACACACGGTCTGATTTTTCAACAACCTTGTCCGATCGGACCAAATTGATGAAAAAGTCCGACCGTGTGTATGGGGCTTAAGAGGAGCGAATGAGGTGGTGCTGTATGTGACATAGAAGATGCATTAAGATAGGTAGGAGGAGAACCAGGAAATAGGAGAATCAAAAGGGAGTGGAGTTTGTTGAGGAGGAGTGGGGGGGGGGGGGTCAACTGTGTTGAAGGCAACAGAAAGGTCCATGAGTATGAGTATGGAGTACTGGTTGTTGGTTTTAGCAGTTAGTAGGTCATTGGTGAGTTTTAGTAGAGCAGTTTTAGTAGAATGTTGTGGGCAGAAGCCAGACTGTAGGGGATCAAGAAGGTGGTTGTCAGTAAGGTAGGAGCTCATACGGTTGTGGACAAGGTGTGCAAGAAGCTTGGAGGCAAACAGGAGCAAGGAGATGGGTTTAAGTTATTCAAAGAGATGGATGGAGTCCAATGAGGGTTTTTTAAGTATGGGGTAACCAGTGCACGTTTGAGCGGGGAGTCAAAAGTGCCAGAGGAGAGAAAGAGGTTGAAGATGTGGATTAGAGAGTTTAGGATAGAGCAGGAAGGTGGTTGCAGTAATTGTGGGGGGACAGGGTACAGGTGGTGAGGTGGGCCATGGAAAGGAGTTTGGCAATTCCCTCAGTGGTAACAGGGCTAAAGGAGGAAAGTATTGAGTGTGGTGTTGGACCTGGTATGCTGTTTTGGGGAGGAAGCTGGGCGCTGGATATTATTATTATTATTATTATTATTATTATTATTATTATACAGGATTTATATAGGGCCAATAGTTTACACAGTGCTTCACAATATAAAAAGGAGGCAATACAGTTTTAATACAGTAAAATACAAGAGGATTAAGAGGGCCCTGCTCAGAAGAGCTTACAATCTAATAGGGTGGGGCAGGTGGTACAAAAGGTTGTAACTGTGGGGAATGAGCTGACGGACGTGGTGGAAGATTATTTGGAGACATGATAGGCTTTCCTGAAGAGATGAGTTTTCAGGGATCGCCTGAAGGTAGCAAAAGTAGGGGATAGTCGGACAGGTGAAGGTAGCGAGTTCCAGAGGATGGGAGAGGCTCTGAAGAAATCCTGGAGATGAGCATGGGAGGAGGAGACGAGAGAGCTTGAGGGTAGGAGGTCCTGACAAGAGCAGAGGGGACAATTTGGGTGATATTTGGAGACAAGATTGGTGATGTAGCTCGGGGCTGAGTTGTGAATGGCTT
This sequence comes from Lithobates sylvaticus, assembly GCA_028564925.1. NCBI lineage: Eukaryota > Metazoa > Chordata > Amphibia > Anura > Ranidae > Lithobates > Lithobates sylvaticus. The sequence goes on along the minus strand of CM053026.1, from coordinate 365,576,273 downwards.
TGTATGTTGTGGTTAGTATTTTGAATTTAATTTGCTGGGTGATTGGGAGCCAGTGTAGGGATTGGAGAGGGTTGTCAGACACTGAGCGTTTGGTAAGGTGGATAAGTATAGCAGCAGCATTCATGATAGACTGAAGAGGGGATAGAATATGGAGAGGCAGGCCAATGAGAAGGGAGTTGGCCAAAACATTGGTGGTACATTCACTAAAATAATGGTTAGCAGTTATGAACATTTGGAACAGTTTGTGGTGTGATCTAAAAAAAACACACTGTTTACTAACATCAAGAACACAACATGATCCTTGAATATTTTGCCGTATTACAACTGGAGCACAAATTACACAAGGTATTTCCAGGAATATTTCACAACCCATTTGGTCAGCATTGTAATCTTCAGGGATAATATTGTGTCACATCAATGATGGCAAGTGGAACTGGTAACACTCTCACAAATGTTGTCACATTGTCAAACAAATGCCTTCAGGGCCGGGACCTGCCCCAGGGAACTTGTACCAGAGCAAAAAAATATATATATATATTTTTTTTGCATGGAAGATGCTCTAATACTGCCTATAAAGTGGCACATTTGTACAATGTAAGCAACCTACTACAACAAAATGTACATATATATACAGGGGGTCCCCTAGTTACAAACATCCGACTTACAAACGACTCCTACTTACAAATGGAAGAAGACAACAGGAAGTGAGGGGAAATCTACCCCTAGGAAGGGAAATTCACTCCTGTAAGAGTTATTATGGGAAAAAGGTTCCTCCACTGATGCTTTTTTATCAAGGCTTGTTTCCACAACAACCCAAAATTTTCAAAATCCAATTGTCATTGGGACAGGAAGTGAGGTGAAATCTTCTGACCAGGGGCACAGACAGCTAAACAAACATTACATGGGTGTTAACCCTTCCCCCCAAAAAGCTTAAAAATATTTTTTCTGGCTGGAACTACACTTAAAAAAAGCTTAAAAATATTTTTTCTGGCTGATGTTTTATTTTTTTTCTACACTTAAAAAATTTACCTGTTCCGACTTACAAACATCTTCAACTTAAGAACAAACCTAAAAACAAGGTAAAAAAATGCTACAATACACATAAATATACATTAAATCAAAACAAATGTATTAATAACATGCCGTAATTCACTCTAAAGCCCCATACACACGGTCGGACTTTTTCATGGATTCTGTCCGATCGGACAAGGTTGTTGAAAAATCAGACCGTGTGTATGCACCATCGGACAGTGTTCGTCGGTTTGTCCGACGGACAAAGTCTTATCTCCTGCTGGAAAGATTTGCCGTCAACACGGTCCGATCACACCAAATCCGAGCGTGTGTACGGTTGTCCGACGGACAAAGTGCTACGCATGCTCAGAAGAAATTCTGTGACGGAAGCGCTCGGTCAGGTAAAACTACCTTTCCTAATCGACACAGCACATTCGTCACGCTGCAATGTTAAAATGTATGCAGCGCATTCTCTTTTTCTTTACAATGCAACAAGAATGACATGTTTTAGCTGCTCCTATTCACCCGCACTTCTCACAAACTTACTTCTTTATTACTTTGCAGCATTTCTACACTACATGTTTATTTTTACTCAGATCGTAAAAGAATCTTTGTTATTTTTTTACCATGATTTGTCTTTTTTTTTTTTTTTTTTTGGGGAATACATATTTGAAGGAATATTTTTTTTTTTTTTTGGAGGGGGGTTGTGTGTCTCAACTTACCAAAACCACATTATTAACATTTCTATTTCTTGCTTAAATTTACTAGGAGTTTGTGGGTTGTTGGTGCCCCTTGTTAATTCTACTTTAGGATTAGTGAAATGTACCTGCCTACTCAAAGAAAAACTGTCATTGTAGAAAAGTAAAACACAATAGTCAATGATTATTTCAAATCAAAAAAACCTTTATTTAGGTCACACCAACAAACCAAAGAGGAACGCAGCCATGGTGAAACTTGGGGAATTTGCAAAGCCTTGGCCCCCCACGGCAACCATCATTGTTCAAGCGTAGAAAATTGGGGGCCTGAGGAGTACGTATATTAAGGGGAGTGCAATCTGGTCGTGAAGTCCAAAGTATCCGGAACTGCAGCAGATGCCATCTAGGTCCCCAGGCTCTGGTACTACAAGAGGCTCCATCTTCTGTCAGACCAGACTGATTGCAGGTCGTCACTCTCAGGTCTTCCTTCCACGCTTCCTTGCACGCTGTGACTGTCGTGCTGGTGGGGTGGCAGAAGGAGGAGGAGGAGGAGGAGGAGGCGGAGCATGGTAGCTATGGCAAACATGTGTGACTGGGGTCATCTCCCCAGCCCTACCCTTATTTAGGACATGGAGGATGAGCCCCTCACACATGTTGCGTTGCCTCACCTCCATACCCATCATTTTTGTGACAACCACCGAGCCAAAGGTCTCCTCGTCGGCGGGTGTGGCATGTAGGGAGTCTGAAGCCTCTCTTATCATGCGGAGCGCTGACTGTGCCGCATAACCCCCCCTTCTCGCCCTTTTGTACGGAAGGCGGAGGGGAGGGGTTTGGGTGTCAGTCAGGCTCTGAGGCCTAGCCCCCTCTTGGCTGCCACTACCCACCTGGTGGCTGCCACTAACCCCTGCCTCCTCCTGACTGCCACCTTCCACAGCCACCTCCTGGCTGAGGTCTTCCTGTGTATGAAAAAGGGACATAGTTTCAGTTATTTGTTCATCAAACACACACAATTCTCATCTAGTGACTGGTGCAAAATGTTTACAAATAGAAAACCATACAATTCTCAGCCCTGCAGTTTAGATTCTGGCCCCAAATGTCTCCAACACCACTGTCTGTTGATATGTCAAACACGTTAGGAACTAAGCAATTGGGGATCCTGAATTAAGTGAACATCATTCATTATTCCCATAAATGGTAACAAAACTACTATACCTGGAACAAGCTGGGCTCCTCCACCTCTTCCATACTGGAAGGCCCAGGTTGCTCCTCGGAAGCCTCATCAGGGGTGGGCTGCGCGCAAGGAAGCGTGGAAGGAGGAGTCGAGGTTGGCTCCGTGACATCAGTCTGGTCTTTCAGAAAATGGAGACTCTGATAGTACCAGAGCTTGGGCACATAGACCTCATCTGCTGAAGTTGCAGTTTCCTCAGACTTCACGACCTTCTTCCGCTCCCTGATATACGCACTCCTCAGGCTGCCAATTTTCTTTCTTAGATCATCAACAGTTGCCGTGGGGAACCTTGGCTTGACAAATTCCACAAGTTCCTCCAGGGCTGCGTGCCTCTTTGGTTTGTTGGTGTAATGTGGGTGTTTACCCTGCCATAAAACGGGAAATTCCCTGAATTTGGCAATGAAGAGGGGGAGAAAACTCATGTCGTTGAATCCCTGCATAATCTCTGCAAGACACAACACCACACAAAACCCTCTCAATTATGTCAGGCTAAACTCTCCTAATCTTCTCCATAAAGAAGCCTCAAGTTCAAATCAGTCTAGGCTAGTTATGTACCAACGTCAAATTGTACCTTCGTTTGTAGGGATCGTCTCGTGCGTGAGTTTTCTCTCCCCTCGTCTCCCAGATCGTGGCTACGACACAGGCGTGTGACGTTTTATATACAGTGCGCATGCGTCAAACTCCGCCCGCCCCTGACGATCTTTCTCGTCTATTCCCCACCCCTTCTCTTTACGGCGCAGTGGGGAGAGCACATGGCGTGGACACAGCAGGTGCGCCCCAAATATCCCACCAACGAGGAGGAGGACGAGGAAAGTCGGGAGGCAGAAACGTCCCGATCCCGGAGCCTGAAATTCAAGGCGTCCAATATGTCATTTGGAGAAATGTTGGAGATGGTGGACATATTAAAGAGGAGCGACTATGATGGGAAGTATGGGCCTTACCTCAACCCCAATGTCCGCAAGGCCAAGATCATGTCTAAAGTTGTGAGAAGGATGTACAATCAGTTTGGGGTACAACGATCCAAGGAGCAACTGAGGAAACGCTGGTCAGACCTGAAACTGAGGGAGGCCGATCAGTACAGAAAGATCAAGCGAATTCTTCAAAAAAGTAAGTAGTTGGGTTTTGTGTTTGATTTCTTGCTTGCATACTGCTCCATTGTGGTTTGATTTTTACAAAGTTGTACATTCCAAAATGGCCACTTTCAGGTTCGTCTGTGCATTCGATCGTACTCAGCCTCGATCTTTCTGCCACTGTCATGGTCGTGTGTGTGTCCATTCGATCGTACGCAACCTCGATCGTTCGGCCACTTATAATACGATGTTTGGTGTTTTTTTTTGGGGGAAAGGAAGTTTGTTCTCACTAGAAATGTCATCAAGAATGTAAAGCCAATTTATTCAATGTAAAGGAGAGGTCACCCAGTAGCTGTTTACCCATCTGGACTCTAGAGCACTAGTGCTGGGACACCCAAACCCCCTTTTTATTAGGCTTTTCCACACATGTGCTCCAGTGGATACTAGAGGGGTGTCTCCATCACACAAACTTCTACCAAAAAGCTAGTCAGTTTAGCACCTTTACAAAGTGACTACATTCATGTTGTTGGCATTTGTAACTGGCCAAACTAAAATAGTGTCCGTCACTTTCAAGCAATGTTTGTCATTTCCTATTTCTGCCCTCAATAGATAGTGTTGCTAAATCATCCTTTTGTACATTCTCATAGGGGAGCGAAAACTTGGGCCGTCTGAGGAAATCCCCAAACCCAAACCAACACCTCCCAAAAAAGGGGAAAGAGCAGAAGCAGAGGAGGAGGAGGAGGAAGGAGAGATCATCGAACTTGGAGAAATTGTCACCACAACAGGTGAGTGTGTGAGAACACAGCTACTGGTAAGCTAATCCATGTATGGCTGCCTCATTTCCAACACCCCATTTTTGTTTGTTTGTGGTTTTTAGGTGACGTGGATGTTGTGGAAGAAAAATCGCACTTTACCACAGAGAGTGCCCACGTACTCATCGGAGAGATAATGGTCTGCAATAGAGATCTAGATTACATAAAGCAAAACATCAATGATGTTCAACAAAAATTGAAGAACATCATTGATGTTTTAGGAAAAATATGAAAACGCACCAAGTAATTAACACACATTTGTGCCAGCTTCTGAACACATTTGCAACTTAAAAACTGTGTGAAATTTGGAACATGCACACATTGTGTCCACATGTGCTAGCTCCCATCATGGTGGATGAATGCCAACGTTTTTTTGGGGGTGCAAACACTTTACGAACTACGAAAGTGGTTGTGGTGAAGGGGTTGCACCCCCAAAAAACGTCCATTCATCCCCATGATGGAAAATGGCACTTTTGAAGCTTCTAGGCATGTGTTTTACCATCTAATGACCATTTTCAGACCCAAATTGTGTGCATGTTCCAAATTTCCACTTTTCGGGGGTGGCCCCCCCATGTGATGAAGGCAAGATCAAACACACTTTGAACATATAGTCATGTCTGATCTTGTCTTCACTTTACAAAGTAGAACTTTCCTAGTTCATAGGTTCTGTTTAGCTCCATGCCTGGTTTTACCAATTGCGGAATGTTTGTAAACAATGTTGTAAATAACCAAGATGTTGTCAGTTTTGGCGTGAAGATTGTAAACGCACTTGTGAATGTTTTCCAAGTAAACTTTTTTATTTTGGTAAATGTGTGGCTTCCTTATTTAAAAAACACAATGCATTATGTATGTAAAATGTAAAGGATATGGGGGGCAATGGGTGTTATTTACTAAAGGCAAATCCACTTTGCACTGCAATTTCCGTTCCCAGGGAACTTTTTCAATGCACTTGTAGAGCATAGTGGATTTGACTTATGTAAATGACACCCACAGTGCTTTGTACGAAAACACGGAGCACAGCATTTTTGAGAATACACACATGTCAGACCTGGTGATGAAAAGGAGTATTTTGGGTGTCAGTTATGCAGGACAAACCTTCTCTAGACCAAAGATTAGGTAGCAAACACACAACATGAGAATAATCTTTTTGGGAAGAAGAGACTGTTACCTCCTTTTGCTCAGAAAGTGCATTCCCACTGTCGAAGGCAAAGGGAAAAAATGTCAAGGTAAAATAAGCTAAAAAGAAGACTGAAATGACAAGAAATCCGAGGTTGGTTAAAATATCAGATTTATTAAAAAATGCCTCTCACACATCGTCAGGCAGAGCAATGGCCCCCCTACCCACAAAGTACTCCATATATTGCTCGCGGACCACGCGGGCATTTAGAGGGGGCAAGCCTGGACGTGCCACTTGAAGGGCTGTGAGGTCCGCATTTGGAGGGCCCTCCACATCTGGGCCAACGGGCACCACATAGTTCCTGTTATGTCTTTTGAGGAAGTTGTGCAATATGCAACAGGCAAGAACTATGTGGTTCAGTTTGTATTCCGCCAAGTTAAATGCCGTCAGGAACAGGCGGAAGCGGCTGGCCAGGATGCCAAAAGTGTTCTCCACAACTCTTCTGGCTCTGGACAGCCTGTAGTTGAAGACCCTCTGGTCCGGGGTGAGGGTCCTCATCGGGAACGGCCTCATCACATGGGGAGTCAACGCAAACGCTTCATCTGCGACAAAGACGAAGGGGAGTCCTTCGGCATTCTCCTCTGGAGGTGGCAAGCACAGACTGCCACTTTGGAGACGCCAGTAGAACTCCGTGTGCGTAATGGCACCACCATCCGAGATCCGGCCGTTCATCCCCACGTCCACATACATAAACTCGTATGTTGCCGACACCACCGCCAACATCACTACACTATTAAACCCTTTATAATTATAATAGTAGGACCCCGAGTTGGGCGGTGGGACGATGCGGACGTGTTTCCCATCAATTGCCCCTCCGCAGTTAGGAAAGTCCCAACGGCTGGCAAAGTGGGAGGCCACAGTCTGCCATTCCTGTGGCGTGGAAGGGAACTGTGGAGTGAAACAAGAAAAATAAATTAGTCACTTTGCACTTAAACATTGCAAGCAGATTAGACAATCAACATCTTGGAACAAGAGCATTGTATAAAATTGGAGGCTGGAAAGTATTTGCACAGAAAAGTAGAGGCTCCCCTTCACAGATTACTCACCCCCCATCAATCCCCACACTTCTGATGGGCCATTGGCAATAACTAGGGTTTTGGGGGGGGGGTGGTGGACAGGTAACCCTCTGCACTTCATGGATTGGCAAATGGCTCAATAATGTGTGCTAGTTTGGCCAGACCCTCTGTACTTAACACTATTGGCAGCCCCCAGGAAAGATAAAATAACATTTCAACCCCCCCCCCCCCCCCAAAAAAAAAAGGCAGGCACATTGTGACATTCTGAAATTACCAAGCAAGCTAATAGGAGGGAAAGAAGACAAAAAATTAGGAAATGGAATGTATGGAGGCAGCCCCTTGCACTACATGCTTTGCTGAATTCATCCCTAAAGATGCCCACTATAAAGAGGTAGGTATATAGTGTGTATGGACCTTGGGAAAGCCAGCAGATAAAGGATTGGTACCATCTGACAGAGCAGTTGGGGGAGGGGGTTCCTAATGAGTTTGCCACCCCCCCCCCCCCCCCCAAAAAAATAAAATTCTAAAGGGGCTCTACATGAAGTAAACCACACAGCAAACATTTGTGCATATTTTAGGGGGTGTTTGGGGGCAAACAATACTATGCAGCAGACAAAAGACATTGCTTAAGTGACTAGGCCATAGGTGTCTATTGGGGCAGAAGAGCATGCTGGGGAGGTAAGTGAAGGGAAAAATGCATGAAGGAGAAAAGGGGCACAGCATATTAGAGCATATTGCAATCATGGTAATTAGGGAAGGAGGTCAAAAATAGAAGACATTAGCAAACAGAGCATACATAGAAGGGAATAGTAAAGGAGAAATGTTACCTTAATATAGTCCTCCTGCAGGACCTCGATGATGGCAGAACAGGTCTCTGGAATAATGAGTCCCAGGGCCTGGGGAGAGATACCTGAAGAGAACTTCAAATCCTGAAGACTTCTCCCTGTCGCCAAGTACCTCAACGTGGCAACAAGCCTCTGCTCCGGAGTAATGGCTTGTCTCATGCAGGTATCCTGCCGGCTGATAAAGGGGGTCAGCAAAGCCAAAAGACGGTGAAAATCGGGGTCCGTCATCCTGAGAAAGTTCCTGAAATCATCAGGATTATTCTCCCGGATCTCACGAAGCAAAGGCATGTGCGAGAATTGGTCACGCTGAAGCAACCAATTCTTGGTCCACATACTCCTCGTCACTCTGTTCATGGACGGGTCTTGGCTCAAAGCTAAAAGCCCGACACCAATTCCGCGTACAGCACGAACTCGGCGACGAGTACGCACGGGAAACATCGCTCAGAAGGTCACAAAAGGTCGGCTGGTCAGAACGGACAAACAGAAAGCACCGATAAACAGCAAGGCCTGAAAGAACGAAATGAATACCAGAAACGAGCAGACAATAAGCAGTGCAAATCAAAGCGTCCTATATCAAGATATAGGCCGCAATGACCAACAAATGCGAACTGACTACACGCACTAATAAACAGATACGCACGACAAGCACAAACTGAAGAGCAGTAACGATCTGAGTCAGAAAACTGAGAAGCGCGAATCTTAAGTCACCAAACTTCCACTAACTCTCGATAAACACGGGATCAGCAGAAGGAGCCCAACGGGTGCCTGACGTGGTGCTGAACTTCCCTTTTGTAATCTCGTGGACGACGACTTACGTCACGACGTTCTTGCAGACCGGATATTCCGACAACGTAGTCCGACCGTGTGTACGCAACACCAACATCGGACAAAGTACGACGGACAAAATCCGACCGACCTGGTCCGCGGATTGTCCGACCGTGTGTATGGGGCTTAAGCCTGGCTTTCTTCTTCGTCGCCGCCGTCGTCTGGGGTCTCGTTCCGCCTTCGGGGGTCTCTTCTGTTTTTGCCGCTGTCGCCGCCTTCTGCGCCGTCTTCTTCTTCATCAGATGTTGACTCGTCGCTCTCTCTGGCCAGAAAGAAGAAAGAAGAAGAAAGACCGGGCTCCTCCGCTCGTGAACGAGCTAGGTAAGAGAGCGGAGGAGTCCGGCGAGAAGACCCCCAAGACGGAAGAAGACCCCCGGAGCTGTGCAATAAAATATTTTAAAAAATTGTGTGTTTTTTTTATTTACACTTTTACACCTTAGGTGAATGTGTACCCCATACTGAATGAATGAATGAATGAATAACTTATATAGCGCTACAATGGGAACTGAATTGCCTCAAGGCGCTGTATTCGTGCTTTGTTGTCAAGCTTCTAGAAGAGGTAGGTCTTGAGTTTTTTCCTGAAGGCCTGATGGTTTTCTTCCATGCGGATGTCGGTTGGTAGCGCGTTCCATAGCCGTGGTCCTTGGACAGCGAATCTCCGTTCCCCCTTTGATTTGTAGCGGGATTTAGGAATGAGGAGGAGATTTTGATTAGCCGATCGAAGACTGCGATTGGGTATGTAGTGTTTTATTTTCTCGAGAAGGTATTCTGGAGCGTTTCCATAAGTGCATTTGTGGGTGATGCAGAGGGTCTTGAAAAAGACCCGATTCTTTACGGTTAGCCAATGTAGGCTCCTCAGGGAAGGGGAGATGGATTCCCAGGTTTTTTTTCCTGTTATCAGTCTTGCCGCCATATTCACATAGGGTGGGGGGCCGGGATCGGGGGGCTCCCGGATTCCGATAAGCCCCACGCCCGCAGACCCCGACAACCAATGGCTAGGGTTGTCGTGAAGAGGCTCTTGACCTCATCAACATGGGACAAGGTGCTTTGGGGTGGGGGGGGGGGGCCGCAGGGCCCCCCTTTCCCCAGGGCACCCCCCATGTTGAGGGCATACGGCCTGGTACGGCTCAGGAGAAGGGGGGGGGGGGGGGGGGCGCTCGCTCGTCCCCACCCCCCTTCCTGGCCGGCCGGGCTGCATGCTCGGATAAGGGTCTGAGATGGATTTGGGGGGACCCCCACGCCGTTTTTTCAGCGTAGGGATCCCCTTTAAATCCATACCAGGTGACGGGGCTAGCGCAGCGGCATTCACTGCCTTCGCTAGTCCCGTCTACCTGCAGTCACGTTCTAAATGAACGGACTTTCCGATCGTGTGTCGGTAAGTCCGTTCATTTCAAAAGTCCAGCGGATTGTTCGCCGGAAAAGTCCGGGCGTGTGTGGCAAGTCCACACGCTCGGAAAGTCCACGGAGCTCCGCTGGAAAGTTCGGAGGTTTGTCCGCTGGACTAGGTCCGGCGGACAATCCCTCCGGAAAGTCAGAGCGTGTGTACGCTGCATAATACTGCAATCACTTATTGTCCTCATCCAGCACCTAGCAGCATATTAGCAATATACAGTATACGTCACCGTATTATGCCCTATGTTCAAAATGTTTAATTTTATATCCACTTTTGTGATGTGTATTAGCTAAGTAGGTAGTGAACTAGAGATTTTTTTTTTCTTAATGTGTTTCTCAGATAGACTTCTCTTTTTCACTGGAGTAGTTTAGGAAATTTCTAGGTTAGACATAAAATAGAAGTAAATACATTGTGCAACAGGTATAAATCCTGTTTACATACTATAAGCTTGCATGTCTGAATTGCATTATACATATTCTGGTTACTTACTTTGTGATTGTGGATTCCAAAAAGAATAGTCAGTAAAAATGTCCCTGGGGCAAGCACAGAGAAGAATGACCCCAGGGAAGAGTTAACATAACAGTGTAAATTTGCTGTCCCCTCAAAATAACTCAACACACAGCCATTAATATATAAAAAGAATGTGACTGAGAAGGCCTAATGTACACTACTCAGCGCCTGATGTCGGAAATACAGTTTATATTGCAACTAGACACAATTGGATTAACAGGGATAAATATATATAAATAACTTATTAAATATATATAAATAAGCAGCCGTTTAAAATAAATAAAGTATGTAAAAATGGATAGTAAAAAATTCAAGCAGTATTATTCCTGAGAAATAAAATACTAAAAACAGCGCTCAAAGTGAAGTATCCAAAAGTTGAGAACTAAATCAGAGCACTTTAAAGATACTGAGTCCACAATCAAAGATAAATGCAATAAAAGGTAAAAATAAAAATAAATATAAATAAATAAATGTTCATTGAGTGCAGAAATAGTGGTAGGTGGACAGTTCGAAATCGCATCAAGGTGACTTCTTCTGTATTAAATGTGGACCACATATCATCCCATGTGACTTGTTTTCACCACGTGTGAAGTAATCCCCTTAGGGGTTCAAACTCACCAGAGATAAAAATCAAACAGGCATGTCAGGTATAGGTCATCAATGGTTAAAAACTGCATCAACAACCAGCCTGGTAACCTTCTCAACCTCTCAGCATCATCAAGAGAACACCACTGCATCAGGGGTCCAGGGGGGAATTGGCTCCAAATAAACTCGCCATAAAAACAAATAAAGTTTTGCACATAGCGTAATTCCGTTTATTTTATAAATCAAAACCTCCCATGAAAACACCCATAAGAATAGCAGCGTACATTTAAAATACTTTCAATATTGCATATAACGATCACTTGTATTTGTTTTTATGGCGAGTTTATTTGGAGCCAATTCCCCCCTGGACCCCTGATGCAGTGGTGTTCTCTTGATGATGCTGAGAGGTTGAGAAGGTTACCAGGCTGGTTGTTGTCCATCTTAGCTGAGGAGTAGTGGATGCAGTTTTTAACCATTGATGACCTATACCTGACATGCCTGTTTGATTTTTATCTCTGGTGAGTTTGAACCCCTAAGGGGATTACTTCACACGTGGTGAAAACAAGTCACATGGGATGATATGTGGTCCACATTTAATACAGAAGAAGTCACCTTGATGCGATTTTGAACTGTCCACCTACCACTATTTCTGCACTCAATGAACATTTATTTATTTATATTTATTTTTATTTTTACCTTTTATTGCATTTATCTTTGATTGTGGACTCAGTATCTTTAAAGTGCTCTGATTTAGTTCTCAACTTTTGGATACTTCACTTTGAGCGCTGTTTTTAGTATTTTATTTCTCAGGAATAATACTGCATGAATTTTTTACTATCCATTTTTACACACAGCCATTAATGTCTAGACTACTGGCAACAAAAGTGAGCACACCCCTAATTGAAAATTTCCAAATTGGGCCCAATTAGCCACTTTCCCTCCCCATTTACAAACAATTTTTGAGATACTGTATTAATCTTTATTTTATTCATAAAAGCATGCTTTTTTCAGGGTTAGTGCTTTGGGACAAGTTCTAAGCACTTACTAATTCTTGTTTCTCAGTTGACATATTGTTTAGGACTAGTCCAAATTTTTAGAATGTCTTATTTTATTTAAAGACAATTCCCTAATGTTTAAATAATTAACACCATTTGGAATTAAGTAAAGCATGTAGTGAAATAAGCAGTACTGAATATGACAGTGTTTTTGTTCTCTAAAGCATTGATTGTTAATTGTAAAATGCTGTTTGTTTGATGAACGACAGCTGTGCGCAGAAATATATCAGCTTTACAGTCTTTGTGATTTTAAAGTCCCTGGCCATTTTATAATGATCAAATTAAATCATTTACTCCCATCTCACAAAGAGAATTGATGAAGGGGTTGACTAAACCACAACAAGTGGAAGACTAAAGGCAGGTTCACACAGGGGCAATCCGACTTGTAGGCGACTTGTAACGTGACTTGTAGCGCAACTTTGGCGCAACTTCGGCGTGACTTGCCACTACTTCGGCGTGACTTGCCACTACTTCGGTGTGACTTGACACTACTTATGAAGGCGATTTATGGCCAGGCGATTTAGCCTGTGGCCAACCACAATAAAGCATCTCCTGTGACCTCATTCTAATTCCTGTTCTCTTCCTGCTTCCCTGTAGAACAGTGTCTGTGTCCTGTGAACACAATGTTCTCGTTGCGTTATCTAATGACAGCTATGGTAAGAGCTGGCATGCTTGTATTAATGGAAGAGGAAGAAGAGAGGAAGCGAAGGATGAGGATGATGAGGAGAAGAAGACGTCGCTATTGGATCCATCCAATTATAGCGAATCGAGATAACAGAGGCCAGTTTTGGGCCATGTATCATAAATTGCGTGGCTTTGAGGACAAGTTTTTCAATTACACCCGGATGTCAGTTGCAAGGCAAGTACATATGCTATATATGTATATCTACACATTTGAACATAATTATTTTTCCTATTTAGACTGTGTATCCATTAATATATTTTGACCAAGTTTTTATTTATTTTCCAGTTTTGATGAATTGCATCGTCTTGTTTACATACATGTGGAGCGGCAGAATACTTCATATCGGCGCAGTATTTCACCGACTGAAAGACTGATCATTACGCTAAGGTAAACTATCTATATTGTTGCTGCACATTAGTGCATTAGGAGTAAATTCAGAATCAACAGCAGTGGCCAGATGTATCATTGCTGTGTTTGGCCAGATGTATCATTGCTGTGTTTGGGCAGATGTATCATTGCTGTGTTTGGGCAGATGTATCATTGCTGTGTTTGGGCAGATGTATCATTGCTGTGTTTGGGCAGATGTATCATTGCTGTGATGTTGCATACACCTTGGTAAGTATGAATCTTAACAAAAAACATAGCTTTGACTTAACATATAAGAATTTTACACACAAACATCCATAATGTATGTTGTCTTAACGTTACTAACTCTAGATGCACTATATCAAAGAATAATGCAGAATATGCACTATATAATGCAATCTCAAATATATCCAAAACAAAATAACAATGACAAATCCGAACTTTTAGATATATTTTTTTTTTTTTATAAATCCTGGTACACAGGCCCATATTGTTGTGTCACTGGTGCACCAAGTGTAGCAGGAATTGGGGTCGGAGTGGGATAGGGGATTGGGGGATGGGAAGGATTCATAGCATGTCCATACTCATCAGAGTATGGACGGTAGCGAGGGGAATAGTAGGGGTGGGTTCTGGGTGGTGGAGCATTTGGGTGCTGGAAATAAGGCCCACATGGTGGTGGTGGTGGTGAAAAGGTAGGCGATGATGTACTTGCTGTCGGCTCACCCCGGATACTGGCTTCCAGCAAGTCCATCATCGCCTTTTTCACCTCAGTTTTTCTCTCCATTGGTACACGTTTTAGCATCCCAGCCACCATTATCCCAAACCCATGATCTTCCGAGTTGAGTTCATCGAGTTTTTCGTTCATACGAGTGACGAGATCAGCAAATCGGTCCATGTTGGTACTGCTGGTTCTGATTGGTCTGCTCCTCCGCTGAGCTCGCAGTGGTATGTCCTGACTCGTAGAAGCAGGCTCTCCCTGGCTGCTTTCCTGTGCCCCTTCTTCTCCTCCTGGGACTGATGTGTCCTCCAAAGAAAGGGAGGTTCCTGCCTCCTGTGATGCAGGCTCTTCCGATCCTCCCTGTCCCTCCTGAAGAACTGGCCAACTGGATTGGGTTCTGCATTAAACATATAAGGCACAGTTTAGCCATCCCCTGCTTGCTCAAATTGTATAGTATCACTTGACAAATAAGAAAGATGTTAGCTTACTGTCTGAGCTCAATGGAACTCCGCAGGAATTCCATTTCGTCAGCATGGACGTATGGGACCACCCTTTTGCTCCCTGATCCACTGGGTGCGTCTGCGATTTTTTTGAGGTAGCGAGTATAACAGTCTCGCAACCCCTTCCACCGAACTTGTAAGATGGATACTGCAAAACAAAAATAGTAACATAATGATTAATGTATTTTCTCTTTCAGATACCTGGCAACCGGTCATTCACTTGTTAGCCTACATTATGAGTTCATGGTGGGAAGATCAACAATCAGCAATATTATCCAAGAAACATGCCAAGTCATATGGGATGTGCTTAACATCGAAGTCATGAAGAGGCCCTCGCAAGATGATTGGCGTAATATAGCCACCCAGTTTTGGAATAGGTGCAATTTTCCAAATTGCCTAGGAGCCATAGATGGCAAACATGTGCGTGTAGTGAAGCCTGTTGGAAGTGGAAGTCAGTTCTACAATTATAAAAAATTTTGTTCATTTGTGCTTCTTGCTGTGGCAGATGCCAACTACTGTTTCACATATATTGATGTTGGATCGTACGGTAGTACTTGTGATTCCCGAATTTTTGGAAATTCCACCTTTGGACAAATGTTACGAGGAAATGGGCTCGATCTTCCTGCAGACAGTCCTCTTCCTGGCACGACTGAACCCCCAATGCCATATGTTTTTGTGGCTGATGAGGCGTTTGCTTTGGCACAACACCTGATGAGGCCTTATTCAAATAGGAACCTCAATACTACCAAAAGACTGTTTAATTATAGGCTAACTAGGGCAAGAAGGGTGGTAGAGTGCACATTTGGCATTCTTGCCAATAAATGGCGTTTGTTACATACGCCAATTTCACTAAAAATTGACCATGCTATTAATGCTGTCAAAGCAGCTTGTGTTCTTCATAATTTTGTACGTTTACGTGATGGGTACCGTTATGAAGATTCACTGATGCATGACTTGGAGAGTGCACACTTCAGTGCTCCAAGGGGATCCTCCGATGGTGCCACTGTTCGTGATAAGTTGGCATCATACTTCCTTTCACCAGCCGGTGATTTAGAGTGGCAATTAGATGCCATTTCATAACTGCATTGTTCAGTTGTTTGTAGGTACATTATGTTTTTTTAATTTTTTTGGCTTTTTTGTTTTAATGCCTACTGTTTTCCTGTTAAATAATGGGTCAATTTTTGGCCAAATATATTATGTTCACATTTAAGATATTATGTGATAATAAAATCTATCATTATTTTGTTGTATATTGATCGTTCATTATGTACATTTGTAAGCACTAGCAGTTAACATCAGTGAAAGAATGAAGCAGTGTTGTGTATACTCTGGTCATACATTTTTGGGGAAACTCCAGCATATGCAACTCTGTGAGTACTAGGGATGAGCTTTGCTTTCTCAATAAAATGAAATATTGTAAATAGTAAAATCATAAAAAATGGCGTGGGGTCCCCCCAAATTCGATAACCAGACCCTTGAGGTCTGGTATGGATTTTAAGGGGAACCCCAGCCAAAAAAAAAAAAATGGCGTAGGGTCCCCCTCAAAATCCATACCAGACCCTTGAGGTCTGGTATGGATTTTAAGGGGAACCCCAGCCAATAAAAAAAATGGCGTAGGGTCCCCCAAAAATCCATACCAGACCCTGGAGGTCTGGTATGGATTTTAAGGGGAACCCCAGCCCAAAAAAATGACGTGGGGTCCCCCCCAAAATCCATACCAGACCCTTATCCAAGCGTGCAACCTGGCAGGCCGCAGGAAAAAAGGGGGGACGAGAGCGGCCCCCCCTCCCGCCTGAACCGTACCAGGCCACACGCCCTCAACATTGGGAGGGTGCTTTGGGGTCCCCCCCAAAGCACCTTGTCCCCATGTTGATGAGGACAAGGGCCTCTTACCCACAACCCTGGCCATTGGTTGTGGGGGTCTGCGGGCGGGGGCTTATCGGAATCTGGAAGCCCCCTTTAACAAGGGGACCCCCAGATCCCGGCCCCCCCCTGTGTGAAATGGTAAGGGGGTACAGAAGTAGCCCTACCATTTCACCAAAAAAGTGTCAAAAATGTTAAAAATGACATGAGCCGGTATTTGACAATTCCTTTATTTAAATCTTCTTTCTTCTGGTCTTCCTTTCTTCATCCTTCGGTTTCTTCAACTTCTCCTTCCGGCATCTTCTTCCATCTTCTTGTTCCTTCATCTTCTTCCTACGATCGGGTTCTTCTCGCGCTGGTCTTCTCGTCCTTCTCGTCCGGCATCGGCGTCGCTGTCTCTTCTGGGCCGCTCTGCGCAATGGGAGGCTCCCGGTGTGTGTGGCTTCGCTGCGTCTGACGGCTGTTTTATAAGGGGGGGTGGGGCCACATGGTGACCACGCCCCCTCTGACGCACGGGGGTGTCGTGCGTCAGAGGGGGCGTGGTCACCATGTGGCCCCCCCCCCCCTTATAAAAGAGCTGTCAGACACAGCGAAGCCACACACACACCGGGAGCCTCCCATTGCGCGGAGCGACCCAGAACAGACGGCGACGCCGATGCCGGACGAGAAGGACGAGAAGACCAGCGCAAGAAGAACCCGATCATAGGAAGAAGATGAAGGAACAAGAAGATGGAAGAAGATGCCGGAAGGAGAAGATAAAGAAACCGAAGGATGAAGAAAGGAAGACCAGAAGAAAGAAGATTTAAATAAAGGAATTGTCAAAGACCGTCTCATGTCATTTGTAACATTTTTGACACTTTTTTTGGTGAAATGGTAGGGGTACTTCTGTACCCCCTTACCATTTCACACAGGGGGGGGCAGGGATCTGGGGGTCCCCTTGTTAAAGGGGGCTTCCAGATTCCGATAAGCCCCCCGCCCGCAGACCCCCACAACCAATGGCCAGGGTTGTGGGGAAGAGGCCCTTGTCCTCATCAACATGGTGACAAGGTGCTTTGGGGGGACCCCAAAGCACCCTCCCAATGTTGAGGGCGTGTCGCCTGGTACGGTTCAGGAGGGAGGGGGGGCCGCTCTCGTCCCCCCCTCTTTTCCTGCGGCCTGCCAGGTTGCATGCTCGGATAAGGGTCTGGTATGGATTTTGAGGGGGACCCCACGTCATTTTTTTGGCCTGGGGTTCCCTAAAATCCATACCAGCCCATTTTTTTTCTTTTTTTTTTTTGGCTGGGGTTCCCCTTAAAATCCATACCAGACCTCAAGGGTCTGGTTATTGAATTTGGGGGGACCCCCACGCCATTTTTTATCCCTAGTCAGTACATGATTTGAAGAAAACAGACAAACATTACAAACAAATTGTTTAAACTTACATTTGTCACTACGGTCCCTGGCCAACATGGTTTCCCAGTCTGGAAAAGTATGCTGGCATATGTCTAGCCAGGCTTGATCCCTCTTTGATTGGTCCTTGTATGCAGGATTATCCTTTTCATAAATACAAGGCCTCTGCCTCACCAGGCGGATCAGGGATTCGTTGTCCACAGGCTCCCTATGCTGGGTCTCCCTGCGGCGTCTTCTTGATGACATTTTGTAAATACAAACAAGCACCAAAATTATCAAAATCCTACACTACTCTCCTCTCACTTCTCCCCACACAGAGAACACAGGAAGTACAAAGGCTATTTATCACTGACCAGGTGATAACCTGGTAGTTCACTGTGTGGGGGAAGGAGGGGGGATGGGTGCAGGCAGTGTCAAATTAGCTTTTCCTCCTGTGAAATCGCCTCCTTGGAGAACATGATTCGACTTGTAGGCAACTTGCATTGTAATCTATGGGTACAAATTGCCTACAAGTCTCCTTGAAGTAGTACAAGAACCTTTTCTGAAGTCGCTCCGACTTCATACATGGTCATTAAGACGGCTCTCATTAACATTGCTGGGATTCAGGATGTCAAGCGACTTGGGGCGACTTGGGGCGACTTGAGGTCTGTCAAGTCGCCCCCCCAAGTCACGGTAGTGTGAACGGGCTCTAATACATTTATTTACTCTAGAACCCACCTCTACACCACCTGCTGCTAGAATGAGTTTTGGGTTCAGGTTGATGATGAGTTAGACCGAAACCCAGCCTGTTTGCAGTTCGGTGAATGGGCAAGATAATTGTGAGATTTAGCCAGTCTTCCTGCCCACCTGAACTTCTGGCTAATACAGTCAGAAGTCATTAATTTAGAGGTGGTTTTATTATCGCCACATATTGACAGATTCCTGATGGTTACTTCTTTGACCAAATATGGTCATGAACATACTTGGTCAATTACATCACCCAGCATAGCTGGTTTTTGTGTAGATTTAGCAACCAGATGGGGGTTGTTATTTGCAATGGAAGTAGCAACTGATTCATTGAATAAGGATCTGTTATGGAATTTGTTTACAAAAAAGCGTACCGTCCCTTTAAGAAAAAAAATCAAAATCCATAACAGACAATCCAAATAAGCAGTTTGGCTGTCCAGGGTGGTGGGACAGTAAGTGCCCTGGTGTAGCAGCAGGGGAAGATTGTTGTTGTTGTATTCACAGTATGTTATGCATTATGCAAAAAAATCTTCACTGTGTCAATAATCAATCCACCTCAGTGTAAAAGCACAACAACTTCACTTTCCAAGAAATTGTACTGTTCAGAATAATGCATGCCTTGCTTTTTTTTTTTTTTTTTTTTCTGCCTATTAACCTATTTATTAAAGTGGAACTGAATCCACCAATAACAATATGCTAATTATTAGCCCAACAAAAGCAGTTTTTGTTGCAATATTACATTTCAGTCCAGAGCTCCCCCCAGCAGTACTTCTTGTTTTATCACAAGGTGCATTATTTAGACATCATTCCAGCCCAGACTGTCCAGGCTGTGACTGCACAGCAAAAGCAAGAGCAGCACAATGATGAGCGGATCTCCCTGTTACTTTTCTCTTTCCCCCTATTAGCGAGCTACTTCCCAGCACATGAAGCAATTTGGCTCCATTTGCTATTTCTTCCTTTAAAACAGAGGCTTCAAAAGGCTGATACCAGGTCATTGACTGACACTGCCTGCTTTAAAAAAAATATGCTTGGGCGCATGCGCGGATGCCTGAGCGGGCGGTTGTCTCTGCTTAGCGCTCCGCTCCGAGGGTGAATAGAACCGGAGGACTACGGGTCCCAGCGGTGCCGCGAACGGCACAAAATAACAGGAAAAGCCGCACTAGGACCCCAGGTGATATTACAATGGTCCTGAGGGGCCCTAAGATGAAAATTAAGGGCAGGCGGCGAAAATGGCGGTGGCAGCCTCCTCACAGGCTCCCGCACAGTTCAGTAAAAAAGCGCCCCCTCAGGCAACAGATGATTTAATTGATTCAGATTCAGATGCTGAGCCATCTCAGCATGAAAATACTGACGACATGTTTAAAAAATTTGAAAGTATGCTACATAAAGCCCTAAAGAAAACTTCTGATAGAATAACTGAGAAACTGACAAAAGAGATTAGAGAATTGGGCCAGAGAACAGCTGAACTAGAAATAAGAGTGGATGACCTAGATAGCTATACGCAGCAAAACGCCTCAGAGCTTGAAAATCTAAAGGAAGAAAATCTTTTATTACAATCGCGTTTAGAAGATCAGGAAAATAGGGACAGAAGATCGAACTTAAGAATTAGAGGAATTCCCGAAACAGTTTTAGATCTCCAAGCCACCATGACGGCATTATTTCAGGAATTACAGCCTGGCATACCTGTGGAAAGACTGGAACTAGATAGAGTGCACAGGGCTTTAGCCCCCCGCAAAACAAATGGCCCCCCTAGAGACATAATTGCTAAATTCCACTATTATAGAACCAAAGAGCAACTTTTGGCGGCTACTAGGGATAAGGAATCCCTGCAATTCCAGGGCTATACATATTTTTGCTGATATATCCCCTCTCAACGGCGGGCACTCAAACCCCAATTGCAAATACTGCAACAACACCATATTGCCTATCATTGGGGATTCCCTTTTTCTCTACCTTTTACATTCCTGGAAACAAAATACGTCTGTAGATCTCCGGAAGACCTGCAATCTGCATTGATCGAAATGGGCATTGCTGACAGATCCACATCCAACGACCATTCCCGCAGACGCTCAGCCTCCAGATCTCCTCAGAATAAAACCACAACGTCCTCTGCAGGAACCCCTTTATCTACTCGCCAACATATACACAAACGGGGTCGGTTTGAAAATCCAACCCCCTCCAACGAGGACTCTATGGACTGATACTCTAACTTAGTCCGCCCTGATTCTATTCACTCCCAGCACTACTTGCTGGTTGAAAATTGGAATCTCATTTCCACTCATCTTCCTAGTTTCACAAGGAAATTTCTTATTTAGACTGGTTCTCTTTTCTTCAGCACGTTTCTTCCAAAACTTTGAATAATAATAACCCCTAACCATTTTTTCTTTCCTCTTTCACCAAACCTCTACTAATGATTGACTGATATACAGGCATCTTTCTTTTTTTTAGTCTTCCTTTGGTATATAATTTTTTTTCTTTTTCTCTTGCTCCTTTTTCTTCAGCAAACCTTCATTAACAAATGTACTAGTATACATATAGAAATGTCTATATACTTTTTGTTACATCTGGGTCCTTAATTACAGCGATCCCTTTATTAAAATGTTTTCCTAACTCCCGTGGTCCTCCGGTGCTGTTCTCCCCTCAGGAATTTCTTGTGCCCCCTGTACCATCTCAGGTACCCGTCCAGATCATGCGGGTCCCTGGTGATGGCCTTGGAACCTCCCGGAGTATTTCGTATATGCTCCGTAGACGTTCCCACACCCTGCTTTACTATCTACCTCTAGTGTTAATATATTACCATAACAGGGTCGATCGTTTTTTCTTTTCTTACTTTTTCTCTTTGTGCTTTATTTTTTCCTTTGTTGTTTTCTTTACTCTTTCCTCTCTCCAGGTGGTGAACATGAACCTAGAAGTAAGTCATATTTCTATTATCATAATATCTTATGTTATGCAGTTATGGCCCCTATAAATGTGTTATCTTTGAATGTACAAGGGTTTAATATCCCCCATAAACGCTCAAAAGCTTTACGCACTTTCCATGCTAAAAGAGCCAATATCATATGTTTGCAAGAAACTCATTTTATAGACAAGGCCTATCCTAAATTCCTCTCATCAACTTATCCACAATTCTATGCAGCCTCAGCTTTGGTCAAACAGCGGGGTACCCTCATAGGTTTCCACCGTAACACTCCATTTACCCTTGTGTCACAACTGAATGACCCCGAAGGCAGATATGTATTGATTACTGGCTACCTCTCTGACGCCCCTATTACGATTGTCTCTTACTATGCCCCCAATAAAAGACCATTAGCTTTTATGTCTCATCTCCTCCAAATTATAGATAAGCATAAATTCGGTATGTTAATTATTTGCGGTGACTCTAATACTACGGTATTCCCCTTCTTAGACAAATCTCCACCTACCCCCAATGCGAACACAAACAAGCATACTCTACAGCCACTGCTCACAGCACATAAATTAGTGGATACCTGGAGAGAACTAAACCCTACCAACAGACGCTATACACATTATTCATATCCACACAAGTCTTTCTCCCGTATCGATCATATTCTTGTCCCTTCTAGTATGCTACCAGAAATAGTTTCCTCTAAAATAATTCCAATGCCGTGGACTGACCATTGCGCAGTTTTTACCACCATTGCCTCAACAATTCCCAGATCTCATGATACCACTTGGAACATCAATGATTCACTACTAACTCACCCATCTCATAAACTAATGATTGAACAAGCGCTCTCTGATTACATCTCCTCCAATGCAACAAACAATGTTTCTTCCATAACATTATGGGAGGCCCATAAACCTGTTATTCGAGGACACTTGATGCGTTTAACATCAACACTTAAAAGGGAACGTAAACTCATGTTTGCGAAATTGGATAATGCTTTTAACACATGCCATTCAACTTTTCAATCTTCACCGACGGTTGCCAACCACACAAAACTAGATAAAGCACGACTTGACCTAGACCTTTTTTTAACGGACTCTGCAGATAAAATATTACGTAAACGCCAACATACTCATTATCTCAAAGCCAACAAACCTGATACCCCATTAGCACGTTGCTTAAAGACGACACAAAATGTACAGTCCTCCTACAGATTGAAAATTTCTCGTGACGGATATACCAGCAACCCGGTAAAAATACTTGAAGTATTTCACTCCAATTTATCTAAAATATACTCCCCTAACCAAGACTTTGATACATCAAAAGCGGATTCCATGTTTTCTCATATTAATCTTCCCAATTTAGACCAGACTCAGAGAGATACCCTTGAGTGTCCTATAACTACCTCAGAAGTCCAGATTGCAATAAAACATTTAAAACTCAATAAAAGACCGGGTCCTGACGGGTTTTCGGCACTTTATTACAAACAATATTCACATATTTTAGCACCTATTTTGTCCAAAGCCTTTAATTCCATCCTTGAAAACCACTCCTTTCGTACAGAAACGCTCAGCTCCATCATAGTAATGATTCCCAAACCTCACTCTGATACTACCTCCTGGACAAACTATCGTCCTATATCCTTACTCAACATCGATATTAAATTATTAGCGAAAATCTTGGCTACTCGCCTTATTAAACGTCATAGGGCAGCTAATACATCGTGACCAAACTGGTTTCATGCCAAAAAGACAAGCAGGTGACAACATCAGACGCGCTCTTCTGCTCATACACGCAGCTAAAACTAGACGTATTCCCTCATGCCTTGTATCTCTCGATATTAGAAAGGCGTTTGACTCTGTTACCTGGCCATATATGCATTACATGCTTCAAAAATGGGGATTTGGGCGGCGCTCTGTGGAATGGACGCTTAGACACAGAGCTCCGTCCGGCTCCGTAACACCGGCGCCCTCCACAGCGGGTACACTCTCCCCTTTGGTCCGTAATCAGGACCGGACTGCTTGCTAAGCCTTCGGGCACATTTGGGGTCACTTTTCGCCAGCAGATCGGCCACCCACAGGCGGGTTACATTTCTGTGAGAAACCGCTGATCTATCTAAAATGGCGGCGGAGCGGCCGCCTCAGGATTACACAGGCCCTGCAGTTTCCTCTCCCTGGCGGGCTGAGCTTCTTGCTGAGGTATGTGGAGAAACACAAACTCTCCCCACATTTGTGGGACCACAATCCCCAGCATCCACTGCCTCCCTCATACAACAAACCCTGGAGGAGATGCATATGCCCCACACCATCCCACCCTCACAAGAGACTGCACTGCAGCAACATGGCCCAAGCCTATTCACCTCACATCCCCAAGACATCTCTATACTGTTTACAAGATTTGCTGAAATGTTTGACAGGGGACTTGCTCAAACAGCAGCCAAGATTACCTCAGATATCCCCTCTGATATTAAAGCAGATCTTCACATGATAGGTTCACGCATTGAGCATATTGAAGATAAATTAGATGCCACAATTGATCGCGTCAATCAAAACACCGATCGTTATCAGGAACTTCATGGTCAGCTTGAGGAAGCCGTTGCCAAAATTGATGACCTTGAAAATAGGTCCAGAAGGCTAAACTTCCGGATCAGAGGTCTTCCTGAGAATATTACTGACATCACGGGAGCAGTACATACTTTGATCAAAAACTTGATTCCTGACATTAGTACCCAAAATTTGGAACTTGACCGGGCCCATAGAGCTCTGGGGCCCCAGCGATCGGATGGTCTACCACGTGACATAGTGGTGAAACCCCACTTCTACAATACCAAGGAAGAAGTCATGAGGAAAGCTCGCTCAATTCCACAAATACAACTTTTGGGACATTCCGTGCAAGTATACACTGACATCTCCCCCTATACTATACAAAGACGGCGGGCACTCAAACCTCTCCTCACAGTTCTACAACAGAAAAACATCAAATATTGGTGGCTCTTCCCACTGAGCCTGAAATTTGAATTTAATGGCAAACCATACAGATTCTCTACATTGGCGGAAGGGGAACTCTTACTGAGGAAAATGGGACTCTTGCCTACTGAACCAACTTCACCGATGCAATCCTCATCCTCCAACATGACCAAACGACCTCCTCCTCCGAGCCCTCTCACCCCGGCGTGGCAAAAGCCGAAATTCAAGAAGAGCAAGGAGTCTGCTAATACCTGATCTAAACTCTCATACTCTTTTCCACTTTCATAACCCCTTACGGGGATCTGGGGCACGGCTTGCCCCTTAGGCTTTATTGCCTACCAGGAATTTTTACAATAATTCCCTTTTTTATTTGTATTTATTATTTTTTTATATTTTTTATAAATTTTATATTTTTTTATATATAATTTTTTTCTTTTTTTTTTTATTGAGGTAACTCAGACTTACCTCTTCACTGAAATCAGTCTACTAGGTTCCTTGGCGTAACAATTATTTATTTTTATTTTTTAATTTTTTTTTTTTGGTTTTAGTGTCACCGTGACTGACCCCACCTCGACTGACCCCCTTACTCGCCTCTCCTTTATTTTAATGTTTATTATCTGATGTGCCAATAGCTTATATTTGGAGGGGGGAGTGTACCTACATTTCATGCTTGTATTTGTTGTACCATTATTACAGAGGGCGCCGTGTTTGGAGCGGTAGCCATGCACCTCATCCTACCCTGGAAGCCGGAATTTTCTCCTGCTTCTGGTTGGGATTTCCCCCACTGGTGGGGGATACCGTATTTATACCACAGAATATGGTGAACATCATCTCACCATATTCTTGGATCTCTCTTTGTGTTTTCTTTTCCTCTATCCTCCTTTTCTCTTTTTCGCCCTTTTCTAACCTTTCATTTCTTTCAGTGGCAAGTGCGATCTCCTTCACTGACGGCTTCCAGATATTTGTGTTCTCGGCCTCTCGGATGGATGATTTTCATGGACCGCCTCCCCAAGGTCAGGTAAGTGATTGGGACCTTCTGGCATCACACCCAATACTGCTCTATGGCTGACCACACCACTACTACACAAGACGTGCGCTTTGCCTCACACAACGTTCAGGGAATTAACTCCCCTGTCAAACGTCGCAAAATATTTCAATACTACCATGACCGCAAGATTGACGTTTTATTCCTTCAGGAAACTCATTTCCCGAAATCCTATGTCCCCTCCTTTATTCACTCCAAGTTCCCTACATTCTATCTTGCTAACTCTGACACTAAAACCAAAGGGGTAGGAATATTTTTTTTCCCGGAACACCCAATTCTCACTTGTTTCGGAACACAAGGACCCTGAGGGTAGGTTTATTCTGGTGAAAGGTCTCATTGATAACCAACTATACTCCCTGATTTCATACTACGCGCCTAATCGAGGCCAATCCAAATTTTTTCGATCTCTTTTCAGCACTCTGGCCCCAAGATTGGAGGGCACGGTTCTCTATGGAGGTGACTCCAACATTGCATTTGATGCAGGTAAAGACAAGTCTCGACCCCCAGGTAGGGATGGCGTGCGTTTCACTAGACAGAGCCTGGACATAGCCAGACAGTTGTTCCATCAGGGCTTGATTGATGCCTGGAGGGAATCTAACCCTGGATCCCGGGACTATACACATTACTCCAACCCCCATAACACATATGCTAGAATTGACCATGTCTTTATTCTACAAAAACACGCTCCGATGCTAAGAAAAGTTATTATCAGGGACTCTGTCTGGTCGGACCACTCTATCCTTATTCTGACTTTACACAAACCACCGACTCACCAACGTGAGTTTCATTGGAGACTGAATGCCTCTATTCTTAGTAATCCCGCACATGTTAGTGAGCTTGAAAAAGATATTCGTGAATATTTCCTGCTTAATGATATTGATAATATCTCGGCCACAACACTGTGGGCTGCCCACAAAACCTATATCCGTGGTAAACTTATCTAACTTTCCTCTAGGATACACAAGGCTCGTAAACTAGAAATAGGACGCCTAGAAAATGAATTTGCTTGTCTAAGCAAACAACATAAACGCAACCCCTCCTCTAGCTCTAAGGCTAACCTTGAAACTGCACGTACAGCACTTAACTTAGCACTCACAGCCATAGCTGAAAAAAGCCTCAGGTGGGATGGTGGGAGGTTTTATCACCAAAAGGACAAGTTGGGGACCATGCTCTCACGCAGAATTACTCCTATGATTAGGGCACGCACTTTGCCGAAGATACGTCTTCAAAATGGTTACCTTACACAAAACCCCCAGAAGATCATGGAAGCCTTCCATGATTTCTACCGTTCGCTATACAGTAAAAGTACGACGGATCCTCCATCTAACTTTATAGACTACTACCTCAACTCTCTGCAGATCCCCAAACTCCAAACACATCATAGGGACAGCCTTGAGGATCCTATCACATCGGATGAGATTTCACAAGTTATCCATAATCTTAAAAATAACTCTGCCCCAGGGCCGGATGGCTTTTCAACCCCATACTATAAACATTTTTCCCCACTACTATCCCCATTCCTGGCGAGATTCTTTAACCAACTCCGAACAGGCTCGCCTCTGGACACTTCTCTAAATTCAGCCTTTATCACGGTTTTACCCAAACCTGGCAAGGACACCAGTTGTACTGCAAACTATCGCCCCATATCTTTAATCAATAATGATCTTAAAATCTTAACGAAAATCCTCGCAAACAGAATCTCTTCCTTTATTAGCCTATATGTACACAAGGACCAAGTGGGATTTATCCCTGGAAGACAGGGTCCGGACCAGATCAGAAGAGCCATAGATGTGATTTCGCTCCTGAAATCTGGCTGGGATAACGGTCCTCCACAACAGGGTTTTATTCTTTCATTGGATTTAATGAAGGCCTTTGACTCTGTCTCTTGGTCCTTCCTATTTCCCATTCTACAAAGATGGGGTTTTGGTAACTCCTTTATGAATTTGATTGGGGCCCTGTATTCCTCACCGTTTGCACAAATCAAATTACAGGGTCATTATTCCCAGCCTTTTCAGATCTTTAATGGCACTAGGCAGGGCTGCCCTCTATCTCCATTGATCTTTGCCATGGTCATCGAGACTCTTGCTATCGCCATTCGGGATAATCCCGATATACATGGAGTACGCTGTGGCCAGCAAACCCACAAGTGTGCTCTTTTTGCAGATGATGTATTGCTCTTTATCACATCCCCACTTGTTTCCCTACCAAATTTATGTAGGGTTCTCGATGACTTTGGCAAAGTTTCCGGTCTTACGGTTAATTTCTCTAAGTCTTTGGCTCTGAACGTCAATTTACCGGATCCCCTAGTATCTCAGCTCAAGGATAATTTTAAATTTGGTTGGGGTGAATCTTTACTCCCTTACCTGGGTATCAACCTCACAGCCTCTATAGACAATCTTTATAAGGCAAACTTTCCCCCACTCTATCATAAACTTGCAGCAGATTTAAAACAATGGAATACACTGGGGCTATCATGGCTGGGCAGGATAAATTCAGTAAAAATGACCCTACTTCCCCGCATTCTCTATTTGTTTAGATCACTGCCCATACCCATTCTAAAAGATCACCTACGAAAATTCCAATCTAAAATTATACAATTTATTTGGGGATCAAAGGGACATAGGTTAGCTAAGGGTACCCTTCATAGGCACCGTACTCAAGGGGGTGTTGGGGTTCCCAACCTACTCTGGTATTACCAGGCGGCTCAACTCTCACAACTATCCACTATCTACTCCAAATATGCTCTTCCAGATTGGGTGCATATGGAACGACAAACCATTCCTCAGTATACTCTGGATTATATTCTCTGGTCCTCAGCCAGATCTAGACCTGCCGTCATGGTTCCTACACTATCCCACTCGCTTACATTGTGGGACTCTCTCAAATCCAATCCTCAGTTAGTATCCCATTGGCGCCCGCTATCCCACTTATTCAGAAATCCTCTATTTCCTCCGGGAATGGACATAACAGCTTTCCAGTGGTGGTTGGATAAGGGGATGTATAGGATAGGACACTTCGCTAACACCACGGGCCCCCTTTCTAGGGCTCATTGTGTTGGCAAACTTAACATGCCCAACACGGAACAATTCCGTTACAGACAAATTGCTCACTTTATCCAGTCCCTTCGACTTCCCAACTTGCACTCTCTTGCGGTCACGGATTATGAAAGGTGGTGTGGTCAGAATGAGGAGCAGAAGGGCGGGATTTCAGTAATTTACCAATCACTTGCTCAAGCCAATACCAAAACACTCTACATGAGAGACTGGGAAAATGATTTACAACATACTTGGAGCATTGCAGAATGGCATAGAGCTTCTACGGCAGCCTCAAAGGGGATTTTAAACATTACACTGATTGAAGCTAACCTGAAAGTCCTCATGAGGTGGTACATGGTCCCCCTGAAACTCTCCAAAATTTACCCGACTGCTTCTCCTTTGTGTTTCCGTAACTGCGGACATGTGGGGTCTATGCTACATGTCTGGTGGGACTGTCCTAAGATTAGATCTCTCTGGAATAGAATATTTAACATTATTAGGAAAATTACGGATTTACCGATCCATAAATCTCCTCACATTGCTCTATTGAATTTTCCTTGTCCAAACACTCCTCGTCTGACCCAAAGGCTCATTATGTTCATGCTCCTTGGAACTAAACTCACGATAGCTCGGGCTTGGAAAACACCAACTGTTTCTCTCCTCCTGGTTAAGAGGAAAATTTCCTGGATAATGGCCCAGGAGAAGACAGTTAGCGTTCTTCTTGACTCCACCGCTAAACATGATGCTATCTGGGATCCCTGGATCAGATACATATCATTACCAACCACTGACTAGCCTTATGTCGGGTGCCGTCGGTGAAGGAGTTTCGCACTTTCGAACGCTTGCTCTCTCTCCTCTTTTCTCACCCCTTTTTTCTCTCCCCTTGTCTTTTCTTTTCTCTTTTTCTACCCCCGGAAACCTGTAATACAGGTAATGTTTTACTAATATGTTTTAGAGCTGTTACATCCATTGAATGTTACATCTCTAGTGTTGGACTATTTCCTCATGTTGTTCTGACTGATTCTTTAACGTATTGATTTACTAACTTGACAACCAGTTAGCCTTTACTACTTTACGTGTCTCGATAGACTGGCGTTTGCTCTTTTATAATTACTCTAGACACTTCTGACTAGGCAACGTACTTGGGTTGTGTACTTAAATTGCCCCTTTTTTTTAAGTATTCCTTAAATCTGTTGACAAATACCTTATGGCCCGACCCGCCTGGGGGGGACTATTCTCCTCTGCCCAGCACAGCTAGTTCCCATTGGGGGTGCTGGGTGGAGGGGGTGGCCCCTCTTGGTTGGCTCGCCCATCTTGAGTGCGATCTTTTGGACTCGACCTAGAGGTCCTGGTTTCACCACTTTGACTATGAAGGGTATCAAATTTATGGTTCTTGTTTACTGATGCTATTTCCTGTATTCATGTTTCCTGTATTTCTCTCTGTTTGAAAAACTCAATAAAAACTATTGAAACGTAAAAAAAAAAAAAAAAAAAAATCAAAAAATGGGGATTTGGGAATCATTTTCTAAAATGGATCTCCTCACTATACGATAACCCAAAAGCATATATTAAATATGCTGGATATAAATCAGCTACGATGAACATTTGTAGGGGTACTAGGCAGGGCTGTCCCCTATCCCCTTACTTTTTGCCCTTCTCATCGAACCATTGGCACAATTAATTAGGACAAATTTGGACATTAAAGGTATTGAACTAGGAGGTTATCAACATAAATTATGTCTCTTCGCTGACGACATCCGCATTTTTTTATCTCACCCACATATTTCTGCTCCAAACTTGTTGAAGGTTTTAGATAAATTTGCTACAATTTCTGGACTTAAAGTTAACCCCACAAAATCAAACGTGCTTAATATCTCATTGGAACAAACGGACCTCTCACACCTTCAATCTATCTTACCATTCCATTGGGTTCCCTCTCAGTTACCCTACTTGAGTGTTCAACTCACATCTTCACTCAAAGATTTATTTAAGGTTAACTATCTATCTTTATTGAAACTAGTCACTAACCAAATGAAACAATGGTCTTCCCTGCCGTTATCTTGGTTGGGACAAATTAATGCAATAAAAATGACGATTTTACCAACATTTTTATACTTGTTTAGGGTCTTACCCATCCCAATACCTGCATATTTTTTTAGGATAATACAGTGCAGAGTCTTGGCCTTCATCTGGGGAAAAACCAAACCAAGGATTCCAATAACTACATTATACCTTAGTAGATTGAGGGGTGGACTTGGTTTACCAAATTTTGCTACCTACTATTCGGCTGCACAACTTTCACTTCTTACGAAATACCATTCAGTTGATGAACCACCTCTTTGGGTGTCAATTGAATCGGTCGATTGTGACCCTATCTCTGTTGCCAATATACTGTGGATTCATCCCACAGATAGATCACATATCTCCAATCCTATAACGAAGCATTCCTTATCTGTCTGGGATAAATTTGGTAAATCATCCAACCTTCAGTCTCCACATAATCCTCTTCTTTCTTTCCTCGGGAATCCGGCTTTTTACCCAGCTTGGAAATATCCAAAGTCATTTTCCACCTGGTCCACTTGCAATTTAACCCGGTTTCATCAACTATGTAATAGTTCCAATATACTAGATTTCTGTTGGATTCAATCTGGGATCCACACATCTACAAGATACACCCCCCCTCTTGTGGAATGTAACCAGTTACACCTCATATTGTCATGAGTCTAAGGCTATTGTACGTGATGAATGGCGGCTCCAATTTGTCTGGGCAAAACAAAGAATAATTATGTGCTATCAGAGATCGCAATTCCAAGATTAGACAGCAGTCGGATTAAGTGCAATTCTGGACAGACACTGCCCCCCCAGAGACCACTTGTGGCAGTACAATCAGAATACATGGAGGCGACTACCAGGTGGGCAGGTAGGTGGGCAGTGGGAAGTGCTGTGATTGAGGTGTGATTGACAAAAAGGGTTTGCACACACAACTGATTCTCTTATTCCAACTGGAGGTCAGCTGCGAGGGTCACGATAAGTAGATCATTATATTGTATTTTAACTGTATATTATATCAGTGTATTGTAGCCTTGCTGTATGTTATGTAATTGTGTAACCCCCTTTTAGGATCCGTGGGTGGATGCCATCTGGTCCAGGTGCTTTATCCACCGTCTAAATATGTCTGGACCATATCACTTTTGAGCCACTGTGGATCCTTTGGGGCTGTGTTATTATCACCCCCATTATGGACATGAGCTGCCTCATACTCCTTTGTATACACAGAGCAGAAGAAATTATTTAATACATTTGCCTTCTCTTTGTCCTTAGTCACCCACTCTAGATTATTTTGTAAAGGGCCTACATGCTCAGCCCTGACCTTTTTACTATTAATATATTTGAAGAATATTTTTGGGTTTGTCTTACTATGTTTTGCTATCTGTCGCTCGTTTTGAATTTTTCCGTCCTTGATTTCCTATTTACATATTCTGTTATATTCTGTGTAACATTTAAACGATGATAGTGTTCCTTTTATATTTTTTAAATGCTCTTTTTTTATTATTTATAGCCATTTTAACTTTGGCCGTGAGCCACATAGGTTTTATTTTTAGCCTTTTAAACATATTGCCCATGAGAATATACTTTGCAGTGAGTTTACATACAGTCACTTTGAAGAATTCCCATTTCTCTTCTGTGTCCATTGATACCAATATTCCCTCCCTGTCTGGGAGTCCTGGCGAGCAGCCCTCATCCTTGGAAAATTTGCACACTTAAAGTCAAGTGATTTTATCTTTTTTTTTTTTTCCATAAAGTTTTTATTGATTTTTACAACAAACAGCTTAAACAGCAACATTGGAATACAGAACAGATTGCTTAGGAAATTCCAAGACATTACAATGAAACAGGTACAAGTATGAGGGAAATAGGATCACAAGGAATCTCAACTTAGAATCCTGGGCTGACAAAAATGGGTAATATGGCCCGTCAGCCATCTAGGATCGTTTGTTAGTGCGGTCAGTCCAGAGGGAGGTAGAGTAAGGGGAGACGGGTTAAGAAGACAGGTGGAAGCTCGAGTAAAGTGTAGATGTAGAAGAAGAGAGGAAAGGGGGACAGCTGGGGGGGTTGTGGAGTGTAGAGAGGGTAGGGCCATAGCATAGGTAGAGGAGGGGAGGAGCGAAGGGGAGGGAGAGGTAGGGGTATAGGATGGGGGGGGGGGTATATGCAGTTCCAGGGGATCTGTGGTAGAGGCAATACGTGGATGGATATGGTTACCTCGGTACGGTTTCATCAGCTAAGTCAATGCCGTCCTGGTGAGGATAGCTATTCAGGTGGTGTAAGATTGAAAGCGTTGGGTAGTTCTAAAGTGGACCCAACATGCCCAAGTAGCGTTGAACTTCTGGATCCGTTCTTGGGAGATATGTACCAGTTCCTCCATTTCCTCTAATTTTGATATCCTCAGAAACCATTCGCTTATCGTCGGAGTGTGTGTAGATCGCCAATGTACTGGGATGCACAATCTCGCCGCGTTTACCAAGTGCATGGCCAGGGATTTAAAGTATTCAGATCTGGACAGGTGTGTATGGTGTAAGAGATATTGTGCAGGGGAGTAGTCTAATGTGTAGGTGGTGATGTGAGCGATAAGCTCATGGACCTCTTTCCAGAATGGCTGAAGAGAATCACACTCCCACCAGATGTGGAGCATGGAACCCACCGCCTTTTCACACCTCCAGCATACATCGGGGGTAGATGGGGAGAACTTATGTAGGAGTGCTGGAGTCCTATACCAACGTGTCCTAATCTTGTAACAATTTTCTTGGGTCGCTACGTTAAGGGATCCCTTGTGGGTATATTCGTTTATGCGCGTCCAGTCGTCCTCGGAGAGTGGGACCTGTAGGTCCCTCTCCCAGGACAATCTTGCTGAGTCTGGGAGGGCTGGTGAATCTTCTGTGAGCATGTTGTAGATAGCTGAGATTAGGTGTCTTTGTGGGGGAGAGCTTGTGCATAGGGCTTCAAAAGGTGTCTTACGTCTCGTCCATAGTTCTTCAGTTGCCTGGGTAGAGAGGAAATGTCGTATTTGTCTGTATGACCAGAATGGAAAAGAATTGGAGGGTGAGGAGGCGACTAGGTCCTCGTATGTGCGTGGGGATCCCCGGGAGTACAACTGATGTGCTAGGATGCTGTCGTGGGGCCATTCTAAAGATAGGAAAGAGGTTGAGATGCCTGGTTGGAAGCTGGGGTTACCCCTCAGTGGGGTCATGGGTCCCGGTATAGAAGAGAGCGGAGAGATTTTTGTAGCTCGTAAAAACGCTCTAAGGGATGGATGGATGAGCGGGTGCTTTAAGGCTGCTGAGGGCCAGTGTTGGGGAGAGACCCACGGCAGGGACTTGAGAGGGATGTGTATGGAGGATCTCTCTAGGGTTACCCAGATTTTCCTGTGTTCGTGTATGTTCCAGTCCACAACTCGCGTGAGGTGACTTGCAAGGAAATATTTGTGAAGATCCGGCAGGCCGATCCTCCCTTTAAGTTTGGGGCACGTAAGGCGTGTGTATTTTATTCTAGGTGGGGAGTTTTTCCATATGAATAAGGAGGATGCTTTCTTGTATAGTGCAAAGAAGGAGGCTGGAAGGTCTATGGGGATGCATTGTATCAGGTAGAGAAGGCGTGGCAGGATTATCATTTTTACAAGCGCTGATCGGCCAAACCAAGAAACGTTAAGGGTTTGCCAGTCACTCAGGTCCTGTTGGGCTTTTTTCAGGGCTACTAGGAAGTTCTCATTATAGAGGTCGGACATTTTGGTTGTAATCTTTATACCCAAGTATGTGATAGCCTTTTGGCTCCATTGGAAAGGGAAGTGTCTTTTGCAGTTCTCTACTTCTTCTCTGGTAAGGGTGACATTCAACGCTTAGGATTTTGTGTAGTTGATCTTTAGATAAGATAGCGACCCAAAGTGATCTATGTCTTTCAACAAGTTGGGGATGGTGGTTAAGGGAGAGGTAAGGGTAAGTAGGACGTCGTCTGCAAAAGCAGCTACCTTATATTCCCTACCCTGCGTGGCCAGTCCCCTGATGTTGGGGTTGTCTCTTAATCGGTTGAGAAAGGGTTCTAAAAGGAGCACAAAAATTAGGGGAGACAGTGGGCACCCCTGGCGTGTACCGTTCCCTATGTTGAAGGCGTCCGACAAGTGGCCATTGACCCGTACCCTCGCACTAGGAGAGGAGTACAGGGCCAAGATAAGGGACAGCATGCGGGGTCCGAGGCCAATTGCCCCCAGGACTTCCTGCATGTAGTCCCAGGCCACTCTGTCGAACGCCTTCTCGGCGTCCAGTGACAGAAAAAAACCACGGGTGTTTGAGGTAGTAAGTAGGTGGTGGAGATTCAG
Organism: Lithobates sylvaticus; assembly: GCA_028564925.1. Lineage (NCBI taxonomy): Eukaryota > Metazoa > Chordata > Amphibia > Anura > Ranidae > Lithobates > Lithobates sylvaticus. The sequence continues at coordinate 365,541,480 of CM053026.1, read as the reverse complement.
GGCTCTAATAGTGTTGTCCCTAGCCTCTCTGCCGGGAACAAAGCCCACCTGATCTAAGGAGATCAGGCCCGGCAGGAGAGGGGACAGTCTATTCGCCAATATTTTTGCATAACATTTAATGTCTACATTAAGGAGAGATATCGGCCTGTAGTGCTGGACTTGAGAGGGATCTTTCCCTGCTTTTGGTATAACCACGATGTGGGCTTCTAGCATGCAGTCTAAGGGAGTTGCAGAGGTCGTCATGGCATTAAACGTGGTTATCATTTGTGGGGCTAGGATTGTAGAAAAGGACTTGTAATACTGCAGTGTGAACCCATCAGGGCCTGGGCTTTTCCCTGTTTTCATTTGCTTTAGGGCTAGTTCAAGCTCTTCTAGGGTAAGAGGACGTTCCATGTCATTGATCTGCGAGTGTGTTAGAAGTTTTGGGCAATATTGAGCCAGGAAGGTTCTAATCTCTGCCATCCTATGTTCTGCTCGGGCGGTGTTGTGGGTGCGGGGATTAATGTTGTATAGTTCTTTGTAATATTGTTCAAAAGCGAGGCCGATATCCTCGTTTCTGGAAAAAGGGGAGCCATGTGGGTTTTGAATTTGGTGGACGGTGTTAGAAGGCCTAGATGATTTCACCACCCGGGCCAATAGCTTCCCACTTTTATTTCCTTGTTCGTAAAACACCCTCTGGTGTAGAACATATCTGCGTCTCGTACGTTTCCCCAGTTCCTCCAGTAGAAGAGATCGTGTGAGGGTCAATTCTCGTAGGGCTGTCTGTCAGTGGGAAAGTTTGTGGACCTTTTCTAGTTGCTGAATTCAGTGTATTAAATCTGCTATGACTTTCTGGTGTTGCTTCTTAACCTTGGCTGCTTGTGCCATTAGTTCTCCCCTCACTACACATTTATGGGCCTCCCACACACTAATCGGTGACATACCTGGAGTGGAATTTTCAGTAAAGTAGCTACGGATGTGGGATTCTAAGCGAGTCGCGAACTCCACATCTTTGAGCAGTGCAGAGTTCAGGCGCCAGGTCTTAGACCTAGAAATTGTTTCAGGGAAGGTCAGGATGACTGAGATAGGGTGGTGGTCTGAAAGATACATTGGCTCTATGGTTGCGTGAGTGAGGTATGTCAAGTCTGGTTGGGAGAGAAAAAAATAGTCGATTCGTGAGTATTTCTTGAAGGGGTTGGAGTAAAAAGTGTAATCTTTGAACGTTGGGTTCAATGTGCGCCACGTGTCATGGAGGCCTAGGTCTTGGAGTTGCAATTTGATCTGGCGTAGTGCGCAGTGGGAGAGCGTAGATGTGCCTAGGGAGGTATCAATTACTGGGTTGAGCGGGACGTTGAAATCCCCCCCTAGAATAATTATCCCTTCTTTAAACGAGGTTAAGAGGTCACAAACCTTCCTATAGAATGAGACTTGGTGCTCGTTGGGTGAGTAAATGTTTGCGACGGTGAGGGGTTTAGAGGCGTACAAGCCTTTCACAAATACAAACCTACCCTCGGGGTCGGACAGGGAGTCCGTCATTTGAAAAGGGGCCTGCTTAGAGATCAGGATGGAAGTGCCTTTGGTTTTGGCTAAGGGGTTTGTGGCGTGGATGGCCGTCTGGTACATCTGGTTAGAAAGTTTGGGTATGGAGTCCGATCGGAAATGTGTTTCCTGAAGGAGGATGAATTGGGCTTTCTGTTTGGTAAGTGCGGACATGATTTGGGAGCGTTTTTCGGGAATGTTCAGACCTTTTACATTGAGCGATAAACACTTTAGTGACAAGGAGGCTTGTGGCTTTGAGGCAGGATGCATGGTGCTTTGAGGATTAGGAGTCAAGGCTTATTCTAGAATAATGAGGTAGTTATTTGGAAGCACTGGGGTTCCAACCGTACCGAGGTAACGATCCGGAGGGAGTATTTATATTGGTAAGGCGGGGACAAGGGGAGAGGAAAGTGGGGCCTAAGGGAGAAAGAGAGGGGAGGAAGAGAGGGAAGAAAGGAAAAGGGAAGAACGAGGGACAAGAGGAGAAAGAGGTAAGGGGGAGAAGAGGAGGGGATAGGGGTCGTGGACCTTGAAGGTGTAAAAGAAGGAGGAAAGGAGAGTCAAGAAGGAGGGTAGGAGTTCGTGGAGATCACGAGATTTGGGGTAGGGGAATACCAGAGGTGGAGAGGAACGTGTCAGTCCACCTGGAAGAGGGAAGGCTGGATGGTCAGCAGGCTAAGGTCTAGTACTGCTGGTGGGGGACAGTGGGTGTGTCTGAGGTCATGTATATTAGCAATCTGGAGGACTCGAAAGACAGTGGTGGTGTGGCGGGGAACAATCAATCCGTTGGCAGATAGGGTGGGTAAGCCTACTAACTGTGGGGTGTACCGGCAAGTAACAGTAATAACAGTCTTAACAAAATGTGCTATCTCACTAATAGAAAACCTGTCCGTGTCAATTACCTCACCGTATTCGTTGTATCTCCATACATATCTTGTATTAGTGTTCCTGCGATGTAAGTTCAGTACACAGCAGAAGCAGAAACACATGTGGCAAGAGAGAATGACATTTCAGGTAACAACAATATAAAAATATAAAAATAAAAGAAAAAGACAATTGTAGATAGTCGTACATGGCCCTCAATTCCTTCCCAGAGAGATTACATTTTGGCACAACAGCTACCCAGGGTGGGATCCAATAATTGGTACCTGGGTCCCAGATTATCAGATGCCCCCTGCATTATCGTACCTGACTCATGGGCAGAGGTGCATTCCCGACCCTCCAGGGCGCGACTCCAAAGATGGCTTTCTCCCCTGGCGGACGGGAATAGCAGCTGTCGTGGTCTCAGGGAGTCATCGGGTGAAAATCGTCTTTTCGGACTAAAATCTCGAGTTGTATCTGAGCAGGGGTTAGGGCCCCTCCTGCTGGGTAAAATCAGAAATAAATAAAATGGTAGAAATACTGCAAGTTTCATGTAACAAAATTGCCTGCGTGGTGATCATACACTGTGATACTTTTAGTATATGGGAGGGAAGGGATTGAGGGTAGGGAGCAGACATATACAAATATAAATAAGTCTATCGAAGTGCCATTTTGTTTTGTTTGGGACATCTGCTTACATGGGGCAAGGGGCGACCATGGGAGGTCAACGCTTAAGGGTGGGGCGATGACCTCTGGATAGGTTGAGTAGTCGCCGTGTCTATCGAGACAATGTGCGCGTCAGCAGTCATTGCTATAGTATGAGTGATAGGGACAGCGTCAGCCAGCCATGGTCGGGGCCTCAGGTAGCCAATAAACCTATTTGTCAGGTATGTGCCCGTGGACCAAGTTCTAATCCTGGACAGTAAAGCACACAGCACTAAAACAAAGAATAAAAAACAAAGAATAAAAAAATAAAAAGATCAGCTGGTGCATGGGCTGGGGTACCAGTGTTCCATGGTGTTCAGGTAGAGATCTGATGAGGGTCGCCGAGAGGTTGTCTCAGACTCAGCAGGAGGGGGGAGTCACTTCCATCGTGAACGTCTGGGCACTTAGTTAGGTATTGTTCGATGCATAGTGGTGTTGTTAGGGTTCAGGTATATTCCGGATCATTTCTGGGTGGAGATACACAGCAGCCAGAAAAAACAACAAAAAGGGGGGGAGAGGTTTTCCCCCCCTTTTCTTTTTCCTTCTTATAATAATACTGTCAGTGCTGATGGAGAATAAGGGCTTTAGCTGGGAGAGTCGTACGGTGGGTATGTCGGTTCGATGGTTAGAGATAGGTATAATAGGCGGGAGAAGCGTAACATGGGTTTTGTCGGCACAAACTTACAGGTCCGTAGGCGTTTTGAACTTAGCTGCTCTTATGATGATGATGATGCCGGTCGGTCCCTGCGGGGGGTCTCCGGAGGTCCCGGGCTGTGCTGGTTCAATTCCCGGCGGGAGGGGTGCGCTCCGGGTGAGTGCTGGCCTGATCTTCGGCGGTGTGTGCGGTGCCTCTGCGTTTTGGGTGAGGGATTGTGTGAGACCTGGCGCCATGGCTCCGTCGGGAAGTGGAATGCACACCAGTCCGGAAGTTCCGTCATGGGGATGTCGAGTTGCTCGCAGAATACAGATAGGTCGTCAGGCGAGCGTAGCAGAGCGGTGCGCCCTCTAGCGGTTGCTGATAGACAAAACGGGAACTTCCAGCGATATGGTATGTTGCGGGCTCTCAGTTGGTCCAGCAGAGGGCGTAGGGCTCTTCTGTTCTGCAATGTGGTCGGGGAGAGATCCTGGAATAGTTTGATTTCAGTACCGTTGTACATAACACGGCCTCTCATCCTCGCTTTTCTTAATATCTCTTCCTTCAGGGGGAAATTTACGATACAGCATATGATATCCCGGGGGGGCTCGTTGTCACGGGGGGGGTCTCAGGGCTCTATGCAGTCGTTCCATCTCAATGGGGGAGTCGCCTGGACGTTCCAACAGGTCATTGAAAATGGCGCAAATTGCTTGGGGGAGTGTGCCGGCTTCCAGGCCTTCGGGTACCCCTCTGACCCTCACGTTATGCCTACGGCCCCGGTTGTCGAGGTCCTCGACTTGCCTATGTAGGTCAAATAAGTAAGAAAGCTGGGAGTCAAACGTGCGTTGCACTTGCCTTATTGCAGCCGTATGAAGCTGCAAAGTTTGTTCCACGTCCGTCAGGCGCGTGGCGACCGCTTGGAAGTCCGTCTTGAGGTCCAGGATTGCGGCCGACAGGGTGTTGGTAATGTTATGGGTGATGTCCGAGGCGACCTTCTTTAGGTCCGAAAGGCTCACCATGGGGTCGGTTTGCCCACTCCGTGTGTCTGGACCTTCCGGCTGTGAGTCCGTGCTATTGCTAGGCGAGTATGGTCCCGAGGCCTGTAGGGCCTGCGATGCCTCATGGCTGTCTGAGCGGAGGGTCCGAAACAGCTCGGGGATGTTGCGGCCGGGTTGTATTCCGGTCTCCTTCGGTGTCCGGGTGGCAGAGGCACTTCGGTTTGACTTTCCCATGGTGGTGGAGAGCATGGGTTCCCTGTAAAGGCTGATTTATGTCCTCAGATTGCGGGAGCTCTTCTCCTAAGCAGCCATCTCCGGCCTCAGTCAGACCACGCCCCAAATGATTTTATCTTACCCGTATGTGTTTGTTGCTTGCAGCTAACATTAAATGAAATCAGGTTATGGTCACTGCTACCCAGTTGTTCTTTTATATGAATATTGGTAAGGTCTGCATGGTTTGAGATTACCAAGTCCAGCAGAGCGTCATTCCTAGTTGGGGGCTCAATAAACTGGACCATAAAATTGTGACACAGATGTGAGGAGGGGCTCCGCTGATGGGGGCACAGATGCAAGGAGGACTCCGCTGATGGGGACACAGATGTAAGGAGGGGATCCGCTGATGGGGACACTGATGTAAGGAGGGGCTCAGCTGATGGGGACACTGATGTAAGGAGGGGCTCCGCTGATGGGGACAATGATGTAAGGGGGGCACCACTGATGGGGATACTGATGTACGGAGGGGCTCCACTGATGGGGACACTGATGTAAGGAGGGGCTCTGCTGATGGGGACACAGATGTAAGGAGGGTCTCTGCTGATGGGGACACTGATGTAAAGAGGGGCTCTGCTGATGGGGAAACTGATGGAAGGAGGGGCTCTGCTGATGGGGACACTGATGGAAGGAGGGGCTCCGCTCATGGGAACACTGATGTAAGGAGGGGCTATTCTGATGGGGACACAGATGTAAGGAGGGGCTCTGCTGATGGGGACACACATGTGAGGAGGGCTGTGCTGATGGGGACACAGATGTAAGGAGGACTCCGCTTATGGGGACACAGATGTAAGGAGGACTCTGCTGATGGGGAAACTGATGTACGGAGATGCTCCACTTATGGTCACACAGATGTAAGGAGGACTCCGCTGATGGGGACACAGATGTGAGGAGGGGCTCCGCTGATGGGGACACTGATGTGAGGAGGGGTTCCGCTGATGGGGACACTGATGTAAGGAGGGGCTCCGCTGATGGGGACACTGATGTAAGGAGGGGCTCCACTGATGGGGACACTAATGTAAGGAGGGTCTCTGCTGATGTGGACACTGATGTAAGGAGGGGCTCTTCTGATGTGGACACAGATGTAAGGAGTGGCTCTGCTGATGGGGACACTGATGTAAGGAGGGGCTCCGCTGATGGGGACACTGATGTAAGGAGGAGCTCTGCTGAAGGGGACACACATGTGAGGAGGGCTCTGCTGATGGGGACACACATGGGAGGAGGACTCTGCTGATAGGGACACTGATGTGAGGAGGACTCCGCTGATGGGGACACAGATGTGAGGAGGGGCTCCGCTGATGGGGACACTGATGTGAGGAGGGGCTCCACTGATGGGGACACTGATGTAAGGAGGGGCTCTGCTTATGGGGACACTGATGTAAGGAGGGGCTCTGCTGATGGGGACATTAATGTAAGGAGGGGCTCTGCTGATGGGGACACAGATGTAAGGAGGGGCTCTGCTGATGGGGACACTGATGTAAGGAAGGGCTCTGCTGATGGGCTCACTAATGTAAGGAGGGGCTACGCTGATGGGGACACTGATGTAAGGAGGGGCTCCGCTGATGGGGACACTGATGTAAGGATGGGCTCTGCTGATGGGGACACTGATGTAAGGAGGGGCTCTTCTGATGGGGACACAGATGTAAGGAGGACTCCGCTGAGGGGGACACTGATGTAAGGAGGGGCTCTGCAGATGGGGACACAGATGTAAGGAGGACTACGCTGATGGGGACACAGATGTCCCCATACCGGGATGGTATGGGGGGGATGGATGGAGCTGGTATTGGATTGGATTGGAGTGGATGGATGGAGCCAGGATGGTATGGGGGATGGATGGAGCCGGGATGGGATTGGGGTGGGGTGTATGGAGCCGGGATGGTATAGGGGGATGGATGGAGCTGGGATTGGATCGGGGGGATGGATGGATATCCTCTCCTCCCAAATCACTCAGAGTAAATTCTTGCTTGTCCCCCCTCCCTCGCCCTCTTCTTCATGGCCCCCTCCCCTCCAACACTCACTTTTAGAGTACACAGACCAGCGCGCCTCTCGGTACAGTTGCAACTTGCGTGACTTGTTCCCTCCTCCGTGCACAGGAAAACATCATAGCACAGGAGGAGGAGGGTCTGGTTCAGTTTGCTCTGCTCAGCACTGTGTGTGTGTCAGGCAGCTGAGGAGAGATGCCGCTCAGCTGCAATGCACAGTGGAGTGGAGCTCGCGGCGTGCAGGAACAGAGGCACCCGCACAAGCGCCGGGATTCACCGGGACTCCGGGTCGAGAATGCAGGGCAGTCCCGGCGAATCATCAAGGTTGCGGTATGGGCAAATTAATTAATTTGCCTAATTAGAGAACAGCCTCTGTCTTTAGCTTTCCTCATTTCAAAAGACCTTTCGCTTGCTACTACACCTTATTGGATACAAGTTAATGAGCTCCTCCATGCCGATGAAGACCATTAGATCTGCAATGGGGACATTCCTGTCATTGCTGCTATAAGGGCCCTTAAACTATTACCTTTAAGTCAGATATCTCATTATAGTTAAAGGTTAATTGTTTGGCCTGGGGTTCCCCTTTAGTATTGGTAATATCTATAAGTATTCAATAGGTTTGAAGAAGGTATTTACGGATTATCTGTCACTGACTGTATTGATGCTGTTTGTTTGCATATCTGATACATTTGTTTGAGCACTATAAAAATCAATTCAACCAAATCCTGGTTGTTTGTCCGGGATCTGGCTGACCATTACACTTTTCTTTTTTTATAATTGTATTTTTATTGAAAATTTTCCAAAAGATACAAAGAATGCAATATCTCAGAATAGAAAAAAGACATTGTTTCAGGTATCAACAACATATGCAGTCCACACAGGTGGACTGCCAAAACATAGGTATAGGTTGATTTAACTTACATATATATGTAGCATATAATAGAGGTCAAACATAACATGGGTCAATGTATAGTTCAAGGTAAATATTCAGAAAGTCGAATGAGGTTAGAAGGTAACATACAGAAATCAATCAGGGGGAGGGAGTTTCACTGAGGTAGTTCATCGAACAGGGAGGAGTGGAGGTTATGGCCAGTCATGACATAGTAGCCGGAAGGGGGGATCCATGTTCCGACAGATCCCAGAGATCCCAAATTTTATTAAATTGAGGGATATTATCATGGAAAGAAGCCATTAAATATTCCATCCTGCGGATATCTGCTATAAGTTGGAGCAATCTGGACTTTGTACGGGTGTAGTTGGATAACCAGCATAGGGGAATCAGTCGTTTGTCAGCCAACAGAAAGTATGCTATCAAACGGTTACCATGTTTTGTAATGCCTGGAAAGGGAAGGCCCAGCAAATAGTGTATAGGATCAAGTGGCAGGGAGACGTCCACCACCTTCTGGATCAGTAGCATTACTTCCTGCCAAAAGGTTTGTATCAAGGAACATTGCCAAAATATATGGTACAGGGAACCCACTTCCAACCCACAGCACCAACAGTGCGTGGGGACTGAGGGGTCGTATTTATGAATGACTTCAGGAGTTTGGAGGATTTGAAAGTAGAGGACCAAATCCTGTCCCATAAGTGAAGGCTAATGGGTCTACCCAATAAATGGGCCCATTTTCTCATATACAAATGGGTAATTTCGATTAGGGGAGACTCATGGAGGATGAGATGGATAGAGGATACTAGATGTAATTGATGAGGGTCTTGGGTGCAAAGGGATTCAAAAGGAGTAGGTTTATCAAGAGTTAAAGTAGGGTAATGTGAATGGAAAAGGTGCCTAATTTGTAAATAGAAGTAGAACATTTTCTAAGGGATAGCAAACTTTTCACACAAAGTGTCAAATGTGTGTAATCGCCTAGAAATAGGGTTGACTAGGTTGCGTAGTTGGAACACAGACGCATTCACCCAAGGAAAAATGTGTCCCAGGGACAAGCTATCAAGGATAGATGGGTTAAATAGAATGTTTAAGAGGGGTGGACAAGTAGATGAAAGAGAATAAGTCATACGGCACTTATGCCATATAGACAGGGAAAAGTTCATAGGGGCAGTGCATTGACGTTTAAAGATAGGATTCATTTGTGACGGTTCTGACCAAATTAGGGAACATGGGTGCACCAGATACAAAACTCCTTTCTCAATATCGGACCAATGACTAGGTGCCTGTAAACTGGACCAGGAGACAATGGTCCTGAGGTGAGATGCGTAGTAGTATCTTATGATATCCGGAGCGCCCAGTCCTCCCCTAGATCTAAGAGTAAAAAATACTGAGATTGCTATGCGGTGAGCCCTACCATTCCAGATAAATTTCAAGAAGCTTCTTTGAATGGCTTTGAGTTGAGAGAGGGGGATTGCTACAGGTAGAGTTTCAAAATAATACAGTAGCCTGGGTAGGATGGACATCTTTAAAACATTTATTCTGCCTAAAAGGGAGAGAGGGTATTTGGAACAATTTTGTAGTGATTTATTGATGTCTATAATTAGGGAGGGGAAGTTTTCTGAGTAGAGTGTGGAGTAAGTGGGTGTAAGGCGTATCCCCAGATATTTAAGAGATGTGGAACACCATTTATAAGTTAAGGAGGATGTCAGTTGAGATAGAAGGGGGGAGGGATATGTAAGGGGAGGGCTTCGGTTTTAGTAGTGTTGAATTTGTAGCCAGATATGGCGCCAAAAGAGGAGAGAAGGCCATGTAGTGAAGGGAGGGATAGTAGGGGTTGAGTAACAGTTAGCAGAATATCATCCGCAAACAGTGATAGTTTATATTCCCTCTGTCGCATCACAACCCCATGAATATCCGGATGTAGGCGAATGGACTCGGCAAGAGGCTCAAGGCATAAAATGAAGAGCAATAGTGACAGAGGGCAGCCCTGCCGAGTACCATTATGCATAGGGAAGTAAGGCGACAGAAAGGAAGACATCAGAACCTGAGCAGTAACCTGGGAATATAAGGCCTGTAGTGCACTGACAAAGGGACCTCTAAGACCGAACCTCCCTAGAGTAGAAAATATATATGGCCAACTCAGCCTATCAAAGGCCTTTTGTGCATCGAGACTTAGGACCAGAGCTGAGTGAGAATTTCTGTCTAGAAGGTCAATCAGATCTATTGTACGGCAGGTGTTGTCCCCCGTGTGTCTGGTTGGGACAAATCCCACCTGATCCCTGTTAATAAATTTTGGAATGTATTTGGACAGTCTGGATGCTAGGATTTTAGTGAAGATTTTATAATCCAAATTTAACAAAGCTATGGGCCTATAGTTGTCTGGGAGGGAGGGGTCTTTCCCTGGTTTGGGGATAACGGAAACATATGAGTGAGTGAACTGTGGGTGAGGAGGTTGGCCTTTAAGGAGGGAGCTATAGAGAGATAGTAGGTGGGGCGATAGGACATCTAGAAAAGTTTTGTAATAGAAATATGGAAGCCCGTCCGGGCCAGGGGATTTATGTAGTGGGAGGCCTTTAATGGTATTATAAAGTTCCTGAGTAGAGATGGGTGTGTTTAGATCAATGAGATCTGAAGAGGATAGAGACGGAAGTCTAAGGTCAGTAAAGAAAGTATCAAATTTTTCTTGAGAAAAATTAAAGTGATTTTCGGGTGTCAAGCAGTTGTAGAGTTTTCGGTAGAAGCTACCAAAAGTCTTGGACATTTTGCGTGGGCAGTGGGTTTTAGTGCCATCGGCTTTAATAAGAAAATCAGGAAAGGAGTTGAAAGGACGTGGGCGGAGCTTATTGACTAACATTCTATGAGGATTATTTGAGAATTCGTAAAACTTTTGTTTGATCCAGAGCAGGGATTTTGCTGCGTTGTTAAAGTTCAAGGATTTAATTTGTTCTCTTAAAGATGTGACTTTACGAAGCTTCAACACTGTGGGTTTGCACAATAACTGACGTTCTGCTGACATCAGGTCAGATGTCAGTGACTTTAAAAGCTGATTTCTATCTTTTTTCAGGCGGGAGCCCTCCGCAATACATGCACCACGGAAGACCGCCTTGTGAGCCTCCCACAGTGTGGAAGAATCAGGGACAGAGCCCTTATTTAGCAAAAAATACTCCTGAAGATTAGCAGCTAGTTTGTTGCGGGAGGGTTCAGAGCGTAAGAGTTGGTCATTAAGGCGCCAATGACACGTCCTAGAATGGGGTTGTGATAACATAATGTCTAAGGTTATAGGCGCATGATCGGACCATGTAATAGGGGATATTTCAGAATTGACAGTGTGAGGGATGAGAGGGGCTGAGATAAGAAAATGATCTAGGCCGGAATACATTTTATGGGCCATGGATTAAAAGGTGAATTGTTTAGCCGTTGGATGTTTAATCCTCCAAGAGTCAAACAATTGGTGGGATCTGATGCATTTACGAAAAGCGTTGGCTTGAGAGGCAGACCTCTGTGTGGGAATAGTGTCTGAAATGTTTTGTCTGTCTCTGGTATGTGACATGACCAGATTAAAATCTCTGCCAACTATCATGAATGGTTGGGGGAGGTACTGAGGTGAATCAAAAACCTTGTTTAGAAAAGCTACCTGACCGCTATTGGGTGCATAAATATTAGCCAAGGTAAAAGAGGAAGACATATAGTCACAGTCCAAGATAATATATCTCCCATGAGGATCAGCGAATGAGCTTTTAACCCTGATGGGGCAGGATTTTTTAATTAAGATAGCCACTCCAGCCATGCCTGAGGAGTCAGAGGCAAGGTAGGAGTTAGGGAAAAGCTTAGATGCAAATTTCAATGAGCCTTCGGCTCAAAAATTTGTCTCTTGGAGCATGACTATATCTGCACCTGAGGATCTGAACACCTTAAGGGCGATCCATCGCTTCCGAATGGAGTTCAGACCCTTAACATTAAGAAGTTTTAAAGCCATAGGGGTTGTATAAAAAAGAGCAGTGGTAGCATGTAGTATATATGTTCACATAACTGACACATAGACTGGGTTGCATAATAATCAAATGCACAAAAGAAAAGTTATATACCTTGTGAAAAGTTAAAGTTACGTAGAAAGGGTAGAGGGAGAGAAAGGGTGACCTTGTTGGACAAGACTGACGTATAGGCTTACATTTAGAGCAACTCAACCACTTAATTAAAAAAAAGAAAAGAAATTTAAAAAGAAAAACCAATGGTAGAAAACCTAAGACACAGCTATGTCTCAGGAGGCCCGGAACGTTGTCACGGGCCAGAAGGGGATGCATGACGACCACTAACAGGGAACTCTGGAGAGGGAGGGGGACCGCCCGTGCTCCTTAAAGAAAAAGAAAATGTACAAAACGCTAGTTGCAAAAAGAGAAAAAAGGAAAAATATTTAACACATTTTTTTTTTCGGGGTAAGACTTGAAAAATCTGAGGTCCAGAACACAGCAATGTGTTTATCGTGGACTATGAAAGGGGTGAACAGATGAATACCAGGAAGACACGTTCAGTGACATCATGGAGGTTGCTTGGAGAACCAAGATCGTTGGGGAGTAGAGAAGTTTTTCTTCGACTGGCCCTGCACAGGGGTCCAGAGGCGATTTGGTGTAAGAGGAAAAGGACGTGCTGTTAAAGGTGCAGACAGTGGATGCTCATCAGGTAATGGAGGCAGGGCAAGGCTTTTGATGAAGGCATCTCCCTCCTGGAGATCACTCATGCTGTGCTGGACACCATCTTTTGAGATGACAAGGCGGAAAGGGAATCCCCAATAATATGGGACCTGATGTTGTTGTAGATGGGCTGTAATCGGACGTAGGTTTCTCCTCTTTGCCAAGGTGATGGGCGAAAGATCACTGAATATTTGTAGCTTGGCCCCCTTATAGGAGATTTGGGATTTGTTACGTGCGGGCAGACTCAGGGCCTCCTTGCTGTCGTAAAAATGAAATTGTACAATAACATCCCTGGGCCTAGCTCCCACTGGAGGTTTTGGGCCCAGGGAACAATGGGCTCTGTCCAGGCGCCAATCTACATCCCCAATTGTGGGGGCAAGTGTATTAAAGAGCCCCAGGAGGTACGGGCGTAAAGAGGAATCACCTACTGTTTCAGGGATACCACGGAACGGAGGTTCTTACATCTCTCTATGTTCTCCAAGTCCTCTTGTTGTAGTTGTAGCTGGGTAACAGAATGCTTGAGATGGTGGTTTTCTTCCTCTATGGCCTGCACATAGTTGACCATATCGTCAAATTTATACTCTAAAGCGTCAGTGCGTTCCCCAATCTGGTTGATTTCCCCCCGGAGCTCTGTGGATATTTTGCTCACCTCTGCCACAATGTTCCGGGTGATTGGCTGAAGGAGGAGTTGCAGCTTTGCATCGAGTTGCAGCTTTGCATTTGTAGTCGGAAGGAAAGCTGTTTAAAACATGACAGAAAAGGAGTTACAAAGCTGCAAGGGAAGACCTCCAAAAAGAACCTAAAAATGCAAACACAGCAATCACCAGCAGTCAAAAGCAAAACTGGTTTTCACTCTCCACCCAAAAGTTCTCACTGTTCAGCTTCCAACCAGCAAGTCTTGTTTTGAATATTTGTACTACTGGAACGGGATGCCAGGATGGTCTCCCCCAATCCTTTCCATTTTTTGCAAATTGCATATAATGAGATAAGCAGTTATTTGATGTCTAAGGAAATGCTAGCTTAAAATAATTGTAATGACATACAAGTGCCTTTCCTTAAAAATAAGGCAAACAGGCAAAAGATTTGTTTGAACATGCGAACACCATTAAAGTCTATGGGACACGAACATGAAAAATCAAAGTGCTAATTTTAAAGGCTTATATGCATGGTATTGTCTTAAAAAGTGTTTGGGGACCTGGGTCCTGCCCCGGGGACATATATCAATGCAAAAAAAAACGGCAGTTTTTTTGGGAGCAGTGATTTTAATATTGCTTAAAGTGAAACAATAAAAGTGCAATATTCCTTCGTACCTGGGGGATGTTTATAGTATGCCTGTAAAGTGGCGCATGTTTCCCGTGTTTAGAACAAAAATCTGTACCAGACCCTTATCCGAGCATGCAATCTGGCAGGCCGCAGGAAAAGAGGGGGGACAAGAGAGCACCCTCCCTCCTGAACCGTACCACATGCCCTCAACATTGGGAGGGTGCTTTAGGGTAGCCTCCCAAAGCACCTTGTCCCCATGTTGATGGGGAGAAGGGCCTCATCCCCACAACCCTTGCCCGGTGGTTGTGGGGGTTTGACAAGGGGACCCCCAGATCCCGCCCCCCCTGTGTGAATTGGTAATGGGGTACAAATGTACCCCTACCATTTCACAAAAAAGTGTCAAAAATGTTTAAAAAAAAAAAGACAATAGACAGTTTATAACAATTCATTTTATTAATATATTCTGGTCTTCCTTCGGTGTTCTTCTTCCTCCATCTTGTTCTTACCCCGCTTCTTCCTCTATCTCCCTCCGGTCTTCTCGTCCGGCATCTTCTTCTCCACTTCGTCCTCCGATCTGCCTCAATGGGAGTCTCCCACTGTGTGACGCTTCTGTTCAGGTGACAGCTCTTAGTGACAGCTCTTATATAACAGAGGGCGGGGCCACCCGGTGACCCCGCCCCCTCTGACGCACGGGGACTACCCTATGGCTTTCCCCATGTTGTCATAGGGGGCAGGGTCACCAGTTTACGATTTTTTTATTTTGATTTGGGGTTCCTCTGTGGGGGAATCCCATGCCGTTTTTATCAATGAACTTGTATATGTATTGTCGGGACCGACAATTCATTGTAGCTTTAAATGTAGTTTTAAATTACTTTTTTTCCTTTAGAAATTTCATTTTGCTGTCAGACTGTTCTAAACATGGGAAACATGCGTCACTTTACAGGCATACTATAGACACCCCCCAGATACAAAATTTAAAGGAATATTACACTTTTATTGTTTCACTTTAAGCATTATTAAAATCACTGCTCCCAAAAAACTTCTATTTTTAAAACTTTTTTGTTGCATTGATACATGTCCCCGGGGCAGGACCCGGGTCCCCAACCACTTTTTATGACAATAACTTGCATATTAACTTTTAAAATTAGCACTTTTGATTTCTCCCATAGACTTTTAAAGGGTGTTCCTTGGCTTTCGAATTTACCGCGAACACCCCAAATTGTTCGCTATTTGGCGAACGGTTAATGTTCAAGTTGAACTCATGTTCGACCCAAACATAAAGCCCATCCCTAATAAGGACATTAATATTTGGGCAGGATCAGTTTTTATTGCTTTGTGTACAAAGTAATCTATGCTCTACTATCTAAGTAGCCCAATTATTTTCAAATAAGGGAATGGGGAGAAATAACGTGATTTTTTGGGGATGTGTGTACAGAAGACTAACTTCCTTACAACATGTATATCAAAGCAACTGTACGTGTAATTGTACTGAATTTATTATTAGCATAGTTTATCAAAGCTGGTCATAGGTGCTGCACACACATTGGGCTCTTTGATGATGGATTAAAAAAAAATGATTTCTGTTCCACTTTTTTCATTATCTGAAACAGATGGAGTACTCTTGTGTGATTTCTCTTGTGTGTCAAAGAATTGCTGCAACTGATCATGATTGATTGCTTTCATTGTAACAATTGATGTTTAATACAATTTTCTCTGTGGTTTTCAGGGGCCCATAATCGCCACAAACTGTTACAACACTGCACACTTATTTATGATTATAATAAGTCCCTTTGAATGAACAGTTTATATTCATTGCACTCATTTTATAGTATTTATTTTGTAAATCCTAGTCTGACAAGTATGTTACCTTTAAGGCTACTTTCACACTGGAGCGATGGGGGCGCTGGCGGTAAAGCGGCGCTATATTAGCGCCGCTTTACCGGCGTTTTAGCGGCGCATTTCGGCCGCTAGCGGGGTGGTTTTACCCCCGCGAGCGGCCGAAAAAGGGTCAATACCGCCCGCAAACCGCCGTTGCAGCGGCGTTTTGCGGGCGGGTTCGGCGCGCTGCCCCATTGTTTCCAATGGGACCAGGCGCTATAGGAGCGGTAAATATACCGCTCCTATAGCGAGCCAAATATGCGGCTTGCAGGACATTTTCCAGCGTCCTGCAAGCGCACCGCTTCAGTGTGAAAGCCCTCGGGCTTTCACACTGAAGACACAGCAACAGCTGGTCGGTTTGCAGGCGCTATTTTTAGCGCAATAGCGCCTGCAAACCGCCCAGTGTGAAAGGGGCCTAAGTGAGACTGAGCATTTGTTTTTTGTTTTTTTTGTTTTTTTTGTTTTTTTTCTTTTTTCTCTTCCCCTTTTTTCTTTTCTTTTTTTTTCCTTCCCTTTTCCCTTTTTCCTTTTTTTTTTTTTTTTTTCTGCCACATCAGTTCAGCCTTTCGCAAGGGACCCGAATCAACTTGTCCGTTCATCACTGTCCCAATTGATCGTCACATCATTGTGGCTTTGCTCACTTTGATTTGTCAAAAAGAAGAGAAAACACCATACAGTACTCAAAAAGAAACAATAAAGCTGCCTCTCCCCCATCTCGTTCCCTGTGGTCATTTTATCCCCTTCCACCCATCCCTCCCTTCCTCCGCGTCGCCCCGGCACCACGGCCCGTTCATCTATTTGCAACGAGATGTCCCTCTCCTCAAGGGCTATAGCTGAATCCTAACTACTTCGGCAAAGCTCCAGGTTTTTTTAAATTTAAGCCAACCTTCCCATTTTATATTTTCCGTAACCCCCTTCCTTTCTTCAGCTCTAATCCTTAAAGTCTCCATCTGGCGTGTATCTTCGACCCTATCAATCCATTCCCAGATATGTGGGCTATCGTAATTGCCCCAATTTCTGGCTATCGTTCGCTTGGCAGCATTTAGAAGATAAGGGACCAGTGACCTCTCATATTGTTTTATCCCTTCTCTGGTGCCATGCAACAGAATAGCCCACGGATCGTTATCGAGTTCGTTTCCTGTAATTTCCTTCACATACCTTAAAATTTGGGCCCAGTAGGTCTTAATTTTACTACAGTCCCACCACAGGTGGGCCATGGTCCCTTTATCGGGGCAACCCCTCCAACAGGCCTCCGGGGACCCCGGGAGAAACTTACTTAACTTAGCCGGGGTAATATACCACCGTGACATAACTTTATAGTTTGATTCAGCTGACCTGGTATCTATAGCGGACCTATGGGTTAGTTTCATTATTTTACCTATCGTGAGTGCATCTACTTTAGTGCCCAAATCTCTCTCCCAATTTTGGATGAATGGGGGTATTCCCCAGTCGCTCCCCTCTATTAATAGTTTATATATTTTGGAGATCGTTTTCCTCCCCTTAACGGCCGTGAAAACCCGCTCCATTCGGGTCAGATCGTCCGCGGCCCTTGTCGGTTGGGGGAGACTGCTTAGAAAGTGGCACAATTGCAAATACCTCCATTCATCCATCTTGAACATGTCTCCTTTATTACGAAGTTCAGTGAGTGATAGTATCTTACCTTTTTGCATTATGTCTTTCAAACATGTGCCCTCTTTTTTAACCCATCCCCCTCCCACCATTACCCTCCCTGGCTGAAAATATTCATTATTTCTAAGTGCTATTAGTGGTGAATTGAACTCTCCATTTAAGTGCTTATAAACCCTATCCCAAATGCGCAATGTATTAGTGGTTATGGCGTGCGTGTTCTCTCCCAAAGACCTGTGGTGAGGTGGGTTCCATATAAGGGTACCCAATTGTAAATTGCTTAGTGATTTTTCTAATTTTACCCATCTTTTGTCACTATGATCCGCCCCCCACTCGGGGATTCTTGAGAGGACAGCTGCTTGATAATAATTTTCAATATCGGGGACCGCTAGGCCACCCTTGTTTTTTTCTTGTTTTAAGGTACGAAGTGCTATACGGTGCTTCCTATGTCTCCAAATAAAATTCATAATTAGGGACTTTAACTTTCTTAGATAATTTACCGAAAGGGGGATTGGGAGCATCTGGAATTTATAAGAAATTAGTGGTAAGATCATCATTTTTACGGAGTTGATCCTCCCCAACCACGTCAAAGGTCTATTGTTGAATTCTTTACATTTTTTAGCGATGGCATCTAACAGGGGGAGGTAATTAATATTAAACATTGCCTTCAAGGACCTAGACAGGGTTATTCCCAAGTACTTAATTTGTTGCTTCCAGGGAAACCCAAATCGCCCCTGCAGGCTCTGCTGAACCGAACTTGGTACATTGACATTCAAAACAAATGTCTTGGAGGAGTTGATTTTAAAATTAGAAATCTCCCCGTATTGCCTCAGGACTTTCATCAGGAGTGGCATGGATGTCTGTGGGTTTCCCAAGAAGAACAAAACGTCATCTGCGAATGCCGCCAATTTATGTTCCTCGTCCTCTGCTGGTACCCCATGTATTCCCGGATGTCCCCTTATTGTGGACAAAAGAGGCTCCAGGGACAATATAAATAAAAGGGGGGACAGCGGGCATCCCTGCCTAGTACCGTTTTTCATATAAAACGGCAAGGAGGTCGTTCCGTTTATTATAATCCTAGCTGTTGGGTGGGCATACAGTACCGCTATTTTTTGAATGATCTTGGGCCCAAAACCCATATGGGTTAAGGTTTGAAACATGAGTCCCCAGTCTACCCTGTCGAACGCTTTCTCGGCGTCTATCGACAGGAGTAGACCTGGGGACCCTGCTTTCCTGATCTTGTGGATTACTAACAGCGCTCGAATTCCGTTGTCCCGTCCCTCTCTACCAGGGACAAATCCCACCTGGTCGGGATGGACCAGTGTGCTCAAGTGGCCCCTAATCCTCTCAGCCAGAACCTTCGCGTATAATTTAGTATCGGCGTTTAAAAGCGAGATTGGCCTATAACTCGAGCACACTGATCCATCCTTCCCCTCCTTCAGAATCATTGTGATGTCCGCGGTTAAAGACTCAGTCGACATTCCAAAACTCTGTCCAAGTCCATTAAAGTATGCACAGATTCTGGGGATTAATTCCTCTTGAAAGGTTTTATAGTACAGATTAGTAAACCCGTCCGGGCCAGGGCTCTTACCCTTCGGGGATCCCATCAAGGCCCTTTTAATTTCGTCTTCCGTAAAGGGACTATCTAGCCCCTCACTTACCTCCGTTAGGAGTTTAGGGAGGCCAGCGCCATTCAGGAATCTTTCCCCCTTCTGAGCCCTATCAGATCTGATCCCCTGCGGTTCCGCCGAATAGACATCTTCAAAGTAAGCTCTGAAAGATTCGGCGATGTCCCTGGATAGGTACCTAATGTCCCCTTTTTTGTTTCTTATTTTTTCGATGTAATTACGGGACTTTTTATTACGGAGAGTTCTGGCCAAATGTTTTCCAGATTTGTTACTCCAAATGTACCTCTCCTTAGCCACTAAATCAGATGTTTGTTTTATTTGTTGTTCCATCAGGTCTTTTAAGTCTTCTCTGAGGGAAATAATTTTTGAATAAAGGTCCCTGTTTGGCGCGATGGAGGATTTATGGATCTGCTCAGCAGTTTTTATTTCTTCTACAAGGGCATTTTTTTTTTTTCCTACCCTCTTTTTTTTTTCCAGGCCCCCTTTGTAATTAAGATCCCTCTTATATAGGATTTGTGGGCGTCCCATAGAGTTGACCCCAGAACCTCCCCATTGTCATTGATTTCAAAAAAAAGTTTTATTTCGTTTTTGATTTGCTCGACTATTTCTTCATCGTGGAGGAGTTCCTCGTTCAATCTCCAACTCGATGAGGGGGCCTGTAGTTCAGGACATTCCAGAACCATTGAGACTGGGGCATGATCTGATATAGAGACGATCTCCACCTTCGTGTCCTTGACTCGTTCTAAGAGGGCATGATCGATAAAAATATGGTCCAATCGGGAGTACGTCCCGTGTACGTGGGAATAGAAGGTGTAATCCCTGTCTCCAGGATGTTGTATCCTCCAAACGTCAACCAACTGATTAGACCTTAAATTCTGCTTGATCATTTTAAGTTGTTCCTTACATACCCCACGGGCACGGGACGTACAATCGAGGTCCGGGTCCATACAAAAGTTGAAATCCCCCATCAAGATAACATACCCCTGTCTAAAGTCTCTTAATTTGGACAAAATCTCTTTGAGAAATTTAATCGGTTTAATATTTGGGGCATATATGTTTGCAAAAGTATATTTATTGCCGCCAAGCGAACCTCTCAAAAACAAAAATCTACCCTCTGGGTCCTCCACCCTACTCTCCACTTGAAACTGTATATCCCTAGAGAATCCGATGGCCACCCCCCTTGCCCTATTGATAATGGCGTCGCCATAGTACCAAGATGGGTAATGACCTGAGGCTAATTGGGTATTGGACATTCGGGACAGGTGTGTCTCCTGAAGGAAGACCACACCTGCCCCGTAGGCCCTCAGTTCCTCAAGAATCTTTTGTCTTTTGGCCCGGAGATTAAGTCCCTTTACATTATAGGATACAAATTTAATCAAAGTCATCTTGTCACAATAACGAGGCTTTTAATGTCAGTATTCACGCAGTGTCGGGGCGACGCGGAGGAAAACCCCCCTCCCTCCCTCCCCCTCTACCCCCCCCCCCTCCCCCCCCCCCTCCACCCAACCCTCCCCCCTCCCCGCCCCTCAATCCCCGCCCCCCCCCCACCACCCCTCCCCTCCCATCCCACCCTAGCCCTCTCTAGGGTCTTGGAGTCGTTGGGGGCCATTCAGATGTCTGGCCTCCCACGTCTCTCCTACCATCTCAGGAGGGGTGGGGCACTGAGTGGCTGGGAAATCCAGCCATTCTCCCGATAGTATTCAATAATCGGGGAGCAGCGAGCGAAAAAGAGAAGATGTGATTCCCTGCTACCCTGGCACCCACCCGGCCGACACCTGGAAGGAGAAAAAAAAAAAAAAAAGGGGGGGTCCCCTCCCCCCCCTCTGTGCCCTCCCCCCGCGGGCTCCCCCCCCCCCCCTCCTCCCCGTCTCCTCACAAGGGGGATTTAGCCGTTCTCTCCCCCCTCTACCCATCCTGGCAAGGCCGGGACTTGGATGCCCATTTTACTGCAGAAGTCTGGCACCTCCTCCGGGAAGCGCAGTCTGGCGGTGCGCCCGTCCTTGTTCCCGATTAGGCTTGCCGGGAACCCCCAGGTGTATTTTATATTTGCGGATCGCAATGCTTCTAATAAAGGCCTCTGCTGCCTGCGTCTTTCTAAAGTCTGGGGGGATAAATCCGAATAAATTTGGACTTCAGTGCCTTCATAATTCAAGGGGGGGCTCCGATATAATTTTGCCCAGATTTCCGCCTTGTCCTCGTAGTATCTAAACCTAACGATAATATCTCTGGGTCTACCAGAATCTGCTGTTTGCCTTCTGCCCAGTCGGAGGACCCTCTCGATTTTAGGAAAATTTTCACGACCTCTTGCTATAAGCGGGTTGAATATTAAGAATATAATGTCCCTTAAATCCTCTCCTTCCTTCTCGGGGACCAATTTCACCATAATATTCTGTCTCCTATTTCTATTTTCGATATCCTCCAGCTTGTATAGGGTGTCCCGTTGTTTCAGGTGTAATACTCGTATTTGCTCCTTCAATTCGAGAGTCTCGTGTTCCTGACCTTCCACCTTCTTCTCAACAGTTTCAACCCTTCCTAGCAGGTGGCCCCAGTCTTCTCCAAGGAGGATAAATTCCCCTTTGATGGAATTTTCCATCTTCTGGAGCATTTCCTCCATTTCTTTCTTTGTAGGGCCCTGTGACTCAACCTCCTGTTCAGAAGGCCTACTTCCGTTCGTCTCGCTTTCCATCGCCTGTTCTGATAGGGTCTGATCGAGTGTCATATCTGCTTTTTTATCTTTAACTTTCTTTTTGTCTGTCATAACTTTAGATTGGTGGTCCGCATTAAGCGGTTGTGGGCTGGATCCGGATCTCATAAATTGTTTTATGTCACTGGCCGCAGGTTTAGGGGTTTTGGGGGGCGCTTTTTTGGATGGTTTACTCATATTTCCTTTGGGGAGTTTTCTAATTCTCCTCCCCAGCTTGCTAGAGGGGGTACTTCCTCAAATTGTTTTAGGTTACTCTCCTTCTTCCACCCTACCTCCTCCGAGCCTAGTTCCTTTTCCTCTTCTTCTTACTCCTGCAGGTGGGGATCTATACCAGATGTTCAACCGGGGTTTTTTGCCTTACGGCTAGTTGTGAGTCTCGGACAGACACTCCCCTGTACAGCTGTCCAAGAACTGCCTCTGACCCGTTGGCACAACGGGTTGTACACTAGGAGCTCAAAGTTCGCCTTGAACCGGGTTTCTAGTCAGTTGGGGTACCGTTAGTCCTCTTAGTGACCATCAGCCTATTCTGTGCATGCTAATAGGGAGAACCTATCACATCCCAAGTGGGAGACGTTCATGCCAATATCAGAGGTGTAGAAACAAAGTGCAACCCTCAGCTTCAGGGAGAGAACAAGAGAACATGTACTGGCAGCTGAAAAAAAATGACAGTTTGTCCTTATTAAACCTGTATTTGGAACATTCATTGACCCCAGCAAACCGCTATTCCAATTGTAAGCATAGAGAAAGACAAAGTCCCTTGGTGTATTCCTCCTTATTGGGGAGACAGGTTGTTATAGATGAAGACAAAAACCTGCTTACCTCGCGCCACAGGTATAGAGAGGTTTAGAGAGCCTTCCCCCTCCTAGAGGGGGGTTGGTATTCAAAATTTACTCACGGTCCAGGGCATCTTACGGCCGGGGAGGAAAGCATCGGAGGTCCGGGTCGGCGGGAAGGAGGGCTCGAGGTGAGGGAGGCAGGGGTATTCCCGGTGTCGGTCAGCGCGGCGCCAGTCAGCAGGCTCCGATCCTTACAGAGCGTCTCCCGAGCGTAGTGCTGTCGCTCGGAGGTGCACGGCGCCTACCTTCCATGGAGCGCCGGCATCTGTCCTCCTTGCGGTCAGCGTTCACTCAGGCCGCCCGCTGCATCAGGCCCCTCCCCCCGTGCGTAACTACGTCCGCACGTCCTGGCTCATCCCCCCGGGTCCGCCAGACTGAGCATTTGTAATAACAATTTGCCAAAGTTTTCATAACACTGCTCAGTTCCCTGAAACAGTTTGATAATTAAAAAAAATATTAGATATAATTGCCTGTAGAATCATTATGGAATTTTCAAGTGTGAGCTGCTGGATTTACTTGATTAAAATGTACCATTTTTTTATTTTATTATTTAGTCTGCACATATTAGTATCTTAAAGCTGCATATTATGGGACAAACGATTAAGAAATAGTGGAACTTGAGTTTAAATAGCTTAATAGGCACCAGTATCTGTGGTGCATGTGCAAATTTTAGGCGTATTTCTATGCATGCATGTATGTTAATTGTCATGCATGTGTATGAGCCTTCCAGCTGGCACAATCTTTTTAATGGCTGGCATGATGGTCCTCGCAAACACAAAAGATTTCCTATCATTCCAATTATGCCTCTACATTGTTGTACATGTAACTCTGAAATGGATAGGAACGATCCCTCTCTTTACAAATTAAAGCATTTCTGCCTCATAGCAAAAAAAAGACCTCATAATGACATCTCCCTACTGTGGCGGAAATTGTACAGCAGTTACATAAAATTATAATGTTAGGTAAATTGGAGGCCATCAGCAATGTACTCTCATGCCCACATTCTTTAAAACGTGGTCCTCTAATCTACCGTATATACTCAAGTAGAGGCTGACCCGAATATAAGCCAAGGCACCTAATTTTACCACAAAAAAACTGGGAAAACATATTGACTCAAGTATAAGCCTAGGGTGGGAAATGCAGCAGCTACCTGTATCATCTGTGCCTATCTTCAGCCTCACTGTGCACATCTGCAGCTGTACCTTTGATAACCAAAACAGCGGGTGTCTCCCGCTGTGTCATGCAGTCTGACGGCCGCCGAACAGACTGCATGACACAGCGGGAGACACGCGCTGTTTTGGTTATCAATGGTACAGCTGCAGATGGGCACAGTGAGGCTGCACCCTCACTCTAAATATAAGCCAATGGGGGAGGGGGGTTTCAGCCTTTAAAAATATATGCTGAAAAACTCGGCTAATACTCGAGTATATCTGGTACTATACACACTACAAAACATATCTATTTTCAGATACTCCACCTGGTACAATACTGAAGACATAAAAGGAATGCATTGGAATTCATTGAAAGCCTTTAACACTTCTTGACATCAGACCTTAAGTCTGACACCTTTCTAAGGGCAATTGGTTTACTGTGGAACCCCACCCAGGGACTACCTCCTCTTATACTTTAAAGCAGCGTTTATCAACTTCTTTTCTTTTTTAGTCAAGGCACCCTTTAAAATTATAGACAGTCTCGAGGCACCCCATTCTAAAATGTAAAAAATGATTCTAATAGTTTTACATAGCGCAGCAACAGCCACACACTTAGGACACCCAACATTAGAGGCGATGTATTCTTCCAAAGCAAATACACTTTAGTCAGTACCAATGTACAAGAGTTGAGCGGACACCTGGATGTTCGGGTTCGGCGAGTTTGGCCGAACTTCGGAAAAAAGTTTAAGTTCGGGACCGAACTTGACCCCGAACCCTATTGAAGTCAACGGGGACCCGAACTTTTGAAGACTAAAACGGCTCTAAAAAAGTAATGGAAAGGGCTAGAGGGCTGCAAATTGCAACAAAATGTTGTTAAGAGCATGGCAAGTGCTCTGAAAACAAATGTGGATAGGGAAATAACTTAAAATAACATAAAAAAAAATAAAAAATATAAATAATATGCTGGAGGCCCCCTTCTCAGCAGAAGAGGTACAGGAAGTTATTAAGAACCTCAGAAACTCAACGGCACAATGCCACACATATGGTGGGAATGCCCCAGAATACGCCCTTTCTGGAAAAAAATATTCAATTTAATGGATAAGCTAGTGGGAAAATAAAATACTTGGAAATAAAAAAAATAAAAAATTATAATCTTGACCTAGGAGGACGAGGTCCATATGGAGTAGGAGGTTGAGGTGGCGGTGGATGTGGCGGTGTAGGTGGAAGCAGCAGTGGAGGAGGACAAGGTAGCCAACACTGGTTTAAAAATACAACAATGGCTGGGTAAGTCTGGTGTTGTGTCGAATTCTGTCCCCCGTCGGATAGTGTCCGCCCTGTACTGCGCTTGCTCAGTACGTAGGACAAGGGGATTTCAAAACTCTCCGAAGACGATGCGCGGTGAGTCCAGGTTCAGGCCACATCATCCGAGGTTGAAGCCGAGCCAAGCGAGGCTGTGCCTGAAGCGCGGCGAGCGAAGCGAGCCCATGAGGGGCCCTGTTACTATTTGCTACCGCATGTCCACTTGGATGGTGGGGCTTGAACCTGCACTCACGGCGCAGGTGCCGTTCATCCTCTAAGATTTTGTGAATCTCCTTGTCCTCCAAACTGCGCAAGCGCTGCGCCTGCGCAGTAAGTGGCCGGACACTTTTGTCAGAACATCGGTATACATGCCTATTCTGCACAAGGTACGGACAAGTCCTGTGGGATCCATGCCTGGTTCATTTTAATGAACGTGAGCTTGTCCACATTGGCTCTGGACAGGCGGCTGCGCTTGTCTGTGATAATGCCCCCTGCCGTGCTAAATACACGTTCAGATAATACACTGGCTGCAGGGCAGAATGTGTCACTCCTGCATATATTCATAAAACACTGCAAAATTTTATTTTTTTGCAATGTTTTTGCAATAGCAGAATACACCCACAGTATGTACAGGGTGTATCTCACAGTAACATATGCAGTGCTGGTGCACTGAGCTTGCAGATAAAAGTTATATTTTGTCTGGCACTGGGCTCATGGCAGTGTAAAAAGACTGTGCACTGCAACCCAACCAGGTAAATCTATGTAGATCGCTGACTTATTAGAATTGATTTCTGAATCTGGACTCCTATATAATTCTCTCTCCCTCAAAGCAGACACAGGAACCTTGACCTACACTCTCTATCTATGTAGATCACTGACTAATTAGAAGATATTTCATGAATCTGAACTGACTCCTAGCATGTAATTCTCTCCCTCACAGCAGCCAGGTACATTTCCCTACACTGTGTAAAGCAGAGTGACATGCTGTGCTGTGTGCCTCTAGCTTAAATAGAGGCTGGGTCACATGCTGCACTGGCCAATCACAGCCATGCCATTAGTAGGCATGGCTGTGATGGCTTCTAAGGGCACACCAGTGAAACTAAAGTTGATTGGCTGCCCTGCAGCTTTTAAAAATGCGCCATTAGATCGCCGAACACCGGACCCGAACATACAGTCAATTGTGCGGGTTCGCTCAACCCTAGTACTGACTAGTATCCAAATGTTTATCTTTTCTCTCAATTTCTCTCCATCAGTCAGCTAGTATCACCCTAATGCTGATGGAGAGGGGCACAGGAGGGTCAAACAAGGATGCTGTGGAGGCAACAGACATCCTTCTTATTAACCGATGACGTAATTGGTTGTTTGGATTCCAGTGTCTGTAAAGTCATAATGGTGCACAATGAAAACCTGTGGCTTTGTGTAACTAAAAGGCAGGCTTGATCCACCTGCTGGCTTGTATACAATTTTTGATAAACTTTTAGGCATTTTGCCAAAGCACCCCTGAAGAAAAAAGTCTGCTTTAAAGCATAACGTCACACACACATGCACACACACGCGCTTTAGTGTTGAGTATTTTTTTAGTCGAGGAGTGCAGGAATTAGGAGTAATACTTACCTTATTCTTCGCTCCAGTATGGTCACTGCAGCAGAACAGCCAGTCCCACAAAGTCTTTTTTCCATCCTTGGTCAAACCTTTGTTTCCTCTGTAGCCCTGTATTGTATGTGATGACACTGAGGGACCACCCACAAACTGGACACCAGAGATAAATGAGAGCATTGGAGTTGGTGTTACAGGGATAAGGTAAGTAATGCAGTCTTTCCCTCCTAGACCCAATGAGTATGTAATCCATGCAGCCTCATGCATGAGCTATAATCAATAATCTGTTTTATCTACTAAGATCCCTGACTTTATCTCTAATAGCTAGGAAATTGTCACTTTTATGGCTGCATCTCTTACTTCTAGCAGCATTAAATGTGTTTCAGAAAATTATTTTAGTTACTTTATACCACTGCTGTTTCGATTTGTATTAATTTCTGCAGAGTGTAGTATGCTATGCTAATCCATAATCTGACAAAGTCTTTCAAAGTGTTTTGTCATGCATTATCTGTATTTACATCTTGTCTCTCTTGTATCACCTTTCTGTACAGTGATGTAACTATTTTATTGTAACTCTTCTGTGACAACCCACAATAAACAAAAAGGGGGAATTTAGGAATGATTACCTTGAGGTAAGTGTATATTCTTTAAAAATACCTTTTCCTCCCAGTTTGAGGCATCAGGTTTCTCCTTTATGCAGATTCCCCTTATGTAGTTGTAAATGTCTGGGAAGGAGTAAATTCAGAATCCAGACAGTTTAGATGATTAATCAGTTCCTGTCCAGCCTATAACAGATTGATGGCCAAATGGGATGCTCCTCTTTCTGGGTGGAAGTCATATGACGTCCTCCCGGACATGTCACAGCTCGGCAATAGGTCGTAACAATGTCCCTCGAACACAGAACATCACTGATCATGGGAAAGAGCCAATGTCATTGTCTCTTTATCATGTGATCCGTTGTATCCAATCACAGCTGACCCCATGTAAACAAATGCCGTTATCTGCATTTCCTTTCCTCAGTGCTGTCAGTATGTGAGGAAAGGAAAGCCGATAACCGGCTTTCTTTTGACAGGGGACATTTACACTAATAATCAGGCCACTGATTATTAGTGCCCTCATAATTAGTGCAGCCCCATCATTGCCAATCAGTGTCCATCAGTGCAGCATATTGGTGACCATCATGTCAGTGCAGCATATCTGTGCCCATCAGTGCATCATATTACTGCCCATCAGTGTCTCTTCATTGATGCCCAT
The DNA here is from genome assembly GCA_028564925.1 of Lithobates sylvaticus. Classification (NCBI taxonomy): domain Eukaryota; kingdom Metazoa; phylum Chordata; class Amphibia; order Anura; family Ranidae; genus Lithobates; species Lithobates sylvaticus. The sequence continues at coordinate 365,513,703 of CM053026.1, read as the reverse complement.
CAGTGAAGAAGAAAAATCAATTATTTGCAAAATTTTATGTGGCACTGACCCCCGAAGGAGCTGCTGGTTTTATTGGGCTTACCATTACCTTCTTGACCTCGTCTGCGTTTAGGGTTTCCCGTGGTAGATGGCCCAAAGAAATTTAGAAGCTGACACTTTATCTTCCGTTTTTGGGTTATTTAATCAAAAGATAAAACAGTCTCTTAAATGTAGGGTAGAGGGTTAGGATGAAAGTTCAGGTACTTTGGAACTGGAAGAATAGGAAGTCTCTTACTATAGAAATAATCCAGAGAATTACAGTTTCACAGCTGGATTATCACAACCCCCGGATAGACCTCCTCTCACTAGGCCTAGCAGCCGGTGAAGTGTTAGGTAAAGCAAAGTTTCTGCCACAGACTTGAATGTAGAACACTTGAGAAAAGTCTCTGCCACAGACTTGAATGTAACTGAGGGACTTAGACAAATTTAGAGAGCTATCATACAGTACCAGTATCTTGCAGCCGGTCCGGTGATACTGTATGAGTGTAGATCCATAAAGTGTCCTTCAACTGAGCCTCCAGGCTCCTTCAGAGAAACCAGCCTTCTGCATGGCCTTCTCCCAAATAGTCCTCCCTGGATGCTTCTCCAGTTGCTGGGCCTCTCCTTAGATGAGACGGCACCGGACCACTCTTGGATACTTAGACCCCGATATCCATTTGGGCCTGTCCCTGCAGTTGCTTCGCCTCGGGCTATCCAGCCCCGAGACTCGGAATTGCATGGATCCCTGAGGGCTGGTCAGGAGGACCAGGACCAAACAGACAGAAGATATCTTCTGGACTGGAACCCAGAAGCACGTGATCTCAGTACCTTAAATACCCCCTCCCAGAAGGCATAGCAGGATGACACTCCCACTGGGCTGGTTCTGAGGAAAGAATGGTATCCAATACACCCAGCCAAACTGCATTCTCATACCTGCTGGCTGTGACAGCGACGCCTACGGCCAAGGAGAACTGCAATGCAAGTGCAATTCCAGCTAGACTGATACTGAGACCATAATTTGGCACAATTAGCCCTAAAAACCCAACTGTGGTTTCAGGAATGTTAACTTTGAAAAACACATAGCGTGTGCTCATGAGCCAGTGCTACATTTATAACAGAAACAAAGGAAGAGGTGTGTTTTTTTTTTGTTTAGCAAAAAATAAAAAAAACAGTGGTGATTAACCACTTCCCGCCTGGCCTATAGCAGATTGACGGCTGGAAAGTGGTTCTGTTATCCTGACTGGGCGTCATATGACGTCCAGCACGATAACATGCTGGCGTGCACACGCAGGGGACACACCACATCTCCGATCATGGTAAGGAGCCTCTGACAGAGGCTTCTTATCATGTGATCAGCTGTAACCAATCACAGTTGATCATCGCGTGAACCAGGAAGTGCTGGTAAATGCCATTCCTCGGTTCGCACTGACAGGGAGAGCCGATCAGGGGCTCTCCCTGTCAGAGGGGGCATAATGATTATCAGAATAGCCCCCATCAGATATGCCAATTAGTGCCCAACAGCTGCTGGAAGTGCCCCCTCAATGTCTCTCAATGCCAACCACAGTGCCAATAAGAACCCACCACAGTGCCAATCAGAGCCCAGCAGTAACACATGTCAGTACCTCATCATCAGTGCTCCCCATCAGTGCCGCCTGTCAATGCCCATCAGTGCTGCCTATCAATGCCCATCAGTGCTGCCTATCAGTGCCCATCAATTCTACATATCAGTGCCACCTTATCAGTGCCAACTCATTAGTGCCGCCTCCTCAGATCCCATCAGTGAAGGAGAAAACTAAATTTTATGACAGAAACTAAACAAAAAAATAAAAACCAAGTGGTCAAATACCACTAAAAGAAAGCTCTATTTGTGGAAGAAAATTATAAAAATGTTGTTTGGGTACAGTGTTACACGACCACGCAATCGTCATTCAAATTGTGATAGCACTGAAAGCTGAAAATTGGCCTGGAAAGGAAGGGGGTAAATGTGCCCAGTAGTAAGGTGGTTAAGAAGGAACAGCAGTGGCTGGAAGAGTACAAATGAGAGTTGAATAGTCTGACAGAACTATTTTTGCAAAGCGCGTATCCTAGAACTCTACCCAGCATTCTGATGCCTGTAGTTTTTGGGATGTCCAATTAAAGAGGATTTTGATCTACAGTGGTATGCGGCCATTTCTTCAAATTGTATCCTTGAACTCTGTTGGAACACAGAGCCAAAGACATTTTAGCTCTAAAGTGAGCAGATCTTTTGAAACCTAATGATTGTTCCAAGAAACGATTACCAATACCATACTTGTCAAAAAATATTAGGGATCTGGCCTAATCCTAAATGGGGAAAAACTCTTGGACCAATTTTACCAAAAAAAAACAACAGTTAGATTTAAAAACAATCCTTAAAGGATGCCCTGTGTCCTAATACAAGAAAACAACACAGTGTGGGATCAAATTGTATCCAAAAGGGGGTTCATTAAATGCTTGAAATGTATAACCTACAAATGCAGGTTGCATACGACATTAACAGGTAAAACAAACAATGTTAATTTATCTCAACAAGTACAAATGATAGCTTTTAGATTAATGACAGAACAAAATGTAGTCTGAAGTTTAGTATAAGGGAGCATGCATACAGTATATGATTAACAAAGGGAAGAAAAAACATCCAACTACAACTATTATAAACAATTTTATAACCATAACTTACTTACTATACCAAAACTATGCCCCACACGGAATGCAGGTAGATTTTGCTATAATTTTATTGATACCCTGGGGCCTTAAAAAAGAAATAGAACGTTTTGCATTTATTGACTTTCCGATGCCAATTGGCTACATGCTTTCCAATGGGATTTATCTCAGCAGTTTCCCATTACAGCACTATCCTTATACTTTGCAGCAATATCACTCAGTTTTGTTTTCATTAACCACTTGCTTACTGGGCACAAAAAACCCCCCTCCTGTCCAAACCAGTTTTCAGCTTTCAGCACTGATGTACTTTGAATGACAATTGCGCTGTCATGCTACACTTTACCCAAATTAAAATTTGGTGGTATTTGATCACCTCTGCGTTTTTGTTTTTTTTTTAAATGTAAAAAGACCAAAATTTTGAAAACAGGTAATTTTTCTCCTTCATTGATGAGGCGGCACTGATGGGCACCGATAGATGGCAGTGAGGCGCACTGATGGGTGGCAATAATGGGCGCTAATCGGTTACACTGATAGGCAGCACTGCTAGGTGGCACTGATTGGCACCACTGGTGGGCATTGATAGGTGGCACTGGTAGGTGGCAATGGCAGGTGGCACTGGCAGGGGGTGCTGGTGGGCACAGATAAGGCATAATTGCCTCTTCCTCTTTGGGACCGATGTCCCTTGCAGATAAGCTGGTGATCGGCTTTTTTTTCTCCTCACGCTGTCGGGACCGGACCCTTACTCGGATCTGTGATCACCCGAGTCTCAGTGAGTCAGGGATCACAGTCCTTTGTGGACTTATATATTGAATGTTATTTATATTTTAGGGTAAGTCCCCATGTTAAATTTTGTTTTTAAAATCCAAACTACTTTTTTAACTTTTTCTCTTAACAATTGCCACTAATTCTTTATTACACAGTCATACAACAGAGCCTGAATAATACTGTCACTAACATTTCTACAATGAATGCAGACTGCACCCGTAGTTAATATACTACAAAGAGTATACAGTAGGCTGGGCAGTAAAGTAGGGCTTAACAGTTGTCTGCATATAAGGGCGAGCAAAGCACTCCTGAATATTTATTCCTGAGGAAAGGAAGCATTCTTCTCCCTAAGGCCCCTTTCACATGTGCAGACAGTTCAGATACGCCTGTCAGATTTTTCAGGTGGATCTGATTGTGCTCTCCATACATCTCTATGGGGCGTCGGATGTTAGCGGTGACATGTCTGCTGACATCAGATATGGATGTCCTATTTTCCATCCGTCTGGTGGATCGGATCAGATGAAAATGGACAGGCGGTCCGTAATCATCCGATCCCCCCCCCCCCATAGGGGAGACAGAGTGCAGAGACTGACTTTTCATCCGCCGGCTCACACTGTTGCACTTCCAGAATGGGGAAAGTCATAGGGAAGTCCCCATGACGTCCCCGTGCATCAGAGGGGGCGGGGTCACCAGGTGGCCCCGCCCTCCGTTATAAAAGACCTGTCAGACGCAGCGAAGCCTCACACAGTGGGAGCCTCCCATTGCGCGGAGCGGCCCAAGAAGAGACGCCGACGCCGTGGAAGAAGATGCCGGACAAGAAGACCAGAGCAAGAAGAAGCGGATCGGAGGAAGAAGAAGATGGAAGAAGAAGATTGAAGAAGATGCCGGAAGGAGAAGATGAAGAAACCGAAGGATGAAGAAAGGAAGAAGAAAGAAGACCAGAAGAAAGAAGATGAAAGAAGATTTTAATAAAGGAATCCTGTCCTTTTTAACATTTTTGTCACTTTTTTTGTGAAATGGTAGGGGTACTTTTGTACCCCCTTACCATTTCACACAGGGGGGGTGGGATCTGGGGGTCCCCTTGTTAAAGGGGGCTTCCAGATTCCGATAAGCCCCCCGCCCACAGACCCCCACAACCAATGGCCAGGGTTGTGGGGAAGAGGCCCTTGTCCTCATCAACATGGGGACAAGGTGCTTTGAGGGGTTACAGACCCCCAAAGCACCCTCCCAATGTTGAGGGCATGTGGCCTGGTACGGTTCAGGAGGGGGGGCTCTCATCCCCCCCTCTTTTCCAATGGCCTGCCAGGTTGCGTGCTCGGATAAGGGTCTGGTATGGATTTTGAGGGGGACCCCACGCCATTTTTTTTTTTGGCTGGGGTTCCCCTTGAAATCCATAGCAGACCTGAAGGGCCTGGTAATTGAATTTGGGGGGACCCCCATGCTTTTTTTTTTTTATCAATGACTTTTTTTTATCAATGACTTTCAATGAATGACTGTTCTCTGTGTTACGGGAACCGGCAATTCATTAGCCGCAGGTGGCTGCTTTAGATGACACAACAGGCCAGAAGGGTAAAGGTGTTTTAATGTAATACTGCAATGCTGTACTAACAGCACGCACACACTAATCCCCAGAATCACAGCAGATAATGTTAGCAGTCAGCAGCACTCAGCAGAATAATCACAGCACAGATAATGATAGACTCAGCAGCACTGCAGAATGGATCACAGCAGATTATGTCACTGACACGCTGGAACACACTACACGAGGCCGCCGGCGCGGCGGCCTTTATAGTGTGGAGCGTGTACTAAACCCCCTGAGCTATAATTGGCCACAGGCATCCTGCCTGTGGCCAATTATTGCTCTCCTCGCCGCTGGCTCTATGATTGGCCAAGCATGCGGGGTCCAAGCATGCGGGGTCACAGTACATGCTTGACCAATCATCAGCCAGCAATGCACTGCGACTGGGGCAGTGCATTGTGGGCCGTTCACATCACACGAATTTGATGCGAGCGGCCCAAATAGTTCTGGGCTCGAAGAGCGGTCGAACGCCCGATGTTTGACCCTAATGGTAACCCTGGATAATGAAAAACAAAAATTATTCCATCCTTCTAGAAAGACAAAGCAGATGAAGACATTGAGGTTGATTTACTAAAGGCAAATATACTGTGCACTAGAAGTTCACTGCAAATGCACTTGAAAGTTAACTTTAAGTGCACTGTAAGTGCAGTTGCTCTAGATCTGAGGGGAAGTTCTGCTGATTTCTATCATCCAATCATGTGCAAGCAAAAATGCTGTTTTTTTCCTTGCATGTTCCCCTCGGAACTAGAGCAACTGTACTTGAAGTACACATGTAGGTGCACTGTACATGTGGATGCGCTTGCGGGTGCACAGACTAATTATCTTTAGTAAATCAATCCCATGTGAACTATTGTGATATTTGTGCAAGGTTATAAATAGCTGTAGGTTTTACAATAACACATTACTTAGGATATTTCCACATTATTAATACAGCACAAAGGTCAGGCATGTATATTAAAACGTGGTAAAAAACATTCAGCTTTTATTAGCTCACTTCTTTTATCTAGTGAACACAGATTTTTGATTACAGTTAGTTACTTCACACTGCAAAAGATATTTTTAAAATAGCCAACTATGTTTAATTTCAATAAAGCTTTTTATATTTTGAATGCTATTCTGGACATTTCAGAACGAAAAAAGCTTTCAGTTCAAAACTATAGTAACTTTTCAACACACTTGTTGAAGATCACAGAGAACTCTCTGTGGCATAAGTATATTTTCTAGGCTAATAAAACCAATTATAAGAAAATCTATGGTTGGCTAGTCTTTATATTTTCTTGCATTAATTCTAATTTCAAAAACCACCCAAAGGCAGAGCAATTTGTAGAATCTTATGAAGCTGATGACTTAAACAAATGCTGAGGTTCATCTGGAAAAATAAATTGCTGTGTTTTGTTGAATGTTTAATTTAATGGCAGATCTAAACTAGAAGTCGTCTTTAACATTTTCTTATAAGTATTACATTAAGAACTTAATTAGTATGTGCTTTTCCCATTTTAATTAATTAAAAATATTCCTTTCTGATACAGTTTATATGTGTTAAAAGTCTGGGCATATTTAGAGTAAAGCAACAAGGTAAATGATTAAAAAAAAAATATCTTTCCATGTAACAAACTTATAGATGTTTATTCTTTAACCACTTCCATCCCGATATGGCAGCTCAATGACCAGAGGACTTTTTACAATTTGCTTTAACTGGTAATTGCGCGGTCATACAATGTTGTACCCAAACAAAATCTGTGTCCTTTTTTCCCACAGATAGAGCTTTCTTTGATGGTATTTGGTTGCCTCAGCGATTTTTTATTTTTTGCGATATAAACGGAAAAAGTCTTAAAATTTTGAAAAAAAATTATTATTTTCTACATTTTGTTATAAAATTTTTTTTAATAAACTAAATTTTAGTCATATATTTAGGCCAAAATGTTTTCAGCCACATGTCTTTGGTAAAAAAAAATGTCAATAAGCGTATATTTATTGGTTTGCGCAAAAGTTTTATCGTCTACAAACTAGGGTACATTTTCTGGAATTCATGTTTATGACTGCCTATCTCATTTCTTGAGGTGCTAAAATGGCAGGGCAGTACAACTCCACCCTCCCCCAAATGACCCCATTTTGTAAAGTAGACACCGGAAGGAAATTGCTAAGAGGCATGTTGAGCCCATTGAATATTTTGATTGAAAAATGACAAACAATAAATAAAAAATTACACAAAGTTGTCACTAAATTATATATTGCTCACACATGGCATGGTTATATGTGGAATTACACCCCATTCTACTGCTTCTCCTCAGTATGGGGATACCTCATGTTTGAGATTTTTTGGGAGCCTAGCCGCGTACGGGGCCTCGAAACCAATCACCACCTTCAGGATTTCTAAGGATGTAAATTTTTGATTTTACTCCTTACTACCTATCACAATTTTGAAAGCCATAAAATGCCAAGATAGCACAACCCCCCCCCCCCCCCAAATGACCCCATTTTGGAAAGTAGACACCCCAATCTATTTGATGAGAGGCCTGCTGAGTCCATGCAATATTTTATATTTTAAAGTTGGGGGAAAATTAAAGATTTTTTTTTTGCACAAAGTTGTCATTAACCACTTCAGCCCTGGAAGAATTTAACCTCTTCCTGACCAGAGCACTTTTTGCGATTCGGCACTGCGTCACTTTAACTGACAATTGCGCTGTCATGCGACGTGGCTCCCAAACAAAATTTAATTATTTTTTCCCCACAAATAGAGCTTTCTTTTGGTGGTATTTGGTTTTTATTTTTTTTTTGCGCTATAAACAAAAAAAGAGCGCCAATTTTGAAAAAAAACACATTATTTTTTGCTTTTTGCTATAATAAATATCCCCCAAAAATATATAAAAGAAAATGTTTTCCCTCAGTTTAGGCCGATACGTATTCTTCTACATATTTTTGTTAAAAAAAAAAAAAGCGTTTATTGATTGGTTTGCGCAAAAACTTATATCGTCTACAAAATAGGGGATAGTTTTATGGCATTTTTATTAATATTTCTTTTATTAGTAATAGCGGCATTATGGCGGACACATTGGACAATTTTGGAGTGATTGTGGGACCATTCACATTTATACAGCAATCAGTGCGATTAAAATTGCACTGATTACTGTGTAAATGTGACTGGCAATGAAGGGGTTAACACTAGGTGACGCTGTAGGGGTTAAGTGTGTCCTGGGGAGTGTTTCTAACTTTAGGGGGGGTGGGCTAGCTGTGACACATCACTGATCATAGCTCCCGTTCACAGGGAGCTATGATCAGTGACACTGTCACTAGGCAGAACGGGGAGATGCTTGTTTACATTAGCATCTCCCCATTCTTCCTCTCCGTGAGATGATCACGGGTATCCCCGTGGACATCGAGTCCGCGGGACCCGCAACCTGACTCATGGCCGGTGCACGCGAAGCAAGTGGCGCAAACGCAATGGTACGGTGGCAAATTGAGTACAGGTATGCCAATTTGTGCAGCCATGCCATTCTGATGGTGTACATTGGCGTGCGCCAGTCGGGAACCGGTTAAAACATTTTTTTTCTTTTCTTTCTTTATTTTCAAAAACAAATGAGATCTGTAAAATACTCACCATGCCTCTTAGCAAATACCTTGGGGTGTCTTTTTTTTTTTCTACTCCAAAATGGGGTAATTTGGGGGGGGGGGGGGGGTTGTGCTATCTTGACATTTCAGGGCCTCCGAAACTGTGATAGGTTGTGAGGAAGTGAAATCACCATTTTACACCCTTAGAAATCCTGAGGGCTGTGATTGGTTTTTGGGGTCCTGCCCATGGCTAGGCTCCAAAAAAGTGGTATCCCCATACTCAGGAGAAGCAGCAGAATGTATTTTGGGGTGTAATTTCACATATGCCCATGACATGTTTGAGCAATAGATCATTTAGTGACAACTTTGTGCAAAAAAAAAAAAAAGTTTTAATTTTCCCGCAACTTGTGGCAAAATATAAAAATATTCCATGGACTCAACATGCGTCTTATCAAATAGCTTGGGGTGTCTACTTTCCAAAAATAGGTCATTTGGGGGGGGGGGGTTTGAACTGTCCTGCCATTTTATGCACAACATCACCCACTCTTCTAACCACTTGAAGACAAAGCCCTTTCTGACACTTTTTGTTTACATGGAAAAATATTTTTTTTTGCAAGAAAACTACTTTGAACCCCCAAACATTATATATTTTTTTTAAATCAAAGGCCCTACAGATTAAAATGTGGGTTTTATTTAACATAGTATTTGTGCAGTATCAAACGCAATTTATTTTGAAAAAACACACTTTTTTTATTTTAATGCACTAAAACACGCTATATTGCCCAAATGGTTGATGAAATAAAAAAGATGATCTTATGCCGAGTACATGGATACCAAACATGACATGATTTAAAATTGCGCACAAACGTGCTTTACAGGTTACCATTTTATATTTACAGAGGAGGTCTGCTTATAAAATGACTGCCATCGATCTGACCTTCGCTGTGATACCTCATATGCATGGTGAAATTACTGTTTACATATGACACAAGACCGACGCTTGCGTTTGCCTTTGCGCGTAAGCACAGGGGTGCTTTTTTTTAATTATTTATTTTACATAGTAGGTGAGGTTACAAAAGACACAAGTCCATCAAGTCCAACCTATGTGTGTGATTATATGTCAGTATTACATTGTATATCCCTTTATGTTGCGGTCGTTCGGGTGCTTATCTAATAGCTTATCTAATGTAAGTTTCTTGAAACTATCAATGCCCGCCACTGAGACCACCGCCTGTGGAAGGGAATTCCACATCCTTGCCACTCTTACAGTAAAGAACCCTCTACGTAGTTTAGTGGCCACAAGTCTTGTTAAACTCCTTTCTGCGAAAAAAGTTTTATCCCTATTGTTGGGTCACCACTCACCAGTATGGTATTTGTATATTAAAATCATATTCCCTCTCAAGTGTCTCTTCTCCAGAGAGAATAAGTTCAGTGCTCGCAACCTTTCCTCATAACTAATATCCTCCAGACCCTTTATTAGCTTTGCCCTTCTTTGTACTCGCTCCATTTCCAGTAAACCCTTCCTGAGGACTGGTGCCCAGAACTGGACAGCATACTCTAGGTGCGGCCGGACCAGTCTTGTAGAGCAGGAGAATTATTGTTTTATCTCTAGAGTTGATCCCCTTTTTAATGCATGCCAATATTATTTTTGCTTTGTTAGCAGCAGCTTGGCATTGCATGCCATTGCTGAGCCTATCATCTACTAGGACCCCCAGGTCCTTTTCTATCCTAGATTTGCTTTACTATTATATTTTTAAACTGTTCCTTTCTTCTTTTTTTATTTATCATTTTGTAAATATGTAAATATCCCCTATGATAGCAATAGGTAGTGACAGGTACTGTGACAGGTACTTTGTTGAAAAAATTGGGGTCTATTAGACCCTAGATCTCCCCTCTGCCCTCAAAGCATCTGACCACACCAAGATCCGTGTGATAAAATGCTTTGCCAATTTCCCAATGCCGCTGTTTATATCCGGCGAAACTTAAGTCATGAAATGCTCGTAGCTTACTGTTTCTTAGGCCATAGAGATGATTGGAGCCATTCTGGTCTCTTATCAGCTCTATGGTCAGCTGGCGGAACCACCAGCTGCAGTCTCGGGTTCCCTGTTGGGACAGGAGAGCCCCAGAAAACCATGGAAGATGGTGAGACAGGAGGATGTTCCATCCCGCTGCTTATGAAAGCAGTCTAGAGGCTAATTAGCTGCTAGGATTGCTTTTATATGAAAGCTGACCACTGGCTGAAAAGAATGATACCAAGATGATACCTAAACCTGCAGGCATCATTCTGGTATAAATTATAAAGTATGTTGCTGGTCCTTTGTGGGCATACATTGTATTGTTCTTTTTTTATGCAGCCTGTAGGGATGAACAAAAAAAAGAGATTGATCAGTGGGTATGCCCACCATTAGAATATCGCCCTTCATCCACTTACTTCTAATGATGGGCATACATGCACCATTTTTTTTTTAACTGTGGTTGTGAAATCACCTCCGACATCGCTGGAGTCATGGCTTTATGTATCGTGAGAGCAAACACTGTTGCTGTCAAGATAAATAAACCCATGCTGCAGCTGAATGGCGTACCTGCTAAGCAAATGATGGTTAACAATAAAACAAAGTAACATTACAGTAGAACAGTAAGATTTACCATACCTGCAAAGCAAATACAATAAAACATACAGGCATACCCCACTTTTAAGTACACAATGGGGTTTATTTACTAAAGTTGGAAAGTGATATATCAGGCTCACTTCTGCATAGAAACCAATGAGCTTCTAACCCCAGCTTGTTCAATTAAGCTTTGGTAATAAAACCTGGAAGCTCATTGGTTTCTATGCAGAAGTGAGCCTGATATTGCACTTTCCAGCTTTAGTAAATAAAGCCCATTGTGTACTTAAAAGTGGGGTATGCCTGTAGTAAAAATAAAACATTCCAATCTGTGCCTAAAAAAATATGAATGAAGCATGGGGGAAATCTGCCCCTAATGTTAGGAGCAAATCGCTCCTCCACCCCTGCCCCCATACTTCGGCATATATGCTCATTTTATTTTTATTTTTTAACTGTGGTGGTGAAATCACCTCTGACAGCGCTGGAGCAATGGCTTTATGTATCATGGGAGCAAAGGCTGTTGCTGTCAAGATAAATAAACCCACGCTGCAGCTGAATGGTGTACCTGCTAAGCAAATGATGGCTAACAATAAAACAAACATTACAGTATAACATACCATACCTGCAAAGCTAATACAATAAAACATAGTAAAAATAAAACAGAGCGAGAACGATAGATATAGAACAATAGTGAGTGAACAGTAGAGCGAACATAAGAGAGAACAATAGAGAGAGAAAAGAAACATACAACTACAACTGTTTTTGGATTTTTAATTTTTAATTTTTTTGTGTGGTTTTTATTTTAATTTTTTTCACTTTTATAACAATTGTAAAAAAAAACTGTAAACTGAATGTTGCAGATTAGGGTCTGGTGTACATAGGACTGTGTGGTTTAGTCCCCTACACTAATACTCAACTAGTGTGTGGTAGCATTTGAAACATTCACCAATTCAGAGACCAGATTGGTCAGGACAGGACGGACAATAAAAGCCGGTGTCGCGCCTAAATCCGCATTTACTGCACACACGGCATCTTCTTTGGGGTGTTCTTTGGGTAGGGGTACCAGGGAAGACATAAGGAAAATGCCTCTCATGCACCCGGCTCACTGCATTTGCGTTGGTAGGTTGGGCAAGAGCACCGTCTGGAAACAGAAGGGCTCCGACAATCTCATCCTGGAATTTAAGGAAGGATCCAGTCTGTCCTGAAGCTTTGTATAGCACAAAAGCGTTCAGCAAAGCTAATTGAAATAAATAGACACTTTTTTGTACCAGCGTCTGGCCTTATGGGCAATTAGGTATGGCGCCAACAACTGGTCGTTGAGGTCCACCCCTCCCATGTTAAGGTTGTATTCGTGGACACAGAGGGTTTTCTCCACAACACCAGTCGCAGTAGAAATTTGGACCGTCGTGTCTGCGTGAAGTAAGGACAGAACAAAAACATTCAGTGAATCCCTCCACTTCACTGCTAACAAATTATTACACTTCAAGCAGGCTCTCTCCCCCCGTTTAAGTCGGGATTCTACAAGCCGTTGGGGGAAGCCCCAGCGATTAGATCGCACGGTGCCACATGTGCCAATTCCATAATCAAAAAGGTGACTAAAAAGTGTCACGCTCGTGTAATAATTGTCCATGTACAAGTGGTACCCTTTTCCGAATAAGGGTGACACCAAGTCCCACACTATCTTACCAGCACTCCCAATGTAGTCTGAGCAGTTCTCTGGCTCTACGTGACTATCTCTTCCCTGGTAAACCATAAAACTATATTTATAGCCTGTGGTCCTGTCACAGAGCTTATACATCTTGACCCGTATCTGGCACGCTTGCGGGGAAGACACTGTTTGATAGACAAGCGGCCAGAAAACTTAATCAGGGACTCATCAACGCAGGCAACTTGATCGGGAGTAAACAAGGCTGCAAAATGTTGGTTTAAGTGGTTTACAAGGGGCCGAATTTCGTAGAGCCGATCAAATCCAGGGTCACCCCGAGGATGACAGAGTTCATTGTCATTAAAGTGCATACTGTTTATATGTAAACTTTAACTGATTTCCTTCGGTTACACGTAAACGCCCCCCCCCCCCTTTTTTTTTTATTATTATTATTTTATTTTATTTATTTATTTATTTATTTTTTTATTCCATTTTCCTACCTCTCCTGCCCTCCCCCTCCCTTATACTACTACTAAGGCTTATTCAATGCCATTGTATATTAGATAAGTTAGATTTTTGTATGCCATACCTGTCAACTGTTTTGATAAGTGTATCGTGAAAATATCAATAAAAATATGTTTAAAAAAAAAAAAAAGTGCATGAACCACAAGATCTGCTCATATCGTGTCTGGTCATGGAGGCAGAGAACAAGGGCATATGATGAATTGGGTAAGTGGGCCAATATGACTGCAACTCACTATTTTTAGTTATGCCCATGAAGAGGAATAGGCCCAGAAAGGTCTTAAATTCAGAAACCGTAATTGGTTTCCAATCTCTGGCAACCTCGTCAGCTTGAACTGCACTTATGGGACTCGCCACATCACCAAGTGTTACTGCAGCGCTGGATGTATGACTAGGATGTACTAGACGGCTGGTGCTTGCCAGTTCATGCCATTGTGTGGAACGCTCACATAGCTTGCCTACGAGGTCTCTTTATAAAACTAGGGGCGCACTTAAAGAAAATTCAGTCTTCCATCACAGAGTCCCTGTTGAAACAAATTTGCACTTTAGAAACTGCAAATAAGCAATGCCCCTCAGCTAAGATGTCTTCGGATCTAAAAAACCTCAGATGTCAACTCAGCGAACATCTTCAAGCTAAATTTGACTACTACATTAAAATTTCTCAGATTACAATCTTACTCCTCAGCCAACAAACCAGGTGCTTTTATGGCTTAAAAGACAACTCCCAAATAAAAAAAATCTCATTCCTCACAAACTCTCACAAACCCACTTGATATTGCGAATGAGTTTAGTAATTTTTACTCCAAACTCTATAATCTTACAGAAACAGATCATCTGCCCCCCCCCCCCCAAATCAAAAAGACATTGCAAACTTCCTATCATGTATTTTCCTCCCCTCAATGTCTCCCATGCAACTCGACCTTCTTTCTGCGCCCCCTCTCACTTGAGGAGATTCATAAACTCATTAAACAGCTCCCCCTACACAAAGCACCAGGCCCCGACAGCCTTCCCAATGAATTATAAACGATTTGCCAAACTTATTGTCCCTCATTTGTGTAATACCTATAACCAATTTGCATCCACAGGCAATATCCCCAAATAATCCCTTGAGGCATTAGTAGTCACTATCCCAAAACCAGGAAAATCACCAGACAACCCTGCCAACTACCGCCCAATTTCGCTCCTTAACACGGACACAAAATTGTATGCCAAACACTTAGCTCAACGTCTTTCAACAGTCATTCATCAACTTATCCACGCAGACCAGGTGGGTTTTGTCCGAGGTAGACTGGCATCAGATGGTACCAGACGATTTATCGATCTCATACAATGGGCCAAAAATAAGCGAAAGCCTTCTTTCTTCTTCTCACTGGACGCAGAGAAATCATTCGATAGAGTCCACTGGCCATACATGAAAGAAGTTCTCTGCAAATTTGGGATATCAGGAACATTCTTGTCAGCTATATTAGGTATGTACACCCATCCGAGTGCACACGTCTGGACCTCGGGCATTATATAAAACCCCTTTAAAATCGCCAATGGCACGAGACAGGGATGACTGTTATCCCCTCTGATATTTGCCATGATAATGGAGCCACTCGCGCAATCCATAAGATCTGACCCAGAAATTTCAGGAATCAAAATTGGAAATACAGATCATAGAATTGGCCTTTCCGCCAAAAATATTATTATAGTAATCACAAATCCCTCAGCATCACTTCCAGCAGTCCAACATATCTTAGATTTATTTAGTGTAATCTCCCTGTATAAATTAACTTACAGTAAATCCCTTATGCTTAACTTAGGTTTAGACCGCCAAACTACTACCTTCATCTTGGCCAAAACCCCCTTTGCTTGGGCCCCTAATTCCTTCCTAACCTACTTAGGAATTCAACTGACATTCCCGGGTAGTATCTTATTATGAACTAACTTTGAAGACTTCGTAGGCAAGCTAACGCATCTATACAAAGAAATACTCTGCATCCCTGCCTCTTGGGTGGGCAGAATTGCTCAGGTCAAAATGTATTTGCCCCCACATAGCCTGTACCTCTTTCATACAATTCCTCTACCAATTGTACAAGCCCAAAAAAGAAAACTCCAGGGAATTATCAATACCTTTATCTGGCAACAGAAACGCCCTAGTGTGAACAAATCTATACTTTTGACCCCTGTACAACATGGTGGCTTAGGAGCACCTGACATTCAAGCATACTACCATGCAACACTAAAATCAACTAAAATCTTGGTGGTCAACAGACCACTATACCACCTGGAAACAGATAGAATCCACAGCACTCTCCTCGAACCCCAAACTCTTCCTAGCTGCTGCCTGGCTCAACCTCAAACCAGCCCACCATCCACTTGGCACTATCACTGCTTCTTTGAGGGTATGGAAAGCAATCTCTCAACTTGACAAAGAGCTGTCACCCAACATACTGCCATTAATCCCTATTGAGGCCATACAACTCCTATCACCTGACTTATCCCTTTCAGAATGGATAAATTCTGGTAGTACCAACCTAGGAATGCATTTCTCGTTGGACCTACTCTCCCTCTCCCAACTACAACAAAAGTTTCACTTACCCTCTAAAATGTTCTTCCTTTACCTCCAGATAAGATCCATCTTATCTAAAATATCCTGGACATCAGCAAATTTTCTCTTACAAGCTCTGCTGAAATTCTACAACTCAAATCTTACCAAACTTAAGGGAATCTCTCTAGCATATAAAATGCTCACCTCACCAACTCTGGAATCACTCTCATCATCTATCAGATACTGGTCCATATGTATGGACCACCCTCCTCCAGCTGAGCTATGGCAAAAAGCCCTTAGGATTCCCTCTCGTCTTTTCCATTGCACCTCCCACTGGGAATCTCTTCTAAACTCTTTCATAGATGGTACTACACGCCTGACAGACTGGCAAAGATCTACCCATCCACCTCACCAAATTGCTGGAGAGGCTGTAACAGTAGGGGTTCTCTACATCACATCTGGTGGGACTGTCCACATATCAAGACCTACTGGAAAAAAGTAATGAACATAATCTACTCTCTGTGTGACATTTCCATCCCAATGTCCCCACTAGACCTACGTTTGGGGCTACCAATTTCATCTTGGGTATCTACAAACCTTGGTAACGCACATACTGATAGCAGCCCGCCTAGCTCTGGCAAAAAGATGGAAAACAATTCACCCTCCTGTCTTGAAAGACACCATCTGTCTGCTCAACCTACACTACTAAATGTAATTTTCGTTTGCCATGGCAAATCTAACTACAAACTCTTTTTACATCTCCTGGGAAAAATGGATCGCCGACCAGAGAAGTGCTCCCCTGTTTTAAAACACGCAAACCGGTTCAACTCCTAGTTGCTAATAAAAATTGGACTATTACCAAACTGTGACGGATCCTGTACTCAAGGTGTCCGCCGTAAATGCTTCCTAAGTCCTGGAACATGAGTCCAATGGATCTGGTTATAGGAACCCCCAAGAATTAGACGGCACTAGTTCTTGGGGTAAATCAGGAATGCTTTATTTGACATTTCACACACATATATAGCCAGATGATTAAAAGCTAACCTAATTAGCATGAGCTAATTATCTTAATCATTGCCCAGACTAGTTGACTGCCTGAAAAGGCTTTTCAGGGTCAGACTTTAAGGCTCCTAGTTAATTGGAATGACTATTCAACATATATTAACATAAACAGTAACACAGGGCTAATTAGCACAACAACATTGTGTGGAATACACCTTACAAGCCAGACCAGCCTCATTTACACAATAGACAGGTGGCTTGAGTTCATGACATTGAATGGGATACAAGCTGTCAGATGCTAGTCTATTTCTAATGCCAAATGCATATACAGAGAGTGTATTTTGGGGGGCCCGTAATCAGCTGGCAGGAGGCTAGCATGTAGTCCTCTCAAAAAGCCTGTATCCCGGCTAGGTCTGTCACACCAACCATTACCTTTACAGCTTGAACAAACCACTTATGCCTCATACACACAAGCGGACTTTCCCGCGGAAATCCACCGGACAATCCGCCCGTGTGTGGGCGCTGGCGGACTTTTTCCTCCCAAAAGTCCGGCGGACTAAGTCTGAAGTTTTGTTTTCAAATTGTCCGCTGAACTTGGCAGTCCGGCGGACAATCCCGCGGTTAGTATGGTAGTCCGCTGGACTTTTGTAAATGAACGGACTTGCCAATCATCGGAAAGTCCGTTCATTTAGCACGTGACTTCAGGTAGACGGGGCTAACGAAGGCAGTGAATGCCGCCGCGCTAGCCCGTCACCTGGCATGGATTTAAAGGGAATCCCTACGCCGAAAAAACGCTGTGGGGGTCCCACCCAAATCCATCTCAGACCCTTATCCGAGCACGCAGCCTGGCCGGCCAGGAAAGGGGTGGGGACGAGCGAGCGCCCCCACCCCAAAGCACCTTGTCCCCATGTTGAAATAAGAAGGCGGCGGCGGCGCAGAAAGCGACGACAGCGGCAAGAACAGAAGAGACCCCGGAAGACCCCGGAAGACCCTCGAAGGCGGATCGAGACCCCCAGACGACGGCGGCGACGACGAAGAAGGTAGCCGGGCTCCTCTGCTCGGTAAAAGAGCTAGGTAAAATAGCGGAGGAGTCCGGCGAAAAAAAACCCCCAAGACGGAAGAAGACCCCCGTAGCAGTGCAATAAAATATTTTTTAAAAATTGTGTGTTTTTTTTTATTTACACTTTACACCTTAGGTGAATGGGTAGGGGTACATCGTACCCCATACTCATTCACATAGGGTGGGGGGCCAGGATCTGGGGGCCCCTTATTAAAGGGGGCTCCCGGATTACGATAAGCCCCCCGCCCGCAGACCCCGACAACCAACGGCCAGGGTTGGTCATCAACATGGGGACAAGGTGCTTTGGGGTGGGGGGGGCCGCACGGCCCCCCTTTCCCCAGGGCACCCCCATGTTGAGGGCACACGGCCTGGTACGGCTCAGGAGGGGGGGCGCTCGCTCGTCCCCACCCCTTTCCTGGCCAGCCGGGCTGCGTGCTCGGATAAGGGTCTGAGATGGATTTGGGTGGGACCCCCACTCCGTTTTTTCGGCGTAGGGATTCCCTTTAAATCCATGCCAGGTGACGGGGCTAGCGCGGCGGCATTCACTGCCTTCGCTAGCCCCGTCTACCTGCAGTTACGTTCTAAATGAACGGACTGCTCTGTGTGTGAGCAAGTCCGTTCATTTTCAAAAGTCCCGCAGACTTTTTCCCGTGGATTATCCGCCGGAGAAGTCCAGGCGTGTGTGGGCAAGTCCGCAGCTCGGAAAGTCCAGCGAAGCCCCGCTGGAAGGTCCGGCGGAATGTCCGCCGGACTAGGTCTGGCGGACATTCCCGCGGGAAAGTCTGATCGTATGTACGAGGCATTATTCCACCTGACTAAGTTATTAACAGACTTGGATCTCTAGTTCTAAAATACACAGTCAAGATAGGGGCTCACACCCTATCTCTATATGCAATTGTTTTTTTATTGTTATGTTATTTCAACCAATTAACAATATGTTGAAGTTTAGTAACCCTTTGTATCTAAATCAAGCCAGGGTATGCCGAATTGGCAATGTTTTGTAAGTAAACTTTTGATAATAATAAAAATCGTAAATTTAAAAAAAAAAAAAAAATCTTTGGCCATTCCCCTTTTTCCCATGCTTACTGGGCAGATTTGAACCCAATGTTCAAGTTTGACTTGAACATTGGGTGTTTGCCTGTTCGCCGAATAGTGAACAATTTGGGGTGTTTGCAGCAAATTCAAAAGCCGCAGAACACCCTTCGTCAGAGGGGGCGGGGTCACCCAGTTATGTCACTGGGTGGCCCCGCCAACCCTATGACACTATGGTGAAGCCATAGGGATGTCCCGTGAGTCAGAGGGGGGTGGGGTCACACGGCAATGGCACCATGTGGCCCCGCCCTCAGTTATAAAAGAACTGTCACCTGAAAGGACGGTCATTACGGCGGGTCCCTCCAATAGATTATTTTTTTTTTCGGTCCGTCGTGGAGCAAGAGAAGAAGAAGACTTTGTGGGACATTTAGATTTTTTAATAAAGGACTTGTCCCCAAGCCGTGTCATGTCATTTTTACAATTTTCACACTTTTTTTTGAAATGGTAGGGGTACATTTTTACATTTCTGATTCTCACCTACCCAGAGGATCCAACGTTGTCCCACTAAGATTCTCTTGTATTCTGCCACCTCTCAATCCTGCCCCACCATGTTGATTGTAACATCATCTAGAGGCCTGCCAGGGGTTCCTGGCTCAGCTGTCATACCTCCTGATGATATGGCACTAGGCATGCACCCATCCTCTTTTCTGAATGAAGCACTATGCTTCCTGGTATTTGTGACTTGTATATCTCAGGAGTAGGGATGAGCCCGATGTTCAAGTCGAACGTAAGTTTGACTTGAACATTGGGTGTTTGCCTGTTCGCCGAATAGTGAACAATTTGGGGTGTTTGCAGCAAATTCAAAAGCCGCAGAACACCCTTCGTCAGAGGGGGCGGGGTCACCCAGTTATGTCACTGGGTGGCCCCGCCAACCCTATGACACTATGGTGAAGCCATAGGGATGTCCCGTGAGTCAGAGGGGGTGGGGTCACACGGCAATGTCACCATGTGGCCCCGCCCTCAGTTATAAAAGAACTGTCACCTGAAAGGACGGTCATTACGGCGGGTGCCTCCAATAGAGGCGTATCGGTGGCAGCTTTTTTTTTTTTTTTTTTCGGTCCGTCGTGGAGCAAGAGAAGAAGAAGACTTTGTGGGACATTTAGATTTTTAGATTTTTAATAAAGGACTTGTCCCCAAGCCGTGTCATGTCATTTTTACCCAGGGGACATATATCAATGCAAAAAGAACTTTTAAAAACTAACGTTTTTTCGGGAGCAGTCATTTTAATGATGCATAAAGTGAAAAAAAAATAGTGAAATTTTCCTTTAAATATGGTACCTGGGGGGTGTCTAAAGTATGCCTGTGAAGTGGCATGTGTTTCCCGTGTTTAGAACTGTCCTTGCACAAAATGACATTTGTAAAGGAAAAAAAGAAGCCATTTAAAACCACTTGCGGCTTTAGGTTTGTTCTTAAGTAGAATCTGAACAGGTACATTATGAAGTGTAGCTCCATCCCAAAAAAATCTATTTTTAAGCTTTTTGGAGAACATAGGGAGGGGTTATCACCCCTGTAACATTTGCTGTCTTTGCACATCTGTTCAGAACATGTCACCTAACTTTCCGTCCCAATGACAAATGTTTTTGGAAAAAGGGGGTTTTAATTGAAACAAGGATTGGTGATAAAGTATCAGTAGAGAGGAGATACCTTTTTCCCAAATAAATCTAACAGGATAGAATTTCCCTTCCTAGGGTAGATTTCCTCTCACTTCCTGTTTTCTCTTTCCATTTGCAAGTAGGAGTCGTTTGTAAGTTGGATGTTTGAAAGTAGGGGCCTGGCGTATATACTCTGCAGAAATTTGCCCTATTAGATGTTGGTGTAGCCACAAGACTGGTGGGCACAGAAATGGGCCCTGCTGTGAGTTAATAGATCAAGATTTGTAATTGCATGCACCTGTTGAACAGGGCAGAAAAATTGGGGGTGGTGGTGGACGGTGTTGCCACAAGACTGTAAGCTCTCACAGTTACTCTTGGTGGGCGCAGGAATGGGCCCTGCTGTGAGTTTTTAGATCAAGATTTGTAATTGCAAGCACCTGATGAACAGGGCAGAAAAATTGGGCCTTTGGCGGTGGTGGTGGACGGTGTTGCCACAAGACTGTAGGCCTCATAGTTACTCTTGGTGGGCGCAGGAATGGGCCCTGCTGTGAACTATTAGATCAAGATTTGTAATTACCCGCCCCTGTTAAACAGGGGCTGAAAAATTGTGCCTTAGGCACTGGTGCTGGTGCCACAACACTGCAACCCCTCACAGATACTGTACTTGGAGCACAGCAGTCACACGTGTTGCGAAGCATTTTTTAAAAAAATTTAATTACCCGCCCCTGTTAAACAGGGGCTGAAAAATTGTGCCTTAGGCACTGGTGCTGGTGCCACAACACTGCAACCCCTCACAGATACTGTACTTGGAGCACAGCAGTCACACGTGTTGCAAAGCATTTTTTTAAAAAATTGTAATTACCCGCCCCTGTTAAACAGGGGCTGAAAAATTGTGCCTTAGGCACTGGTGCTGGTGCCACAACACTGCAACCCCTCACAGATACTGTACTTGGAGCACAGCAGTCACACGTGTTGCGAAGCATTTTTTTAAAAAATTTTAATTACCCGCCCCTGTTAAACAGGGGCTGAAAATTGTGCCTTAGGCACTGGTGCTGGTGCCACAACACTGCAACCCCTCACAGATACTGTACTTGGAGCACAGCAGTCACACGTGTTGCGAAGCATTTTTTTTAAAAATTGTAATTACCCGCCCCTGTTAAACAGGGGCTGAAAAATTTGCCTTAGGCACTGGTGCTGGTGCCACAACACTGCAACCCCTCACAGATACTGTACTTGGAGCACAGCAGTCACAGGTGTTGCGAAGCATTTTTTTTAAAAAAATTGTAAGTACACGCCCCTGTTAAACAGGGGCTGAAAAATTTGCCGTAGGCACTGGTGCTGGTGCCACAACACTGCAACCCCTCACAGATACTGTACTTGGAGCACAGCAGTCACACGTGTGCGAAGCATTTTTTTATAAAAATTGTATGTACACGCCCCTGTTAAACAGCGGCTGAAAAATTGTGCCTTAGGCACTGGTGTGGTGGCATGGATCATTGAGGAGGAGGAAGAGGATAGTCAGTGAACATAAGAGGACAGTCACTCAGCATCAGCATAGGCAGTCTTGAAGGGATGTGATATTAAAAATTATTCGGTTATATCCGCCTCAGGTGCCTGGTAGCTGGTGGTGATCCAAGACTGATTCATTTTGATGAAGGTCAGTCGATCAACCGAGGCGGTGGACAGGCGCACCCTATGATCGGTGACAAATCCTCCAGCAGCACTGAATGTGCGTTCGGAAAGAACGCTGGAGGCAGGACAGGCCAGTAGCTCAATTGCATACTGTGCAAGCTCTGGCCAGTGATCCATCCTCAGGACCCAGTAAGCCAGAGGATTTTCGGTGGGAAAGGTGTCCAAGTCTGACCTTGCCCCAAGGTATTCCTGCACCATGTATATCAGACGCTGGCGATGGTTGCTGGAACCGATCATACCTTGGGGCTGCGGACTAAAAAATTGTCTGAACGCATCGGTCAGACGTCCACCTTCCCCACCGCTCCTTCTGCTACTGACCGAAGCCTCAGCAACTCGTCGCCCAGGACCAGGAGTTTGTAGCCTCCCAGTTTCTGGGAACGCGTTGCACAGACCTTTCTGCAAGGCCTCCCTGAGATGTCTCATCCTCTGCTCCCTCTGCGACGGCAAGATAAGGTCCGCAACCTTACCCTTGTACCGCGGATCAAGGAGAGTGGCCAGCCAGTAATGGTCCCTCTCCTTGATCCGAAGAACACGAGGATCCTTCCGCAGGCTTTGCAGGATCAGGGAGGCCATGCAGCGTAGGTTAGCTGAGGCATTCGGTCCGGAGTCTTCTGGGTCACTGAGGATGACATGATCGCCAGCCACCTCCTCCCAGCCACGTACAAGTCCACTGGTTTGTTGGGACTGTACATCATCCCTAAAAGACTGCTGCTGCTGATGCTGAGTGCCAGGCTCCACCTCCATGCTCACACAATCCTCCTCCTCCTCCTCCTCCTCATCCTCTTCCTGTGTGATGGGTGGGACAGAAGGAACACTGTCCGGATAAAGGGGGCCTTGAGAGGCAAGGAAGTCCTCCTCTTCCTGCCTCTGTTCTGCCTCAAGTGCCCTGTCCATTATCCCACGCAGCGTATGCTCCAACAGGTGGACAAGAGGGACAGTGTCACTGATGCATGCACTGTCACTGCTCACCATCCTCGTGGCCTCCTCAAATGGTGAGAGGACAGTGCATGCATCCCTGATCATGCTCCACTGACGTGGGGAAAAAAAAACAAGCTCCCCTGACCCTGTCCTGGTGCCATAGTCGCAAAGGTACTCATTGATGGCCCTCTGCTGCGTGTGCAGTCGCTGCAGCATGGCCAACGTTGAGTTCCACCTGGTGGGCATGTCACATATTAGGCGGTTCTTGGGCAGGTTCAGCTCCTTTTGCAGCTCAGTCAGCCGAGCACTGGCATTATAAGATCGGCGGAAATGCACACAGACTTTCCTGGCCTGCCTCAGGACATCCTGTAAGCCTGGGAACCTGCCCAAGAACCGCTGCACCACCAGGTTGAGGACGTGAGCCATGCAGGGCACATGGGTGAGCTGCCCCTGTCGCAGGGCGGAGAGGAGGTTGGTGCCATTGTCAGAAACGACCATTCCTGGCTTAAGCTGACGTGGCGTCAACCACCTCTCGGCCTGCCCCTGCAGAGCTGCCAGAACCTCTGGCCCAGTGTGGCTCCTGTCCCCCAAACACACCAGCGCAAGCACGGCATGGCATCTTTTTGCCTGCGTACTTGCGTAGCCCCTTGTACGCCTACGGAGCACCGCTGGTTCCAAGGACAGAGCACTGGAGGAAGAAGAAGAGGAGGGGGTGGAGGAGAGAGGTGTGTCACAACCAGTAGCAGTAGTAGCGTTTTGGAGGCGTGGTGGCGGAACAACCTCCAACACTACTGCACCTTGTCCTGCATCCCTCCCAGCTGCCAATAGAGTGACCCAATGGGCCGTGAAAGAAAGGTACCGTCCCTGTCCATGCCTGCTGGACCATGAGTCAGCGGTAATATGCACCTTACCGCTGACCGCCCTGTCCAGCGAGGCATGGACATTGCCCTCCACATGCCGGTAGAGAGACGGAATCGCCTTCCGTGAGAAAAAGTGGCGTTTGGGAACCTGCCACTGAGGAACCGCACATTGAACAAACTCACGGAAGGGGGCCGAGTCTACCAAACTGAAAAGGCAGCAGTTGAAGTGCTAGCAATTTAGCCAAGCTAGCATTCAACCGCTGGGCATGTGGATGGCTGGAAGTGTACTTCTTTCTACGGTCCAGCAGCTGGGGCAGGGAAATTTGCCTGCTGCAATCGGACGTCGGTGTACTGCAAGTACTTGGTTGTGACACACCTAATTCTACACCTTCAGTCCTCTCAGAGCAGCTTTCAGAGAGGACTGAAGGTGTAGTGGGGATGGAGATCCCAGCTGATGAGGAGCAAGGAGAGGTCCGCTTAGTTCTTTGGTGTGGGTCTTTTATGTGTGCCTGCCAACGAGCTGCATGGCAGGTCGACATATGTCTGGTCATGCTTGTGGTGCCCAAGCGGCTGATGTTTTGGCCACGCGAGATACGCTTGAGACAAATATTGCAAATAGCAGTGGTGCGATCTGATGCACTCGTCTCAAAAAAGGCCCACACCAAAGAACTTTTCTGATAACGTGCAGAGGCAGCGCCCTGCACAGGCGGAGCTCTGCGGTGTTGTACAGTTGCTGTGCTGGCCTCTACCTGGCCTCCAGGGGGCATCCTGCCTCGTTGGACATGTGACGCCGCATCCTCCTCCTCCTCGTCCTCCTCCTCATCCTCTCTCCCTTCAGGCACCCACGTGGAGTCAGTAACCTCATCATCCCCTCCCTCTTCACCACTAGAGCAAACCTGGCAGTAAGCTGCAGCTGGTGGAACAGTACTGCCAGATTCCTCAAGCTGGGTATCATCATCCGAGCCTTCGAATCGTTGGGCATCCTCCTGGAGCATGTACCCAACACTGTGCTCAAAGAGTTCGGGGGACTCCTCAGGAGGACATGGTGGGTCTAGGGAAGGGGTGGCTGATGATGCTCTGCCAGTACCCTGAGCCTGGGTGAGAGAGGATGAGGAGGATGAGGAGGGCTTGGTCATCCATTCTACCAAGCCTTCAGCATGATGCGGCTCCACATGTCCAGCTGCCGAAAACAAAGACGCGCGTGTCCCATGGCCACGTGCTGATGACGATGCACGACCACGTCCACAGCCACGGCCACGGCCACGTCCACTAGAAACAGAGCCTGCCTGCCCTGTGTTCTTGGCTCTGCACGCTCTGCCTCCCCTTGGCGGTCTTCCAGCCATTGTAGTCGGTAGTCCTGTGGGTGCTGCTGAGAAGAATATATAGAAGCTCTGTGTGATGCCACTAACACACTAGAAGTCCTATGGGTGCTTCTGCAAAGAAAATATAGGAGCTCTGTGTGATGCCACTAACACACTAGAAGTCCTATGGGTGCTTCTGCAAAGAAAATATAGGAGCTCTGTGTGATGCCACTAACACACTAGAAGTCCTATGGGTGCTTCTGCAAAGAAAATAGAGGAGCTCTGTGTGATGCCACTAACACACTAGAAGTCCTGTGGGTGCTGCTGAGAAGAAAATATAGGAGCTCTGTGTGATGCCACTAACACACTAGAAGTCCTATGGGTGCTTCTGCAAAGAAAATAGAGGAGCTCTGTGTGATGCCACTAACACACTCGAAGTCCTGTGGGTGCTGCTGAGAAGAATATATAGGAGCTCTGTGTGATGCCACTAACACACTAGAAGTCCTATGGGTGCTTCTGCAAAGAAAATATAGGAGCTCTGTGTGATGCCACTAACACACTAGAAGTCCTATGGGTGCTTCTGCAAAGAAAATAGAGGAGCTCTGTGAGATGCCACTAACACACTAGAAGTCCTGTGGGTGCTGCTGAGAAGAAAATATAGGAGCTCTGTGTGATGCCACTAACACACTAGAAGTCCTGTGGGTGCTTCTGCAAAGAAAATAGAGGAGCTCTGTGTGATGCCACTAACACACTAGAAGTCCTATAGGTGCTTCTGGGAAGAAAATATAGGTCTGTGTGATGGGACTAACACACTTCAAGTCCTATAGGTGCTTCTGGGAACAAAATATAGGATCTCTGTGTGATGGGACTAACACACTTCAAGTCCTATAGGTGCTTCTGGGAACAAAATATATGATCTCTGTGTGATGGGACTAACACACTTCAAGTCCTATAGGTGCTTCTGGGAAGAAAATATAGGTCTGTGTGATGGGACTAACACACTTCAAGTCCTATTGGTGCTTCTGGGAACAAAATATATGATCTCTGTGTGATGGGACTAACACACTTCAAGTCCTATAGGTGCTTCTGGGAAGAAAATATAGGTCTGTGTGATGGGGACTAACACACTTCAAGTCCTATAGGTGCTTCTGGGAACAAAATATATGATCTCTGTGTGATGGGACTAACACACTTCAAGTCCTATAGGTGCTTCTGGGAACAAAATATATGATCTCTGTGTGATGGGACTAACACACTTCAAGTCCTATAGGTGCTTCTGGGAAGAAAATATAGGTCTGTGTGATGGGACTAACACACTTCAAGTCCTATATGTGCTTCTGGGAACAAAATATAGGATCTCTGTGTGATGGGACTAACACACTTCAAGTCCTATAGGTGCTTCTGGGAAGAAAATGTAGGTCTGTGTGATGGGACTAACACACCTCAAGTCCTATAGGTGCCTCTGGGAACAAAATATATGATCTCTGTGTGATGGGACTAACACACTTCAAGTCCTATAGGTGCTTCTGGGAAGAAAATATAGGTCTGTGTGATGGGACTAACACACTTCAAGTCCTATAGGTGCTTCTGGGAAGAAAATATAGGTCTGTGTGATGGGACTAACACACTTCAAGTCCTATAGGTGCTTCTGGGAACAAAATATATGATCTCTGTGTGATGGGACTAACACACTTCAAGTCCTATAGGTGCTTCTGGGAACAAAATATATGATCTCTGTGTGATGGGACTAACACACTTCAAGTCCTATAGGTGCTTATGGGAAGAAAATATAGGTCTGTGTGATGGGACTAACACACTTCAAGTCCTATAGGTGCTTCTGGGAAGAAAATGTAGGTCTGTGTGATGGGACTAACACACCTCAAGTCCTATAGGTGCCTCTGGGAACAAAATATATGATCTCTGTGTGATGGGACTAACACACTTCAAGTCCTATAGGTGCTTCTGGGAAGAAAATATAGGTCTGTGTGATGGGACTAACACACTTCAAGTCCTATAGGTGCTTCTGGGAACAAAATATATGATCTCTGTGTGATGGGACTAACACACTTCAAGTCCTATAGGTGCTTCTGGGAACAAAATATATGATCTCTGTGTGATGGGACTAACACACTTCAAGTCCTATAGGTGCTTCTGGGAAGAAAATATAGGTCTGTGTGATGGGACTAACACACTTCAAGTCCTATAGGTGCTTCTGGGAACAAAATATATGATCTCTGTGTGATGGGACTAACACACTTCAAGTCCTATGGGTGCTTCTGGGAACAAAATGTAGGTCTGTGTGATGGGACTAACACACTTCAAGTCCTATAGGTGCCTCTGGGAACAAAATATATGATCTCTGTGTGATGGGACTAACACACTTCAAGTCCTATAGGTGCTTCTGGGAAGAAAATATAGGTCTGTGTGATGGGACTAACACACTTCAAGTCCTATAGGTGCTTCTGGGAACAAAATATATGATCTCTGTGTGATGGGACTAACACACTTCAAGTCCTATAGGTGCTTCTGGGAACAAAATATATGATCTCTGTGTGATGGGACTAACACACTTCAAGTCCTATAGGTGCTTCTGGGAAGAAAATGTAGGTCTGTGTGATGGGACTAACACACCTCAAGTCCTATAGGTGCCTCTGGGAACAAAATATATGATCTCTGTGTGATGGGACTAACACACTTTAAGTCCTATAGGTGCTTCTGGGAAGAAAATATAGGTCTGTGTGATGGGACTAACACACTTCAAGTCCTATAGGTGCTTCTGGGAACAAAATATATGATCTCTGTGTGATGGGACTAACACACTTCAAGTCCTATAGGTGCTTCTGGGAACAAAATATATGATCTCTGTGTGATGGGACTAACACACTTCAAGTCCTATAGGTGCTTCTGGGAAGAAAATATAGGTCTGTGTGATGGGACTAACACACTTCAAGTCCTATAGGTGCTTCTGGGAACAAAATATATGATCTCTGTGTGATGGGACTAACACACTTCAAGTCCTATAGGTGCTTCTGGGAAGAAAATATAGGAGCTCTGCCTGCCTGCCACGAACACACTACAAGTCCTATAGGTGCTTCTGGGAACAAAATATAGGAGCTCTGCCTGCCTGCCACGAACACACTACAAGTCCTATAGGTGCTTCTGGGAACAAAATATAGGAGCTCTGCCTGCCTGCCACGAACACACTACAAGTCCTATAGGTGCTTCTGGGAACAAAATATAGGAGCTCTGCCTGCCTGCCACGAACACACTACAAGTCCTATAGGTGCTTCTGGGAACAAAATATAGGAGCTCTGCCTGCCTGCCACGAACACACTACAAGTCCTATAGGTGCTTCTGGGAACAAAATATAGGAGCTCTGCCTGCCTGCCACGAACACACTACAAGCCCCTCTTTCTAAATCAATTTTTGTAAATGAATCTATCTAACTCAATCTCTCTAAGTAAATCTCTCTAACTAACTAAATCCAGCAGAGTGTCACAGAACTATCCTGCTCTATCTACGCCGGAACAGCATGTGACCGGCGCAGACGGCGTGGCGGCCTTTTATAGGGGGGGGCGTGTACTAAAGCCCCTGAGCTGTAATTGGCTACAGGCGTCCTGCCTGTAGCCAATTATGGCTCTTCGAGTTTCCGGCGCTGTGATTGGCCAAGCATGCGGGGTCACAGTGCATGCTTGGCCAATCATCAGCCAGCAATGCACTGCGCCGGCAAAATAGTTCTGGGCTCGCCGAGCGAGCGAACACCCGGTGCTCGATGCGAACATGGGTTCGCATCGAGCACCGGGCCCATCCCTATTGTTCAGCAAACATCCAGTGAACTGACCTTTGCTCAGTTCACTCATTACTACTGGTTAAATAATAATAAATTACATTATCACCTAATTTGCATAAAATACTCTTTCAGTTGTCTGCACATCAGGTCTAATGCCATATACTGTAGAGCTCCCTGGAAGTCCAAATAGTGAAGCTTTCTGATATGCAAATTAGGGAGTCCAATGAGTTGGACATAGGCATTTTTTAATGTACCACAAAGTCTTTAATTGGCATCTTTGCGGTGGTTAACCCTTGTTACTCTAAATTGGGGATGAGACAAACATACCTGGGTTTGGATCATGGGAGGTTTGACAAACTGTGCAAACGTTTTAAATAGTGATTCAAACATCAATAAAAGCTGGACCTTTAAAATATGTTCTGGTTATTTTTAAGGCTAATCGGCACTTGCATGCCAAATAAAAAGGCATGGGGAGCTGGGCACTCTCAAAGAAACATGTCCCAATTTAAAAAAAATTTTTTTTACTAATGCTTAAAGTGAAACACTGAAATATTTACATGTCTGTGAGGTGGCACCTAAGCATGCTTGTATGCAACCTAATACATTGAGAGTGATAGAAAATGTTGTTTAAAGCAGAGCTCCAGGCTCCTTCAGAAAAAAAGTAAAGTCAGCATCTACAAATACTGTTGGTGTTGTCTTTAAATATTAGGACACTTACCTGTCCACAAATCCAGCGTTGTCTTCACCCAAGCTGATTTTATAATCGTGTCTCAGGTGCTAGCGCTGCCATTTCAGGGAAGGGAAACTGGCCTTGTGGCTACACAGCCAGTTCCCTACTGTGTATGCTCAAAGCGTGCTGCTCTTTGTAAATGGTCTGGTGGCGGGGGAAGGAGGAGGGGGTCCAAAAACCAGGTACTCACTCTCCCCTCCCCCTGAAAGGTGAAAATTGTGTCAGCGGAGGTGGGAGGGGGCAAATAAGTGGAACTTACCCTTTTGAGTGGAGCTCAGATTTCTAGTAAATAACATTTTCCAGAAGCTCTGTTGTATTTCTAAACAAACATCTGGTGATTCCTTTAATTTATACAAGATGAACGTTTGCTATAAATGTTAATGGGGAACCCTATGCAAGAAAAAAGGTGTGGGGTTTCTAATACAAAATGAAAAAATAAAATAAATGGAATTTAAGGACATACCACATGGAAACATTTGGGGGAGAAATGAGAGCAGCTCTCTGTTAAATCCCTTTGTCCCTATTTTGTTGTGGTGGTGGTCTGTAGGCAGGAGGCTTATCAGAATCTGAAAGTCCCCCTTTAAAAATAAGGGTGCCTTCATCAAGATGAACAATGCCTGCTGACCAGCTGTAAGAGAAAACACATTAATCACCATCACAATCCACTCCTGATAACTGCCGACTAGGGTTGAGCGAACCCGAACTGTAAAGTTTGGGTCCGTACCGGACTTTTGGATGTCCGGGACCCGGACCCGAACTATTGCCTGTAAGTTCGGGTTCGGGTCCGGTGTTTGGCGCTGTATTGATGCCTTTTTAACAGCTTTATGGCAGCAAATCGACGATCGTTTCAATAGTGTGCCCTTAGAAGCCATCACAGCCATGCCTACTAATGGCATGGCTGTGATTGGCCAGTGCAGCATGTGACCCAGCCTCTATATATAGTACACACACAGCACACAGCGTCATTCTGCTATAGACAGACACTGTTAGTCAGGTTCCTGTGCTGCAGAGAGATAGAGGATTTTAGGAGTTAGTGTGCTAAAGTCAGTTAGTCAGTCAGTCCACATTCCTTGAATTTTGTTCTAATTAGTTAGATCAGTGAGCGATCTAGATAGCTAGAGTAGGGAGTGTCTTTATTAAGCAAAACAAAGAGGCAGAGATAATTATTGAAGAGATTCCCAAATCAATTGTACCCTGGCTGGGGTGCAGTGCACAGTCTTTTAACAGTGCCATGAGGCCAGTGCCGGACAAAATCTAAAAGTTTTACCTGCAAGCTCAGTGCAACATTACTGCACTGAATATACTAAGAGATACACCACAGTCTGTGTGTATTCTGCTATTGGAAAAACATTGCATAAAAATTTAATTTTGCTTTTTATTTTTTTTTCCCAATAGCATTTTCTGCGTGTTCATACATACACGCTGTAGACACTAACCGTGTATTCTGATATTGCAAAAACATTGCAAAAAAATATAATTCTGCTGTGTTTTTTTTCTTCCCAATAGCATTTTCTGCTTTTTTATAAACGCTTTACATACTGTCCGTGTATTCTGTTATTGCAAAAACATTGCAAAAAAATATAATTTTGCAGTGTTTTTTTTCTTCCCAATAGCATTTTCTGCGTTTTCATAAACGCTTTAGACACTGTACGAGTATTCTGCTATATACAAAAACACTCATTTAGGGCGAGATCATAAATTTTGAAAATATGAGGAGATCATCAAAAAGGGGACGTGGCCCGGGTCGTGGTGCTGCTGGTGGCGCTCCTGTTGCAGGGAGAGGACGTGGTCGATCTGTGCCAGCTACACGCACTAGTGAAACACCTTCCTCAGGTGCGAGTAGGCGACAGAGCCTGCAGCAGTATTTTGGTGCGCCTAATGAGGCTGTATGAATGTCGAGGCCAGGACAAGTACAGGCGATAGTAGATTGGGTTGCTGCTGAAAGTGCCTCCGGTTCCTTCACATTGTCTCCCACCCAGTCTCCTGATGAAAGTTTTGAGTTGGCACCTGCAGCCGATGTCCATCAGTCTTTCACCTCACCCCCTTGCAAATCAGCCAATCAGTCTGAGCCCCAAATCATGCAGCAGTCTCTTCTGCTTTTTGATGACTCTGTTAGCAGGGTTTCCCAGGGCCATCCACCTAGCCCTGCCCCAGAAGTGGAAGAGATTGTGTGCACCGATGCCCAACCACTTATGTTTCATGATGAGTACATGGGAGGACCATCGCAGCACGTCTTGGATGATGACGAAACACAGGTGCCAACTGCTGCTGCTTTCGCCATTGTACAGACTGACAAGGAGGGCAGGGGTGAATTTTGGGTGGAAGATGATGTGGAGGACGATGAGGTCCTTGACATGGAGTCAACGTCATGCAGGTGACCAGTGTAGTTCAGAGGAAGAGGCGGTGGTCGCACAGAGCCACCAGCACAGCAGAAGAGGGAGCAGGGTGCAAAAGGGGAGCGTCCGTCCCCTAGATAGTACATCTGCTACTGCCCAACGCAACAAGGGACCGAGCACACCAAAGCCAGGTCCAAGGACTTCCCTAGCGTGGCAGTTCTTCAGACAATGTCCTGATGACAAGACACGAGTGGTTTGCACTCTGTGCAATCAGAGCTTGAAGCGAGGCATAAACGTTCTCAACCTGAGCACAACCTGCATGACCAGGCATCTAAGTGCAAAGCACGAGATGCAGTGGAGTAGACACCGCAAAAACCAAGAAAGGTCTCTGGCTCCTCCTGCTTACTCTTCTGCTGCAGTCTCGGCCTCTTCATCCACCTCTGTAGTGACAGTGACACCTGCCAACTGAGGGTCTGCCAGCAACACTACCACCTGGGTCACCAACCATCTCCACAATGTCCCATGGAAGCTTTCAGCTCTCTATTTCCCAAACACTGGAGCGGAAGAGGAAGTACCCCCCTGGCCACCCGCGATCCGTGTCCCTGATTGCCAGCATTTTAAAATTCCTCGCCTTTGAAATACTGTCATTCCGTCTGGTGGAGACGCAGAGTTTTCAAAGGCTGATGTCATTGGCTGTCCCACAGTACGTCGTGCCCAGCCGCCACTATCCCTTCCCTGCACAACCAAGTGGGGGACAAAATCAGGTGTGCACTGTGCAACGCCATCTGTGGCAAGGTCCACCTAACTACGGATGCGTGGACCAGTAAGCACGGTCAGGGACGTTATATCTCCCTAACAGCACACTGGGTAAATGTAGTGGCGGCTGGGCCTGAGGCGGATAGCAGTTTGGCGCATGTCCTTCCACCACCGAGGATTGCAGGGCACTTCAGTTTGCCTCTTGTTGCTAACTCCTCCTACTCCGCCTCCTCATCCTCTACCGCCTCCCCATCTGGTCAGCGTAACACCTTCACCACCAACTTCAGCACAGCCAGGGCTAAACGACAGCAGGCAGTTTTAAAACTTTCCTGTTTGGGGGAAAAACCCCACACCGCGCAGGAGTTGTGGAGGGACATGGAACAACAGACTGATGAGTGGTTGTTGGCAGTGAGCCTCAAGCCCGGCCTGGTGGTGTGCGATAATGGGCGAAATCTTGTAGCAGCTCTGGGCCTTGCCGGTTTGACGCACATCCCTTGCCTGGCGCATGTGCGGAACATGGTGGTCCAGAGGTTCCTGAAGAATTACCCCGATATGCCAGAGCTGCTGCAGAAAGTGTGGGCCGTCTGTGCACACTTTCGGCGTTCTCACCCTGCTGCTGCTCGCCTGTCAGCGCTGCAGCGTAACTTCGGCCTTCCCACTCACCGTCTCATATGTGACGTGCCCACAAGGTGGAACTCCACCTTGCACATGCTTGCCAGACTGTGCGAGCAGCAGCAGGCGATAATGGAGTTTCAGCTGCAGCACGCACGCGTGAGTCGCTCTGCGGAACAGCACCACTTCACCGCCAATAACTGGGCCTCCATGCGAGACCTGTGTGCCTTGTTGCGCTGTTTCGAGTACTCCACCAACATGGCCAGTGCCGATGACGCCGTTCTCAGCGTTACTATCCCAGTTCTATGCCTCCTTGAAAAAACTCTTAAGGCGATGATGGAAGAGGATGTGGCACAGGATGAGGAGGAGGAGGAGGAGGAGGAGGAGGAAGAGGGTTCATTTCCAAGGCTTTCAGGGCAGTCATTTACAAGTGGCTACGAGGGTGGGTTCCTGCACCAACAAGCCCCAGGTACACAATTGTCTGGCAGCAAGGGCACAGTTCTGGAGGATGACGAGGTGGAGGATGAGGACGAGATGGAGGAGGAGGAGGAACCATGTTCACAGCAGGGTGGCACCCAGACCAGCTCATGTCCATCACTGGTGCGTGGCTGGGGGGATACAGAGGACACAGACGATACACCTCCCACAGAGGACAGCTTTTCCTTGCCTCTGGGCAGCCTGGCACACATGAGCGATTACATGCTGCAGTGTCTCCGCAACGACCGCCAAGTTGCCCACATTTTAACTGGTGCTGATTATTGGGTGGACACCCTGCTGGATCCCCGTTACAAGGACAACGTGCCGTCCTTAATTACCTCACTGGAGCGTGATCGTAAGATGCGCGAGTACAAGCGCACGCTGGTAGACACGCTGCTGGTGGCATTCCCACTTGGAAGCGGGGGTACGGTGGAAGCACAAGGCCAAGGCAGAGGAGGAGGAAGAGGTCGCCAACGCAGCCGGGGCACTGCCAGCACCTCGGAAGGCAGGGTTAGCATAGACGGAATGTGGAAAAGCTTTGTCAGCACGCCACAACAACCAGCACCACCAGCTGAGATGGAACGTCTTAGCAGTAGGCAGCATTTCACCAACATGGTGGAGCAGTATGTGTGCACACGCCTACACGTACTGCAAGATGGGTCTGCCCCCTTCAACTTCTGGGTCTCCAAATTGGGCACATGGCCTGAGCTTGCCCTTTACGCCTTGGAGGTGCTGGCCTGCCCTGCCGCCAGTGTATTATCTGAACGTGTATTTAGCACGGCAGGGGGCGTTATCACAGACAAGCGCAGCCGCCTGTCCAGAGCCAATGTGGACAAGCTCACGTTCATTAAAATGAACCAGGCATGGATCCCATAGGACTTGGCCATACCTTGTGCAGAATAGACACATATACCTTTGTTCTGACGAAAACTGTCTTGCTATCGGATAGTGTCCGGCCACTTACTGCGCAGGTGCAGTGCTTGCGCAGTACGGAGGACAAGGAGTTTCACAAA
Source organism: Lithobates sylvaticus (assembly GCA_028564925.1). Taxonomy (NCBI): domain Eukaryota; kingdom Metazoa; phylum Chordata; class Amphibia; order Anura; family Ranidae; genus Lithobates; species Lithobates sylvaticus. The sequence continues at coordinate 365,478,573 of CM053026.1, read as the reverse complement.
ATCTCCAAAGATGAACGTCACCTGCGCAGTGAGTGCAGGTTCAAGCCCGACCATCCAAGTGGACATACGGTAGCACATAGTAACAGGGCCCCTCACGGGCTCGCTTGGCTAGGCTTCAACCTAGGATCATGTGGCTTGAACCTGGAGTCACCGCGCATCGTCTTCGGAGAGTTTCAAAATCCCCTTGTCCTACGTACTGAGCAAGCGCAGTACAGGGCGGACACTATGCGACGGGGCACAGAATTCGACACATCATTCATCACTAGCCTTACCCAGCCATTGTTGTATTTTTGAACCAGTGTTGGCTACCTCGTCCTCCTCCACCGCCGCTTCCATCTACACCGCCACATCCACCGCCACCTCAACCTCCTACTCCATTTGAATTTCGTCCTCCTAGGTCAAGATTATAATTTTTTCATTTTTTTTAATTTCCAAGTATTTTATTTTCCCACTATCTTATCCATTAAATTGAATAATTTTTTCCAGAAAGTGCGTATTCTAGGGTATTCCCACCATATGTGCGGCATTGTGCCGTTGAGTTTCTGAGGTTCTTAATGACTTCCTGTACCTCTTCTGCTGAGAAGGGGGGCCTCCAGCATTTTTTTTTTATTTTTTATTTTTTTTATGTTATTTTAAGTTATTTCCCTATCCACATTTGTTTGCAGATCACTTGCCATGCTCTTAACAACATTTTGTTGCCATTTGCAGCCCTCTAGCCCTTTCCATGACCTTTTTACAGCCATTGTAGTGTTCAAAAGTCCGGGTCCCCATTGACTTCAATGGGGTTCGGAGTTCGGGGTCAAGTTCGGTCCCGAACCTGGACTTTTTTCCGAAGTTCGGCCGAACCCACCGAACCCGAACATCCAGGTGTCCGCCTTAACTCTACTGCTGACCATGAATGACAGCTCCTTTGTTGACAGGTGAATGTAAACAAAGGAATGGAGTATACCTGTGATGTCACTAATCCAATATGACAGCTGCATTTTTGCATGTGGTATGCACATGTTGCGGAAATTTGAAATTATAGCTTGTAGAGATTTGAGATACGAGTTGGATAATGGGATGGGAAGCATGCAAAATGTGTAGAGTATGCTAGGTAGTATGAACATTTTGAAAGCAGCTAGTCTGCCTGACCAAGAGAGCTTGAATTTGGCTAACTTGGTGGTTTCCTCGGTTAGCATTTGTTTGGTTTCCAAGTAATTATTTCTGAACAATCCTTTTACTGATTTGGTGAGTGTAATACCTAAGTAAGATACATCATTTTCTGCCCATGGGTATATATAATGGTTGCGTAGAATATTGCTGGTGATTGCATCAAGACCTAGGTTTAAAATGTAGGATTTTGTTTTGTTGACTTTATAATATGAAATAGAGCTGAATTTCATTAAGACATTTTGAACCGAAGCCAGGGAGGGACTGGGTTAGTGAGCATCATTATGACATCATCAGCGAAAAGGTTAATTTTATGTTCTATGTGGCCCATTTTGAATCCAGAGATATCTCTATTCATTCTGATGTGTTCCGCCGGGGGGTTACATCCCTGGTGGGTTTGATTTGTAGTTGGGAATGGACTTGAAATCATCCCTTCTGTGTAAACTTGTGCTGAGGGGATGAATATAAGGCCATTATTACTGATAGTATATGACCCTGGAATCCAAATTTATGGAGTGTTGCCTAAGAATAGGCCCAATGGACTCTATCGAATGCCTTCTCTGCATCCAGAGAAAGGAGCAGAAAAGGCGTTCTGTTGGTCTCAGCATAATGAATTATGTTTATGAGTCTGCCTTCATTTTGTGAAGCCAGATTGGTCTGGGTGTATTAATGTGGGCATGTTTTGTACTAGTCTATGAGTTTGGCATATATCTTTGTGTCAATATTAAGGAGTGAGATTGGTCTGAAGTTTTGAGGTGTGGTAGGTTCTTTCCCTGGCTTCGGTAGTGTGATTATCAAAGCATTAAGCATTTCATTTGGGAGAGAAGAGGAGGAGGCAGTGTCATTGCACATTTGTGAAAGGTGAGGTGCTAAGGTGGTGCGAAATTGTTTGTAGTATTCACCTGTTAGACCATCTGGGCCTGGGGATATATTTGATGGCAAGGTAGAGATGATATTTCGAATTTCTAGGTAGGTGAATGGTGTGTTTAGTTCAGTGAGATGTTGTGAGAGTTTTGGTAGCATAACTTCTTGTAAAAATTAGTTGATATCTCCTATGGATGGTTGATTGGTGTTAGCGTCATCTTTTAAATTGTAAAGCGTTTGGTAGTAATGGCTAAATGCATCTGCAATAGCTTGAGGATCAATGAGCTTCTTTTTGTGGCTGGGTGGAAAAGGTGTGGAATTTTTTATTTAATGTGGTGACCTTTGATTCTAAGTGCAGTGCTTTCCCTGCTTTGTTACCTGTAGTGTAGTGATGTGCTTTAAATTGTGTTTGAGTTTTGGTGTGGGATTCTAAATGTATGTTTCTGAGTTCTTGCCTGAGAAGAGAGGACTAATTTTTCTTTTAGTGTGGGATCAGGGTTAGATTGGTTTTGATTGTCTAATGTTTTTATAGTAGATATTATGGTGTCTAGACACTGTGATCTCCTCCTCTTCTCCCTAGCACTGAGCTGTATAATAATTCCTCTAACAAACACTTTATAGGCATTCCAGACGATAGCGTTGTTGGAGGTTGATCCTTTGTTTAATTCAAAGAACTCCTTGCGTATGTAGGTAGAATGTTCAGGTGTTAAGGTGTTAAACAAAGTAGATAGTACTCACAGTTGGAGGAGATTTCTGGGTGTTCTCTTAAGGTTCAGTGAAGTGAGATTCCGAGATTGTCGTAGACTGGGGCTCTCGAGGGATCAGGATGAGGTAAGGATGAGAGGAGGAAGAAGATTAAAACAATGCGTAATAATCCAAACATAACAGTATGACAATGGTACGTAACTATTGCTTCAAACAGCCTATTAGCACCAGGCTGTGTTAACTGAGCGGGGTAAGAGTTTGTGGTTTAAGCTGCAATGAGCAAGGCATCCGACTGGATGGTGTGGCATTGATATTTGAATTGGCATCGCCTACTAGAGCTGAGTTAGCATGCAGTAGGTGGTTGCTTAGCGTAGGAGGATTGTGTGGACCCTCTGTGGGTAGTGATTGACACTTCAGGTGCTTCTGGGATGATATCCCATAATTTGAGAAGCTTTATGCCTTCTTGGACCGTGGTGATGATATGTTTGGCTCCATTTTTGGTGACAATGATTTTAGTTGGGAATCCCCATTGATATGGTATTTTGTGATTGTTTAGCGGTTTGGTTATTGTGCTTAGTTGTCTGCACCATTGTTGAATGGTTCGGGAAGTTTACTCAGGTGTCCGGTTTTTAATAGAAGTTGGTCTTTTGTGTGAAATAAATGGAATTCATTAATACCGCTAGGTGTGACGGTTTGGGGATGCAATGGATGTGGTCGGTTATGGTCTTCATCGGTGATAGGTCTGGTAAAATAGTGGAGATCAACTTTCTGGCATAAATGTTAAGGTCATGTGGTGGAATGGTTTCGGGAATACCTCTGATTTTGACGTTATTACTTCAGGACCTGTCCTTGAGGTCCGCCATTTTGTCTTTCATCCATTGTTGTTCGTCATGTGTGTGATCTTGTGCATCCACAAGATCATTGACAGTTGTAGTCATATCACCCATGCAGTTTTCAATGTGGTGTATTTTGTTTCCCATAAGGTGTACATGGGATGAGAATGTATTAAACATGCTTGCTATCTCAGTATGCAGGGAGTGTTGTAAGGAGATGAGCATCTCTCTCATGGTAGTGTCCAGTACAGGTTGGTCAGATGTGGGGAAAGCTGCTATGGCAGATGGCTGATGTGAGGTAATGAGAAATGCAGGGCTTACCTCAGCGCCAAATCCAGTCGCATCCTCGCTTTTGCTGGACTGTTGCTGGCTGAGGTGGGGATATATTGTAGAGAGGACTCCGATGGGTGTTGTTGAGGTGATATTTCGTTGTCATCTGCATCAGGGAGGTCAGTGTAAGCAGATGAATTTGGAGCAGGGCGCCATCTTGGATTTCTGTGTCCGGCGGCTGTGTGAAGTAATCTGTCAGTTTCTTTGGCGGCCGGTATCCTTTTCTTTTGCGGTTTGGAAGTGACATTGTTGAGTCCCGAGGCAGTGGCAGTGTCCCTGTATGTTTAGGGGGTGTTAGGAGCTGCTTGGGCGGCGATGTCTCCGTTAATCGGTCCGGTCGGTGCAGGAGCTGAGAGTTCAGTCGTCCATCATGCTCGGCGGTTAGCCATGCCCTCTTCTGTTTTTTTTTTTTAATCTGGCAATGAGATTGTATTTGCCATCAAATAAAACTATTTTTTTTTCTTTGTAAATGTCATGTTTTCTGTTGCACATCCTGGAGCAAGAATAAAAACAAATGTGTATAATCCCGTCCAACATGTAATGCAAAATTACAATTTAAGTCTGGTATGGATTTTAAGGTGGTACCTCATGCAAAAAAAAAAATGCACATCTATTCTAAAAATAGATTTTTGCAGTTTTTATAACACATTTTAAAATAAAACTGAGCCAGATATTGACTTTCAAGTATTTACTGTGCATACAGATTTGTTTGCACTTGTTGAACGTGTATCACTTACCCCCGAAGGAGCTGCTGGTAATTGATTGGGCCTGTACTCTGCTCTTCCCACCCCCATAATGGTTTGGCTCAACCCACTTGACACAGCTGTGTAATGGCGCGTACACACGGTCGGAATTCTCGTCGGAAAAAGCTCTGATGGTTTTCCCATCGGAATTCCGATGGAATTTCGCTCAAACTGTCTTGCCTACACACGGTCACACCAAATTCTGACGGTCAATAACACCGCAACATACAACACGTTCGACGGCACTATAAAAGGGAAGTTTAATGCTTCCGAGCATGCATTGAATTGTTCCCGAGCATGCGTCTGAATTTTGCGTGTCGGAATTGCATACACACGATCTAAAAATCTGATAGAAAGATTTTCCGTCGGAAAAATTGAGAACGGGTTCTCAATCCAAAGTCCGTCGGAAATGCTGACAGAAAAAGGCCGATGAGCATACACACAGTCGGAAAATCCGATGAAAAGCTCCTATCAGACTGTTTCCATCGGTAATTCCGACCGTGTGTTGGTAACAGTGTTGGTGTGAAACCCAATAATAAAAGACAATTGAATAGTCACTGATTATATGCACTTTACCTGTGTTGTCACCTGGGTATACACTGCTACACCTGTTTTGAGAATGAACAAACCTCACAATAGATTGTGTTAAACCAAAATATAAGTTTACTGGAACAGGTTTGAACATTAAACGTAAGAACTGTAATGACATACAATTCTGGCACAATAATAAAACAAGTAGTTGTGAATAACAATCATATAAGAGTTACCTGGATTACTCCTGCAGGCATGTCTCCAAGTGGGACTAATGCTCAGGCAAAACAGTCTCAGCACTGGACACCTTCCCACTTCCAGCACAATGTGCAGACACCATAAGATCTGTAATATCCTACACAGTATTTAAACAGGATGATATAGGCAGTGTAATTACTCAATACTCCCCCTACAGTTTCTGGTATGTAGTAGTAGCACTGTAATGCCCCGTACACACGGTCGGATATTCCGATGGAAAAAGTCTGACAAAATTTGACGGAAAAAAACAGACAGATTTTGTGGTCGGAATTTCCCACCGTGTGTACGGGGGCTAAGGCCTTACAGTAAAGATAGAGTTTCTTGTCTTCTTTTCTTCAGCTAGCCATTATACTGCAGTATTTATAATCTGCAGGATTTCCAACCAGTAAGGTAGTGTAGAATAGTTTAAAACAGTAATTTTAATCGTGCAATATAGTTGTGGACTCCTTCCCTGGGAATGTACCTCCAGCATCAGTCACTTGGTAGTGAAATTAGGCTTTGAGGCCTATACGAGTGCAACTCAACTTGAAAAGAACTGCTCTGTGGGACTACAGGTCCCAGTAATGCTGTAAGTTTAGTCTAACTGTGTGAAGTGCGATAGTTATCTTCTCTGCAGCAGCCCTCTCAGCACATCAGGCCTGGACAGATGGATGCCTCCGCTTAGATGGTCTCCATCCTGCTGCCAGTCAGCTCTGAAATGCTGCACTGCTCCACAAGATGACCAGGACCTCCGTCTGACTCTGTCAGTTGCTCTGGATGTTCTGGTCGGATCACACCGCTTCTCCAGTACAGAGTGATGAGGCTCTTTCTGTAATTGCTGCTCGACTCCACACGAGGTAGGCCACGCTTTTCCAAACGCCCACACACAGATCCCTGTAGGCAGGCCACGCGTCCCCGCAGAAAGAGACAGAAATGCCCACGCTGAGCCTTTTATTACCTACCCAGCATGCAGTTCAGCCACTCAGTGTGCATGGGTAGATGAGTGGGCATTATGGGTAGGTGAGTCCTTTTGCAAAGTAAACAATTAAGTCACTTCCTGCTTAGCTGTTATGAGAAAGTTAAAACAAGTCTCTTTCCTTATCATACCAGTAGAGGGAGCCAAATACCAATCTATTAAAATAGTCCTATTAAATGCCTTACATGGCAAGAATTCCAGCACTACAAACAGATAAAGCAAAATGCTGGACAATCTATTTAACAGACCACAAGTGTATGCAACCCTTTGTTAGTGTTAACATACACTTTTAAATAGAAGCTGTAATAATAAAAATATGAGAGCTGCCATCACTGACTTGTTTATTAAATGAGTGGGATTCAGGGCTGTCATTCAGATGCTGGCTTCACTATTTAATGAGTCACTTAAATGTGACCTTTGCTGTTTTGAGTCCTTGAATCCATTGTACATTAGGTTCTTTGCTAAGAGCACAGAGGTGTCAAAAGCAAGCTTAAACATTGTTATGGATGTCATTCAAGTGAACAGCATCATTTTTTTTAAATAATCCAGCAGCATAAAGGCAGTACTGACCAAACATTCACTTTCATCCATGGAGGAATAGACTTGTACACAATAAAGGGCAGCAAATATTGTGATTAAACAAAAACTCTCCCCTTTTTGTGTGAGAGATTTGTAATTGTCGCTCACAAAATAAATAGATTTGTGTAAATTTTGCATATGTGTTTTTATGCTAAAAAACAAACAAACAAAAGCACACACATTTTGGATACATTGTTTTAAAATGGCAAATAATATAGCTATAGCCTTCAGTTAAAATATAGCAAGGTAGATATTAATTAGAACTTTTTTTTAGGGTAGCAAGGAATACTGTAAAAGCTAAACTCCAGGCTTATATAATAGACATAAATTAATGCAGCTTTGTAATCAGTAACACATCATTAAAGTGGTTGTAAACCCGAAAAGAAAAAACCTGCAAGACAAAGGCATAATGAGCTTGTATGCATAGCATACTAGCTCATTATGAATTACTTACCTGAGATCAAAGCCCCTGCAGCCGTCCTCATACCCCGCTCTGGCAGCCGTCATCGCTCCCAGAGTTACTTCCGGGTATTGCGGGCTCCGGCGTTGTGATTGGCCAGAGCCATGATGACGTCACTCCCAGGCATGCATGCAGGAGCCGCCGGTAACTGCACAGTCTAACTGAAGCAATGCCACGTAAGTGCCGTTGCTTCAGTGCGCATGTGCTGATGATGTCGGCGCATGCAAATACAGGGGATATCTCCTAAACCGTGCAGGTTTAGGAGATATCCAGTGTAGCTACACGTAAGCCTTATTAAAGGCTTACCTGTAGCAAAAAGTGGTTGTAAAGGGTTTACAACCACTTTAAGCAGTGGCATCCATTAGGGGTGCCTGGGTGCCACTCCCTCTCTCCACTTCACCCCCTATATGGTAATGGATTGATTCATGCATAGCATGAATCTATCCATGGCCACTGTGGACACCCTCTATTCATGTGTCCGGCCCCTTTCAGGGCACAGGGTGCATGAATTGCAGCGGCTGGGTTTTATTTAGCACCTGATTAGAGCCAGAGGCTCTAATAGACTTAAAAATCGGATGGGCTCGGGACGCAGAGGATGCGCTCTGATCCCACCAACGTGTGTTACAACAGTGAATGAATATTCGCTGCTGAAACACTGATCCTCAATCTGGCCAATCAGAAGCGGATGCGAGACCCGTTTTTCCGATGGGCCGAAAAGAGAAGACTCCCGATTGGCCGCCGAGGAGGAGGGAGGGAACAAAAGCTTCCGTGATGACCCGGAGAATGAGAGGCCGCAGGAGAACGGGAGGCTGCCCCCGAGCAGGGGAAGCTGCCGGTGATGGGATGAATGCTACCGACTGACTGACTGACCAACCAACCTGGAGGGGGGGTGATATAGTGTTTGGTCCCCAAAAAAAAAAATTTCACCTGCCGGCACTGTCATTAACTGATTCCCAACCGGCGCACGATAATGTACATCTACAGAATGGCACGGACAGGCATAAGGACGTACAGGTACGTCCCCTTTAAGATGCCACTGTGCCATTGAGCGCCGGTCAGGACCCCCGTGAGTCCGGTCGTGTGTCCCGCGGACTCGATCGCTGCGGGGATACCCGCAATCGTCTCACGGGAAGGCTGAACGGGGAGATGCGGAAATAAACAGCATCTCCCCGTTCTGCCTAGCAACTAGTGACGCCGATCTCTGCTCCCTGTGATTGGAGCATTCACTAGCTCACAGCCACGCCCCCCCACAGTTAGAAACACGCCTCTAGGTACACTTAACCTTTACACTGCAACCTAGTGGTTAACCCCTTCACTGCCAGTGTCATTTACACAGGAATCATGCATTTAAATAGCACTGATTGCTGTATAAATGACAATGGTCCCAAAAATGTGTCAAAAATTTCCGATGTGTCCGCCATAATGTCGCAGTCACAATAAAAATCGCTGATCGCTGCCATTACTAGTAAAAAAAAAAAATATTAATAAAAATGCTATAAAACTATCCTCTATTTTGTAAACGCTATAACTTCTGCACAAACCAATCAATAATCGCTTACTGCGATTTTTTTTTACCAAAAACATGTAGAAGAATGTGTATCGGCCTAAACTGAGGAAAAACATTTTTTTATATATTTTTGGGGGATATTTATTATAGCAAAAAGTGAAAAATAATGTGTTTTTTTCAAAATTGTTGCTCTTTTTTTGTTTATAGCACAAAAAAATAAAAACCGCAGGGGTGATCAAAAACCACCAAAAGAAAGCTCTATTTGTGGGGAAAAAAGGACGCCAATTTTGTTTGGGAGCCATGTCGCACGACCGTGCAATTGTCAGTTAAAGTGACGCAGTGCCGAATCGCAAAAAGGTCTGTAGGTGCAAGTGGTTAAGCATATTTTTTCTCGTTCAATAATTTTTTTTTTTTCAAAAAAAGAAACAGAAACAATACATAAACAGAAAAAAAAGAAACAGTAAGATATATGACATATATTAATATTCATACATGGGATATCTTGAATACAATAATACTTATTTGAGGCATGAGTACCATACTCTCTAGAATGTAACGTGTAGTCTATAACAGAAGAACACTGTGGAAAAAGAAACCTATACGATCGTTACATGGGAATACAGGGCTCATCTATGACTCACCCCTTGGGGCTATATCAGCATGCCTCCAGACTACTTTACCACCCCACATGGGTACTAACTGTGGCAAAGTAGGGGCAATGGGAAAAGTAGGTAATCAAGTACCAAGGTAATGGTGAGAGATTATAGGCTAAATTTATTTACAAAGAGGGATATATGGAGAGCATATATCGAAAATAGGAGAAAAATGTAACTATTCAAGGTGGGATCACAACCTAATAATCACAGCGTTCTATTACAATTGATTATACAACCTGAAAGGCGTATCATGCCAGTTGTAAAGATTAAAATTATGAGGGTAAGGTAGGAGAATCTCATATATGATCTATATAACCTCAAAAGAGATTCAGGAAAATAGAGAAAGAGAATAGAGAAAGGAGTATAAGAGGAAGGGAGAGAAGGAAAGAGGAGAAAGAGGAGAGTCTCTCCAGGTGGTGAATAACTTAATAAACATGTTAATGGAGCTAAACATTGAGTTAACAGGTGTATTATTGAGGTAACAGTAATGACTGGTCAAAGTCAGGGGGCAGGTAATGTTTAACCCATGGTTGCCAAGTCCGTTTGAATTTATTAATATTATTGTCTTCTATAGCCAACATTTTTGCAAAGGTCAGAGCTCTATTCATTCTGTGTTTGGCTTCTGCTGCTATTAGGGTTTTGGATTTCCAGGCTTTAGCTATAGTTTGTTTAGCAGCAGTACTCAATTGGAGAAATAGTTTGAATTGAGTATGGGTTAGTGATGGAGGCTTCAAGTTGAGGAGGGCCATGGCTGGGTCAGGAGAGATAAAACATTCCAACGCATTGGAAGCCATGGCGAAAATGTTTTCCCAGAATTCCTGGACCACTGGACATTGCCACCAGATGTGGAATTGAGTGCCTGGGGATGAGCAGCCTCTGAAACAATTGATAGGATATGTCGGAATAAATTTAGCGATTCTGGCAGGTACCAGGTACCATCTTGCCAAAACTTTGAAGTTAGTTTCCAGAGCTAAGCAATTTGGAGAAGAACTTTTAGTAGCTAACCATATACTGGACCAGTCATTAGTGTCTAGGACCCGATTCATATCTGATGCCCATTTCCCCGTATCAGAGGGCAATATATCGTTAGGCAGAATAGTAAGTTGATGATATAATACGGAAATTACACCTCTAACATGCGGATCGCTTTTGCATATGCGTTCAAATTGTGATATTTGATTAAGCGACGTACCAGCTTTAAGAAGAGGAGTAAAGAAATTTTTGATTTGTAGATATCTGAAGATTTCTGATCTTGGGAGCCCGTGGGCGTCACAAAGTTCTGGGAAATTGATGTAAGCGATACAATAATTATATCTATGTATTAATTTGTCTAGTCCCTATAGATTAGTTGGTGTATTAAAACTCTGAGCACATGCTACTATTAATATCACAATAATACCAGTTAACTATGAAACCAAACACACGGTTAGGAATAATCAAATCTCATTTATTTCCCAAGGAAATAAGAAAGCTAACGTGTATTAAAAGGGGGTTACACAATTACATAACATACAGCAAGGCTACAATACAATGATATAATATACAGTTAAAATACAATACAATGATCTACTTATCGTGACCCTCGCAGATGACCTCCAGTTGGAATAAGAGAATCAGTTGTGTGTGCAAACCCTTTTTGTCAATCACACCTCAATCACAGCACCTCCCACTGCCCGCCCACCTGCCCAGTTGGTAGTCGCCTCCATGTATTCTGATTGTACTGCCACAAGTGGTCTCTTGGGGGCAGTGTCTGTCCATAATTGCACTTAATCTGACTGCTGTCTAATCTTGGAATTGCGATCTCTGATAGCACATAATTATTCTTTGTTTCGCCCAGACAGATTGGAGCCGCCATTCATCACGTACAATAGCCTTAGACTCATGACAATATGAGGTGTAACTGGTTACATTCCACAAGAGGTGGGGGTGTATCTTGTAGATGTGTGGATCCCAGATTGAATCCAACATATGCCGCTTTGCGCCTCAACAGGCGCATAACACCCTTCTTCCGACCCAGCTCCTATTGAACAGTCCATAACTGTTTTCTCCCTGACATGCGTTTCCAAACCAGTACCCATAGAACAGTCCTTGACTTTCTTAACGCGTTGTGGTTTTTCAACCTGTGCAGCAACAGCTCCTATGGAACAGTCCATAATGGTCTTATCGTGTCATGCTTTCCAACACGTGCCGCTTTGCCACTTAGTGACACACCACCATCCTTCTTCAGTGACAGCTTCCATGTCACCCTTCTGTGTCTTTGGTATCTTCTCCTTTCTGGTATCTTCAGGACGAGATGCAGTACTGGCAAGGGGTGCTCATTCACTCACCATTCACCATCACACATTCAGGGTAACACATCACCCCACTTTCCAACACAGAGTCTCGAGGGGGGCCTTTCGCCCATGTTACTAGCCTGAAATACACATTTATCACACTACACCATAACATAAATCAATTTCTTATCATACTATATACATATATCTGTATCCCATCCCTTTATGCACCCCGCTCCCAATCCTATAACCCTTTACTGTACATATGGGTCGGGATTAGGCAGGCTTGCTCACAGCGGTATTGCAGGGCCCTGACTTGGCAGCAAGGTCTCTAATTTGAACACAGAGACCCTACCGTCAATTCGTCCCTCAACTTGCATAGACAAATGGGAGATCCTTCTATATAAATATCGAGTCTAATCACACATATAAATCTGCAAAAATTACAAAAAAAAAACACACAATTCCATCCCTGTGCCTGGATTTCAGAGACCATGCCCAGGGTATACCATGCACCTCTACCTATGGTTAGGTTCAAGGAACCTTCCAGTTTTATGACTAGCGTTACATCGGTATTCTTTAGGACAAAGAAATAAACTCGTCTATGTCCCAAACGACACCCAGGTGCTTCCTCCCCAGCAATGATCCCTGAAATAACTTCCCAACATTTTTATGTTCACCACCATGATGTATTGACCTGGCATACAAAGGACATCATGGTCAGGCTTCCGACCGAGGGAAGTATCAACCTGCTTCCATCTCCTCTGATCACATGTGGGTGATTTAGCCTCAAATGCGACAAGATAGAATCCCCAATCAGTAAGCCCATTGATGCCACCAAATATACAGACCAAGTCCGCACTTCTGTGTATGGGATCATACAGCCTAACACCTTTCACAATCCAAACTGGTACAGCCCATCCAGGCATTCGACCACCATTTTGGATTAGTGTAAGCGACGTGTTGTGGCAGAGTCTTACTGAGCGGTGATGCTAACTCATCAGGCCACTGCCCTTTAAACAGAGATTGCCCAATCAGCTTGATGCTGGTTGACACTTCCGCCCTCCACTGCGTGTACGCCAGAGCCCATGACCGATTTCTATCCTGTACCCTCACACCCTCCACCAACCTCTCAACATGGTTCACCAACTCTGGAGCTAATTTACTCTGGGTGTTTTGTGAATGTTATTAAGGATGCCACCAATCTCTCTGAGTAACAAAGTCCCGCTCAAGCTATTGCTGAGAGTTTGTTCCTCAGGATACCGATGTCTACTCCATTAACAACACCCATCCCAGCTCCTATTCCCCCAATATAGTGCTGAATACATGCCTCCTCTTGTGGTTACTCCTCAGAGATAAGCATCCTGCATGCACCTTATTCTGTGTCCGCACCTCTCTGGGAGTAAGTCACTTCTATAATGACCGCACTTCATTCAGCGTGTTCTCAGCAAATATAGGGTAATAGGTTTTATCAACCACTGTGAGATGTTGCAGCGCCATGTGGTGAAGGCATACTGTACTCTGGTAGTCAGCGTTTGTTCCCTTTATCTATCGGAGCATGCTCCTGTGTGTATACACTGGCATTCCCTGTGCAGGGTTTCAACTTCTCAGGTGAGACCTCAACCAGGCGCATCTCCCCCATACAAGGAAATGTTCACCCCATTGATGTGTCACCTGACACCCTCTAGTCCGGCCAACAGACACCTTATCATGCATAAGTGTCCGCCTCCTGGGTACCTGCACCATATAAATTCCGTTACGCCAATACATGTCATACATTACACAACTTTTCTTATTTCAACTCCTCCCTCCAACAAAAACATATATATTTTACATTTTCATGTTCTGATGGATTGGATGTGTTATGTTCCTTCCCCCAACCTCCAACCCATTGTACGTATATTAATAACACGTTTGCATTCATCAGGAGAGTGTCCAGCAAAAAAAATGTTTCAAGTCTTATTGATAGGCACAGTCTTTCAGATTCAGCACCAGATCGTCCATAGGAAAAGAAAAAGTGTTAAAGTGAATCTTTTTGTTTGTCCCATCTCTCCTGATATTTAGTAGAATAAATTTGGGGCTTGGTATGGCACAGACAAACTGCCAACCAGATGATCATCTGTCATCCATTTTCCAGAACCTTTCCAATCTCGCTCCACCAGGATTCTGGAATTGAAAAACAAGAGCAGAATCAAATTCTTATCCATAATATCTGCTCGCTTACCATATTTACTCCTATTTCCCTCCTTGGAACCCAGGAACTTAGTATTCCTGGCTTCTTCAACTTGACCAAACTATCAAAACAACCATGACCTCTTTAGGCAGACTCCACTCTAAAATGAATCCCCATGGTATGATCAAAAATTAAAAAAACGAACGTCACTGTTGTTTCTCAAAAATTCTCAATTTAAAAACGCAAAAAGAAAAACAACCAATGCATTTATCTTTATCTTACGATCTATGCACTAATTCCCCTTTCAGGTGGACAAAGGCTAAACCTTTTAGTAAAAGAAAAACCTCCCGCGGCTAGACTGGTTTTCTACCAACTTTGTCTTAAACAAAAAGTATCCAGCTGCTACCTGAGGGCATCGTCCATTACCCCCCTTTCAGGTGGGCTAAACATAGTGATGTCCCACCTGAACAAAAAAAAAAATAAATTAACACTAAAATAGATGGACTAAACCAATACCCCAAAAATTTTTTTACAAAATTTAAATTAAAAGTCTGGCCATTATCACCCACGAATAACATGACAAGACAACCACCATACAACAATGACAAACACTCAACTTTTAATTAAAGACATCCATGGATTTTCTCCTGAGAAGAGTACATGTTTTTTTTTCTGAAAGACAATAAGTTAATGGGAAAGACAACACAAACAAAACATTTGTAACTTCATCACAACATTTGCTACCTCATTTGTAACTCTTTAGTTTTGTCAGATTATTGTTTAAATGTTTTCATTGTTTGCAAACAATTACTAATTAATGAGCTCATGGTACCATGTGATAATCGATTATGCATTTACAATAACCTAACCCCCGTGTTGGTCTCACTTTGACGGACCTGCAAACAAAACACACATGTTTATTATCCAAACCTGTTTTCTTCCCTGATTTCTGGAAAAGGAACACAAAGACAATGATTAAACACGATTATCCTGACAATTGACTTTAAGTGCCCCAAGCCTCTTCCCATTAATTGTACTGCTAGGGGAACACCTACAAGCCCGAGTTGTAGTATAAACAACTAAACTAAAAAAAAAAAAATTACAAACATTAAAACTAAAACAAAAATTAATAAAAAAAAAAAAAATTGAAAAGTAAAAAATTGAAAAAAAAATAATAAAAAAAAAAACAAAATATGCAAAAAAAATAATTCATAATAAAAATAAAAATAAAAAAATTAAAAATGAAAAATTTAAAAAAATTAATGAAAAATAAAATAAAAATTAATAATAAAGAAAATTAAAAAAAACATAAAAATTCATAAAAATTTATAAAACATTAAACCTTATAAAAAAAAAATTACAAAAATACTTAAAACCTTATTCATAGGAAGGAAACTTTGATCAGAGTATTTTTAACATACTTGCAGCTGACTAAGTGCTGCTAGCATTGCTTCCCCCAGTGCTATGTTTGAATAACCATGCGGCTACTTCCATTTTGATTTTATGCAACTGTCCTACATATTGCTTTTCAGTTTGTAGACTCCGTAATTGGGTCTTAACGGGGAATTGGGTTTGCTTACTATGGGCTCCATGCTTTGGATTGCTACCCCACCTGGCCGAATAACATTCATACTGCCTTGGGGTCGTTTTCAGGTATGATCTTTTTTTGATATCGTTATTCGCCCAACAATACCTGACCTCCCCTTTTACACAAACAACATTTTAGCTCTGGTTCCCCTGCATAGGCCCTTTTTTTAACATCTTGTGCTGGAAATTCACATTGCTGGATAATATTACTGTGATTGGAATGAACAGACTTTACACTTTCATCGTCTGAGGATTTCAACTCCTGAATCAATTTCAAGCGCAGTTATCACGTTTGTATTTACGTCTTCAACATTGATTCCCATCATAGTAATATGATTTGCAGCAACAATAGCATACGGGTTTTCTTTATGTTCCACTTGTATTTTTGCACACTGAGCAAAAGCTTTCCACCATTGCATCTTCGGCTATTGTATGTTTGGAGGATAAATCCATTATGGCTGCCTGTGCACCCTGTAATTCCTCCTTAAGCATTGTGATAACCTGCAAATTCTCAGCCTCCCTTTGATTCAAAAAGACGATGCATCCTTCTCTTAACTCACACGTTTTTCCTAATTCCTCCAATCTCTGTTCTAATTCGCATTTTTCCGTCACTAATTGTTCAATCTGACTACGCGCTTGTGCATCTGCATTTTCAACCCTAATTAATATATCTTTTGTTATATTTTGTAGCTGCTGCATGAATTGCTTTCTTTTATCTATCCATTCTAATTCCTTCCGTTCAGAAATATCTCTAATTTTTAAAAACATGCACACCAAATTTGCTTATCTCTGTTTCCTGCCTTTTTTTGAATTTTTTTTAAACGCTATGGCATCATTATGAGTATTGCATTGTTTCAATAGGCTGCTAAACTGGTATGTTAAAGCACCCTGAGATAGACTGTCGAATTGAATAGAAGCATATTTTTTAAGAAACTCTTCAAGGATCTCCATTGATATGCTAATCAGCAATCCCTCTATACTGGAGCTGTAAAACCTGTTTTGGTTACACTGCAATACAGATAAACAGATAAGGCTATTCAAAGGTTTCGCTTGCAAGCTAGCTTGTAGTCCCACAAAAGCCTACAACAAACAAAAAAAAAAATACTACTTGCTACCTGTAGTTCTACAGCCTACACAAGGCACATCCTAAGACACAAGGCAGACTCTTAATCAATGCCTTCCTGTTAGTTTGCAGGCCACATTGAACTTCTATTGAATCAGAGAGCTATGTCACTCTCACGTGAGTAGAAATAATAAAAATGACAAAAAAAAAAAAAAAAAAAAAAAAAAAATTCCAAAAATGTTTTTTTTTTTTTTTTTTTTAAACTAACAATATCTCTATCACTTTTTTTTTTTTTCCTCAAAGATGTATGGTAATTCCTGTCAATTCCTAACCAAGGGTGATCAGCCCGTACTCACCAGCCCTCTTGACCAGCTACAAGTATTCTAACACTTTGCATTAGCAATACAACATTTAACATATATACATATACATATCTCGGATAATAAAAAAAAAAGCGTCCGCTAACTGATGAATTTCTATGATCATCCAAGCGTGGTTTCAGAATTTGCGAGCCAGCGCCAATTTTGTCCACACGAGAGACGATTTTCAGTTCTGGGTGTCTTTGATTACCAGGACTCAAAACAAAATACATTAGTCTGTGGATTCTGTGTAAAAATACATTCTACACGCCTTTGGGGGGTGCCATATGATGTAAGCGATAAAATAATTATATCTATGTATTAATTTGTCTAGTCCCTATAGATTAGTTGGTGTATTAAAACTCTGAGCACATGCTACTATTAATATCACAATAATACCAGTTAACTATGAAACCAAACACACGGTTAGGAATAATCAAATCTCATTTATTTCCCAAGGAAATAAGAAAGCTAACGTGTATTAAAAGGGGGTTACACAATTACATAACATACAGCAAGGCTACAATACACTGATATAATATACAGTTAAAATACAATATAATGATCTACTTATCGTGACCCTCGCAGCTGACCTCCAGTTGGAATAAGAGAATCAGTTGTGTGTGCAAACCCTTTTTGTCAATCACACCTCAATCACAGCACCTCCCACTGCCCGCCTACCTGCCCAGGTGGTAGTCGCCTCCATGTATTCTGATTGTACTGCCACAAGTGGTCTCTGGGGGGGCAGTGTCTGTCCAGAATTGCACTTAATCCGACTGCTGTCTAATCTTGGAATTGCGATCTCTGATAGCACATAATTATTCTTTGTTTCGCCCAGACAGTTTGGAGCCGCCATTCATCACGTACAATAGCCTTCGACTCATGACAATATGAGGTGTAACTGGTTACATTCCACAAGAGGGGGGGTGTATCTTGTAGATGTGTGGATCCCAGATTGAATCCAACAGAAATCTAGTATATTGGAACTATTACATAGTTGATGAAACCGGGTTAAATTGCAAGTGGACCAGGTGGAAAATGACTTTGGATATTTCCAAGCTGGGTAAAAAGCTGGATTCCCGAGGAAAGAAAGAAGAGGATTATGTGGAGACTGAAGGTTGGATGATTTACCAAATTTATCCCAGACAGATAAGGAATGCTTCGTTATAGGATTGGAGATATGTGATCTATCTGTGGGATGAATCCACAGTATATTGGCAACAGAGATAGGGTCACAATCGACCGATTCAATTGACACCCAAAGAGGTGGTTCATCAACTGAATGGTATTTCGTAAGAAGTGAAAGTTGTGCAGCCGAATAGTAGGTAGCAAAATTTGGTAAACCAAGTCCACCCCTCAATCTACTAAGGTATAATGTAGTTATTGGAATCCTTGGTTTGGTTTTTCCCCAGATGAAGGCCAAGACTCTGCACTGTATTATCCTAAAAAAATATGCAGGTATTGGGATGGGTAAGACCCTAAACAAGTATAAAAATTTTGGTAAAATCGTCATTTTTATTGCATTAATTTGTCCCAACCAAGATAACGGCAGGGAAGACCATTGTTTCATTTGGTTAGTGACTAGTTTCAATAAAGGTAGATAGTTAACCTTAAATAAATCTTTGAGTGAAGATGTGAGTTGAACACCCAAGTAGGGTAACTGAGAGGGAACCCAATGGAATGGTAAGATAGATTGAAGGTGTGAGAGGTCCGTTTGTTCCAATGAGATATTAAGCACGTTTGATTTTGTGGGGTTGACTTTAAGTCCAGAAATTGTAGCACATTTATCTAAAACCTTCAACAAGTTTGGAGCAGAAATATGTGGGTGAGATAAAAAAATGCGGATGTCGTCAGCGAAGAGACATAATTTATGTTGATAACCTCCTAGTTCAATACCTTTAATGTCCAAATTTGTCCTAATTAATTGTGCCAATGGTTCGATGAGAAGGGCAAAAAGTAAGGGGGATAGGGGACAGCCCTGCCTAGTACCCCTACAAATGTTCATCGTAGCTGATTTATATCCAGCATATTTAATATATGCTTTTGGGTTATCGTATAGTGAGGAGATCCATTTTAGAAAAAGATTCCCAAATCCCCATTTTTTGATTTTTTTTTTTTTTTTTTTTACGTTTCAATAGTTTTTATTGAGTTTTTCAAACAGAGAGAAATACAGGAAACATGAATACAGGAAATAGCATCAGTAAACAAGAACCATAAATTTGATACCCTTCATAGTCAAAGTGGTGAAACCAGGACCTCTAGGTCGAGTCCAAAAGATCGCACTCAAGATGGGCGAGCCAACCAAGAGGGGCCACCCCCTCCACCCAGCACCCCCAATGGGAACTAGCTGTGCTGGGCAGAGGAGAATAGTCCCCCCCAGGCGGGTCGGGCCATAAGGTATTTGTCAACAGATTTAAGGAATACTTAAAAAAAAGGGGCAATTTAAGTACACAACCCAAGTACGTTGCCTAGTCAGAAGTGTCTAGAGTAATTATAAAAGAGCAAACGCCAGTCTATCGAGACACGTAAAGTAGTAAAGGCTAACTGGTTGTCAAGTTAGTAAATCAATACGTTAAAGAATCAGTCAGAACAACATGAGGAAATAGTCCAACACTAGAGATGTAACATTCAATGGATGTAACAGCTCTAAAACATATTAGTAAAACATTACCTGTATTACAGGTTTCCGGGGGTAGAAAAAGAGAAAAGAAAAGACAAGGGGAGAGAAAAAAGGGGTGAGAAAAGAGGAGAGAGAGCAAGCGTTCGAAAGTGCGAAACTCCTTCACCGACGGCACCCGACATAAGGCTAGTCAGTGGTTGGTAATGATATGTATCTGATCCAGGGATCCCAGATAGCATCATGTTTAGCGGTGGAGTCAAGAAGAACGCTAACTGTCTTCTCCTGGGCCATTATCCAGGAAATTTTCCTCTTAACCAGGAGGAGAGAAACAGTTGGTGTTTTCCAAGCCCGAGCTATCGTGAGTTTAGTTCCAAGGAGCATGAACATAATGAGCCTTTGGGTCAGACGAGGAGTGTTTGGACAAGGAAAATTCAATAGAGCAATGTGAGGAGATTTATGGATCGGTAAATCCGTAATTTTCCTAATAATGTTAAATATTCTATTCCAGAGAGATCTAATCTTAGGACAGTCCCACCAGACATGTAGCATAGACCCCACATGTCCGCAGTTACGGAAACACAAAGGAGAAGCAGTCGGGTAAATTTTGGAGAGTTTCAGGGGGACCATGTACCACCTCATGAGGACTTTCAGGTTAGCTTCAATCAGTGTAATGTTTAAAATCCCCTTTGAGGCTGCCGTAGAAGCTCTATGCCATTCTGCAATGCTCCAAGTATGTTGTAAATCATTTTCCCAGTCTCTCATGTAGAGTGTTTTGGTATTGGCTTGAGCAAGTGATTGGTAAATTACTGAAATCCCGCCCTTCTGCTCCTCATTCTGACCACACCACCTTTCATAATCCGTGACCGCAAGAGAGTGCAAGTTGGGAAGTCGAAGGGACTGGATAAAGTGAGCAATTTGTCTGTAACGGAATTGTTCCGTGTTGGGCATGTTAAGTTTGCCAACACAATGAGCCCTAGAAAGGGGGCCCGTGGTGTTAGCGAAGTGTCCTATCCTATACATCCCCTTATCCAACCACCACTGGAAAGCTGTTATGTCCATTCCCGGAGGAAATAGAGGATTTCTGAATAAGTGGGATAGCGGGCGCCAATGGGATACTAACTGAGGATTGGATTTGAGAGAGTCCCACAATGTAAGCGAGTGGGATAGTGTAGGAACCATGACGGCAGGTCTAGATCTGGCTGAGGACCAGAGAATATAATCCAGAGTATACTGAGGAATGGTTTGTCGTTCCATATGCACCCAATCTGGAAGAGCATATTTGGAGTAGATAGTGGATAGTTGTGAGAGTTGAGCCGCCTGGTAATACCAGAGTAGGTTGGGAACCCCAACACCCCCTTGAGTACGGTGCCTATGAAGGGTACCCTTAGCTAACCTATGTCCCTTTGATCCCCAAATAAATTGTATAATTTTAGATTGGAATTTTCGTAGGTGATCTTTTAGAATGGGTATGGGCAGTGATCTAAACAAATAGAGAATGCGGGGAAGTAGGGTCATTTTTACTGAATTTATCCTGCCCAGCCATGATAGCCCCAGTGTATTCCATTGTTTTAAATCTGCTGCAAGTTTATGATAGAGTGGGGGAAAGTTTGCCTTATAAAGATTGTCTATAGAGGCTGTGAGGTTGATACCCAGGTAAGGGAGTAAAGATTCACCCCAACCAAATTTAAAATTATCCTTGAGCTGAGATACTAGGGGATCCGGTAAATTGACGTTCAGAGCCAAAGACTTAGAGAAATTAACCGTAAGACCGGAAACTTTGCCAAAGTCATCGAGAACCCTACATAAATTTGGTAGGGAAACAAGTGGGGATGTGATAAAGAGCAATACATCATCTGCAAAAAGAGCACACTTGTGGGTTTGCTGGCCACAGCGTACTCCATGTATATCGGGATTATCCCGAATGGCGATAGCAAGAGTCTCGATGACCATGGCAAAGATCAATGGAGATAGAGGGCAGCCCTGCCTAGTGCCATTAAAGATCTGAAAAGGCTGGGAATAATGACCCTGTAATTTGATTTGTGCAAACGGTGAGGAATACAGGGCCCCAATCAAATTCATAAAGGAGTTACCAAAACCCCATCTTTGTAGAATGGGAAATAGGAAGGACCAAGAGACAGAGTCAAAGGCCTTCATTAAATCCAATGAAAGAATAAAACCCTGTTGTGGAGGACCGTTATCCCAGCCAGATTTCAGGAGCGAAATCACATCTATGGCTCTTCTGATCTGGTCCGGACCCTGTCTTCCAGGGATAAATCCCACTTGGTCCTTGTGTACATATAGGCTAATAAAGGAAGAGATTCTGTTTGCGAGGATTTTCGTTAAGATTTTAAGATCATTATTGATTAAAGATATGGGGCGATAGTTTGCAGTACAACTGGTGTCCTTGCCAGGTTTGGGTAAAACCGTGATAAAGGCTGAATTTAGAGAAGTGTCCAGAGGCGAGCCTGTTCGGAGTTGGTTAAAGAATCTCGCCAGGAATGGGGATAGTAGTGGGGAAAAATGTTTATAGTATGGGGTTGAAAAGCCATCCGGCCCTGGGGCAGAGTTATTTTTAAGATTATGGATAACTTGTGAAATCTCATCCGATGTGATAGGATCCTCAAGGCTGTCCCTATGATGTGTTTGGAGTTTGGGGATCTGCAGAGAGTTGAGGTAGTAGTCTATAAAGTTAGATGGAGGATCCGTCGTACTTTTACTGTATAGCGAACGGTAGAAATCATGGAAGGCTTCCATGATCTTCTGGGGGTTTTGTGTAAGGTAACCATTTTGAAGACGTATCTTCGGCAAAGTGCGTGCCCTAATCATAGGAGTAATTCTGCGTGAGAGCATGGTCCCCAACTTGTCCTTTTGGTGATAAAACCTCCCACCATCCCACCTGAGGCTTTTTTCAGCTATGGCTGTGAGTGCTAAGTTAAGTGCTGTACGTGCAGTTTCAAGGTTAGCCTTAGAGCTAGAGGAGGGGTTGCGTTTATGTTGTTTGCTTAGACAAGCAAATTCATTTTCTAGGCGTCCTATTTCTAGTTTACGAGCCTTGTGTATCCTAGAGGAAAGTTAGATAAGTTTACCACGGATATAGGTTTTGTGGGCAGCCCACAGTGTTGTGGCCGAGATATTATCAATATCATTAAGCAGGAAATATTCACGAATATCTTTTTCAAGCTCACTAACATGTGCGGGATTACTAAGAATAGAGGCATTCAGTCTCCAATGAAACTCACGTTGGTGAGTCGGTGGTTTGTGTAAAGTCAGAATAAGGATAGAGTGGTCCGACCAGACAGAGTCCCTGATAATAACTTTTCTTAGCATCGGAGCGTGTTTTTGTAGAATAAAGACATGGTCAATTCTAGCATATGTGTTATGGGGGTTGGAGTAATGTGTATAGTCCCGGGATCCAGGGTTAGATTCCCTCCAGGCATCAATCAAGCCCTGATGGAACAACTGTCTGGCTATGTCCAGGCTCTGTCTAGTGAAACGCACGCCATCCCTACCTGGGGGGGCAGTCGAGGTGGGGTCAGTCACCTACAAAAAAAAAAAATTGTTACGCCAAGGAACCTAGTAGACTGATTTCAGTGAAGAGGTAAGTCTGAGTTACCTCAATAAAAAAAAAAACGATCGTAGCTGATTTCAGTGGGAAGAGCCACCAATATTTGATGTTTTTCTGTTGTAGAACTGTGAGGAGAGGTTTGAGTGCCCGCCGTCTTTGTATAGTCCATGACTTCTTCCTTGGTATTGTAGAAGTGGGGTTTCACCACTATGTCACGTGGTAGACCATCCGATCGCTGGGGCCCCAGAGCTCTATGGGCATAATTTTTTGATAAAGTATGTACTGCTCCCGTGATGTCAGTAATATTCTCAGGAAGACCTCTGATCCGCTTTTGGGTTATCAGTGTTGTTTTTCTGTATAGTGAGGAGATCCATTTTAGAAAATGATTCCCAAAAAAAATGTGGGGAGAGTGGGGTTGTGTTTCCCCATTTTTGAAGCATGTAATGTATATATTTCTCACAGGTAACCAGGTAACAGAGTCAAACGCCTTTCTAATATCGAGAGATACATATGGCCAGGTAACAGAGTCAAACGCCTTTCTAATATCGAGAGATACAAGGCATGAGGGAATACGTCTAGTTTTAGCTGCGTGTATGAGCAGAAGAGCGCGTCTGATGTTGTCACCTGCTTGTCTTTTTGGCATGAAACCAGTTTGGTCACGATGTATTAGCTGCCCTATGACGTTTAATAAGGCGAGTAGCCAAGATTTTCGCTAATAATTTAATATCGATGTTGAGTAAGGATATAGGACGATAGTTTGTCCAGGAGGTAGTATCAGAGTGAGGTTTGGGAATCATTACTATGATGGAGCTGAGCGTTTCTGTACGAAAGGAGTGGTTTTCAAGGATGGAATTAAAGGCTTTGGACAAAATAGGTGCTAAAATATGTGAATATTGTTTGTAATAAAGTGCCGAAAACCCGTCAGGACCCGGTCTTTTATTGAGTTTTAAATGTTTTATTGCAATCTGGACTTCTGAGGTAGTTATAGGGCACTCAAGGGTATCTCTCTGAGTCTGGTCTAAATTGGGAAGATTAATATGAGAAACAATGGAATCCGCTTTTGATGTATCAAAGTCTTGGTTAGGGGAGTATATTTTAGATAAATTGGAGTGAAATACTTCAAGTATTTTTACCGGGTTGCTGGTATATCCGTCACGAGAAATTTTCAATCTGTAGGAGGACTGTACATTTTGTGTCGTCTTTAAGCAACGTGCTAATGGAGTATCAGGTTTGTTGGCTTTGAGATAATGAGTATGTTATTATTAGTATGTTAATATTTTATCTGCAGAGTCCGTTAAAAAAAGGTCTAGGTCAAGTCGTGCTTTATCTAGTTTTGTGTGGTTGGCAACCGTCGGTGAAGATTGAAAAGTTGAATGGCATGTGTTAAAAGCATTATCCAATTTCGCAAACATGAGTTTACGTTCCCTTTTAAGTGTTGATGTTAAACGCATCAAGTGTCCTCGAATAACAGGTTTATGGGCCTCCCATAATGTTATGGAAGAAACATCGTTTGTAGCATTGGAGGAGATGTAATCAGAGAGCGCTTGTTCAATCATTAGTTTATGAGATGGGTGAGTTAGTAGTGAATCATTGATGTTCCAAGTGGTATCATGAGATCTGGGAATTGTTGAGGCAATGGTGGTAAAAACTGCGCAATGGTCAGTCCACGGCATTGGAATTATTTTAGAGGAAACTATTTCTGGTAGCATACTAGAAGGGACAAGAATATGATCGATACGGGAGAAAGACTTGTGTGGATATGAATAATGTGTATAGCGTCTGTTGGTAGGGTTTAGTTCTCTCCAGGTATCCACTAATTTATGTGCTGTGAGCAGTGGCTGTAGAGTATGCTTGTTTGTGTTCGCATTGGGGGTAGGTAGAGATTTGTCTAAGAAGGGGAATACCGTAGTATTAGAGTCACCGCAAAGAATTAACATACCGAATTTATGCTTATCTATAATTTGGAGGAGATGAGACATAAAAGCTAATGGTCTTTTATTGGGGTCATAGTAAGAGACAATCGTAATAGGGGCGTCAGAGAGGTAGCCAGTAATCAATACATATCTGCCTTCGGGGTCATTCAGTTGTGACACGAGGGTAAATGGAGTGTTACGGTGGAAACATATGAGGGTACCCCGCTGTTTGACCAAAGCTGAGGCTGCATAGAATTGTGGATAAGTTGATGAGAGGAATTTAGGATAGGCCTTGTCTATAAAATGAGTTTCTTGCAAACATATGATATTGGCTCTTTTAGCATGGAAAGTGCGTAAAGCTTTTGAGCGTTTATGGGGGATATTAAACCCTTGTACATTCAAAGATAACACATTTATAGGGGCCATAACTGCATAACATAAGATATTATGATAATAGAAATATGACTTACTTCTAGGTTCATGTTCACCACCTGGAGAGAGGAAAGAGTAAAGAAAACAACAAAGGAAAAAATAAAGCACAAAGAGAAAAAGTAAGAAAAGAAAAAACGATCGACCCTGTTATGGTAATATATTAACACTAGAGGTAGATAGTAAAGCAGGAAAGCAGGGTGTGGGAACGTCTACGGAGCATATACGAAATACTCCGGGAGGTTCCAAGGCCATCACCAGGGACCCGCATGATCTGGACGGGTACCTGAGATGGTACAGGGGGCACAAGAAATTCCTGAGGGGAGAACAGCACCAGAGGACCACGGGAGTTAGGAAAACATTTTAATAAAGGGATCGCTGTAATTAAGGACCCAGATGTAACAAAAAGTATATAGACATTTCTATATGTATACTAGTACATTTGTTAATGAAGGTTTGCTGAAGAAAAAGGAGCAAGAGAAAAAGAAAAAAAATTATATACCAAAGGAAGACTAAAAAAAAGAAAGATGCCTGTATATCAGTCAATCATTAGTAGAGGTTTGGTGAAAGAGGAAAGAAAAAATGGTTAGGGGTTATTATTATTCAAAGTTTTGGAAGAAACGTGCTGAAGAAAAGAGAACCAGTCTAAATAAGAAATTTCCTTGTGAAACTAGGAAGATGAGTGGAAATGAGATTCCAATTTTCAACCAGCAAGTAGTGCTGGGAGTGAATAGAATCAGGGCGGACTAAGTTAGAGTATCAGTCCATAGAGTCCTCGTTGGAGGGGGTTGGATTTTCAAACCGACCCCGTTTGTGTATATGTTGGCGAGTAGATGAAGGGGTTCCTGCAGAGGACGTTGTGGTTTTATTCTGAGGAGATCTGGAGGCTGAGCGTCTGCGGGAATGGTCGTTGGATGTGGATCTGTCAGCAATGCCCATTTCGATCAATGCAGATTGCAGGTCTTCCGGAGATCTACAGACGTATTTTGTTTCCAGGAATGTAAAACGTAGAGAAAATGGGAATCCCCAATGATAGGCAATATGGTGTTGTTGCAGTATTTGCAATTGGGGTTTGAGTGCCTGCCGTTTAGCAACCGTGAGAGGGGATATATCAGCAAAAAGCTGATATGTATAGCCCTGGAATTGCAGGGATTCCTTATCCCTAGTAGCCGCCAAAAGTTGCTCTTTGGTTCTATAATAGTGGAATTTAGCAATTATGTCTCTAGGGGGGCCATTTGTTTTGCGGGGGGCTAAAGCCCTGTGCACTCTATCTAGTTCCAGTCTTTCCACAGGTATGCCAGGCTGTAATTCCTGAAATAATGCCGTCATGGTGGCTTGGAGATCTAAAACTGTTTCGGGAATTCCTCTAATTCTTAAGTTCGATCTTCTGTCCCTATTTTCCTGATCTTCTAAATGCGATTGTAATAAAAGATTTTCTTCCTTTAGATTTTCAAGCTCTGAGGCGTTTTGCTGCGTATAGATATCTAGGTCATCCACTCTTATTTCTAGTTCAGCTGTTCTCTGGCCCAATTCTCTAATCTCTTTTGTCAGTTTCTCAGTTATTCTATCAGAAGTTTTCTTTAGGGCTTTATGTAGCATACTTTCAAATTTTTTAAACATGTCGTCAGTATTTTCATGCTGAGATGGCTCAGCATCTGAATCTGAATCAATTAAATCATCTGTTGCCTGAGGGGGCGCTTTTTTACTGAACTGTGCGGGAGCCTGTGAGGAGGCTGCCGCCGCCATTTTCGCCGCCTGCCTGGCCGGCGCTGTTTTTGCCATAGACACTTTAATTTTCATCTTAGGGCCCCTCAGGACCATTGTAATATCACCTGGGGTCCTAGTGCGGCTTTTCCTGTTATTTTGTGCCGTTCGCGGCACCGCTGGGACCCGTAGTCCTCCGGTTCTATTCACCCTCGGAGCGGAGCGCTAAGCAGAGACAACCGCCCGCTCAGGCATCCGCGCATGCGCCCAAGCATATTTTTTTTAAAACAGGCAGTGTCAATCAATGACCTGGTATCAGCCTTTTGAAGCCTCTATTTTAAAGGAAGAAATAGCAAATGGAGCCAAATTGCTTCATGTGCTGGGAAGTAGCTCGCTAATAGGGGGAAAGAGAAAAGTAACAGGGAGATCCGCTCATCACTGTGCTGCTCTTGCTTTTGCTGTGCAGTCACAGCCTGGACAGTCTGGGCTGGAATGATGATTGAATGATGTCTAAATAATGCACCTTGTGATAAAACAAGAAGTACTGCTGGGGGGAGCTCTGGATTGAAATGTAATATTGCAACAAAAACTGCTTTTGTTGGGCTAATAATTAGCATCTTGTTATTGGTGGATTCAGTTCCACTTTAATAAATAGGTTAATAGGCAGAAATAAAAAAAAAAAAAAAGCAAGGCATGCATTATTCTGAACAGTACAATTTCTTGGAAAGTGAAGTTGTGCTTTTACACTGAGGTGGATTGATTATTGACACAGTGAAGATTTTTTTGCATAATGCATAACATACTGTGAATACAACAACAACAATCTTCCCCTGCTGCTACACCAGGGCACTTACTGTCCCACCACCCTGGACAGCCAAACTGCTTATTTGGATTGTCTGTTATGGATTTTGATTTTTTTTCTTAAAGGGACGGTACGCTTTTTTGTAAACAAATTCCATAACAGATCCTTATTCAATGAATCAGTTGCTACTTCCATTGCAAATAACAACCCCCATCTGGTTGCTAAATCTACACAAAAAACAGCTAGAGATGCTGGGTGATGTAATTGACCAAGTATGTTCATGACCATATTTGGTCAAAGAAGTAACCATCAGGAATCTGTCAATATGTGGCGATAATAAAACCACCTCTAAATTAATGACTTCTGACTGTATTAGCCAGAAGTTCAGGTGGGCAGGAAGACTGGCTAAATCTCACAATTGTCTTGCCCATTCACCGAACTGCAAACAGGCTGGGTTTCGGTCTAACTCATCATCAACCTGAACCCAAAACTCATTCTAGCAGCAGGTGGTGTAGAGGTGGGTTCTAGAGTAAATAAATGTATTAGAGCCCGTTCACACTACCGTGACTTGGGGGGGCGACTTGACAGACCTCAAGTCGCCCCAAGTCGCTTGACATCCTGAATCCCAGCTATGTTAATGAGAGCCGTCTTAATGACCACGTATGAAGTCGGAGCGACTGCAGAAAAGGTTCTTGTACTACTTCAAGGAGACTTGTAGGCGATTCGTACCCATAGATTACAATGCAAGTTGCCTACAAGTCGAATCATGTTCTCCAAGGAGGCGATTTCACAGGAGGAAAAGCTAATTTGACACTGCCTGCAGCCAACCCCCCTCCTTCCCCCACACAGTGAACTACCAGGTTATCACCTGGTCAGTGATAAATAGCCTTTGTACTTCCTGTGTTCTCTGTGTGGGGAGAAGTGAGAGGAGAGTAGTGTAGGATTTTGATAATTTTGGTGCTTGTTTGTATTTACAAAATGTCATCAAGAAGACGCCGCAGGGAGACCCAGCATAGGGAGCCTGTGGACAACGAATCCCTGATCCGCCTGGTGAGGCAGAGGCCTTGTATTTATGAAAAGGATAATCCTGCATACAAGGACCAATCAAAGAGGGATCAAGCCTGGCTAGACATATGCCAGCATACTTTTCCAGACTGGGAAACCATGTTGGCCAGGGACCGTAGTGACAAATGTAAGTTTAAACAATTTGTTTGTAATGTTTGTCTGTTTTCTTCAAATCATGTACTGACTAGGGATAAAAAATGGCGTGGGGGTCCCCCCAAATTCAATAACCAGACCCTTGAGGTCTGGTATGGATTTTAAGGGGAACCCCAGCCAAAAAAAAAAAAAAGAAAAAAAATGGCGTAGGGTCCCCCTCAAAATACATACCAGACCCTTATCCGAGCATGCAACCTGGCAGGCCGCAGGAAAAGAGGGGGGGACGAGAGCGGCCCCCCCTCCCACCTGAACCGTACCAGGCCACACGCCCTCAACATTGGGAGGGTGCTTTGGGGTCCCCCCCAAAGCACCTTGTCACCATGTTGATGAGGACAAGGGCCTCTTCCCCACAACCCTGGCCATTGGTTGTGGGGGTCTGCGGGCGGGGGGCTTATCGGAATCTGGAAGCCCCCTTTAACAAGGGGACCCCCAGATCCTGCCCCCCCCTGTGTGAAATGGTAAGGGGGTACAGAAGTACCCCTACCATTTCACCAAAAAAGTGTCAAAAATTTTAAAAATGACATGAGCCGGTCTTTGACAATTCCTTTATTTAAATCTTCTTTCTTCTGGTCTTCCTTTCTTCAACCTTCGGTTTCTTTATCTTCTCCTTCCGGCATCTTCTTCCATCTTCTTGTTCCTTCATCTTCTTCCTATGATCGGGTTCTTCTTGCGCTGGTCTTCTCATCCTTCTCGTCCGGCATCGGCGTCGGCGTCTGTTCTGGGCCGCTCCGCGCAATGGGAGGCTCCCAGTGTGTGTGGCTTCGCTGCGTCTGACAGCTGTTTTATAAGGGGGGCGGGGCCACATGGTGACCACGCCCCCTCTGACGCACGACACCCCCGTGCGTCAGAGGGGGCGTGGTCACCATGTGGCCCCACCCCCCTTATAAAACAGCCGTCAGACGCAGCGAAGTCACACACACCGGGAGCCTCCCATTGCGCAGAGCGGCCCAGAACAGACGCCGATGCCGGACGAGAAGACCAGCGCAAGAAGAACCCGATCGTAGGAAGAAGATGAAGGAACAAGAAGATGGAAGAAGATGCCGGAAGGAGAAGATGAAGAAACCGAAGGATGAAGAAAGGAAGACCAGAAGAAAGAAGATTTAAATAAAGGAATTGTCAAAGACCGGCTCATGTCATTTTTAACATTTTTGACACTTTTTTGGTGAAATGGTAGGGGTACTTCTGTACCCCCTTACCATTTCACACAGGGGGGGGCCGGGATCTGGGGGTCCCCTTGTTAAAGGGGGCTTCCAGATTCTGATAAGCCCCCCGCCCGCAGACCCCCACAACCAATGGCCAGGGTTGTGGGTAAGAGGCCCTTGTCCTCATCAACATGGGGACAAGGTGCTTTGGGGGGACCCCAAAGCACCCTCCCAATGTTGAGGGCGTGTGGCCTGGTACAGTTCAGGCGGGAGGGGGGGCCGCTCTCGTCCCCCCCTCTTTTCCTGCGGCCTGCCAGGTTGCATGCTTGGATAAGGGTCTGGTATGGATTTTGGGGGTGACCCCACGCCATTTTTTTTGGCTGGGGTTCCCCTTAAAATCCATACCAGACCTCCAGGGTCTGGTATGAATTTTGAGGGGGACCCTACGCCATTTTTTACAATTTTAAAAATTAGAATATTTCCTTTTATTGAGAAAGCAAAGCTCATCCCTAGTACTCACATAGTTGCATATGCTGGAGTTTCCCCAAAAATGTATGACCAGAGTATACACAACACTGCTTCATTCTTTCACTGATGTTAACTGCTAGTGCTTACAAATGTAGATAATGAACGATCAATATCCAACAAAATAATGATTGTTTTTATTATCACATAATATCTTAAATGTGAACAAAATATATTTGGGCAAAAATTGACCCATTAGATAACAGGAAAACAGTAGGCATTGAAACAAAAAATCCAAAAAAAGAAAAACAACATAATGTAGCTAGAAACAACTGAACAATGCAGTTATGAAATGGCATCTAATTGCCACTCTAAATCACCGGCTGGTGAAAGGAAGTATGATGCAAACTGATCACGAACAGTGGCACCATCGGAGGATCCCCTTGTAGCACTGAAGTGTGCACTGTCCAAGTCATGCATCAGTGAATCTTCATAACGGTACCCATCACGTAAACGTACAAAATTATGAAGAACACAAGCTGCTTTGACAGCATTAATAGCATTGTCAATTTTTAGGGAAATTGGCGTATGTAACAAACGCCATTTATTGGCAAGAATGCCAAATGTGCACTCTACCACCCTTCTTGCCTTAGTTAGCCTATAATTAAACAGTTTTTTGGTAGTATTGAGGTTCCTATTTGAATAAGGCCTCATCAGGTGTTGTGCCAAAGAAACGCCTCATCAGCCACAAAAACATATGGCATTGGGGGTTCAGTCGTGCCAGGAAGAGGACTGTCTGCAGGAAGATCGAGCCTATTTCCTCGTAACATTTGTCCAAAGGTGGAATTTCCAAAAATTCGGGAATCACAAGTACTACCGTACGATCCAACATCAATATATGTGAAACGGGCGTGGCCTGACCTAGAGTGGAGATGGACGCTTGATCCCAGAGCTCCTGCTGCCTCACGACTTTACTACTGACTATCTGAGGTAAAAACACCCGATACCCTCCGATACTCATGGGGACTTCCTCGAGGAACTCCTCTACATCATGCTCCCGCTCTCCCCGCAGAAATCCCGGGAGTACCGCCAGTAATATTCCGGACATGTTCCGCTCTCCCAGAAACAACATGGCGCCCGCTCCTCAGGGAATCTCCCAGGCCCAGACTCCCGCGACTGTCGACACACATTCCTCCCCCTTACCGCAGTCATACACAGGCGATTCAGATCTAGATGCCGGACTACAGTCCACTCAACCTCAACTCAGCATACACGACCTCCGCTCCATTGCTGAGGACATCAAAGGCACCCTGACAGCGGCCATCTCAGAGCTCCGCTTAGACATACGTACCCTCAATGATAGGGTAATGGCGGTCGAAGATACCGTGGATCGTCAGCACTCCCAACTGAAGAAAACTACACATCACGTTGATACCCACACCCTCCAGCTCCGTGACATGCAGAGGCACCTGGAAGACCTCGATAACAGAGGCAGGCGCCATAACCTGCGGGTAAGGGGTCTTCCGGAGGCCATTGAGCTCCCTCAACTCTTGCCGGCTGTCACGGCCCTCTTCAATGGCCTGCTAAACAGACCCCCTCTGACACCTATCTCCATGGACAGAATCCACAGGGCCCTACGACCCAGGGGGAAAGATACGGACCCTTCTCGCGACGTGGTGTGCTGCCTGCCTGACTTTAAGCTCAAGGAGGACATTCTCAGACACGCCAGGGGAAAACCACAGATCACTCACGAGGACGCCCCGATACAAATATACCAGGATTTATCCGGTATTACCCTGCAACACCGTAGGGACCTGCGACCACTATTAGACGTCCTCCGATCCAAGGGAATCGCGTACAAGTGGAAGTTCCCTTTCTGTCTGGCTGCCTCCGCACGCGGCCACACTGCTTTTTTGAAAGTGCCTGAAGACATCCCGCACTTCTGCCGCACATTAGATATACCTTTGACGGAGGTTCCCGGCTGGTATGCTGATTTCTGCCGCTCCGCGGTCAGAAGAGATGCACCGCCGGCCGAGGAAATGGAGGCTCAGGAAGCTGGACCCCGCCACCGTAACTCGCCTGCGGCCCGCAATGCTGCCTCAGACGCCCGGTCTCACCGCCACGGCCGCAGCCCCTTCTCACCTCCCAGCTACAGAAGGGCTAGAAGGGATTACTAATCTGCAGCAGGAGGATTGAAATTATACCGCTACGTGGTCAGGTGACTCTCATACTCCTGATTATCAATTTTTACTGTTGCCGCTTTTTCGGCCATTTCAACTGTAGTGGCAGTTTTATTACACCCTTTGTTTTAAGCCTATTGCTTACAGGATCCCCCAGTTATCCGCACATTTATTTGGTTCTAAACACCGCTTAATATCTCCTCAGGTGGCATTTTGCGCCACAACACATTCTCCCATTCGTGCCTACAATCCCCAAGATGCCCCGCGGCTGCGTAACCACCTTCTCTCACTCTGACCTCATTGACGTCACACGCTCCCCTCCTACACGAGACATACTATGCAGCCTCCACCGGTGCTCCTACTGATAGGAACTTTTTATATCATCGCTTCAATTAAAATAGTAATTGCTCCCCCCCTCCACTACATACCAGGCCTCTCAGGGGACCTTCGGAGGACATACTCACGGATCACGGACTCTGCTACTCTCATCCTGGACTACACTGCCGACAAGACGGCTCTCCTCGCCTATCAGATGTCCGCTGCTCTACTATAGATCCTCATAACCTACTCCATCACCTATGCTACCAAACCATCCTGCACGGAACCCTGCCTTGAACATTAACTCGTCACCCCCCACCTCCAACTAGAATGGTGATTGAAGCAGTACTCACAAACGGCTTGACATCCTTGCTGATTGATTTGAAGACTTCCTCTGTTCACAGTATGTCACTACCTACATCGGTATATAATGGTTCTTAACTCGTTTGTCTTTTCCCCAGGTACACCCATATGTTAAGGCCCCTTAAGGGCTGGTTATGTGACATGTTTTCTTCATGGTAATATTCTGGGTTTTTGTGATATAGATACCTACCAGCTCCATGTTGTTGCTTTTCAGGTTGCATTGTTCTCTATCTGACACTCGCTACCACTGATTGCTTTTGATATCCTAGATTCACAGAGACGAATATTGTACCCTCACCCTGGTAATACCTGCCGTACACCTCCCTCCACCTCAATCTTAATTTTTGCCCGTGATTATTGTCCACCTTATATTCTCTAAGTTACTTCTAATCCTCAATACTGCCTATGACACCTCACACTTTAACTCTCTTACCCAGTTGTGTCGCAGCGGTGCTTTACCACTCTCTTCACTTAAACTTCCACTCCTTTCTGGACCAGCGTCAACCCCCACACGGTAGCGGTTATAGGTGCCCCCACTCTCCGAAGAGGGGGAGCACTGTATCCGCTCTGTACATACGCCGAACTCGTTGATTGAGGCAGTTGGGTATAGCTCCCTACTGTCTATTCGGTTTTCCTCTTTTTTTTTTTTTTTTTGAGGGGTTTCACTACTCCTACCTCTAATCCTTCTGACGTACCCCGTCGCTACTTCTCTTAATTCTACACACCCCCCCTCCCACCCCCGCATACACTTAATCCTTCTAGACTACCAAAATGGATGCCTCAGACACCTCGCAAAGGGTCACTCACTCTCCCTCGCAAATCAAGATATGCTCGATAAATGCACGTGGCCTCAACACACCAGAAAAACGGTCACTATTACTCTCCTATTTGCTTAAATCTAAAACACATATTGCATTAATTCAGGAGACCCACTTCAGAGCAGACACTATCCCTAAACTCCACAACAAACATTTACCCACCGTCCATCATGCCCCCAACAATGACGCCAAATCCAAAGGGGTATCTATCCTTATATCTAAACTCTGTCCATTTCAACTGACAGATATTCAAAAAGATGTTCAGGGCAGATTCCTCTTTTTGAAAGGGACACTTCATAATAGAAGTGTCACTATTGCCAACCTCTACGCCCCTAACACCCATCAAGTCACTTTCTTCCGCAACTCCCTACACCAACTCACTGCTTTTCAATCAGGTACTCTTATTGTTGGTGGGGACTTTAACGTGGCTCTTAACCCAGCCCTAGACACGTCTAAAGGACATTCCACATTACCTTATAGAGCCCTGCGTGCAATTAAATCACAATTACATAACCTATTGTTACACGACTCCTGGCGCACCCTTTATCCTAAATACAAGGACTTCACTTTTTTCTCTGCACCCCACAACCGATACTCGAGACTCGATTACCTATTCATAACCCAGAACGATCTATCGAATTTGACCAAAGCATCCATTGATCCAATGTTTCTGTCTGACCATAACCCGGTATCGATGACATTGTCCCTCTCCTCCCCGACGACCAAATCACACATATGGCGTCTAGACAATTCTCTGCTCACAGACCCGCTAAATGTACAAGCAATCTCCACACAACTGTCGCAATACTTTCTTGAAAATTCTTCAGATACCTCCTCCCCGATGTCGGTTTGGGCTGCGCACAAGTGTGTGATTAGAGGCACTCTCATTTCCTTGGCAGCAAAACGCAATAAACTCAGAAAAGCTCGCATTAAACTCTTAACTGACAAAATTAGCTCCCTTGAACGGAAACATAAAGCCTCCCTTGCTGCCGAGGTTCTGACTGAACTGACCCAAGCCAGGGAAGAACTTCTCGAAGAACTTCATTTAAAAATAAGACGTAATTATGCCATGTCCCAGAAAATGTTCTATGAATTCGGCAACAAATCTAGCAAATTATTGGCTAAAGCACTTCAATGCAAGAAGGCAGCCCATACCATCCACACAATTAATGACGCGACGGGTAACCCTCTCTCCACGACAGAAGACATCACCGACCAATTTGTAACTTATTTCTCCAAACTATACAATCTTCCCACTCCTTCCTCGACTCCCGAATATCCAGATCGTACCTCCGCCATTCTAGAATTTTTAAGCGAATATTCTCCTACCCCAATCTCGGACACGGAAGCATCTAGCCTGAACTCCCCTCTCACGGAGACGGAAACCCTCCTAGCCTTGAAACAATTAAAAGCTGGGAAGAGCCCTGGCCCAGATGGCCTATCGGCCAGCTACTATAAAGCTTTCCCTGACACTCTAATACCCGCTTAGTTGCAGCTTTTAACAACTTCACCCCTTCTGACATAGCACATAGGGACATACTGGAGGCCCATGTTACGCTTATCCCAAAACCGGACAAAGACCCCATGATAGTTACAAATTATCGCCCCATTTCACTACTCAACGTTGACCTGAAAATATATGCCAAGGTGTTAGCCAATCGGATCTTACCTCTCCTCCCGAACCTGATTGGCCTAGACCAGGTGGGTTTTGTTCCTGGCCGTGAAGCCAGGGACAATACCATTAAAGCTCTGTATACCCACCATTGGCTAACCAAAACCTCCACCCCTGGCTTCTTTCTGTCCCTCGATGCGGAGAAGGCGTTCGACAGGGTGGCGTGGGACTACATGGAAGCTGTACTCCGAGCAGTGGGGTTACCGCAACTTATGATCCAAATGATTATGCTTTTATACTCATCCCCATCTGCCAAACTCAGGATAAACGGCCGCCTGTCGAACGCCTTCTCCATCTCTAATGGCACCCGTCAAGGATGCCCTTTGTCCCCGATTATCTTTTTACTCACGATGGAACCCTTTTTACGCAGGATCAGGGATAACCCAAACATCAAGGGCCTTACCATTAACCATAACACGTATAAAGTAGCTGCCTATGCGGATGACGTCCTACTCTTCCTGTCCGACCCCATCACCGCCATCCACAATTTACTCAAAGATTTTTCTTCCTTTAAAACTCTCTCCAACTTACAAATCAACTTTTCTAAATCCGAAGCTCTTAATGTCTCCTTACCAGCCCCCTTGTTGTCACAATGTAAGCTCATTTTCCCTTTTAGGTGGGCACCTCAGGCCATCTCTTATCTGGGTATTAATCTTCCATCTAAATTATCAGATCTATATGCTCTAAACTTCCAAACTACTCTTCGAACAATACAAGGTGACCTACAGAAATGGCATTCGGGATCCTTTTCATGGTTCGGTAGAATAGCGATCCTAAAAATGAATATCCTTCCTAAGCTCCTCTATCTGCTCCAAGCTATACCCATCAACTTACCACAAGCTTTCTTCTCAGTCTATCAACGTCTGTGCAGAACTTTTATATGGAAAGCCCTAACCCCTAGGATCAATTGGTCACGTATGACCCTACCTAAAACCCTAGGTGGCCTCAGCCTCCCTGACATCCGTAAGTACCACTTAGCATGCCACCTAACCAGAATTGTAGATTGGCACACACACAAGCTAACTAAAGACTGGGTACGACTGGAACAAACGTTCTCCCCAACACCATTGGCCCACCTTCCCTGGATCCACCGCTCTCACAAGCCCAAACCCCTAACCTCACACCCATTGATTGCTGCCACGTTATCATCCTTCAGTACCTCGTGTTCACACATGCATCTTGCTCCAACTTATGGTCCTATGACCCCCTTGACCGACAACCCCGAATTTCCCCCGGACCTGACTTTAAAATCTCCTCTGACGACCCCCCCTGACACTCACCCTCGGGCACGCGACTTCTTTCACAACAATGTCCTTCGACCTTTTCAATCGTTGTCCTCTTCCCTACCAGATTATCATATTTCCTTCTTTAAGTATCTACAACTGAGACACTTCTTTCAAACCTCGACACAGTCTCCACAATGGCACAGAGACCTTACACCCTTTGAAACTCTTTGCCTGAGCTCTGAACCCCAACGACATGTAATCTCCAGAACATACTCTCTACTCTTCTCTGCACATGTCATCAAGGACGATATTCTGGTCCAATGGTGGGACTCGGAACTCTCCATAAACCTGACCCCTGAAGAATGGGAACGTATATACCATCACGTGCACAAGGGATCTATCAATGTCTCATCCCAAGAGAATAGGTACAAGCTCCTCTCCAAATGGTACAGAACCCCTGTCAAAATTCACAAATTTCAACCACATGTCCCTCCGTCGTGTTGGAGGTGCAATTCGGCTCTAGGAACTTTACTACACATTTGGTGGGCTTGCCCTCTTATCCAATCTTTTTGGACGGATGTCCACCGTCTAATCTCCCAAATCACTACTTATACGCCGGACTTCACCCCAGCTCAATTTCTTCTACACCACACCTCCATCCCCCAAAGAACTTACAACAGATCATTGACACTACACCTCATTAACGCTGCGACTCAATGCGTTCCAATACACTGGAGATCCACATCTCCCCCCACAATTGCTGAGTGGATAAAACGCATAGATAGAATCGCAGAGATGGAAAGCCTCATACATCAGGCCAGAGACGATCCGAATAGATTCGGAACCACATGGGCATGTTGGAAACATTTCCGTGACCAGGCATCCTCTACCGACCAATTACTGGTTACACCCATGATACCATAACCATATCCAGATTGTTCAGCCATTAACCCTCATAGTGCACCCCACGCGCGTAACTGATCCCTACTGCACGTCTCTTGAGACTAAATGTATAGTGGATTTCTCTGACACTAGACTCCCTATCCGTCCTTTGCTAAGATACTCCCTATCTGTTTTTGCCTACCCCTCAATCTCCCACCCTCACTCACAGCTAGAGCCCCACAGGGGTGAGTGGAGATGGGATGAAA
This sequence comes from Lithobates sylvaticus, assembly GCA_028564925.1. Lineage (NCBI taxonomy): Eukaryota > Metazoa > Chordata > Amphibia > Anura > Ranidae > Lithobates > Lithobates sylvaticus. The sequence continues at coordinate 365,439,962 of CM053026.1, read as the reverse complement.
TGGAGTGTGATACTATTCGACTGTCCCACTAGTGACGTCACCTACCTAACTCAGACGGTCTAAGATGTACCTTGATCCACAGATTACTCGCTACCACCTATTGCCACTTCTCCCACAATGTAAAACATGTATTGTTATTATAACACTGTCAACCTTAGGCTCCCTCCCCTCGTCCACGTATGGACTCCTGTCTACACTCACGAAACTTCTCTTACCACCCTGTAACTGTTAAGAAATTATTGTTGTGTACCGCATTTTCTACTATTTCCTGTACATCGTTTGTGCTCCGCCTTGTTTGTATAACTATGAAATTTCAATAAAGCTTATTTGAAAAAAAAAAAAAAAAATATATGTGAAACAGTAGTTTGCATCTGCCACAGCAAGAAGCACAAATGAACAAAATTTTTTATAATTGTAGAACTGACTTCCACTTCCAACTGGCTTCACTACACGCACATGTTTGCCATCTATGGCTCCTAGGCAATTTGGAAAATTGCACCTATTCCAAAACTGGGTGGCTATATTACGCCAATCATCTTGCGAGGGCCTCTTCATGACTTCGATGTTAAGCACATCCCATATGACTTGGCAGGTTTCTTGGATAATATTGCTGATTGTTGATCTTCCCACCATGAACTCATAATGTAGGCTAACAAGTGAATGACCGGTTGCCAGGTATCTGAAAGAGAAAATACATTAATCATTATGTTACTATTTTTGTTTTGCAGTATCCATCTTACAAGTTCGCTGGAAGGGGTTGCGAGACTGTTATATTCGCTACCTAAAGAAAATCTCAGACGCGCCCAGTGGATCAGGGAGCAAAAGGGTTGTCCCGTACGTCCACGCTGACGAACTGGAATTCCTGCGGAGTTCCTTTGATCTCAGACAGTAAGATAACATCTTTCTTATTTGTCAAATGATACTATACAATTTGAGCAAGCAGGGGGTGCCTAAACTGTGCCTTATATGTTTAATGCAGAACCCAATCCAGTTGGCCAGTTCCTCAGGAGGGACAGGGAGGATCGGAAGAGCCTGCATCACAGGAGGCAGGAACCTCCCTTTCTTTGGAGGACACATCAGTCCCAGGAGGAGAAGAAGGGGCACAGGAAAGCAGCCAGGGAGAGCCTGCTCCTACGAGTCAGGCCATACCACTGCGAGCTCAGCGGAGGAGCAGAGCAATCAGAACCAACAGTGCCAACATGGACCGATTTGCTGATCTCGTCACTCGTATGAACGAAAAACTCGATGAACTCAACTTGGAAGATCATGGGTTTGGGATAATGGTGGCTGGGATGCTGAAAAGGGTTCCAATGGAAAGAAAAAATGAGGTAAAAAGGCGATGATGGACTTGCTGGACTTGCTGGAAGCCAGTATCCGGGGTGAGCCGACAGCAAGTACATCATCGCCTACCTTTTCACCACCACCACCACCATGTGGGCCTTATTTCCAGCACCCAAATGCTCCACCACCCAGAACCCACCCCTACTATTCCCCTCGCTACCGTCCATACTGATGAGTATGGACATGCTATGAATCCTTCCCATCCCCCAATCCCCTATCCCACTCCGTCCCCAATTCCAGTTACACTTGGTGCACCAGTGACACAACAATATGGGCCTGTGTACCAGGATTTATAAAAAAAAAATTATATATCTAAAAGTTCGGATTTGTCATTGTTATTTTGTTTTGGATATATTTGAGAGTGCATTATATAGTGCATATTCTGCATTATTCTTTGATATAGTGCATCAAGAGTTAGTAACGTTAAGACAACATACATTATGGATGTTTGTGTGTAAAATTCTTATATATTTATTCAAAGCTATGTTTTTTGTTAAGATTCATACTTACCAAGGTGTATGCAACATCACAGCAATGATACATCTGCCCAAACACAGCAATGATACATCTGCCCAAACACAGCAATGATACATCTGGCCACTGCTTTGGATTCTGAATTTACTCCTAATGCACTAATGTGCAGCAACAATATAGATAGTTTACCTTAGCGTAATGATCAGTCTTTCAGTAGGTGAAATACTGCGCCGATATGAAGTATTCTGTCGCTCCACATGTATGTAAACCAGACGATGCAATTCATCAAAACTGGAAAATAAATAAAAACTTGGTCAAAATATATTAATGGATACACAGTCTAAATAGGAAAAATAATTATGTTCAAATGTGTAGATATACATATATAGCATATGTACTTGCCTTGCAACTGACATCCGGGTGTAATTGAAAAACTTGTCCTCAAAGCCACGCAATTTATGATACATGGTCCAAAACTGGCCTCTGTTATCTCGATTCGCTATAATTGGATGGATCCAATAGCGACGTCTTCTTCTCCTCATCATCCTCATCCTTCGCTTCCTCTCTTCTTCCTCTTCCATTAATACAACCATGCCAGCTCTTACCATAGCTGTCATTAGATAACGCAACGAGAACATTGTGTTCACAGGACACAGACACTGTTCTACAGGGAAGCAGGAAGAGAACAGGAATTAGAATGAGGTCACAGGAGATGCTTTATTGTGGTTGGCCACAGGCTAAATCGCCTGGCCATAAATCGCCTTCATAAGTAGTGTCAAGTCACACCGAAGTAGTGGCAAGTCACGCCGAAGTAGTGTCAAGTCACGCCGAAGTAGTGTCAAGTCACGCCGAAGTCGTGCCGAAGTTGCGCTACAAGTCACGTTACAAGTCGCCTACAAGTCGGATTGCCCCTGTGTGAACCTGCCTTTAGTCTTCCACTTGTTGTGGTTTAGTCAACCCCTTCATCAATTCTCTGTGTGAGATGGGAGTAAATGATTTAATTTGATCATTATAAAATGGCCAGGGACTTTAAAATCACAAAGACTGTAAGTGCTGGTTCACACTGGGGCAACACGACTTACAGCGCTACTTAGCAAGGCAACTTGGACGTGACTTGGACGTGACTTGGACGTGACTTTGAGTTATTTACAACACAACTTCAAGTCGTCCCCAGGCCAGGCGACTTTGGCAGTGGCCAATCACATAATAATCAGCTCTGTGGGAGGGAGGGGTTTGCCTAGAAAACTATTTATACTTCCTGGAAAGTTGCTTCAGTTAAGACAGGGCATCCGACTTGGAGGCAACTTCCATTGAAATCAATGGGTACAAGTCGCCTAGAAGTCGGATTGAAGTAGTACAGGAACCTTTTCTGAAGTCGGAGCGACTTCAGTAGTGTTCATTAAGACGGCTCTCATTCACTTGCATGTCATTTCTGATGTCAAGTGACTTGGGGCGACTTGCAGTCTGACAAGTCGCCCCCCAAGTCACGGTAGTGTGAACGGGCTCTTAAGCTGATATATTTCTGCGCACAGCTGTCGTTCATCAAACAAACAGCATTTTACAATTAACAATCAATGCTTTAGAGAACAAAAACTATATTAACTAATATTCAGTACTGCTTATTTCACTACATGCTTTACTTAATTCCAAATGGTGTTAATTATTTAAACATTAGGGAATTGTCTTTAAATAAAATAAGACATTCTAAAAATTTGGACTAGTCCTAAACAATATGTCAACTGAGAAACAAGAATTAGTAAGTGCTTAGAACTTGTCCCAAAGCACTAACCCTGAAAAAAGCATGCTTTTATGAATAAAATAAAGATTAATACAGTATCTCAAAAATTGTTTGTAAATGGGGAGGGAAAGTGGCTAATTGGGCCCAATTTGGAAATTTTCAATTAGGGGTGTGCTCACTTTTGTTGCCAGTAGTCTAGACATTAATGGCTGTGTGTAAAAATGGATAGTAAAAAATTCAAGCAGTATTATTCCTGAGAAATAAAATACTAAAAACAGCGCTCAAAGTGAAGTATCCAAAAGTTGAGAACTAAATCAGAGCACTTTAAAGATACTGAGTCCACAATCAAAGATAAATGCAATAAAAAGGTAAAAATAAAAATAAATATAAATAAATAAATGTTCATTGAGTGCAGAAATAGTGGTAGGTGGACAGTTCAAAATCGCATCAATTCCTGGTGGGAAGCTGTTTGTATGTCTAGATAGACATACCATACACTACAGGAAGCGCTGCGGATGCCGCTGAGGGGATTTATCCAACATCCCAAACGCAAGTGATCGTTATATGCAATATTGAAAGTATTTTAAATGTACGCTGCTATTCTTATGGGTGTTTTTATGGGAGGTTTTGATTTATAAAATAAACGGAATTACGCTATGTGCAAAACTTTATTTGTTTTTATGGCGAGTTTATTTGGAGCCAATTCCCCCCTGGACCCCTGATGCAGTGGTGTTCTCTTGATGATGCTGAGAGGTTGAGAAGGTTACCAGGCTGGTTGTTGTCCATCTTAGCTGAGGAGTAGTGGATGCAGTTTTTAACCATTGATGACCTATACCTGACATGCCTGTTTGATTTTTTATCTCTGGTGAGTTTGAACCCCTAAGGGGATTACTTCACACGTGGTGAAAACAAGTCACATGGGATGATATGTGGTCCACATTTAATACAGAAGAAGTCACCTTGATGTGATTTTGAACTGTCCACCTACCACTATTTCTGCACTCAATGAACATTTATTTATTTATATTTATTGTTACCTTTTATTGCATTTATCTTTGATTGTGGACTCAGTATCTTTAAAGTGCTCTGATTTAGTTCTCAACTTTTGGATACTTCACTTTGAGCGCTGTTTTTAGTATTTTATTTCTCAGGAATAATACTGCTTGAATTTTTTACTATCCATTTTTACATACTTTATTTATTTTAAACGGCTGCTTATTTATATATATTTAATAAGTTATTTATATATATTTATCCCTGTTGATCCAATTGTGTCTAGTTGCAATATAAACTGTATTTCCGACATCAGGCGCTGAGTAGTGTACATTAGGCCTTCTCAGTCACACTCTTTTCATATATTAATGGCTGTGTGTTGAGTTATTTTGAGGGGACAGCAAATTTACACTGTTATGTTAACTCTTCCCTGGGGTCATTCTTCTCTGTGCTTGCCCCAGGGACATTTTTACTGACTATTCTTTTTGGAATCCACAATCACAAAGTAAGTAACCAGAATATGTATAATGCAATTCAGACATGCAAGCTTATAGTATGTAAATAGGATTTATACCTGTTGCACAATGTATTTACTTCTATTTTATGTCTAACCTAGAAATTTCCTAAACTACTCCAGTGAAAAAGAGAAGTCTATCTGAGAAACACATTAAGAAAAAAAAAATCTCTAGTTCACTACCTACTTAGCTAATACACAACACAAAAGTGGATATAAAATTAAACATTTTGAACATAGGGCATAATACGGTGACGTATACTGTATATTGCTAATATGCTGCTAGGTGCTGGATGAGGACAATAAGTGATTGCAGTATTATGCGGCGTACACACGCTCTGACTTTCCGGAGGGATTGTCCGCCGGACCTAGTCCAGTGGACAAACCTCCGAACTTTCCAGCGGAGCTCTGCGGACTTTCCGAGCGTGTGGACTTGCCCACACACGCCCGGATTTTTCCGGCGAACAATCCGCGGGACTTTTGAAATGAACGGACTTACCGACACATGACTGCAGAACGTGACTGCAGGTAGACGGGACTAGCGAAGGCAGTGAATGCTGCCGCGCTAGCCCCGTCACCTGGTATGGATTTAAAGGGGATCCCTATGCTGAAAAAACGGCGTGGGGGTCCCCCCCAAATCCATCTCAGACGGCCAGGAAAGGGGGTGGGGACGAGCGAGCGCCCCCCCTTCTCCTGAGCCGTACCAGGCCGTATGCCCTCAACATGGGGGGTGCCCTGGGGAAAGGGGGGCCCTGCTGCCCCCCCACCCCAAAGCACCTTGTCCCCATGTTGATGAGATCAAGAGCCTCTTCACGACAACCCTGGCCATTGGTTGTCGGGGTCTGCGGGCGTGGGGCTTATCGGAATCCGGGAGCCCCCCGATCCCGGCCCCCCACCCTATGTGAATATGGCGGCAAGACTGATAACAGGAAAAAAACCCTGGGAATCAATCTCCCCTTCCCTGAGGAGCCTACATTGGCTAACCGTAAAGAATCGGGTCTTTTTCAAGACCCTCTGCATCACCCACAAATGCACTTATGGAAACGCTCCGGAATACCTTCTCGAGAAAATAAAACACTACATACCCAATCGCAGTTTTCGATTGGCTAATCAAAATCTCCTCCTCATTCCTAAATCCCGCTACAAATCAAAGGGGGAACGGAGATTCGCTGTCCAAGGACCACGGCTATGGAACGCACCACCAACCGACATCCGCATGGAAGAAAACCATCAGGCCTTCAGGAAAAAACTCAAGACCTACCTCTTCTAGAAGCTTGACAACAAAGCACGAATACAGCGCCTTGAGGCAATTCAGTTCCCATTGTAGCGCTATATAAGTTATTCATTCATTCATTCATTCATTCAGTATGGGGTACACATTCACCTAAGGTGTAAAAGTGTAAATAAAAAAACACACAATTTTTTAAAATATTTTATTGCACAGCTCCGGGGTCTTCTTCCGTCTTGGGGGTCTTCTCGCCGGACTCCTCCGCTCTCTTACCTAGCTCGTTCACGAGCGGAGGAGCCCGGTCTTTCTTCTTCTTCTTTCTGGCCAGAGAGAGCGACGAGTCAACATCTGATTAAGAAGAAGACGGCGCAGAAGGCGGCGACAGCGGCAAAAACAGAAGAGACCCCCGAAGGCGGAACGAGACCCCCAGACGACGGCGGCGACGAAGAAGAAAGCCAGGCTCCTCAGCTCGGAAAGAGCTAGGTAAAAGAGCAGAAGAGAGCGGAGGAGTCCAGCGAGAAGACCACCCAAGATCCCCGGAGCTGTGCAATAAAATATTTAAAAAAATTCTGTGTTTTTTTTTTTTTTTACACCTTAGGTGAATGGGTAGGGGTACATTGTACCCCATACTCATTCACATAGGGTGGGGGGCCGGTATCTGGGGGCCCCCTTATTAAAGGGGGCTCCCGGATTCCGATAAGCCCCCCGCCCGAAGATCCCGACAACCAACGGCCAGGGTTGTCGGGAAGAGGCCCTTGTCCTCATCAACATGGGGACAAGGTGCTTTGGGGTGGGGTGGCCGCACGGCCCCCCCTTTCCCCAGGGTACCCCCCATGTTGAGGGCACGTGGCCTGGTACGGCTCAGAAGGGGGGGCGTTCGCTCGTCCCCACCCCCTTTCCTGACCGGTCGGGCTGAGGGTAAGGGTCTGAGATGGATTTGGGGGGACCCCCACGCCATTTTTTCGGCGTAGGGATTCCCCTTTAAATCCATACCAGGTGACGGGGCTAGCACGGCGGCATTCACTGCATTCGCTAGCCCCGTCTACCTGCAGTCACGTTCTAAATGAACGGACTTTCCTCCGTGTGCGAGGCAAGTCCATTCATTTCAAAAGTCCCACGGACTAGCACACAGACCGCAGGATTGATGATTAAGTCTGAACTTAAAACTTAGTCCGCCGGACTTTTGGGAGGAAAAAGTCAGCCGGCGCCCACACACGGGTGGATTGTCCGGCGGACTCCAGTCCGCTCGTGCGTACGCGGCCTTAGAGTGAATTACGGCATGTTATTAATACATTTGTTTTGATTTAATGTATATTTATGTGTATTGTAGCATTTTTTTACCTTGGTTTTTAACACCATGCTGTTTTTTTTAGTAAGGTCATCAATTAACATCTATTCCAGACCCTGATGTAAGATAAGGGTCTGTTATGGATGAAGGGAATCCCTGGTCTTTTTTTTTTTTTTTCACACAATAAAATTTATTACGTAAATGTAAAATTACAAAAGTACATTTAACATTTTACATTTGTAACAAAGAACAGAATATGAAAAAAAATAAAACATTATAATATATATATATATATATATATATATATATATATATACATACATACAGGGGGTCCCCGGGTTACAAACATGATAGGGACTGTAGGTTTGTTCTTAAGTTGAACATGTTTGTAAGTCGGAACAGGTACATTTTTTAAGTGTAGTTCCAGCCAGAAAAAATATTTTTAAGCTTTTTGGATAGCATTGGGAAGGGTTAACACCCATGTAATGTTTGTTTAGCTGTCTGTGTCCCTGTTAAGAAGATTTCACCTCACTTCCTGTCCCAATGACAATTGGATTTTGAAAATTTTGGGTTGTTGTGGAAACAAGCCTTGATAAAAAAGCATCAGTGGAGGAACCTTTTTCCCATAATAACTCTTACAGGAGTGAATTTCCCTTCCTAGGGGTAGATTTCCCCTCACTTCCTGTTGTCTCCTTCCATTTATAAGTAGGAGTCGTTTGTAAGTCGGATGTTTGTAACTAGGGGACCCCCTGTATATATATGTACATTTTGTTGTAGTAGGTTGCTTACATTGTACAAATGTGCCACTTTATAGGCAGTATTAGAGCATCTTCCATGCAAAAAAAAAATATATATATTTTTTTTTGCTCTGGTACAAGTTCCCTGGGGCAGGTCCCGGCCCTGAAGGCATTTGTTTGACAATGTGACAACATTTGTGAGAGTGTTACCAGTTCCACTTGCCATCATTGATGTGACACAATATTATCCCTGAAGATTACAATGCTGACCAAATGGGTTGTGAAATATTCCTGGAAATACCTTGTGTAATTTGTGCTCCAGTTGTAATACGGCAAAATATTCAAGGATCATGTTGTGTTCTTGATGTTAGTAAACAGTGTGTTTTTTTTAGATCACACCACAAACTGTTCGAAATGTTCATAAATGCTAACCATTATTTTAGTGAATGTACCACCAATGTTTTGGCCAACTCCCTTCTCATTGGCCTGCCTCTCCATATTCTATCCCCTCTTCAGTCTATCATGAATGCTGCTGCTATACTTATCCACCTTACCAAACGCTCAGTGTCTGACAACCCTCTCCAATCCCTACACTGGCTCCCAATCACCCAGCAAATTAAATTCAAAATACTAACCACAACATACAAAGCCATTCACAACTCAGCCCCGAGCTACATCACCAATCTTGTCTCCAAATATCACCCAAATTGTCCCCTCTGCTCTTGTCAGGACCTCCTACTCTCAAGCTCTCTCGTCTCCTCCTCCCATGCTCATCTCCAGGATTTCTTCAGAGCCTCTCCCATCCTCTGGAACTCGCTACCTTCACCTGTCTGACTATCCCCTACTTTTGCTACCTTCAGGCGATCCCTGAAAACTCATCTCTTCAGGAAAGCCTATCATGTCTCCAAATAATCTTCCACCACGTCCGTCAGCTCATTCCCCACAGTTACAACCTTTTGTACCACCTGCCCCACCCTATTAGATTGTAAGCTCTTCTGAGCAGGGCCCTCTTAATCCTCTTGTATTTTACTGTATTAAAACTGTATTGCCTCCTTTTTATATTGTGAAGCACTGTGTAAACTATTGGCCCTATATAAATCCTGTATAATAATAATAATAATATCCAGCGCCCAGCTTCCTCCCCAAAACAGCATACCAGGTCCAACACCACACTCAATACTTTCCTCCTTTAGCCCTGTTACCACTGAGGGAATTGCCAAACTCCTTTCCATGGCCCACCTCACCACCTGTACCCTGTCCCCCCACAATTACTGCAACCACCTTCCTGCTCTATCCTAAACTCTCTAACCCACATCTTCAACCTCTTTCTCTCCTCTGGCACTTTTGACTCCCCGCTCAAACGTGCACTGGTTACCCCATACTTAAAAAATCCCTCATTGGACTCCATCCATCTCTTTGAATAACTTAAACCCATCTCCTTGCTCCTGTTTGCCTCCAAGCTTCTTGCACACCTTGTCCACAACCGTATGAGCTCCTACCTTACTGACAACCACCTTCTTGATCCCCTACAGTCTGGCTTCTGCCCACAACATTCTACTAAAACTGCTCTACTAAAACTCACCAATGACCTACTAACTGCTAAAACCAACAACCAGTACTCCATACTCATACTCATGGACCTTTCTGTTGCCTTCAACACAGTTGACCCCCCCCCCCGACTCCACCTCCCTCAACAAACTGACCCCCCCCCCCACTCCCCTTATTTAAGATTCTCCTATTTTTACCTTGAACGGAAAAGAATCTTTGTTCTTTTTTTTCCTGGTTCTCCTCCTACCTATCTTAATGCATCTTCTATGTCACATACAGCACCACCTCATTCACTCCTCTTACTCGTTCTGTTGGGGTACTCCAAGGCTCCATCCTGGGAGTGTCTATAGTATGCATGTAAAGTGGCACATTAACAAGGGGACCCCCAAATCCTTGGTAACGGGGGGGGAATTGTACCCCTACCAGCAATATTTCACAAAAAAAAAACAAAGCACAAAATGTAAAAAATTTAAAAAAATACAAGAGACCGCTTGACAAGTCCTTTATTCAAAGCTAAAAAAAATAAAAATGTCCCGCAATGTAAATCCACGGACCAGAAAAAGAGAAAAAAAAAGCTGCAACAGTACCGCTTCCGTAGTGGGAGAAGCCACGGCGGTGAACACTACAAATATCCACAAACGAGGAGGAGGACAGGAAAGTCCGGACAGAAACGTCCCGATCCCGGAACCTGAATTCAAGGCCTCCAATCCTTTTGGAGAAAAGTTGGAGATGGTGGACATATTAAAGAGTAGGGTCGACTAAGATGGGAATGTATGGGCATTACCTCAACCCCAATTCCTCTAGGACAACCAAGATCATGTCTAAAGTTGTGAGAAGGCTGAACTAATTTGGGGGAACAACGATCCAAGGGCAACTCAGGAAACGCTGTCAGACCTGACACGAGGGAGGGCCGATCAGTGCAGAAGATCATAGAGAATTCCTTCAAAAAAGTAAGTAGTTTGTGTTTTGTGTTGATTTCTTGGCCCCTTGCATACTGCTCATTGTGTTTTGGATTTTTACAAGATGTACATTCCAAAATGGCCACTTCAGGTTTCTGTGCATTCGATCGACTCAGCCTCGATCCTTTCGGCCACTGTCATGGTGCGTGTGTGCATTCGATCGTACTCACCTCGATGACTTATAATACGATGTTTGGTGTATTTTTTTGGGAAGGAAGTTTGTTCCTCAACTAGAAATGTCATCAAGAATGTAAAGCCAATTATTTCATGGTAAAGGAAGGTCCCCTCAGAGCTGTTTACCCCATCTGACTCTAGAGCACTAGTGCTGGTACACCCAAAACCCCTCCTGCTCCAGTGATATAGAGGGGGGTCTCCATTCAACACAAACTCCACCAAAAAGCTAGTCAGTTTAGCACCTTTACAAAGTGACGTTCATTCATGTAGTTGACATTTGTAACTGGCCAAACTAAAATAGTGTCCGTCACTTTCAAGCAATGTATTGTCCATTTCCTATTTCTGCCCCCTCAATAGCTTGATGATTGCTAAATACTTCCTTTTGGACATTCTCATAGGGAGCGAAAACTTGGGCCTCGCGGAACCCCAAACCCACACCTACCAAAAAAGGGGAAAGGCAGAAGCAGAGAGGAGGAGGAGAGGAAGGAGAGATCATCGAACCGGAGAAATTGGCACCACAAACCAGGTGAGTGTGGGAGAACAAAGCTACAGGTAAGCTAATCCATGAATGGCTGCCTCATTTCCAACACCCCATTTTTGTTTTGTTTTGTGGTTTTTAGGTGATGGAATGTGTGGAGTAAAAAATCCACTTTACCACAAAAGAGAGTGCCCACGAACTCATCGAGAGATATGGGTCCAATAGGAGATCTAGATTACCAAAAAGCAAAACATCAATGATGATCAACAAAAATTGACGAACATCATTGATAATAGAAAAATATAGAAAAATATTTAAAACCTCCACTCCCTTTTGATTCTCCTATTTCCTGGTTCTCCTCCTACCTATCTTAATGCATCTTCTATGTCACATACAGCACCACCTCATTCACTCCTCTTACTCGTTCTGTTGGGGTACTCCAAGGCTCCATCCTGGGAGTGTCTATAGTATGCATGTAAAGTGGCACATTAACAAGGGGACCCCCAAATCCTTGGTAACGGGGGGGGAATTGTACCCCTACTATTTCACAAAAAAAAGTGTAAAAAATTTAAAAAAATACAAGAGACCGCTTGGGACAAGTCCTTTATTCAAAGCTAAAAAAAATAAAAATGTCCCGCAATGTAAATCCACGCCGCCCGACGGACCAGAAAAAGAAAAAAAAAAAGCTGCAACAGTACCGCTTCCATGGGAGGCTCCCGCCAAGTGACGCTTCTTCTGGGTGACAGCTGTTATATAGCCACCCGGTGACGTAAACAGGTGACCCCTCTGACACTGCAGGGAATGTCAATGAAATATTGACAATAAAAATGCTGCTGCTGCTTTGTTCTATTGCTTCTGCAAGAGCCATGAGTGCCTATATACCAGTTTTGGATTTGTATGGATTTCTTTGTGGGGGAGCAACTGGACATTTACCTAATTTGCAGTGGCTACCCTCTGCACTGTTTAACTTCCTTTGTTACAGGTTTGTTCTAGGTTAATGATTCAAAGTATTTACAACAGAGATGACTAGATAACTAGCATTTGTAGAAGACAATCATAAATGGCATCCTACATGTTTCTCTTAGTACAGGCAACTTGTTTTACAGGTGCAAAGTAGGACATTGTACTGGTACATGTTACAATGAAGTGTTACCTGTACTTGACTCTGACTTGCTGCGCTCTATTGGTTTGAGTAACTTTCTGACCAGTTCTGGAAAGGTGCCATGTCTTTTCTTTGTGCACTGGAGTCTTGGTTTACTGATAAGTCTTGGTGTGATCCATGTGATCCACTTTGTAAACTTTTCTAGTAGAGTCTCATTTTTTTAATAAAATAACTTTGAAGATATTATACAACGTTTTCTTTTTTAACAATGCAAAATCCTGACAATAATTTATATGAGGTGGCCACTGTTTCAGTTTTAGTGTGCTCTTTAGGGAATTAACCAGTTGCAATTTCTGTTCAGTTAGTATCTATGTAAATCCTTTTTTTCTGAATATCTGTGCTATACGAGGATGAAGAGCTAAAGTTTGAACTATGATTAATACATAGAAAATATTTCTGTAAGCCCATGCATTTAAGTGTAGTAAAGCAAACATGAATACATAGTACATCATATAAAAAAAAGCATGTTAAGACATTGCATGGAAATTTTACTGATAACATTTTTAGGCATAATCTAAGAAAATATGTTTGAAGCTACTAATTTAATGGTAAACTATTGAACAAAATCAATCAATAATAATCATGTAATTTAGCAAAAGAAAAGGTCAATATATGTATATATAGCCAGTAAGTACTTAAAGGCAACATGAACTTTAAAAAAATAATCTGTTCCTGAGACACTGAATGATTCTTGCCAGTGACATTTAGTAGCATTTGGGATCAATATGTTGACAATAAAAATATTAACAAAAAACTGCTTCTAAAATGCACTTACAATAATGTATTATGCTATTAACTTTCAATGAAGCCGGTGTCACGAATAAGAGTTTGTATAGGAGATGATTACTTCTAAGGAAACTTTCTTTTTAAAATACTGCATCAAAACAAAAGTACAATTGTGTACAAAAGACTCCTGTTTGCGCCAGATATCTAGGGTGAGCAGAGGGGCTAGTTGCGCTACACACAGGGGGCCGAGGTTATACCCCCATATGAGCTTTTCCTAATTTGTGAGGGTCATTGCAGGGCACACTTGTGGATAGTGGTATATCAATATTAGAGGCTTTCTTTCTTTTAATTTATGAAGCATACCATTACTCAAACCTACTCCTAAACTGACACATTTATTTTGTTAATTGTAGGATAAGAGAGCGTATATATATATATATATATATATATATAATATATATATATATATATATATATATATATATATATATATATATATATATATATATATATATATATATATATATATATATATATATATATATATATATATATATATACACATACACACACACACACACACACACACACTTTTTTGAAATTTGCCTACAAGGTCATTTGTTTTGAGAATTGTCTTGATATATTTCCCTTTTCTTTATATTTGTATTCCAAAAGTGAAATAAAAGTGGCATATACCGTATGTAGATATACATTATGTTGTTTTGGTAACTAGATATAGATTAATGAGACCTCATTTGATAAATTTGGTTTTAAGATATTCCTATAGGCAGTTGTTGCAGACTCAGATTTAAAATTGATGAGTTTAAATGGATCTGCGGTCTCATTGAGCTACCTGAGACTTATGTGTTTGTTGATAGGTACATATCTCTCTTTTAAGAAACAATATATAGAAAGCTTGTTTCCTATTTTTTTTTTTTTTTTTTTAGATCTATGAGTTTCTTTTTAACAGTAGGTCCTCCTTAGTGCCCTATTTATATCTAGGGCCTGGAGGGATAGCTCACATACCTCTTGTTGCTTTTATCTGGTTTTATGATTCAGAGCCATGGCATACCACCAGGAGGGTATATTCTACCCACATATACTGTATACATGTAAATCTTTTATTTTTATTTTATGTAGGACATGGATGCTGTTTTCCACCACTTCCTGATGAAGAGGGTTGCAGAGCTCGAGAAATGCATCAAAGAACAGTACCCTCAACCCTGCAAACGGACAACTTAATATTTGCAAACAGCAGGGTCAGTTTGATACTGGTTAATGCAATGTGACTGAAATAAGGTATTCTGTAGGGTGCTCTATACTTCTATTGAAGTTATTTATTGTTTCATTGTTTTATCAAATTTTAATGATGTAGATTGACTTTACATGTACATCAGATACCAGTTCTTTTGGTTTTTGAAAATTGTAATACTATGAAGTAATTTTAAATGGTAACTGAAATTCTGTGGGAAAAAAAATTACCAAATAAAAAAACAATAATATAGTGTATACAATTGCGACACAAGCCATATTGTAAGTTATTAAACATTACCTTTTCTTTCCCATCTGCATCACTGTAAAATGCAATGCAATATGGCTATCTGGAGGTGTTCTGTACACAGATGTTGTACAGAATGCCCCCCAGAAATGTAATTTCCTGCTTGTGTGATTGGCTTTTCCCAATAGTCTGTACTAAGATACAATTCGCATTATGGGCATCCTCTGCAACAAAATTTAGATTTTTGATGAGATACTACTAAGGGAAATCATGTCTAAAATGATTCAGATGCTGCCATGTTCCCCATTAGAACCCTACAGGTGCAGCAGCTGATTGATAATTACAAAACCCCTCCCATACAGAATCACCATGTTCTGGTGCAAACTGAACCATGGGGTATTTGGCTCATTCCTACTCTAGATTGGAATACTGTATACCAGCTGTGTGCTATGGAGTTTTACATGCTGGAGTTGGGAATTGAAACAGTTAACATTTACCATCAGCATTTTGTCTAAAGCAGGGGACAATGCCATTTAAGAGGCTTGACTGAGCTTGGTTCATTAATGCTTTACTTTTTTTTAGTGTCCCCCCTTCCTACTTTTATCCAACACAGTAATTAGTGCACCTGAGTGATCCATAACCATAATCAATGAATTATCAACTTTACCGTGTTTAACCTCTTACGGACTGCCCCATGTACATTTACTGCAGAGCGGTGGCTCCTCTGCGCTAGGGATGAGCCAAACACCCCCCTGTTCAGTTCCCAGCAAAACATGCGAACAGGCAAAAAATTTGTGCGAACACCGTTAAAGTCTATGGGACACGAACATGAATAATCAAAAGTGCTAATTTTAAAGGATTATATGCAAGTTATTGTCTTAAAAAGTGTTTGGGGACCTGGGTCCTGCCCCAGGGGACATATATCAATGCAAAAAAAAGTTTTAAAAAAACTGACGTTTTTTCAGGAGCAGTGATTTTAATAATGCTTAAAGTTAAAAACAATAAAGGTGAAATATTCCTTTAAATTTTGTACCTGGGGGGTGTCTATAGTATGCCTGTAAAGTGGCACATTTTTCCCGTGTTTAGAAAAGTCCCTGCAGAAAAAAAATAACAAATTTTGACAATGACAAATGACACTAAAGAAAAAAAGTAATTTAAAAGTACTCGTGGCTAAAATGAATTGTCGGTCCTGGCAATACACATAAAAGTCATTGAAAAAAATGGCATGGGATTCCCCCACAGTACATTACCAGGCCCTTTGGGTCTGGTATGAATATTAAGGGGAGCCCTGAACCAAAATTAAAAAACAAATGGTGCGGTGGTCCCCCTCAAAATCAGGTCTGGTATGGATTTTAAGGCGAACCCTGTGCCAAAATGTAAAAAAAAAAAAAAAAAAAATGGCGTGGGGGTCCCACCAAAAATGGGATGAGAGAGCGCCCCCCCTCCTGAACCATACCAAGCCACATGCCCTCAACATGGGGAGGGTGAAAATGGTAAAATTTACATGAAAAAACTAAAGTCCCACAAAGTCTTCTTCTCTTGCTCTGCCGACAGACCGAAAAAGAAAAGAAAAACACAGTTCTTTTATAACTGAGAACTGTCACCCGAGAGCATGGTTATTTACGACGGGTGCCTCCCATGGAGGCGGATCCTGGCGGCGTGCAGGTTTTTTTTCTTTTCCGGTCCTTCGGCGGAGCAAGAGAAGAAGAAGACTTTGTGGGACTTTATTTTTTAATAAAGGACTTGTCCCCAAGCCGTGTCATGTCATTTTTACAATTTTCACACTTTTTTTGTGAAAAAAAAAAAAATTGTGAAAACATTTTTACCCCGTTACCATTTCACACAGGGGGAGGCCGGGATCTGGGGGTCCCCTTTTTTAAAGGGGGCTTCCAGATTCCGATAAGGCCCCCACCCGCAGACCCCCACAAACACCGGGCAAGGGTTGTGGTGATGAGGTCCTTGTCCCCATCAACATGGGGACACAGTGCTTTGGGGGACTACCCCAAAGCACCCTCCCCATGTTGATGGCATGTGGCCTGGCACGGTTCACGAGGGGGAGCGCTCCCTTGTCTTGCTCGGATAAGGGTCTGGTATGGATTTTTGGGGGGACCCACGCCATTTTTTGGGGAATTTTGGCACAGGGTTCCCCTTAATATCTATACCAGACCTGAAGGGCCTGGTATGGAATTTGGGGGGACCCCATGCAATTTTTTTTTTATTTTGCTTCGAGGTTTCCCTTAATATTCATACCAGACCCAAAGGGCCTGGTAATGGACTGTGGGGGAATCCCATGCTTTTTTTTTCAATGACTTTTATGTGTATTGCCGGGACAGACAATTCATTATAGCCGCGAGTACTTTTAAATTACTTTTTTTCCTTTAGAAATGTCATTTGTGCAGGGACTGTTGTAAACACGGGAAACATGTGCCACTTTACAGGCATACTATAGACATCCCCCAGGTACGAATTTTAAAGGAATATTTCACTTTTATTGTTTCACTTTAAGCATTATTAAAATCACTGCTCCTGAAAAAAATTCAGTTTTTAAAACTTTTTTTTTTGCATTGATACATGTCCCCTAGGGCAGGACCCAGGTCCCCAATCCCTTTTTATGACAATACCATGCATATAAGACTTTAAAATTAGCACTTTTGATTTCTCCCATAGACTTTTAAAGGGTGTTCCGCGGCTTTTGAATTTGCCGCAAACACCCTAAAACACCCGATGTTCGGACATTGGGCTCATCCCTGCGGTCTGCTGCGCCGGTGTACCGCAGTCAGTCCTGTGGACCTGATGTCTGCCTGATCATTCCCAACAGAGGCAGCGGTCTGCCTATGTAAACAAGATAGATCACTGTTCTGTTAGTAGGGAAGACAGAGATCTTGTGTTTCTGCTAAGCAGGGACACTGATCTCTGTCTTCCCACAGTTAACCCCCCCGCACAGTTACAAAGCACTCTCAAGGAACACAGTTAACCCTTTTATTGCCCCTGCTGTTAACCTCTTCCCTGCCAGTTTCATTAGTACAGTGACAGTGCATATTTTTTAGCACTGATCACTGTATTGGTGTCACTGGTCCCCAAAAAAGTATCAAAAGTGTCACTTAGTATCCGATTTGTCTGCTGCAATGTTATAGACCAGCTATAAGTCGCTGATTGCGGCCATTACTGGTAAAAATAAATAAATAATTAAATATTCCTTAAAAATAACCTATAGTTTGTAAATGCTATAATTTTTGCGCAATCCAATCAATATACGCTTACAGGGGATCCCCGGGTTACAAACATGATAAGGTCTGTAGGTTTGTTCTTAAGTTGAATCTGTTTGTAAGTCGGAACAGGTACATTTTTTAAGTGTAGTTCCAGCCAGAAAAAATATTTTCAAGCTTTTTGGATAGCATAGGGAAGGGTTAACACCCCTGTAATGTTTGTTTTGCTGTCAGTGCCCCTGTTCAGAAGATTTCACCTCACTTCCTGTCCCAATGACAATTGGATTTTGAAAATTTTGGGTTGTTGTGGAAACAAGCCTTGATAAAAAAAAGCATCAGTGGAGGTACCTTTTTCCCATAATAACTCTTACAGGAGTGAATTTCCCTTCCTGGGTGTAGATTTCCTCTCACTTCCTGTTGTCTCCCTCCGTTTGTAAGTAGGAGTCGTTTGTAAGTCGGATGTTTGTAACTATGGGACCCCCTGTAATGGGATTTTCTTTTTACCAAAACATGTAGCAGAATACATATTGCCCTAAATTTATAAAGATTTTTTTTTTTTATATATATATATATATATATATATATATATAGATTTATTTTATATTATATTGGTTGTGTTTTATATGGGAAAGTATTGTTTTTTTTTTTTTTTTCAATTTATTGTTTTATTTATAGCGCAAAAAATAAAAAACACCACACATTTGGGCTAAGGCCACCGACTTGATCCCTAAGATCACTGATGTCTCTGTGACCCTTACCTTTCATATGTGCATTCTTTATGCAGATATTCCTGGTGCTATCCCTCCGCAACAGAAGCTGATACATACCCTTTTTAGCGCCATTCAATGGGCAATTGCATTGAACTGGAAAAGCCCTTCTGTACCATGGTCACAAGTGCTTCTCTGTATGGAATCCATCAGACTGATGGAAAGAATCCATCACACCCTCATGGACACCATGCATATATTTGATGGAAAATGGAGTACATGGTCAGCCCACCAACTTAGCGGGTTGGCACAAGACCACTAACTTTATCGGCTTAATACTCCTGTGAGCCCTAAGGGGCTGTCGTGCTCTCCCAAGAAGAGAGGTACACATGTCACTTTGTAAGCCTGGGTTTCTATAGCTCAACCTCATTACAGACTGGATACAGTACGCTGCACAAATATCAATATACGTTATTTTTTATCTTTACTTGGTATTCTTTTCTTTTATTTCCTTTTGTTCTCACAGTTGAAGCCAAGCGGTCTGTCTATGGACCAAGTTGATAGGCTGACCTATTGGACGCATTGTGCTTTCAATAGTTCGATGTTCACCGTTTAGAGATGTACAAAGATCTGCTACTACACTCTGTAATGGTACCCAAATTGTTATACTATGTTTTGTTGATTGTTCATTGATCACCTGTACACTCTGTATTCTCACTGTTCAAAAAATAATAAAAACGTTTGTAAACAAAAAATATATAAAAACCCACACACGGTCGGACAAAGTTGTCATAAAATCCGATCATTCCGAATGAGGTGACGTACAACACGTAAGATGGGACTACGTAGAGGCCAGTAGCCAATAGCTTTTGTCTCCAAATTTCTTCTGAGCATGCGTGGCACTTTGTCTGTCGGACTAGGCTACACACGATCGGAATTGACGCGATCGGACCATGTTGTCAGAAAATTTGAGATCCAGCTCTCAAACTTTGTGCGTCAGAAATTCTGATGGAAAAAGTCCGATGGAGCCCACACACGGTTGGATTTTCCAACAACATGATCCGATCGAACATTTTCCGTCGGAATATCCGACCGTGTGTACAGGGCATAACTGACAAATATTAGAAAAAAATAAGTGTCATTAAAACACGCACCCACTGTGGGATAATTGAATACACCTGAAAAGAATATTTATGGCCTGATATAATGCTTCTCAACACAGTGGCATCGCTAGTGGGGAGCGGGGGGTGTGGGCAGCACCCGGGCAACACCCGCCAGAGGGTGGGACCCCGGCACAGCACTGGATTGAGAGAGGTGCCGCGGCTCTCTCCTCTTCCTCCTTCCTCTGCACACTCCGGTATCTCTACTCTTGTGTCTACTTAGCTCTCCACGATGTACAGGAAGGGAGGAGGACTTGGAGAAAGAATGGTGAAGCAGACAGCTCTAGAGTCCCATAACCCAGTGCCCGCATGTCCTCCGGGAACCGGCACTGCAATCGTCTCTTATTGTGACAGGCAGGTGGGGAGAGGTGTCAGCTGCCTATCTAATTACACTCCTCAGAGTGGACAGAGCCTAAATGGAGGGAAATTTGTGTGGACAGAGCCACGCTGGTCTAAGGTCTGTATATGTAGGGAGGGGAGATATACAGGGGGGGGTGTAGCATTAGGGGGATTGCACAGGGGGATTACATGGGGGATTGTGACTGTTCTACCAGGAGATGAGTTGGAGTCAGTTAAAGAGGAGGATCAGAGAGACAGGATCACACAGCCTTTATAAACAATGTAGAGGATTAACCCCTTAGGTTCCACAGTGAGTATAGCAAGCATTCTTTACTGCACATGCAGACTGTTTTTACTGTTGTGGGTTTAGTAACCCTTTAAATCTGTTTCATTTGTTTTCTCTGCTCCTTTCAAGCATTGTATTTTTTCCTTTTCTACAGTATGAAAACATGGAGCACAAGTCACCTGCTGAGCAAGACAGGGGAACAAGAAACAATGTTATGGAGGTAAGTCATGATAGCTTCCTTTAAATCCTAAAACATGTCTTGAAATGCTCTCACATGTTGTGTGTTTTTTTTCTTTACACTTTACACCTTAGGTGAATGGGTAGGGGTACATCGTACCCCATACTCATTCACATAGGGTGGGGGGCCGGGATCTGGGGGCCCCCTTATTAAAGGGGGCTCCCAGATTCCGATAAGCCCCCGCCCGCAGATCCGACAACCAACGGCCAGGGTTGTCGGGAAGAGGCCCTTGTCCTCATCAACATGGGGACAAGGTGCTTTGGGGTGGGGGGCCGCACGGCCCCCCTTTCCCCGGGGCACCCCCCATGTGGAGGGCACGCGGCCTGGTATGGCTCAGGAGGGGGGGCGCTCGCTCGTCCCCACCCCTTTCCTGGCCTGCCGGGCTGCATGCTCGGATAAGGGTCTGAGATGGATTTTGGGGGACCCCCACGCTGTTTTTTCGGCGTGGGAATTCCCTTTAAATCCATGCCAGGTGACGGGGCTGGCGCGGCGGCATTCACTGCCTTCGCTAGCTCCGTCTACCTGCAGTTACGTTCTAAATGAACGGACTGCTCCGTGTGTGGGCAAGTCCGTTCATTTTCAAAAGTCCCGCTGACTTTTTCCCGCGGATTGTCCACCGGTGAAGTCTGGGTGTGTGTGGGCGGCGAAGTCCGGCGAAGTCCCGCTGGAAAGTCCGGCGGCTTGTCCGCTGGACTAGGTCGGCGGACAAAGTCCGAACGTGTGTACGCGGCATTAGGATGAAGAGACCAGGAACCAGTAGAGGAAGTGGAAGTTGTTATCGTAGGGTGGAGGATCACATTTTCACCTTTCACCTCCCCCCATATCCTCCCCGAGCATGGTCAAGGGGAGGAGAGGGATTATGAACTCTTTCCGGGTCCTGGTCCGGAGTGTAGTGTTTCCTCTTAATGCCTAGGTATTATCTAAAGAGAGGAACCTGAACTTAAGACTCAGTGTCCAAGTGCGTCTAATATAAGTGGGAAAGTAAAATTTTGGTAATTGGGAAGGCTGGAAGAAAGAAAAAGGGGGAAACGAGAGGTGTAGAGGGGAAGAGAATATGGGAAGGGTGGATAGGGGAGACTGGGGGAAAGACCCCCGGTGGGAAGGGAAAGGGGATATCAGATGTTAGGAAGGAAGGGGGAGGTGGGAGGCTATCCAGTGGGGATGAAGTCGACAGGGTATATTAATTAGGGGTGTGGGGGGCAGAATTGGGTCCGCGCCCATCCCCCCGCCACCAGGCAGTCCGCATTTCAGTGTGGATATCTCGGATCAACCCCAAGGGACATACTGACGATATCCATCAGTGGTTGTGAAATGAGTCCAGCAAGCCCATATGAATGAAAATGTATGCATTATATCTTACGAAATATGGATCAATTCTTCCATATCTTTTATTTTAGAGCTTCTTGCAAACCATTCCCTGATCGTTGGAGTGCAGGTTAAGCGCCAATGTTTGGGGATGCAAAGTCTGGCTGCATTTACCATATGCATAGCTAGGGATTTGTAATACTTGTTCTTAGATAGGGATGTGTGGTGTAGGAGGAACTGGGCAGGGGTGTAGTCGAGAGTGAATGTGGCGATATGTGCGATGAGACCGTGTACCTCCCTCCAAAATGGTTGGAGGTTCTCACAATCCCACCACACATGGAGCATTGTGCCCACTCCCTACCCACATCTCCAACAGGTATTGGGGATGCTGGGTAAGAATTTGTGAAGGCGTGAAGGGGTCCTGTACCACCTGGTATTTGTTTTCTTGGATGGCGACATATATGTGTGTAGTCATAAACAGTGATCCATTCCTCATTTGTTAGAGGAGTTTGTAAGTCTCTATTCCATGAGGCTTGTGAGGGAGCTATGGTCAGATTCGGGGGTTTCTGAGAGAGGGGTGTATAGGAAAGAGATAAGATGTCTTTGTGGTGTTTTGCGATGGCAGATGGACTCAAAGGATGTCAGCTGTCTCGTCCAATTTGTTTGGCAGGTATGGTCTAACACTCCTTTACTGTATCCAAAATGAAAAAATAAAAACAGTTTTGCCCTTAGTTACACTTTCAAGTCCTTCAGGATTTTCTTTTTGACAAATTAATTGCTATATCTTGGCATCAGATGCAGGTGGTCATACTAACCAATCAGATTCTACATTCAGCTGATTGGTTACTAGGTTCAGCTGCACCAGATTGTATGTGCTTCAGTTTTAGTACATCTCCACCATTGACATTCTAGACAATATTAAGCCTAGTTCTTGGAGCCTGAACATCTCCTCATTAAGATAAGGAGATGTTTAGCGGTGTGTATAAAAATTAGATAGGACATTTAAGTTCCTTTGGCATATACCTCAAGACTTTGTAAATTCAGTGGATTTGCACAGTTCTGGTCTAACACTTGTCGTTTGGCCTAATAATAATATTGCTGTCCAACATAATGATTTTATTATTTTTTTTGTTTGTTTTAATGAAAGTTTTGTAAGCAAACAAAGAATATTTTCTAGTGGTGTAAATGTTTGCCTGAGATATTTCAAAAGATCTTTGGGTAAAATGAATGTATTGCCAGTACATGTGACATGTGTTCAAGCAAAGACTCAGAGCTTCAACAGAAGCTGCTGAAACAAAGAGCTTGTGTTAAAGTGAGAGGGTTACAGGCAGCCTTTTCACAAAAAAAAAAACAAAAAAAACACTAAAATCCTTATTAGCACAAAAAAAAAAAAAAACACAACTTACTAAATTCCTACTAAGGCCTCGTTCACATGGGGTGCACTAAAGCATATGCCAATGGAGGGTCATGTTTACTTACACAGGAATGCACAGGTGTTCTCTGCATCCCTGTGCAGGCAATCCTATTCAAGTCAATTGGGACACGGCATCTGCAAGGACAGATTTGACATCTGTGTGCGTGTAGATGAATGGCCCAAAACGCAGACAGTGTTAGTTCAGGGACATGCACCCACATGGATGTCAAGTTGGGAGCAGTGGCTGTGCCCATGCATCCGCTAATGCCCTAATTGACATAAATGGGACTGCCTGCACCGGAATGCACAGAACACCTGTGCATTCCCGTGCAGCCGCTGTGTCAAAAATTGACATCAATGGAACTGCCTGCATGGAGATGCATGGAACACCTGTGCATCCCTATGCAGCTAAACACAGCTGCACTGTAGTATGCCCTGCATGAACAATGCCTTAGGCCTTGTTTACACTTGTGGTTGGGGGCAGCAAAAATGTGCGGTTAAGCTGCTTTTCTTCCACCTGCCAACCGTACCCTCTTTAGGTGAAATAGGCAGTGGACAGGGAGGTTTAGATGCTGCAGCTTCAATGCTTGGCACCCATGGCAGAGATGACCCTACTTGTAGTGACTCCCCCACCGAATGCTACACATTGCTACACATTCAAGACAAATAGTCTACAAAAATGGGGTTAAAACAGGAGGTGAGGAAGCATCGCATTGATTCCTCACCGCCTCTCAGTAGCTTCTGGAGCACAATCCGAATGCGAATTAGGCTTCAGAGGCAAGGGACATTATACCCCCCTCCCCCCATCATTCTCTCCTGACACTGATCTCCCAGGCTGAAAATGGCAGGAGAGGCAGCAGGGGAAGCCGGCAATTGCATTGGACCCACAGAAAATCAGTGGTGGGGGGTTGGGGCTGGGAATCGGTGCTGAGGGATTTAGCATCCAGTGCAGCAGGTGATGTGGAGAGACAGGAAGTTACAGCAGTGGGTCACATTTTAGGTGTATAACTTTGATCAATGGCTTCTTAGCTGCTAATCAGAGCTATAGTTTTGTTCAGCAGAGTCTGCTGCTCAGTTCTCCTATAAGTTCATTGTCACTGGGGTGACCATGAACTTATAGTAGAAAGGGGAATGTCAGGTCTGTTCGGCATATGGACCTCACCAACTGGAAGTAGTGCTGTAGGTCCATACACAGGACACAGTTACCTGGCTGCAAAAGAGTTAATGGCTTTTTCATGTAAAGGTTAAATTTAAAAAGTAGTGTTATGGCCATACCCCAACCATGCAGCTGCTTTAAAAAAAGAAAGCTTAGCACATTCATGAAGCACACAGATATGCTTTACAAATAAACATTGTGCTCTGCTGGCTTCTGGAGTTGAAGTGCAGTATAAATTAATTTACTTAAAAAAAGAACTAAGGAAAAGGTCTGCTGGAAAGACAGTCTCCATTAAAAATTATATTCCTATGTGTTTATGGTATGAATGTATATCACCAGCAAGTACAATTTTCTAAATTTCTAGGCTTGTGTTGAATAATTACATTTTAAAAGATGTACACTAATTGGAACTTAATATAAGGAACAAAAGCCAAATTTTATGTAGTCAGTGTGCAGTAAATTTGTTATGGTACTTTATTATATGTATTTGTACGGTAGGTATGGGGTGTGCATGCCGTATGGAGTAACAGCATTGTTACATGAAAACTGTATGCTTGATTCACTAAAGAAAAATACGCTGTTCATTTTGCAAGAAGATTTTTGCCAGAGCTTAGTGAATGCAATAACATTTTACTTTGCAAAAAATACTCAATTACGTGTAAGTAAAATGAAAAAACAAAACAAAAAAAACAACATATTTGCTCGCACATGATTGGACTATGGAAGTCAGCAGGGTTTACTATATTCACTAAACTCTGGGGAAATCTCTTTGCAAAGTGCAACTTCACTTTAAAAGTGAACGGTTTATTTACCTTTCGTGGTGTGACTATTGTTCATGACATTTTGAATACAAATGGGTATATACAGGTGGATAAGCATTTGAAGGCTACACTTACGCAGGCTGTTTGAAGGTATCTGAGAAACATAACATTTTACTAGAACCTGATGGAAGCACTGATTTTAAATAGTTTATTTAAAGTATATGTATTGCCAAAGCAATTTTTTTAGTTAGCAATGGTTAAAATCCCTATCGGTTTATTTTTATTTTTTTGCCTGTGTACCATAAATGAAGATTCCCTTCATTTGTTGCCCCAGAGATGCAATAGGAGGAAATCTTTCAAAATGAAGGGAATTCCCCTCTTAGACAGTTGTCCCCAAAACTTGTACCCCCATTGGAAGATTTCCCCTTACCTCTTGCTCTTGAAACAGCTATACATTTTACAAACAGAGGGGTGAATCTCCCCAATGGGGACAGAAACAGCAATAAAGATTTGACAGAGATGTAAACTCTTCCTCGCTCTCAGAAAAAAACAAAACAATATTTTTTTGACTGGAAATGCACATTGATAAAGATATATGTAAATAAATATGCATGTTTTTTAGCTGTAGGTTTATTGATATAATTAACATGAAGATCATACGGTATGAGGCAATTATAAAGGGCAATTATGAAGGAATTTAGAGAGTTTTAAGTGTGTACAAACTTTCCTCACAACTGTACATAAATTATTTACTTTATATTTTCATATATGTTAGGAAATCTGTAAGTGCCTTTTAGCCTGGAACAAATAACTTCCTTGATAGTGCTGAGAGAAGGGATTATTAAAATGCCATTGCAGTACAATCTCTGAGATGAAACCTTAATTAGTGAACAAAAGATGCAGCAGTGTGAACGAATGTCTGTGTGATGAACTAAAAGGTCAATTGCGTACATTTGGAACATTTTTACAATGACTCAAAAAACTTAGACAGTATTCTGCTTATGTCAGCAAAACACAGGTTAGTAGACACATCTTATTATACAGGTGCTCTCTAGTATGTCAGCATCTTTATTAAGCCCAAGTTATGATAAAAGTTATGATAAAAATGGGTACAATTAGTGAAATACCATACCTTTTGATAGTTGTGATGAGCAACCACATTCTAAAAAACCTTAAATTGAGCGGGCAATAATAATATGTCAAACTGTGTCTATCAATAAGGAAATGTCAGGTCTGTTCGGCATGCGGACCTCACCACCTGGAAGTAGTGCTGTAGGTCCATACACAGGACAAAGTTATTGTTAATAAGTCTGTAGTTAGCCCACAATATATTTAGGCATATTGGGGTTGATTTACTAAACCTATAGAGTGAAAAATCTGATGCAGGTGTTCATGGTAGCCAATCAGCTAATAACTTCAGCTTGTTCAATTAAAGTCTAGGTTCCCCTTTTGTTCCAAATTCCAGATCCCCTATGTACAATATACATGTAATGTACTTCTTCTGCAGAAAAGAAAAAGTATTCTATTTATCCTACACAGCCCTTACCTTAGTGTCCATGTTTTTGTTAAAAAAAAAAACACTTCTCTATTACTTCCTGGACAGACTTTGGGTTGTAAAAATTGTCAAGACACAGGAAGGAGTTCACTGACCTCATTAGCACATGCCCTGCACCAGTCTTTCCCTTCCAGGCTCCCACCCACCTCCTCAGGTGCATGTTTTTTCAATGCAATCAGTGATCACCGTTCTCACTAAATACGCAGACATCTATTTTTTTTTCTACCTTACTTTCATCTTGCATAGAGCTTTCATTTGGCAGAGTGTACAGGAGCTGAGCAATCAGACAACAGCCTATGTGGCTCAGAGCTGTAGTATTGATAACAGAAGAAGTATGTCCTGGGTTCTGTAAGGCTCACCATATGCTATACAATCTGATTGTACAATCTCCTTTAGATCTACCCTCAACTATGTAGTGCAAGAGCCTACCTGAATGAATGCAGAATGATTGGATAGATGGTGTGTCCTTCTATTTTATAGTTATGATAAACCTAAAAGCGATCATACTGAGATTATGGAATCAGATTGTAGTATGTATGGCCACCTTTATACACCATAAATTAACTAGTTGCGCTTTCAGTGCCAATAATTGTTAACGGCGCACAAAACACATAAGCATATGCTAGGTGAAAAAACAAGTGACAAACACAGCCAGATGCACAGTAAAAAATGTTAAAACTACCAAAATGTCCCATGAGCTACTTTTCCACATGTAGGGCAGCGCATTGAAATCAATGGGCTGCCCTATGTGAGTCGCTGGAAAAATTAGCCAAAAAACTTAAAGTCCCACTGCTCCATTTGTGAATGGGGCCTGAAAGCTAAATTGATTTGTTTACACAAAGACAATGAGGCTCTATTCACATCTGTGCATTTCCAAACGCATTGCAAACCACTCAGAAAATGCGCACTTTGCCATGCATTTCAGAAACAAGCCGCAAACGCATCAAAAAGCAAAGCAGAAAACAACCGTTATCGGTTTTATTATGCTTATTATCATTATTATGTATTTCCCCTAGGGGATTGTGACATTCAATTTATTCATGTTTATTTAATACATTATTATACACATTAACATGCCTCATGCAAAGTCCCAATCCCACTTCTTTTTATTTTTGATTAGCAGAAAACAAACCACACTTCACTCTAAAAAAAGTTCTAGAGCTTCTTTGGGGTGATTGTTGTGTGTAGGGCAGCCCATTCAACTGAACGGGCTGCCTTATGTACATTGAGCAAAAATGCTCCAAAATGCAAAAAACAAAACAAACACATGCAGGGATGTCAGTTCCCACTATGTGGAGATGTGAACAGAGCCTGACAGTTGAGTGTCTCTGTCCACTCCCTCCTATGTACTTGTATAAAGCTGGCCATACACTATGCAATTTGATTGTACAATCTCTGTACAGTTTCCTTTAGATTTACCAGAGCAATGGAAAAGGATGACCCACCTTAACAATCTATTCAATTTGTATAAAATCAGACAGGCCCTTGCACTGCATAGCTGATAGTAGATCTAAAGGAGATTGTATAATCAGATTGTAAAGAAAACGGGTGAAAGGTGGTATAGTAATGAGGGAGGTGTGGTCCAGAGTGGTGAACACACATAAAAAGCCCCTTTCTGTGATACAGTAAGACAGTGCATTCTAGAATTCAAGGCTTCCTTGATGTCACATGACCTACAGGAAGTAATAGAAGCAAAACACATTTTTCCAAAACTTGAATGAACATATGCCATTTCAAAGCTTTTGATGAGTTAAGTGAGAGATAAACATATTGGGAGGGCTAGGGCAGAAATTAAATTACAAAAGGCTTTTATTTATTATGAAAAATGAAAATCTGGCCAAAAAAGTGAACTTAGCCTTTAAATGGGTTGTAAAGGTAAGTGTTTTTTCACAAAAAAAAAAAACACCTGTCAGTAAGCTTTGATAAAAAAAATCCTTGAAGCTGATTGGTTTCTATGCAGAGCTTCACCAGATTTTGCACTCTCCAGTGTTAGTAAATCAATCCCATTGAGTCTATCATACATTTTTTAGTTCCATAATTAGATAATACATTAACCACCTACCCACTGGGCACTTAAACCCCCTTCCTAACTAGACCAATTTTCAGCTTTCGGTGCTCTCACACTTTGAATGACAATTACTCAGTCATGCAACACTTTACCCAAATGTATTTTTTTCACACAAATAGAGCTTTCTTTTGGTGGGATTTAATCACCGCTGGGTTTTTTATTTTTTGCGCTATAAATAAAAAAAGACTGAAAATTCCGTAAAAAAAAAATAAAAATCTTTGTTTCTATTAAAATTGATTGCAGAGTATTGGCGAGTATTGGCAGAGTATTGGCGAGTATTGGCAGAGTATTGCAGTGTTGCACAGTATTGGCAGAGTATTGCACAGTGCTGGCAGAGTATTGCACAGTGCTGGCAGAGTATTGCACACTGCTGGCACTGAGCAGTGCTGTGGGCACTACACATCCAGCCCACAGCGCTGTGGCCATCTCTCCCCCTCTCCGCTTCTCCCCTCTCACTGTACTGATCGGTACAGAGAGGGGAGGGAGGAACCAGCGTCATGACGTGACGCCGGTTTGTTTATCATTTGATGGAGCAATCACGTGGTAAACGCCCACTATCAGCGGCCGTTTACCGTGATCCGTGATGCGCCGGGTTGTCATGGATGTTCGGACCCGGATGTCACGGGAGCAAGGTTCTAGGAGGACGTCCCACAGACGTCCACCCAGAATAAGCCGACCTCGCTGTAGCCGTCTTTTGGCTATGGCCCGGTCGGCGTGTGGTTAAAGGAGAAGTACAGGCAAAGCTAATTTTTGCACTCCTGTTTTCAATAGAGATTTATCTCTCTCCCTCCCACTAAAGAGTTCAATAAGACAGGGATGCCTTTTGTCACCTCTTCTGTTTGCCTTGGTGTTATAACATTTGAAGCCACTGAAATTACAGGTTTTCACAGAGGTCTAAGGCTGGATTCACACCTATGCATTTGTAGTGCTTTATGCATTTTGCAGATTTGCACTACAGCCCATTTAACATGGTTTCCTATGGAACACGTTCTGTAGAGCAAATCTGCAAAATGCAAAAAGCACTAAAAATGCATAGGTGTGAATCAATCCTAATCGAGGAAAAAGTTTCTCTGTTTGCTGAACTGAAGCTTTGTGGCCTTTGGACCTCATATGCCAACCTATACCTCCCTGTGCCCAAAAAATGCAAATAGTTCCATCTTTCAAATACCTGAAAGTTGTGATCACCCTCGATCTGCATTTGTATTTGAATTTAAAACTTTGACCTTTACTATAAAAGTTTAAAATAAAGTGTCATAGTTGGTACAAATTACCTCTTTCAGTGCTGGGTAGAGTGAATTTAATTTACTCTACCTTCTTCTTAAACTTATTTACATATTTTATAATAGACATGTACAATTTGTTTCGTTCTGAATTCATTTTTTAACAAATTTCAACAAATTTGGAAATTCGGAAAGATCCGAATTAATGAAAACCCTTTTTTTTCAGAATATTCGTAAATGTGAATATTCAAAAATTCTGAATTTACGAATTTAGAAATTTTAGAATTTTCTAATTTTCTAATTTACGGATTTCGAACTTTCACATTTTTGAATTTCCGAACTACTAAAATCCAGAAATTAAAAATAAAAAATCTGAAAATTCGGAAATTTGGAAACTTGAATATTCGAAATTTAGAAAATCCGAAAATGAAAAAAATGTAAGAAGAGCAAAATCAAAAATTAAAAAATCTGAGATTATAACTAACTAATAATAACTTAACTATTACTAACAAATTATAGGTATTGGAATTTCCTTTAACATGTCTTTAGTGAATGTAACGCATACAAATTTATCCGAATTTATGAATTTTCCGAAATAACGAATGCCGCATCTAAACAAATGGAACGTAATGAATTAACCACTTGCCGCCCGCCATATAGCAAAATGACGACGGCAAAGTGGTTTCAATATCCTGACCGGACGTCATATGATCGCAGCGATCGTTGTTGCAGTGTTTCAGTCTGACACACCGAAACACCGATCTAGGTAAAGCGTCTCTGATGGAGACTATTTACCACGTGATCAGCTGTGTCCAATCACGGCTGATCACAGTGTAAACAGGAAGAGCTGTTGATCGGCTTTTCCTCACTCACGTCTGTCAGACACGAGTAGAAGAGAGCCGATCGGCTGCTCCTCTTACAGGGGGGGGTTTTGTGCTGATTGATTATCAGTGCAGCCCCCTGAGGATGCCCAAATTGGACCACCAGGGATGTCACCACCAGGTATGCCACCCTAGACCACCAGTGATGCCAATCAGTGCTCACAATGGATGCCAATCAGTGCCACAATGGATGTTGCTCAGCTCTCGGGTGCTGCCGCCGCCATCTTCAGTATGGGAACTTAGGAAGTGAAGCCTTGCGGCTTCACTTCCCGTTTCCCTACTGCGTATGTGCGAGTCGCGCTGCGCAATAAGGACAGTCCCTGCTGTCTCTGGGATCCGTGTGTTTCCCAGCAGACAGCGGGGGGGGGCAGGAAGTGGCATAAATACCCGCAGAT
Source organism: Lithobates sylvaticus (assembly GCA_028564925.1). Lineage (NCBI taxonomy): Eukaryota > Metazoa > Chordata > Amphibia > Anura > Ranidae > Lithobates > Lithobates sylvaticus. Next base: position 365,408,413 of record CM053026.1, on the reverse strand, counting down.
TCTGCGGATATCTATGCCCGGAAGTGGGTGCAGATACCTGTATTACACAGGTATCTGCACCCCCCTCCCCCCTGAAAGGTGCCAATTGTGGCACCGGAGGGGGGAGGGTTCCGATGAGCGGAAGTTCCACTTTATGGTGGAACTCCACTTTAAGGTAAACAACATTCTATTGTCAGCTCCTCCCTCCAGCCTCACCAATTGTGGGTACAGCTTAAATTCTGTGATGGTACAATCTTCTCGTCAAAGCACAATGGATGCCTTGGTTTTTATCTATATTGTTAACTAAATCAGGCTGTCTGTTGGTTTGCTGCAGATATATTCTGTTGTCTGCTTTTTCTGTTCTTCTTTATAAGCAGTCTTTCAAACATGGTGTTTGCCTCCCCTTCAAACTCTATGCTTTTTTCATACAATGCACCTATAAAAAGTGGTGCCTATACCAGGCCCAAAATTGTAAATTCTAATTGTCAACACCATTACAAATGTGCTGCTCCTATTGTCAGCTCTTCCCTCCAGAACCACCAAATACTTACCCTGCCAGATCTCAATCCAGCACTGTGCCAGAGAGCAGTGGCGCTGCTCTCTTTCTCCCTCCTCACTGGACTCAGTGAGAGCAGTGGGAGTCATTTGCTCTTGCTGTTGTCAATCAAATACAGTGATGAGGGAGCAAGATGGCCAGGATCAGGATCAATCCCACATGTGTACCATTATAAGGAGCAGCTTTCTCAGGTGGCATACAGAGAAGAGGAGGAGCCAAGAGCATCGGTGGGGGAACCAGGAAGAGGAGGATCAAGGCTGCTCAGTGCAAAACCATTGCACAGAGCAGGTAAGTATGACATATTTGTTATTTTAAAAAGAGATTTTAACTTTACAATTACTTTAAATCTAAACATTTGGTTACATATTAAGTTTGACATTGTGGGTGACAGATGTTATGGCTTTGCTTGTTTAGAAATAGGGATGAGCCGAACATCCCCCCATTCGGTTCGCACCAGAACATGCGAACAGGAAGAAAATATGTTCTAACACTCGAACACCGTTAAAGTCTATGGGACATGAACATGAATAATCAAAAGTGATAATTTTAAAGGCTTATTTGCATGGTATTGTCATAAAAAGTGTTTTGGGGACCTGGGACCTGCCCCAGGGGACATGTATCAATGCAAAAAAAAGTTTTTTCAGGAGCAGTGATTTCAATAATGCTTAAAGTGAAACAATAAAAGTGAAATACTCCTTTAAATTTCGTACCTGGGGGGTGTCTATAGTATGCCTGTAAAGGGGCGCATGTTTCCCGTGTTTAGAACAGTCTGACAGCAAAATTAAATTTCTAAAGGAAAAAAAAAAAAAAGTCATTTAAATCTACTCGTGGCTACAATGCTACCGTTTACGTGAACGGGTGACCCCGCCCCCCTTTGACAACACGGGGAAAGCCATAGGGAAGTCACCGGTGGCCCCACCCTCCATTATTTAGGAAGTGTCAGAAGAAGGGACGCGTCACACTGCTGAAGACTCCAACAGAGGCGGATCGTGCGGATGGAGCAAGAGGTAGCCGGAGCAAGATGCGGGACAAGAAGAGCGGAGGAAGAAGAAGAATGAAGAAGAAGAACAACACCAAAGGAAGACCAGAACTCTACTCATCCGCCTCACAGGTAGTGTAGCAGGAGTCACAGACGCAGATCTACAATGGTTCACATCCTTCTTAGGAAATCGGTCTCAGACAGTGAAACTAGGAGCTTTCACCTCTGAAACCCAGGCAATCTCTTGTGGAGTCCCTCAAAGATCACCCTTGTCGCCAGTGCTCTTCAACATATACATCCGCCCACTCCTCAAAATAATCAGAAGATCAGACCTCTGCTTCCACTCATACGCTGATGACACCCAATTATATTTTCGGATCACCGGACAAAAAGACCATCATCAGCAATTAGAAAACTGCCTCACCCTGATAGACGACTGGATGACTACCAGCTCTCTTAAACTCAACGAATCAAAAACAGAACTTCTTATTCTACATGCAAACCAAAACTCCCGAACCAAGATCCCTTGGACACCTCCTACCATCTTTGGACAGACCATCTACCCAAGAACCAAGGCCAAGAGTCTCGGAGTCATTTTTGACTCAGAAATGTCAATGGATGCACAAATAGGATCGGTAGTTAGCGGATCGCACCATCTCCTTCGCCTGCTACGCAGACTCATCCCCTTCATTCCAAAGGAGGACAAAGCAGTGGTAGTTGGAAGAGTCATTAATTGATGACTTGAATACGCAAACTCCCTTTACATAGGTTTACCCCAATATCAACTTGCGTGCTTACAACTTATCCAAAACACGGCGGCAAGGCTGATAACAGGAAAAAAAACTGGAAATCCATCTCCCCTTCCCTGAGGAGCCTACATTGGCTAACTGTAAAGGATCGGGTCACATTCAAGACCCTCTGCCTCACCTACAAATGCACACAAGGAGACGCTCCTCAATACCTTCTCGAGAAAATAAAACACTACACACCCAATCGCAGTCTTCGATCGTCCGACCAAAACCTCCTCCTCATCCCCAAGTCCCGCTACAAATCAAAAGGGGAACGAAGATTCGCTGTCTAAGGACCACGGCTATGGAATGCTCTACCAACCTACATCCGCATGGAAGAAAACCATCAGGCCTTCAGGAAAAAACTCAAGACCTACCTCTTCTAAGAAGCCTGACAACAAAGAAATAATACAGCGCCTTGAGGCGATTCGGTTCGCATTGTAGCGCTATACAAATTATTAATTCATTCAGAAGAAGAAAGAACATAAAAGAAGAAGCGCAAAGAAGAAGAATTTAATAAAGGACTTGTCAAAAACTGTCTTTTTTAACCTTTTTGTCACTTTTTTTGTGAAATGGTAGGAGTACATTTGTACCCCATTACCAATTCACACAGGCGGGGACAGGATCTGGGGGTCCCCTTGTTAAAGGGGGCTTCTAGATTTCGATAAGCCCCGCGCCCACAGACCCCCACAACCCTTGCCCAGTCGTTGTGAGGGTCTGCGGGCGGGGGGCTTATCAAAATCTGGACAACATGAGGACAAGGGGCTTTGAGGGGCTACCTCAAAGCACCCTCCCAATGTTGAGGGCATGTTTTCTGGTATGGTTCAGGAGGAGGGGTGCTCTCTCATCCCTGCTCTTTTTCTGCAGCCTGCCAGGTTGCATGCTAGGATAAAGGTCTGGTATGGATTTTGAGGGGGACCCCCAGGCCATTTTTTTTTTTTTTTGGCGCGGGGTTCCCCTTAATATCCATACCAGACCTGAAGGGCCTGGTATGGAATTTAGGGGACCCCTACGCATTTTTTTTTAATTTTGGTTCGGGGCTTCCCTGTGGGGAAATCCCCATGCTGTTTTTATCAATGAACTTTCATGCGTATTGCAGACCGACAATTCATTGTAGCTGCAAGTAGTTTTAAATTACTTTTTTTTTTTCCTTTAGAAATGTAATTTTGCTGTCAGACTGTTCTAAAAACGGGAAACCTGCGCCCCTTTACAGGCATACTATAGACACCCCCTGGGTACGAAATTTAAAGGAATATTACACTTTTATTGTTTCACTTTAAGCATTATTAAAATTACTGCTCCTGAAAAAACTGACGTTTTTAAAACTTTTTTTTTGCATTGATACATGTCCCCTGGGGCAGGAACCAGGTCCCCAAACACTTTTTATGACAATACCATGCATATCATGAACATGAGTTTGACTCAAAAATAAAGCTCATCCCTGTTTAGAAAGAAAGAGTTATAAAATAAAATAAAATATATAAATATAGGGTGTTGGCTGTCCATAAAGCTTACCCAGCCAGGCACTCTGGGCAAGCATAGTGAGTTTGTAAAATAGATCCCAGTTGCAGTTGGAGAGAGTCTATCAGTGCAATGTGATGATGTTTTTCTAATGATGGAACAGTAGTTGATTGCTTCAATGTTCCTTTTAGTGTGTACTACAGCAAGTAAGACCCTGCAATGGATCAAGTGTAAAAATTAGCAAATTGGTTGTACAAGATGAGCGCTAATCAATCAATCAACTAATCAATCAGTTTTTGTGATGATTAGTGATTTAAGGAGATTGAAAGGGCATCAGATAATTATGTGAACAGATGCTATAATGTACTGGAAGCAATAAAGCTGGGTAAGCATGAAGGTTTCAGGAATACTACTGTGTTAAAATGTTTTAGTAATTGCAGTGCTTGGGCTTGATCTCATGATCTGAAATTTGGAATCCTACCACCGCCACAATTTGTAGTGCTTGTCTTTTTAAACTCTTAAGTAAATGTACAGATCTTCAAATGATCACTAATTGACTGGCATCTCAAGGAAACAAATTGTATTTGTATGATTTAAGTCTCTTGACATAGTACCAATGAAATACCACACACAGTTTAAAAGAAAGGAAAATAACATTTACTTCATAACAAATGATAGGTTATAGAAAAAAGTAATGTCTGGCCTAATTCATTCATCAACAGGGGCTTTGACTGGAGTTCTCTCACCCTGCAAGCCACTAAGTTTCAGTCACAATGGCATTTCTACTATCACAAAGCCCCTCGCCAGGCAGGGTGTAAATCACGAATTTATTCTACTGAAAGTAACAACTCAGCATCTTCCTCTCAGTCTTCCAGACTGCTTAATTTATCATGGAAGGGATTGGTCAGAGTAACTACTGTTCTGTTAGGCAGTCCCTCTGTAAATGGAACTCCTGGTTGCAATGCATTTCGGGCTAAGTAAATTGGTATGAAAATTGAATATTTATCTATTACAGTAATGCAGAAAAACAAACTTTTATATTTGGGAGATTTCACCTCAGTATTAAAATATTAAATATTATTTGACTTGTAACAAAAGTGTGAGAATGAAAGAAAATAAAACCTATATTACATTGGTTCATTAATTTGCATTTAATAAAGACATTCTAGATACAACTACTTACTAATTCAGGGTGTTAAAACACTCAAAACATAATGTAATTGTCCTCTCTGACAAATTTAACCTCCATATGCATTTTATTCACAGTTCTCTTTGACTTAATGACAAATGATAAGCTCATAATCTAAATATACAATCAGAGCCAAAGTTCTCTACAAGCGCTCTACCTCTTGAAGTACTATGGTCAACACTTGCCTGTGACTGTGCCACCCATGTCACTGAGTATTTCCTACATTGTTTTTCTTATACTTATGGGGGTTGAATTGTAAAGACCAAAAAAAAAAAAAAATGTGTATGTACAGTGGACTACAGGTTAACCACTTTAAGACCAGGCTCGTTTTGGATTTTAGGTGTTTACATGTTTAAAACAGTTTTTTTTTGCTAGAAAAAAACTTAGAACCCCCAAATATTATATATTGTTTTTTTTCTAACACCCTAGATAATAAAATAGCGGTCGTTGCAATACTTTTTTTCACACCGTATTTGCGCAGCGGTCTTGCAAGCGCACTTTTTTTGGAAAAAATTCACATTTTTGAATAAAAAAATAAGACAACAGTAAAGTTAGTCCAATTTTTTTATATATTGTGAAAGATAATGTTACGCCGAGTAAATTGATACCTAACATGTCACGCTTCAAAATTGCGCCCGCTCGTGGAATGGCATCAAACTTTTACCCTCAAAAATATCCATAGGCGACGTTTAAAAAATTCTACAGCTTGCATATTTTGCGTTACAGAGGAGGTCTATGGCTATAATTATTGCACTCGATCTACCGATCGCGGCGATACCTCACATGTGTGGTTTGACCACCGTTTTCATATGCGGGCGCTACTCACGTATGCGTTCGCTTCTGCGCACGAGCTCGTCGGGACGGGGCGCTTTAAAAAATTTTTTTTTGTTTTTCTTATTTATTTTTCTTGATTTTATTTATTTTTACACAGTTTTTTTAAAAAAAAAAATTAATTGGCTCACTTTTATTCCTATTACAAGGAATGTAAACATTCCTTGTAATAGAAAAAAGCATGACAGGTCCTCTTAAATATGAGATCTGGGGTCAAAAAGTCCTCAGATCTCATATTTTGACTTCAATGAAAAAAAAAAAAAAAAAAAAAAAAAGTCATTTAAAAAAATGACATTTGAAAATTCCTCTTTAAGAGGTATGGGGGGAAGTGACGTTTTTGACGTCGCTTCCGCCCTCCTATGTATAGAGATGAGTGGCGGCCATCTTACCATCACTCATCTCTATGCCGAGCAGGAGAAAGGACCCGATCGCCTCCGCCGCTGCCGACGGTTCCGGTAAGCGGCGGAAGGCGCGGGAGAGCGGCGGAGGGGGGGGGCACCTCTCCCGCCGCCGATAACGGTGATCTTGCGGCGAATCCGCCACGATGACCACCATTATCGGAATGCCGACCGGCGCCTGAAGAGATGGATATCTCGGTTGTGGCAGCAGCTGCTGCCGTTACCGAGATATCCCTCTTCAAAATCAGGACGTACATCGTCGTGCGCCGGTCGGAAAGTGGTTAAGCAACCACTTTTGTGAATAACAGAAATGTTCACATTCACCAATTAAATAAAAAAGTGCTCACTTGGGCTGTTTACCTAAAGCAAATTAAAAAAAAATTGAGATAAACTGTCCAAAGTACAATTTGGGCCCAGTGTCTGCATAGATGTATGCTTTAACACTGCAATAGTGATTTGTGAACTAATATAGATTATCATACAGTGATTTTTAGTGCATACAGTATGGCCCTTGTTTGTTAGGTAATGATGCCTAAAATGAAAAAAAAAAATAATATGACTGGCTTGGTAAGCAATGAAATGCACAAGTGCTAAGCTAACCGACAAGTCAAAAACCCTATATACAGTGCTGTTGTAGGATAAAATGCAGTTTATGAATGGTTATTTATTGTTTGAATCTCTATATAAAGTACTGGTGTATGGAATCTCATATACCAGCTAATTCTTGAAGCTGTGTGTAAATGCACAAAAAAGTTAGTGGACAGTACAGTATTTAATCTATATTCTGTACCATACTTTATGCTGTTTAAAAAGCAAAGTTATTTTTTTTATAGCCCCCTTTTCTGATAGACATGTTCATGTGTTGTGGGTGTGGTTTTATTTCTACATGGTAAGGCAAAAAACACCAAACACATGCAAACACCATTAAAGTCTATGGGACACGAACATAAATAATCAAAAGTGCTAATTTTAAAGGCTTATATGCATGGTATTGTCATAAAAAGTGTTTGGTCACCTGGGTCCTGCCCCAGGGGACATATCAATGCAAAAAAAGTTTTAAAAACAGCCATTTTTTCAGGAGCAGTGATTTTAATAATGCTTACAGTGAAACAATAAACGTGTAATATTCCTTTCAAATTTCGTACCTGGGGGGTGTCTATAGTATGCCTGGAAAGGGGTGCATGTTTCCCATGTTAACAGTCTGACAGCAAAATTACATTTCTAAAGGAAAAAAATCATTTAAAACTACTTTCTAATACAATGAATTGTCAGGTCTGACAAAACACATAACAGTTCATTGATAAAAACGGCATGGGGATTTCCCCATAGGGGAACCCCGACCCAAAAAAAAAATGCGTAGGGGTCCCCCCAAAAATCCATACCAGACCCTTATCCGAGCACGCAACCTGGCAGGCCGCAGGAAAAGAGGGGGGATGAGGGAGCGCCCCCCCTCCTGAACGGTACCAGGCCACATGCCCTCAACATTGGGAGGGTGCTTTGAGGTAGCCCCTCAAAGCATCTTGTCCCCATGTCGATGGGGAGAAGGGCCTCATCCCCACAAACCTTGCCCGGTGGTTGTGGGAGGGGGCTTATCAGAATCTGGAATCCCCCAGATCCTCCCCCCCCCCCCCCGTGTGAATTGGAAATCCTACCATTTCACAAAAAAAAGTGACAAAAAGGTTAAAAAAAAAAAGACAAAAGTCCTTTATTAAATTCTTCTTCTTTGCGCTTCTTCTTTTATATTCTTTCTTCTGGTCTTCCTTTGGTGTTGTTGTTCTTCTTCATCTTCTTCTTCCTCTGCTCTTCTTGTCCCGCATCTTGCTCCAGGCTTCTTCTCTGCTCCATCCTCACGATCCGCCTCTGTGGGAGTCTTCAGCCGTGTGACGCTTTAATTCTTCTGACACTTCTTAAATAACGGAGGGTGGGACCACCCGGTGACCCCACCCTCCTCTGACACACAGGTATTTCCCTATGGCTTTCCCAGTGATGTCAGAGGGGGGCAGGGTCACCCGTTTACGTAAGTGTAAACCATTGAGACTTTGGAGACTGGATCCTTCCTTGTTAACAGATTCTAAAGTCCTACTAGACATTGTGGCGGAGCACCTAGCCAGACACAAACAAATTTATGCTATGGTCAGCTTACATAGCCTACTTACACAGAATTATTATAAAAATAAGTAAGAGAGCTAGACGCCAAAAAACCCAGCAGATTGACAAGGTAAAGTCCCAAATAGCTCAACTGGAAAAACTAAATAAAACATCCTCTTCCCAAAAACAAGCATCTGAGCTCCTGGAGCTGGGACAAAAACTACAAACCATTCTGTTGCATATATTTGAGCGCAACTTTAAATACTCCAAAGCAAATTGTTATGCTGTAGGCCAGTGGTTCTCAACCTCAGTCCAAAGTACCCCCAATGGGCTATGTTTTGGGAACCTTCCTTAATAATATAATAATATATAAGATAAAATATCTCTTATAAATACCATGTCATTGATATTGATTTTAAAGCAGCTTTGCAAAGTAAAGGAAAACCTGAAAACATGACCCATTGGGGGTACTTGAGGACTGAGGTTGAAAATTACTGTCTTAGGCAACAGAGCAGGATCACTCTTAGCCAAGTAAGTCAAAGCTCAACGCACAAAAGCCAAAGTCCACTCCCTTCTCCACCCCACTTCAAAGCAACTGTTAACCAACCACAAGAGATTGTCAACGTGTTTAGTGAATACTATGCATCCTTGTACAACCTCAAAAATGACCCCCTTACTCTCCAGTAGGGATGGGCTAAACAGACCCCTGTTTGATTCACACCAGAACTTTCGAACACTGTGAAAGATCGTGCCCGAATAACGCACCTCAATAAAGTCAATGGGAACCGAACGTCAAAAATCTAAAGTGCCCATTTTGAAGGCTTATATGCAATTAATTGGGCATACAATGGTTATAGGGGTCTGGGTCCTGCCCTGGGAGACATGTATCAATAAAAAAAAAGTTTGTGAGAAACGTAATTTTTAAATAAGCAGTGATTTTTTGATTGTTAAAGTGAAAGCCTAAAAATATTTTCCCTATAAGCTGCCTTTATTTTGCTCAGCAACAGCTGGGGAGCCAGTGTGTATAATAGATTTGTTTTAAATACATTCTGGTGTCACTTTAACATTGTATAGAATTAACTAGTGTGTAAAAATTGGTCTTTGGGTGTTGTGGCACCTTCCCACTGTAACGCTATAGAGGTACTCTTGATGAAAGCAAGAATTGGCCTTGCTGTAAAAAATTGCAATAATATGCACCTGTCACACAGGTGCAGAAAAGTTGGTCTTTGGGTGTCGGTGGTGCCTTCCCACCGTCACCCTATAGAGGTGGAATACAAAAAACTGCGCTACCTTACAAACTCAAAGAACTAAAAAAGGCTGCAGTTTGGGTGAGATAAACACAATAGACAGTAAAAATAGAAAAAAATGCGCCAACAATGAGTCCAACCAGGTCACGTAGACCGGGAGGTAAATAACATCCAATGTGGGTATGGTATAAATTAAGTTGAACTGCTACAGTCTCTGAATAAAGCGTATGTCCAAATAGGTAGAATAAAGACACCTCTGTGATCCCCAATTACATGTGAGGAACCACCACATATGGAAAGCCGCTTACCAGAGGGCCAACCCACACCAGCATTTGGCTATAATCCAGCCACGGTCTCTGTCACCTGAATGGAAAACCCCGGTAATGCCTCTCAGATATTGCAGGATGTTAGGATCTTTCCATGGAACATACGATCCGTAAAATCATATAGCATATAGAAAGGAAGGGGACCATAGCATAATTCCGTAATGCAGGACAATTTATTAAAACAAATAGTGGTACTTACAAACGTATAAAGATATAAAAGCATGTAAAAAAGCCGGCCGGCATATTCGGAGCCCTTCCTCCTTCAAATCGACGCAGTGACGTCACTGCATGCCCTATAGAGGTACTATTGATGAAAGCAAGAATTGGGGAGGGCACATGCGCGGAGCTCTGTGATGGACGCCTGATCTCAGAGCTCTGTACTGCTTCAACACATCGGCGCCCATAGCGGAGGTTATACCCCCCCCCCCGGACCCGAGACAGGGATCGGATACTCCTGGACACCCTCAGGCACCCCCGGAAAAAAATTTTGCCGGTTTCCAGGCTCCACATAGACCGTTCTTCATACCGGCTGATAGACGTTGTACTGAGGGGGACTGCACAAGTGCGGCGCTCTGTAATGGCCCCCTGATTCCAGAGCTCCGGCCTGCTTCAGCACGTCGGCACCCATAGCAGAGGCTATACTCCCCCCTCTGACCCGGGACCGGGATCGGACACCCCCGGACACCCTCAGGCACCCCCGGAGAAGCTTTTTGCTGGCCTTTAGACTCCACACAGGCCATTCTTCTGTCCTGCTGGAAGACGCTGTGCTGGCCAAGATAGCGGCGGAACGATCACCTCAGGAATTCTCAGGCAAGGCGGCCTCCTCTCCCTGGCGGATAACTCTTCATGAGGAGGTATGTGGTGCAGCACAATCCCTCCCCCCACATATGGAGCCACATTCACCAGCCTCCACCATCTCCCTGCTACACCAGACCTTGGAAGACATGAATTTTCCCCCCCACAAACCTACCCACACAGGAGCCCTCACTACAGCAACAAGGCCCAAGCCTGCTCACCTCACACCCCCAGGACATTACTCTGCTATTTAACAGATTTGCAGAAATGCTTGACAAAGGACTCCCTCACACAGCTGCCAAAATCACCTCAGACATTACCTCTGACATAAAATCAGATCTTCACATGTTGGGCTCTCGCATTGAGCATATTGAAGACAAATTAGATGCCACTATTGATCGGGTTAACCAGAACACCGATCGATTCCAAGAATTACACGGGCAGCTAGAAGGGGCATTGGCCAAAATTGATGACCTTGAAAATAGGTCCAGAAGACTGAACTTTCGGATCAGAGGTCTTCCGGAGGATATCATTGACATCCCAGGAGCAGTACATACCCTGATTAAAGAACTGATTCCGGATATTGGTTCACACAAATTGGAACTGGACCAGGCTCATAGAGCCTTGGGGCCCCAGCGCTCAGATGGCCAACCTCGTGACATAGTAGTGAAACCCCATTTCTACAATGTGAAGGAAGAAGTCATGCGGAGAGCTCGCATAATACCACGAAGGTGGGCACTCAAACCCCTCCTTGCTGTTTTACAACAGAAAAACATCAAATACTGGTGGCTATTCCCTCTTGACCTTAATGGCAAACAATACAGATTCGTCACGATGGCGGAAGGGGAACTTTTGCTGAAGAAACTAGGTCTACTACCTACTGAACCAACTTCACCGATGCAAGCAACCTCTTACAACATGTCCAAAAGACCTCCTCCTCAGAGCCCTCTAACCCCGGCGTGGCAAAAACCGAAATGCAAGAAGAGCAAGGAATCTGCTGCTACCTGAACTGATGACTGATCCTCATTTTTTTTTTCTCTCATTTTTCACCCTTTAAGGGTATTTTGGGCATGAATGGCCCTTAGGCTCCAATGCCTTCTACATTTTTCACTGTTCGGTTTGACTGACTAGACGAACCCCTATATACCCTGAGTCTACTTTGTTCACATATTCACTGTCCCTGGGGGGGGGGAGTGGGCCTCCATTCACTACCATCTTTTATATTAAGATAATATAGTAAAGGGCGCCGTGTTTGGTGCGGTGACCATGCGCCCCATCCTACCCTTGGAGCCGGGAAAACTTAACTTTTTCCCTGCTTCTGGTTAGGATCACCCCCACTGGTTGGGGGGACCATTTTGACACCTCGGACAATGGTGTACATTTTTCCACCATATTCCTGGATCTTTTTGATTTTTTTTTCTCTCTCTTCTGTCCCCTTCCTCTCTTTTTCACCCCTTTCCATGATTGCTTTCAATGACAGATGCGGTCTCCTTCACCGGAGGCTCCCGGTCCTATGATGCTTCAAGCTTTCCAATTGATGACTCCAATGGACCACCTCCCCGATCTAAGGTAAGTGATTGGGGATTGCTGGCATCTCACCCTCTCACACCCTATGGCTGACCACACCACTTCTACACAAATGCTGCGTTTCGCTTCCCACAATGTACAGGGTATTAATTCCCCTATCAAGCGTCGGAAGATATTTCAATACTACCATGACCAAAAAATAGACGTGTTGTTCTTACAGGGAACACATTTCCCGAAATCCTATGTCCCTTCATTCATACACGCTAAATTCCCTATCTGATACTAAAACCAAAGGAGTGGGCATATTTTTCTCCCGGAATACCCAATTCTCTCTGAGTTCTGAACACAAGGACCCTGATGGCAGGTTCATTTTGATTAAAGGATTTATTGATGATCAACTTTATTCCCTGATATCCTACTACGCGCCTAACAGTGGCCAATCCAAATTTTTCCAATCTCTTTTCCGCTCCCTCGCCCCTCTGTTGGAGGGCACGGTGTTTTATGGAGGTGACTCCAACGTTGCTTTTGACACAGGGAAGGATAAGTCTAGACCCCCGGGTAAGGATGGTGTGCGTCCCACCAGACAGAGTCTATATATAGCCAGACAGTGGTTCCAACAGGGCTTGATTGATGCTTGGGGGAATCTAATCCTGGGACCCGGGATTACACACAGTACTCGAACCCCCACAACACGTTTGCTAGAATTTACCACTTCTTTATTTTGCAAAAACACGTTCCATTGCTACAGAAGGTAATCATCAGAGACTCTGTCTGGTCGGATCACTCTTTCCTTCTCTTGATCATTCACAAATCATCATCTCACCAACTTACTTTTCATTGGAGACTGAATGCCTCCATTCTCAGTAATCCCACTCATGTTAATGAGATTGAAAAAGAATATTTTACTCTCAATGATGTCGATAATATCTCAGCCTCGACATTGTGGGCAGCTTACAAAACCTATATACGCGGCAAGCTGATACAAATCCTCAAGGATACACAAAGCATGCAAACTAGACATAGCAAGGCTGGAAAAGGAGTTTTACTGTCTCAGCAAACAACACAAACGTAACCCATCTCCTAGATCCAAAGCAAAACTGGAAACTGCTCGCCTGGCCCTTAACTTATCTCTCACAGCCTTAGCTGAGAAAAGCATCCGCTGGGATAGTGGGGGATTTTATCACCAAAAAGATAAAATGGGAACCATGCTGGCACGAAGAATCACTCCCAAGGTGAGAACACGCACCTTACCCAAAATACGTCTTCACAACGGATCTCTAACACAAAACCCACAGAAGATTATGGAAGCCTTCCATGACTTCTTCCGCTCTCTATATAGTGAATGCACCTCAGAACCCTCTCCTAATTTTATTGATTCCTACCTCAACTCACTACGTATCCCCAAACTCAGAGTACACCATAGGGATTGCCTGGAGGACCCTATCACAACAGAAGAAATAGCTCAAGTAGTCCGCAATCTCAAAAATAACTCTGCCCCAGGGACGGATGGCTTTTCCACCCCATATTGCAAATGCTTTACCCCATTACTTTCTCCCTATCTAGCCAGATTCTTTAACCTGCTTCGCGAAGGCACCCATCTGGACAATTCTATTAACTCAGCTTTCATCACAGTGATACCGAAACCAGGCAAAGACACTAGCTGCACCACTAACTATCGCCCCATATCATTAATAAATAATGACCTTAAAATTTTAACGAAAATCCTTGCAAACAGAATATCTTCATTTATTGGCTTGTAGGTTCACAAGGACCAAGTGGGATTTATTCCCGGGAGACAGGGTCCAGACCAGATCGGAAGAGCCGTAGATGGAATTTCGCTCCTGAAGTATGGCTGGGACAAAGGAACTTCACAACAGGGCTTTTTACTCTTGTTGGATCAAATGAAGGCCTTTGACTCTGTCTCCTGGTCCTTTTTGTTCCCAATTCTTCAAAAATGGGGCTTTGGCAATTCCTTTCTCAATATGATTAAAGCTTTATATTCCACACTGTGTGCTCAAATCAAAATGCAAGGTCATTATTTTCAGCCTTTTCGAATCTCCAAGGGTACTAGGCAGGGATGTCCCCTGTCCCCCTTGGTCTTTGCCATGGTCATCGAGACACTTGCTATTGCCATACGGGACAATCCCGATATACATGGAGTACGTTGTGGCCGCAAACCCACAAATGGTGGGTCAGCTTTTTGCTGATGATGTGCTTCTTTTTATCACTTCTCCACTAGTCTCCTTACCTAACTTATGCAGGGTTCTTGATGACTTTGGCAAAGTCTCTGGGCTTAAGGTTAATTTCTCAAAGTCTATGGCTCTGAACGTGAATTTACCGGACCCCCTTGTATCACAACTCAAGGAAAGTTTTTGATTTAGTTGGGGGACATCTATAATACCTTACCTGGGTATTAACCTCACGGCAGCCGTTAACACTCTCTATAAGGCAAACTTCCCCCCCCTATATCTTAAACTTAAAGCAGACTTAAAATGCTGGGATACACTTGGACCCTCCTGGCTGGGTAGAATTAACTCAATAAAAATGACCCTCCTTCCCTGCATCCTTTATTTTTTTCGATCCCTACCCCTACCCATCATAAAAGATCACCTACGGAAGTTTCAGTCCAAAATTATCAAATTCATATGGGGTAAAAAGGGACATAGACTGGCTAAAAACACCCTACATAGACACAGGAATCAGGGAGGTCTGGGAGTTCCCAACCTCCTCTGGTATCACCAGGCGGCGCAACTTGCACAATTATCCATCATCTACTCTAAATATGAACATCAGGATTGGGTACATATGGAGCAACAAGCTATCCCCCAGCACACCCTGGATTATATCCTATGGTCGTCTGCCAGATCTAGACCTGCCGTCATGGTCCCCACACTATCCCACTCGCTCACATTGTGGGACTCTCTCAAATTCAACCCACGGTTGGTTTCACATTGGCGACCGTTGTCCCACCTGTTCGGCAATCCTCTATTCCCTCCTGGAATGGACATTAAAGCATTTCAGTGGTGGTTGGATAAAGGGATGTATAGGATAGGACACTTCACTAACGCCACGGGCCCCCTCACCATGGCCCATTGCATTAGCAAACTCGACATGCCAAACGTGGAACGGTTCCGATACAGACAAATTGCCCACTTTATTCGGTCTCTTCATCCTCCTAGATCTAATTCTCTCTCGGTCACGGATTATGAAAGATGGTGTGGTCATACTGAGGAGCAGAGGGGTGGGATTACAGTAATTTACCAATCACTTGCTCATGTTGATACCAAAACACTCTATATGAGAGAATGGGAAAATGATCTGCAACATACGTGGAGTGTGGCAGAATGGCATAGAGCCTCTATGACAGCCTCAAAGGGAATTTTGAACGTCACATTGATAGAAGCTAATTTGAAAACCCTCATGAGGTGGTATATGGTTCCATTGAGACTCTCCAAAATCTATCCTGATGCTTCTCCTTTATGTTTCCGCAACTGCGGACATGTGGGATCTATGTTGCATGTTTGGTGGAACTGCCCTAAGATCAGGAGTCTATGGAATAAAATATTCCACATCATTAGGAAAATTACTACCAATTCAACAATCGCCTCACATTGCTTTGTTAAATTTTCCTTGCTCTATTGCTCCCAAACTGACCCAACAAGTTCATGCTTCTCGGTACTAAACTCACGATAGCACAGGGCATGGAAAACACCAACTGTCTCTCTTTTTATGGTCAAAAGGAAGATCTCTTGGATCATGACTCAGGAGAAAACAGCTAGTATTCTTCTTGACTCCACCGCTAAACATGATGCTATATGGTCTCCCTGGACTAGATATATGTCTATACCAGCCATTAAATAGTACTGAACCAGGTTCTGCTGGTGAACGAGATTCACACTGTTGTTCTTTAGCTCATCCTTCTCCTTTTTCACCCCTATCTTCTTTCTTTTTCTCTCTTTCCCCCTTACAGCTTTTTCTTTAGGCCTGACGTACAGGTCATGAATCAGTAATGTTTGGAATTGTCACATAAGCCTTTTACTACATCTATAGAGATAGACGTTTCCCACTGGTTGATCCTTTTGCCTACCTAATTTTTTTGTTCTATTGCTCTATATCAGTTGGGGGTTTTTTTCTCCCATGTTTCTAGGTGGTATATCATATCATATTTGACCCTCAATCTAGATGTTATCTACACAGGCTTTATGATTTGATGGCAAATTTTTATGGTTCCTCTTTTTGTTTGTTTGATTGTTTTTGTTTTTAGTTTCTAACTACAGTTATCTGGACGCAATTTCTTCACCTCGTGACTAGTTTCTGGATGCCCGACCCCGCTTGGGGGGGGGGGGGGTGCTTTCCGTAGCACGGCACAGCTAGATCCCGTTAGGGGTGCCGGGCTGGGGGGGTGTCCTCTCTTCCGGGCTCGCTCATCCTGGAACTGTCTTGCAGGATGCGTCCTATAGACCTGGTTTATAACATATTAACCGTTGATCGTTTCGATGTTATTGTTCTTCTTATGTGATATTGATACCTGTATTGGCATTACATTATGCTTCTATTATTTCTTAACAATGCAATAAAAATCTATTGAAAGGAAAGCAAGAATTGGCCTTGCTGTAAAAAATTGCAATGATATGCGCCTGTCAAACAGGTGCAGAAAAATGCCTTCCCAACATAATTCTATAGAGTGCTCTTGAAGGCAAAAACATTGCAATGATATGCATATGGTTGGTGTTTTTGCCACGTTTGATGTGCCTGAGACACAGTTTGCAGATATCAACAGTGCAATCTGCTGCAGATGTACTGAAAAGGGCCCAGACAGCTGAGCTTTGGGAAGTGGGCTGGGAGATAACAGCTGCAGAATGTGATTGAATAGGTTGGCTGCTCTCTACCCTTTCTTGATGTCGGCCTCCTTGGGGTTGTGCCGCCTCAACTTCAGTTTCCTCCTCTGCTCTATCTGGCACCCAAGTTGCATCAGTTACCTCATCATCTCCATCTCCTCCATCTTTACCACTGTAGACAACTTGGCAATATGGTTTAGTAAGCCAGTCCACCACCTCCTCTGCATGCTGTGGCTGGATAGCAAGGGCAAACTCACTAAACAGCGGAAATTATGTCCTGCCTGAGGACTGACCACCACGTCCACCTTTGCCTGTGGACACATTTGTTGCTGGCCCCCTTACAGCACCAAGGGAACGTCTGCCTCTCTTTGTTGTTCTCCTAGACATTATTGGGAGGGAGGGGGCGGTGCTTATAAGAAAATGTAAATAAGAAGTTGAAATCTGTAAGTAGGTGCACTTTAATCAATGTAAAGAACACAGAACTATATGGCGTTAAACTGGTCCCCTTTGAAAAAGCCATGTTGGCAGTGACGCAGTGTGTCAGGGAAAGAGAGTCGGGTGGCGTCGGGTGGCTTCCTTTGTTTTCGGGCCGAGATCGGAAATATTATATGCGAAGCACTGTTTTTTAAACATTTGTTGTAAGTGCATTTCTTTTATTAAATTAAATTATTCAAGTTATTTAAATGCTACACTATGGAGTCCTCCCCTTTTCTCCTCCTAAAACATTCTTTGTTGAGACCTCGTGGAATTCTGAGGATTGATTAGGCAGAGTGAGCAGAGCCCTGGGAGCGGTATCACTGCAGGAGACCCGGAGCGGAGCAGCGTGGATCGCCCAGTGCAGACCTGTCATTAAGGCTCATTAAGGCTTGTTTTGCCTTTACATAAGGTGAGAGGCTGGGGAAACTACTTATTCATGCACACTGGGGATCGGCTGCATGAGTCACTGATCTGATTGGATGAATTTAAATTCACATTGAAAGGAGAGTGTTGCAATTTAATTTCACAACTGGATTGCACGTTTTTTGCACATACTATTGAATGTTTGTGCATATTTTTTTGAAGAACTGTGCATCTATCACTTAATTGGACTTTATCTTGGATTTATGAATTATTTTTTATCATTGACGATTTTTTGCACATTTATTAATTGTACATTCCCACTGTTTTTGCCTACTCATTTTTAATTGATTTAATTTAATTCAATATTTAAATATTCTATCACATTAATATTTATTATTTCTATCACATCGTTTTAATATATATATAATTTTCGTATTTTTTTATATTTATGCACAGCTTTGGTTAATTTAGTTTTTTTATCATACAGATTTTGTCCATTTACATTTGCACATTTTTAGTCTTATACATTTTGGTAAATATTTTTCCCCGGCCTTTGCTAATTTTGCACTTCTGTCACCACTTGCACTTTATTGTGGTATTTGCACATATAATTTGCACCAATAGTACACTTAAATGTGATTATTATTTATTTAATTCATTAATTATTTATTTTTAAGAATTTTGATTGGCTTCTACCTTGTTAGTGAGCGGGATCCTGTGCATTTGGGTATTTATCTTTCTGATGTTGCCCGCTATGCCCAATTCATTGATAACTATGCATTATTGAACCTCATCAGCTTACCTTATTTGGTCATTTGGAATAAGGATTGAGCAATTCGTTTTTACTTGTCTGATGACCCTAGGATTGGATGCTCACGAATTGTTGTTGCACTGATTGTATTAATTATTGGCTATACAATATTGATGAGATATTAATTGTGAAGGACGCTTTGTATTCCTTTGGATCTATGTTATGTGTTACTTCCAAAGGTTGATTTTACATTGTAGTCTCATTTGATCCTCAAGCACCACAAATTAGTTGGAGAGTGAGACATTGTTGCACGGAAGAATTTTCACCTTAATATTGGTTGTTTTTATCCTTATTATCCCTATTTTAGTGAGTGATTTTAGCTTTACCTATTTTAAGTTTAATTTAGCGTTGCAGTTCTTTACTATTTTATATTCTTGTTGAGTGTGTGAGCACTCTTTTCTGTTGGCAGCTTCAGTACTGTTTATCTAATTATTGTTATTAATTTTTGGTTTGCGCATTAGTAACCCCCGTTTTACAATTAAACTGGTAGTAATGCACACAAAG
Source organism: Lithobates sylvaticus (assembly GCA_028564925.1). Taxonomy (NCBI): domain Eukaryota; kingdom Metazoa; phylum Chordata; class Amphibia; order Anura; family Ranidae; genus Lithobates; species Lithobates sylvaticus. The sequence goes on along the minus strand of CM053026.1, from coordinate 365,389,256 downwards.
CTATATGACGTTAAACTGGCAGTAACGCACACAAAACTATATGGCGTTAAACTGGCAGTAACGCAAACACAGAACTATATGGCGTAAAACTGGCAGTAACGCACATAGAACTATATGGAGTTAAATTGCCAGTAACGCACACAAAACTATATGGCGTTAAACTGGCAGTAATGCACACAAAATTAAATGGCTTAAATTGGCAGTAATGCACACAAAACTATATGGTGTTAAACTGGCAGTAATGCACACAAAACTAAATGGTGTTAAACTGGCAGTATTGCACACAAAACTATGTGGCGTTAAACTGTCAGTAACACACACAGAAGTAAATGGCGCTAAACTGGCAGTAACGCAATCAAATAGATGGTGTTGAACCGTCACTACACTGACACTATCTGAACTGTCCCTGCTCTAGCTATACACTAATGTAAAGGTTACTGACACGGTCTCACTACACTACACTGAAACTATCTGAGCTGTCCCTACTCTACACTAATGTATGTATGAATGACACGGTCTCACTGCACTACAGTGAAACTATCTGTGCTGTCCCTACTCTAGCTGCACACTATGCAAAGCTGAATAATGGTCCTCCTCACTGCACTCACACTATCCCTAGACTGACACTAAACTAATATACTACACTGAAAATTGAAGCAAAATAGCACAGTATAGCACACTAACTAATAGCACTGAACAGAGCCCTGTTCTATCTCTCTCCACGCCAAAATCACACTGAAAATGGCTGCCATTGAAAGAATACTTTTCTACTGTGGGGCGGGAATGAGCCATGATTGAATAAAGTCATGATGACAGTGTCCAATCATGACTCTGATAGCTCAGATATAAAGAAAGAAAATAGATAACAGTCAATGATAGTTACCATAAGGGGTGCATGCAGATAGGCACACAGTGAGACAAGTGTTCAATATTGCCAAGCTTATATTAAACACCTTCCCCCTGAAACCTTAGTGTACACACCAAACTGCAGTGCAGTATAATCACATAACACAGAACAATGCAATGTATATCTGTATCTTATGCTCAAGCACTCCACCTAGGCTGCAATTCGATGTTCAGATTGTAAAGTGAAACCCTGATGCTTTGCAGAGGGTAACAAGAGTTTTTTATCTATATTCAGTTATTCTTCAGCTAGGCTAGCCTGTTGATTTGAACTGCAGTTATTTGTTCCTTTCAATTTCCCACTTGGATTACAAACTGTAGAATGATGGTTGTGCTGATGACTATTTCTTTAGTTGTAATGAAGAAACAGCACTCCTGTAACATTTCCTCCTTACTGTAAGGGTAATGCACTAATAACTCTGTGAAACTACAAGCCCCACTAGCAATCTGCAGCCAGCTCGCTCAGCAAACAGTACACTCTGTTGATCTGGGCAAGTGATGATTACCACAATAGGTTCAGGTACTGTAGAACCCCCTCCGAACTTCTTTCCTGATATCTCAGTCTGATCGAAAGCTGGCGCCGTCACACTGTACTGCTCCTTCTAATAGCTGAGGACTGGAATTCAGGAAACCTTCAGAAATCTTGGGTCCTCAGGTCCATCCGTACGCTGGTCCTGCTAGCTGTGCTTTGGAACTCCTCAGAGGCTGATTGATTCCACTACGCGCCTTATAGACCACAGTCTCCTGGTCACAAACACAGACCTCACTGCAGGCAGGTATTGAATGGCGTCCAAAGAGAGTGAAAGATGGCTGCGCTGTCCTTTTTATTTCTGCTCCCAGCATGCAGCACAGTAACTTTGCCTTGTGGGTTTGTGGCTTGGCATTGTGGGTTTAGTAGTACCAAAACTAAGTAAACACAAGAGTAATTTCCTCATTCAACTATATCTCCCACAATGCTTTGTAATGCTGCTTCATGAAACCAACAAAAGTCTTAATAGCATTAAAAGGACACTGGAGAGAGACAAACTTTTACTTAAGGAACAATACATATTTAGCATGATAACTAGGGTAGCAAAACCTTGCGCTACATTAGCATTTCCAAAATATCAACCACAGTATCCATTCCTGCACCTGTCTATCAGTTTTACTTCACTACCCCCTACCCTAGGAAAGGCATATATCTGATGTACCCTAACCTTAGTGTAAACTGTCCCTGCTCCCAAATACATACCCTAAACAGATGGGCAGAGGAACTCAACACCCCTATAACTCAAGATCCGTGGCTTTGAGGACTTAAGGAAACCTTTAAAGCATCCCACTGCAGTAATCACTGGGAATTCCACCAGAAAACAATTCACTGATTGTTACGTAATGCCCTACTGGCTATCTGTACCCTGGCCACTCATATAACTGTTGGAGGAACTGCAGCAGCATAGGCTCCATTGCGCATACCCTGGCTCTGCAAATTCCTTAGTTCCTTCTGGAAGCAAATATTCATTTAGATCTCCTCCATATCTGGGATACCCTCATCCCCTACACTAGCACTACTACATGTAGGCATAGAAAAATACCCTCCCCAATCCCGATATGCATATTGTTTGCTGTAGACTTGCTATCACTAGGTTGTGGAAAACATCTGGAACCCCTCTATCTCTAGCACTATCGCTGACTTTAACTTCCAGTGCAAAATGAAAAAAAAAATTTGCTAAAGAAGTTTATAGCTGCATGGTCGAATTGGCTGCAACATCCAAAATGCAACGTACAAATATAAAGCTTAAGTGTGAAAGTTTATCACTTACTTTTGTCGCTAGCCCAGGCTGCTTGTGCTCCTTCACCTTAAATCCCCTCCCCCCTATCTGTTACCCCCTTCCCCTCCTCCCCTACCCTATTTTTCCCCTTCCCTCTCCCTTTCCTTCCCTGTCTAGAATCCTATATGTAACTAGTGCCTAATGGTTATATCATTTCACTCAGATAGTGACTGTTTATTTCTAGTCCAGAACCATTTTTATGATGCTCTTGTGTCTAGATGGACCATCTGTCTGTAGCTACTGTTCTCTAGCTGTTTTACCTTTGTTCTTTTGTAAAATTTCAATAAAGACATATTGAACCACAAGATGTTTCTATTTTCCACAGGTAGACTTTGACTAAGGGTGGGAATTAACATCATGGAGTTATAGAGAGAGAGAAATTGCAAAAAGATGGAACAGGTCTGCAAGGTATTCTGCCTTTAAAAGAGAAGTTCAGGAACTGCAAAAAATAAAAATAAAATCTAACTCGACTAAATGGCTGTGGCACTGATTCCAGCTGCAGCTGTTCCCACACAACTGATCGCTCAGCTATATATGGTCGGGATCTTTTTAAAACCAGTGAAAACAGGTCACAGAAGAGTGGAACTAACTGCACTCCTATGACCCACAGGAGAAATATAGCCAAAAAAGCTTTGGCCATGCTTCTCCTTTAAGTCAGTTTGTCCTAGTTATTTTTATCATCAGATACCTCCCCGCTAGGAAAGTGAACACCAGCACACCAACCAGTTCACAAGCTCAAGTAATCATATTTATTGGCAAAGAGGTAGACACATAGAAACAGCCAAGAGACCACACATACGAGAGAGCAGGAGATGGTAACATGTTTCACACTAATTCAGTGCTTCTTTATGAAGAAGCATCAAATTAGTGTAAAACACGTTGCCATCTCCTGATCTCTCTCTCTCTCCATGTGTGGTCTCTTGGTTGTTTCTATGTGTCTACCTCATTGCAAATAAGATGATTTTTAGAGGATCCTAGGAATGCAGCCATCCGGATATCTTTATTGATGTAAACATTGTGCATGTTCTCATGCTTCCTCAGGACCATTGGGAAATAATCAGTGTGCAACATTATCTTTTATCATCAGAATAATAGTAATATAGTATAGAAGATACCCTATTTTTACTGACCCAAACAACTTTATTCCACTGGGATGAAAGCAGTCTTTAGTTCACAGTCCAAATTTTTCTCAAAAATGGTGTGTAGCGCCTACCCCAATTTTCCGGAGTCTTATGGTGACTACCGGGTGTAGGAATGGCTGACATATATTCTCAGGGTGCAGGTTTTCGAGCATGGTGGGTGATGAACAAGGAAGAAATTGGGCACCAGTCACTTTTATGCTTAAACAAAAGGGAAGTTTATTTCTCAACCAGGAAAAATGTGGGTGGAATAGGGCACAGGACACCCTTAATAACAATCAGCAACAGGGAGATTGTCAGACTCCTTAGACAAAAATAGGTGAGACAAGGCAGACCGCAGTACAGGAAAAAGAGCCTTTAATCTGAACCAGCACATCTGTACTTTGTAGGACAGATTTTCTCCTCTTGTAACTGAACTTTACTCAGAGTTTCATACCCAGATTCCCTTTGGATGAGTTCTCTCCTGAAGTCCTCCCAGCCACTCCATAGCCTCCAGCTACATGAAGAGTCACCTCTGGTGCTTCCTCAGAGCTCCATCCCTCTAGAATAATTTCTGTATCTTTGGTAGGCTTTCCTCTGCATAAACCTGAACACCCATATAGGCCTCAGACAGGCCTAGCAGACAGCAGCCAGCAGCCACCTTGATTGGCCTCAGGCTTTAGGCCTAGCAGCCAGGAACTGTACACACATTCACCCAGGCTGAAGCCCTGGGCAGGAAGACTGACCCCGATCACCTGACTTCTTACCATTAAATAGCTTTTCCCAGCATGTTTAGCTGCAAATATGATTGATGTTTATCCATAATTTAAGTATACTGTAGCTCATCATACTAATGTCAAAGGCAACAGTGTCACCTACTGACAAAAGGGAGAAGCCACCATTCAATGGAATTAAACAGAAGTCATGTAATCACTAAACACTACAAATTAGCCAGGCTGGCTACCACCCAGCACAACTAAATGTTACAACTCAATGTAAATGAGTTGGGTGAGGGCAGAAACTTTCCAGGGCCCAGGGGAGTCCTGTCATGAAATGTAAAACATCAGTTAGCAGCCGGAGTCCCTGCTTTAGTAAGCAGAAAATGTTCTTGGACCCTCCTCAAAATTCATAAATATTAGACTGGTATAAATTATGAGGGGGGCCCCCACACCATTTGTTTACAAACAGGACAAAACAGATGGGAAGCTGCCATTTAGCAGCAATAGATTGTATTCCCCTTAAATGTCGCTTTAGCAAGAGTACATTGTACTGGTACATAACTGCACGTGCAAGTTTAGGACATTTCCAACCATATTTTTTTAAATGAGTTGTAGATTTTTAATGCTGCCCTTTAAGCCTCCCTGCTAAACTGTATTTTCTTTTCAATTTATTTTGCATTAGTGCATGTTCCCCATGGCAGTGTCCATCTACTCCTACCCCCTGCAATGCAAGACAAAAAACACAATAGACTATATAGAGTTTGGGCATTATGTCTGGGGTTTGCAGCTGGGTTTGCTATGTAGAACCTTGATTGATTCACTCATACCTACAGGTAAACGACTTCCTGGGTCAAAGAAGATGTCACTAGGGATAATTAGGAGTGCCAATCTAACAACAAATGTACACATGTCAGAAAAAGGGGATGATTAATGGCATAAATCACTTCATAAAACACTGGACCAGCAATAAACCAATCCCCAAAACAAGTTAATGAAGAATGATACAATAATCTGTTTATTTAATTTTCTAGATTCTACTGATTTTCATAAAACAAATAGAGGCATTTCTTTTTTTCTGCAAAAAGTATAGGTTAGCAACGTCACATGTAAATGTGTTATTTACATCACACTTTATTACAATACTGCAGATGGTGTAACTATTTGTATCCATGTTTTTTATTTATCTAATTTATTTTAACTTTTGCTCTTTTCTTCAATTCTATTTCAATTCTATGTGCAGCTAGTAGTTATCTTCTGCTTTGAATACGGTCTTTTCAATTTACTTCCCTCACCCCCTCCCCCCCCCCCTTTTTTTTTTTTTTTTGGCAGTATGGAAAGAGGACACAGAGGACCAGAAAACATACAGCATTCTTTACGTTGGGCCACAAAGAACCCAGCTCAAACATTGAGTTTCAAAGAGGCATCAACAATAAGAGCAATGGTCAGAGAGAGCAGCGTCATTGTATAAGGAAAAAAAGACCATCTGCAATGTGCATTCAGAGTAAAATTTTCAATAAAACTGGTACTGAATGGAGACATTTTGTTAAATGAATGGGGCTTTCAGTCTTTCATATTTTGTTCCTGTTATCATACAAAAACTAAACTTCAATAAAAACACAGCATCCAGAGTATAAACAATACATTCACACTTTCATAAATATATTCCCTACCTAAAATATCAGGTCAAAGGCAAAATTTAAATGTGGAGGGTACAGCAGATTTATTCAGCGGTATGGAGCCTTAACCATAATATTAAACAGCACTTATCATTCAGAAGCATTTACTAAAATAAGCTCCATTAGAGCTAAGCTTTATTTATGATTCCCCACTAGTTTCCTTTAATGTGCTTGCAGTTGTAATTTTAATGAGAGAAAGCACAATAATAAATACCAGTAAATGTGCAATGAGTGCATTTTTATTGGGATTTCTGAACAAGTCAGAAGAACAGTGCTTCGTCATGAACCAGAACCAGCTTTTTTAAAAATAATAATAAAAAAAAGCCTCACAAAAGTGTTATTGCAGCATCGGAACGTATTTCCAAAAATAAAACCCTTTATAGGAAATAATGTGGAATATAAAAATGTTGAAAGTGGTAATAGAAAAGATGTTAAAATCTGGTAAACAGTTGCAATCTACAAGAAAAGCACTCACACATTTTACACTAACATGTATTTGGCTAGAGATTGAATCATCCTATTTAGTTAAATAAATAAAAGAGTTTTACTACTGTTGCTGTCATAAAAGAATAGATTACAAATGTAATTATGGGGCTTTAGATTTATTAATAATACATCAAATTTTTCTTATAAATTTATGATAGAATGTTGTTCATGTAACAACAGCTGAACTTGTATCTAGGCTTAACTTACACCAAGACAACTCATACTATACTGTGTTAAAACATAGTCTGGAACTCTACTACTTATTTCATCCCCATCCCCTGTACCAACTAGAGGCTATTATGGACTCCCAAAGGTCACTGACATTGTTGCTTATATATGATCATGTCCATATATGATCAATGCCATCACCTGGGATATCCCGCCCTCTTGTATATTACTGCTGTCATCCACTGGACTTGTCATTCGGCGGATTACAAGAAAACATGAATTGACAAGGATCTGCCTCACTGGACAATGTAATTGACAATGGATTTGCAAGGATGGACATTTTTTGCTGATTCTTTTTTTCTTTTTAATAAAGGACTTGTCACACCATTACGTGTCCTTATTTATAGGTTGCTTTTTTGTAAATGAAAAGGGGTACTATATACCCCATACTCATTCACATGTGGGGCTGTATCTGGATGCTTCCTTATTGTTAAATGGGGCTTCCAGATTCTGATAAGCACCCCACCTGCAGAACCCAACAACCACTAGGCTAGGGTTGTGGGAAGGAGGACCTTGTCCTCATCAATATGGGGACAAGATGCTTTGCAAGGGTGGCCTGGCATGGTTCAAAAGTGGTGGGCTGCACTCTTTCCCCCCTTTCCTGACCCGCCAGGTTGCATACACATATTAAAGTAGTATTGAAAATACGACATAAAGAAACATTACCTAGTAAACTATTTATTGCAATTATTAAGACAGCACTTGCAGTTTACAGCTTTCAATACTGCTAGTTCCTGCTTTCTCTGTGCTGCTTCCCTGAAATTCTGGTGCTCACAGAAAAAAATTAACAGTGGACAATGTAGTCTCCAGTCAGTCTGGAGGGGGAAAAAAAAGGAGGGGTGGTCCTGTCCATCCTAGACTACATGGCTGTGTGTTTTTATTTGTTGTGTACCCTACAGCAGAGCCTGATGTGTAGAGGGAGGCCTCTCTAACAGCCCTGGCTCAGGGACCACTGATGTTGAGACAGTGGCCGCAAGAGTGCAGTGAGGTATGAGTGCCTGAAAATTGTCCAGCTGACCATACCCATGAGTATGCATCTTTGACCAGCACAGCAGATGGCAGCAAGAGCAGTAGACCTTGGACTGGGTGGACAGCAGATGGCAATTGCTTGGCAAGTAGCTGGCTGGTAACAGATGCTGGAGAGTCTGGCAGCAGACAGCAGGTGAGGGACCACCAGGGACCAGGTAGCATGCAAAGCAGGACAGACGGATAATTGGATCCGTGGTTAGATGAGCCAGGTCAGCAACAGACGGCCAGATTCAAGCATGACAACGAGTATAGGCGCATATGTTAAAATATCTTGATAAGTTCTTCCAATTGAATTGAGTATTTGGTATATACAATATATACATAGGTTACAAGTCCATAGAATGAAAAGCTCAGTCCATGTGGGAGGCGAAATCTATGAATGGATCCTGGGGTAAGCATACAGGGCAGCCTTCAAGGTAAAACTGAAACTGTGTTCAGGAACTGTGAAAAGAAACAAATGGAGAGGCACCTCTGGGTGCAATAGTTTTTTAACAGGGATAACAATTTATTAGTAGCTCAATAGTAAAACTCAAATTTTTGTGATAAAATCAGGCATGGTATGCAAGTAAGGAAGTGGTATCTCCTGGTGCTGTGCTGTGTCATTCTGTGCTCTGGAAGTTAACCAGAGCACAGAATGACACAGCACAGCACCAGGAGATACCACTTCCTTACTTGCATACCATGCCTGATTTTATCACAAAAATTTGAGTTTTACTATTGAGCTACTAATAAATTGTTATCCCTGTTAAAAAAACTATTGCACCCAGAGGCGCCTCTCCATTTGTTTCTTTTCCCAGATGCAAGCATGTATGGCAGGCAGAGAATGGTCAGGATGCAGGCAGAGAATGATCAGGATACAGGCAGAGGTCAGCAACACTGAAGTAGGCAGATGAGCAGGAGACAGAGCAGAAACTTGAGACAAGCCAAGGTCAGAGAAGGTAGCATTCAAGCGTGGTCAGGACAAGCCTGGTCAATCACAGAAGTCAAACACAAAAACAGATGCAGGAACATGTAAATCACTGTATATCAGAAAGAAGTAGTAGACTAGTACAGCTTCTGGGCTTAAATAGTCTATTTGGCGCCAGTGTTAGTGGCAAGTGTGCACCTGTGCATCTGTATGCGCCTTAACCACTTCAAAACAGGACACTTTTACCCCCTTCCTGCACAGACCAATTTTCAGCTTTCAGTGATTTCACACTTTGAATGACAATTACTGCCAAACTGTACCCAAACAAAATTCTTATAATTTTTTCACACAAATAGAGCTTTCTTTTGGTGGTATTTATTCACCACAGTTTTTTTTTTTTTTTGTGATATAAGCAAAAAAATACAGAAAAATTGATATACAGCGCTACTACTGGGCGATTCATCTCGCACGTATCATTGACTGGAAAGTGCATAGCCGATGTAAAGATTACCTGGAGAATCTTGTCTCAAATTCTGAATTACGCTATCTCCCTTGGGTTTCCAGGGAACATGTGCCTTTGACACATCCTCTAATCGGACCCACTCTTCATGCCTTTAGTAGGGCTTGTTCCACGCACGCGTTTTCCACAAAATTTTGCCCCATTACCCAAGTCCAGAACAACCCAGATTTTCCCCTGGGCCTAGCCAGAGCCTTTGTGAAGACGTAGAGGCCGCGTTCTACGCCATACCGAACTTGCGGATCTCTCCAATAAGGGTTTGTTTCCGTTTTTGCCCTATATCCAACTCAAACACTTTTTAGATGACCCAGCATGCAGAGAAGGCTTTACCATGAGCCCTACAGTATTGGAGTCACTATGCTCTAGCTCAACCCCTCAGAAACATGTTATCTCTGCGATTTACACCTCACTGTTTGGGAAAACCCCAACAATCTTACGCTCTGAACATGCCTACTGGGAATCTGCACTGGGCACAGACATAGATGAGAGAAGTTGGGACCGTATCAATCTCTATCTTCACAAAGGTTCCTTAAATGTGTCAGTACAAGAAAATGGCTATAAACTGAGAACACGCTGGTACAGAACACCAGACAGGATACATAAATTCTCACCCTCCGTATCGGAGCAATGCTGGCGATGTGGCAGAGAGGCTCATTCCTGCATATTTGGTGGAGTTGCCCATCACTTCAACCCTTCTGGCATAAAGTACATGTGATAATGAAGGTGTCCTCCCTCCCACTGGAGTATTCTCCGGCACAGTTATGCACCTGTCTGAGATACCTAAAAAGCGGTACTACAAGTCGGTTGCGATGCACATGGTCAACGCTGCTAGGATGTGCGTACCTGTTCACTAGCTGTCCACGTCGCCACTGACAATAAATTAATGGGTCCATAAGATTAACTGGATTGCGGAGATGGAGGAGCTGATCTATATCTCATTGGATAAAATCTCTAAATTCACTGCTACATGGGAAGCCTGAGGGGAGTCGATTAGGGGCCCTATAACCCCAGATTCTGAGGGTCAATCTGGTGTCACGCTAAAGGCGATACACACATTATTGTTCTTTATTATTTTTGTTCTCGTTCTATTGTTGGAGAGGGCAGTTGGTGATAGCCTCACCCCCTTTCCTTCGTTCTTATACGCTCATTCATTTAACGGCTTCTTCCCCTCCCTACCTAGTCCCCCCTCCCTCCCCTTTTTACCCCCCCTTTCTTTTTTCTTTTTTTTGGACCCCAGAGAGGTGAAGCAGGAGCTCTCCTAGTTTCTTATTAGATATTGTACATTTAGATTACACTTTTTGATGAACCATCATACATATATTTGATATTTATGATCAAGAGGATCTGACAAGGATCCTTAAACAAAATGGCTACCCCAAAGCACCCTCCCCATGTGGAGAGCATGTGGCCTGGTATGGTTAAGGAAGGGGGCACTCTCTCCTCCTCCCCTCTGTTCCTGCGGCCTGCCAGGTTGCGTGCCCGGATAAGGGTCCGGTATGGATTTTTGGGGGGGACCCCCACGCCATTTATTTTTACATTTTGGCGCGGGGTTCCCCTTAATATCCATACCAGACTTGAAGGGCCTGGTATGAAATTTGGGGGGATCCCCACACAATTTTTTTTTTAAATTTTGGGTCGGGGTTCCCTTTAATAGTCATACCAGACCCAAAGGGCCTGGTAAAGGACTGTGGGGGAATCCAATGCCATTTTTTTCAATGACTTTTATATAGTCGCGAGTACTTTTAAATTACCTTTTTTCCTTCAGAAATTTAATTTTGTGCGGGGACTGTAGTAAACACGGGAAACATGCACCACTTTACAGGCATATTACACCCCCCAGGTACGAAATTTAAAGGAATATTTCACTTTTATTGTTTCACTTTAAGCATTATTAAAGTCCCTGCTCCTGAAAAAAGGTCAGTTTTTAAAACTTTTTTTGCATTGATACATGTCTGCTGGGGCAGGACCCAGGTCCCCAACACACTTTTTATGACAATACCATGCATAAAAGCCTTTCAAATTAGAACTTATGATTTTTCCTATAGACTTTTAAAGGGTGTTCCGCGGCTTTCAAATTTGCCGCGAACACCCCAAATTGTTCACTATTCGGCGAACACGCAAACACCCGATGTTCGAGACGAAACTTACGTTCGACTCGAACATCGGGCTCATCCCTAGTTGCAAGTACTCTCCCAACCGACGCGCTTCCACTGGGAAATGGAGACCACATTGTTCCTCTTCTTCTTCAGCTAGAAATTCTTTAAGTTCCCTACTGTACATATTGTATGCCTCATCTTTATTGTAGGGGACTAATTCCTTATTTTATTGATCCCTTTTTTAGACCAACTAGTACAGCTGCTGCACTTACATAGTCTATTTGGCGCCAGAGGAAAACTATTTTAATGTGTGGGACTGCCAACATCCTGAACATAAAGAGAAGAGATATGCAATAAGTGCAGCAAGAGCTGCCCCCTTGGACTTTTTAGGCAGAAATGGGAGTAACAGAGTAGGTAAAAGGCAACAAAGTGCCACTTTTATTGAATACACAATATAATAAAATTTGTGAACATAAACAATAACATAAAAATATACAAAGTATACCAGTGAACCAATTAATACATAAATATATATATCAAACCCAAGGTGGATAATACAGGTACTGTCAAAGTCAAGCTGAGGTCAGTCCCTGAAAATTTATAGCATGTAACCCAACATGTTTTGGAAATGTATTGGTATGTATTTTCCTTAATCAGGGTAGGTTTACATTTAGGTGACTTTATGTTTATCTGAAACATAGGCATAGTTACATAGTGTTTGCACTATAGTACATAAGAACAGGTAGTTTTACATAATAAGCTATATAGTATTAGGCTTAAAGGTACTTACATAAAGGGTTCACTAAGAGAGCATGAGGAAATAATAAAAACAATTACAGGGGATCTACATTGGCTGAGAGAGTCCACATGGATAACATAGGTGAACATGCATGCAGCCCCAGACTAGCCACTGATTCACATCCACAAGAAACACCCTGATGGCTGTACCAGCAAAAGAGTAATAATGTCTAAAAGGCCAGAGAAAAATGAAAGGGAATAATTAAATGTATTAAGATTAGTACACAGACACAGCCAGTGTGCTGTGATAGCAAAACAGGGGCACATATTGCCCAGAGTTGCCTGTGCTCAAAAGTACATTACCTTTCACTATGCTGGGGAGAGTGCAGACATCACAGTGGCCGTGCTTGAACCGAGACATGCCAGCTGTGTGTGAGCACTATAAAGAAAAGTTTATAGAAACTGCAAGCAAGACAAAAGATTTAGAAAGTAGGGTAATCAAATGCGGCGTACACACGAAGGGACAATCCCGCGGGATTATCCGCTGGACTGAAGTCCAGCGGATAATCCCCTCGTGTGTGGGCGCCGGCGGACTTTTTGGCGCCAAAGTCCGGCGGACTTTTTGGCGCCAAAGTTTTAAGTTTGGTTTTAAAATTATCCGCTGGACTTGGCAGTCCGGCGGACAATCCCGCCGTTAGTAGGCAAGTCCGCGGGACTTTTGAAATGAACGGACTTGCCACTCATCGGCAAGTCCGTTCATTTAGCACGTGACTTCAGGTTACGTAGCTAGCGTAGGCAGTACATGCCGCCGCGCTAGCTCCGTGACCTGGCATGGATTTAAAGGGACTCCCCACGCCGAAAAAACGGCGTGGGGGTTCCCCCCAAATCCATGTCAGACCCTCATCCGAGCACGCAGCCTGGCAGGCCAGGAAAGGGGTGGGGACGAACGAGCGCCCCCCCCCCCCACCTGAGCCGTACCAGGCCGCGTGCCCTCAACATGGGGGGTGCCCTGGGGAAAGGGGGGCCGTGCGGCCCCCCCACCCCAAAGCACCTTGTCCCCATGTTGATGAGGACAAGGGCCTCTTCCCGACAACCCTGGCCATTGGTTGTCGGGGTCTGCGGGCGGGGGGCTTATCGGAATCTGGGAGCCCCCTTTTATAAGGGGGCCCCCAGATCCCGGCCCCCCACCCTATGTGAATGAGTATGGGGTACGATGTACCCCTACCCATTCACCTAAGGTGTAAAATGTAAAGTACAAAAACACACACACTTTTAAAAAAATATTTTATTGCACTGCTCCGGGGGTCTTCTTCCGTCTTGGGGGTCTTCTCGCCGGACTCCTCCGCTCTCTTCTGCTCTTTTACCTAGCTCTTTCACGAGCGGAGGAGTCCGGCTACCTTCTTCGTCGTCGCCGCCGTCGTCTGGGGGTCTCGATCCGCCTTCGGGGGTCTTCCGGGGGTCTCTTCTGTTCTTGCGGCGGTCGTCGTCTTCCGCGCCGCCGGCGCCTTCTTCTTCTTCTTGTCCTTCTTCTTGTTCTTCTTCTTCCGATGTTGACCCGATGCTCTCTCTGCCCGGAATGGCAGAGCCGCGCTGCGCTGGGACTTATATAGGGACATGGGACAGAGTCACATGCTCATGTCACATGGTGACCCCGCCCCCTTGTGTTGTCACAGTCCCGGAGGATGCTGGGACTGTGACATCGCAAGGGGGCGGGGTCACCATGTGACATGAACATGTGACCCTATATAAGTCCCAGCGCAGCGCGTCACTGGCATTCCGGGCAGAGAGAGCGTCGGGTCAACATCGGAAGAAGAAGAAGAACAAGAACAAGAAGAAGGACAAGAAGAAGAAGGCGGCGCCGGCGGCGCGGAAGACGACGGCCGCCGCAAGAACAGAAGAGACCCCCTGAAGACCCCCGAAGGCGGATCGAGACCCCCAGACGACGGCGGCGACGACGAAGAAGGTAGCCAGACTTCCCCCGCTCGGTAAAAGAGCTTGGTAAATGGCGGGGGAGTCCGGCGAGAAGACCCCCAAGACGGAAGAAGACCCCCGGAGCTGTGCAATAAACTATTTTTTCAAAATTGGGTGTTTTTTTACTTTACATATTACACCTTAGGTGAATGGGTAGGGGTACATCGTACCCCATACTCATTCACATAGGGTGGGGGGCCGGGATCTGGGGGCCCCCTTATAAAAGGGGGCTCTCAGATTCCGATAAGCCCCCGCCCGCAGACCCCGACAACCAATGGCCAGGGTTGTCGGGAAGAGGCCCTTGTCCTCATCAACATGGGGACAAGGTGCTTTGGGGTGGGGGGGCCGCACGGCCCCCCTTTCCCCAGGGCACCCCCCATGTTGAGGGCACGCGACCTGGTACGGCTCAGGAGGGGGGGGCGCTCGTTCGTCCCCACCCCTTTCCTGGCCTGCCAGGCTGCGTGCTCGGATGAGGGTCTGACATGGATTTGGGGGGAACCCTCACGCCGTTTTTCCGGCGTGGGGAGTCCCTTTAAATCCATGCCAGGTCACGGAGCTAGCGCGGTGGCATTTACTGCCTACGCTAGCTACGTAACCTGAAGTTACGTTCTAAATGAACGGACTGCTCCGTGTGTGGGCAAGTCCGTTCATTTTCAAAAGTCCCGCGGACTTTTGGCCGGCGGATTATCCGCCGGAGAAGTCCGTGCGTGTGTGGGCAAGTCCACACGCTCGGAAAGTCCAGCGGACCCAGCTGGAAAGTCCGGCGGGATTGTCCGCTGGACTAAGTCCGCCGGCAAAAGTCCGCACGTGTGTACGCGGCAAAAGTTAAACCTGCAGTGTCTTTGAAGTGTGTACTTCAGCTGAAGTATTGAATGAGCAGAGTGCAGCCCTCATGAACAAGTCTAGTGATGCCCTAACAAAGGACAAAGGCCCGAAGCCTGTAAGTAGAAATAGGACATGTGCCACTGTTACTTCCCATAAGGGGGAAGCTGAAGATTTGATTAGCTCAAATGGCCGAGTTGAGTCAGATACAAGGAAGGCAAGGCCTATGATCTCCAGGAGACACATGTGGATTGATTTACTTAAGGTGGGGGTCCCTAGAGAGGAAGTAGATGGGATTCCTACAACAGCATTGCTTAAGAAGTGGAAGCAAGTGGTTGGGAATGGTAGATTCAGTCACATTAAGTGTTTCTGTTGCCATAAAATGTGCCATGCTGTGAAGACTGGACAACAGCAGGCCTGTTTTCTTCCCAGGACAGTACGGAGAGACATGCAAGTTTATTTGCTACGTTGGAAGTCAATAATTTTGCAGTTAGGAATGGGCAGATAGAGAAATATGAGCAGTGAGCTATGTTTTTGGCACAGTTGGAAGGAATATATAATCTGCTTTGTCTCTTACTCTTTTCAGGTAATGAGTATCGAGAGGTGGAGCAGGCAGAGCAGATGACCATGCTAGATTGGAGGAGGCAGACCAGAACAGAGCCTGAGTAAGATGTGGATGATTTCCTGACGGTGGCTGAATTGGAGTGGACTTTCATCTGGGACAGTCTTTACACAAACTGCCAAAGACATTGTTAACCCTGCTCAAAAGTAATGTAGCAGCCTTCCAGGGACAACAAAACAAAATTCTGACCGCCCAGAAAATTCTGACTGCCCTTTCCTGGAAAAAAGGCTTCAAGAGATGTTGAAGTTTCCTATATTATGCTATAAAGTCAACAGGTGGTATGTGTTGGTATGGCTATTAATCAGTTTAAGAATAATATAGAGTTACATTTTTAAGAGCATATGTTTACAGAGGGTTTTCCCTTTTGCTTATATGTAAATAAACCAGTTATATAGGTTTTGGAGCTGAGACAGGAAGTTGGTATACAGGAAGTTGGTGGAAGGGGCTTGGGGTCTTTTGAAAGAAACATGTGGTCAGACAACAGATGTTATTGAAAGGACAATGAGGAAAGACATGGCTACCTGAAGCTGGAGAGTTTTGGAGAACTTTTGAAATGGGCTGAGCAAGGAACCATAAAGGACATTACATCTTAAACCCTAAGTTGAGTAACGGTTTTGTTTACTTAGTGCTTATATTTGTGGGTATATTTTTGTAAACTATGAGTTGTGTTGTATTGTGTATCCTACAGTTGTATGTGCAGCTTTTCTGTTTAGTAAAGCATTGATACACTACAGAAGTCTAAGCTTCCTTGGTTTTACCGCAATAACCGTAATAGAAAAACGTAAAGCATAACAGTCAATTTATAAGATATTTCTAACACATAGCATGTACATAGCAAAAATTACACCCTAAAAAAAATTTTAATACTCATCCTGAGTATGCGATACCACATGTGTGAGACTTTTTCACAGCCTGGCCACATACAGAGACCCAACATCCAAGTAGCACCTTCAGGTGTTCTGGGAGCACAAATTATACATCTAATTTCCTGACAATGGAAATGCCCACAAAATGACCCCACGAGACAGGTACTCAGGTACTCGGGTACTCTGAAAGGCTAGAGACAGATACTCGGGTACTCTGATTGGTTGCAGATAGATACGTGGCTACTCTATATCACGTACCTGGTGGAGACTGGAATGTGATAGAGGCCTCCCTTGCTCCTCCTGCCTACACTCCTGAAGGTGGGAACAGAAAGTGTAAAAGAAAGGAGTGGCACAAATGCCGGGTAGCTGGCTGGTGATGTCCTAACTGAAGGTGGGTAGAGCTGGCAGTCAAAGTCCTTGGAGCAGAAAGTAGAAGCAGCTTGGGACCAGAGCGTGGACAGGAGCGAAACCAGAAGAAGAGCAGTAGTTAGCAACAACCGGGCAGCAGGGTACCGAATCAGCAGGCAAAAGCAAGTCCAGAGGGCAGGCCAAGGTTGAGTAACAGCCGGGCAATGTGGTACCAAGTCAGCAGGCAGATCAAGTCCAATAAACAGGCTGAAGTCAGGATACCAGGTAACAGAATAAGAGGAGCAAGCAGAGGGGAAGTCCAAAGGCGAGCCGGGGTCATACACAAACAGGAGCAACAGATCAGGACTTGGTGGGTCAGGAAGGAGCTGAAAATCATCCATCACTTGTCTGCAGTGACAGAGCAGTTTAAATAGTACTTCATTTTCCCATCGCACACGTTCCTGGAAATGCTCTCAGTTTTGGGTGCTGTAGCAACAACCAGCTGGATACTGGTTCAAGTCACAAAGAAGAAATTTGCCAACACACCATGGAGCGACACAAAAAGCGTCCAAAAGGGTGATTTATTGCATGATCACAACACGGGGATAGTGCAATGTTTCGGAGCAACGCAGGGCCCCTTCGTCAGGCATGTGATATGTGAAGAGTGACAGTGTAAAATATTTAAAGATCCATCAACCAATCAGAAAGGAGAAAAAGAGGTAAAAAAATACAAAAAGACAAAAAAACTAAGCTCCTTCCACTCCCTTGAATGGTATAACGTCATAAATCCCGCCAAAACAGTTAAATATTTGCCATATAAGAACACAAATCCAGAGAGAAATGCAAAGTCAAAGTAGGGGTTAAAAAAACTCACAGAGTGATGAGCGTCACAAGGTAGACAGCGTTGCTGAGGGACATCTGCTGGCTGGCATCTGCATGTCTGTGACTCGGGAGAAGAGGTTCTGAGGCAGCTCACGGTGGGGGAACTAGCAAAGCAATAAATAGGCCACTGGGCGACAAGTGCTAATTGGTGTGTGTGCACATGCGCGCACGCGTGCACACATGCACACTCGTTCGCACACCAATGTGCACACTCGCACATATTCATGTGCGATAAACTGGCATTGCGGGCATTATGTTGGTCCTTTGCTCATGAATATTAGCACGTGTGCAATGTGTACAAGCATGAGCAGGTATCCAAACTGGCGTTTTAGTGGTGGAGATCTGGTTTACCTTACACTCTAATAGGCTGGAGACAGGTATTTGGTTACTCTGATGGGCTGGAGACAGGTATTCAGGAACTCTGATGGGCTTGAGACAGGTACTCGGGTACTCTGATGGGTTGGAGACAGGTACTAAGGTACTCTGATGGGCTGCAGATAGGTACTCGTATTGGCTGGAGACAGGTACTTAGGTAATCTGAGGGGCTGCAGATAGGTACTCAGGTACTCTGATGGGCTGAAGATAGGTACTCAGGTACGCTAATAGGTTAGAGACAGGTACTTGGGTACTCTGATAGGCTGGAGACAAGTACTCTGGAAATCTGATGGGCTGGAGACAGGTACTCAGGTACCCTGATGGGCTGGAGATAGGTACTCAGATAGGCTGGAGACAGGTACTTGGATACTCTGATGGGCTGCAGATAGGTACTCAGATGGGTTAGAGATAGGTTCTTGGGTACTCTGATGGGCTGCAGATAGGCATGAGCAGGTATCCGAACTGGCCTTTTAGTGGTGGAGGTCTGGTTTACCTTACACTCTAATAGGCTGGAGACAGGTATTTGGTTACTCTGATGGGCTGGAGACAGGTATTCAGGTACTCTGATGGGCTGAAGATAGGTACTCAGGTACGCTAATAGGTTAGAGACAGGTACTCGGGTACTCTGATAGGCTGGAGACAAGTACTCTGGAAATCTGATGGGCTGGAGACAGGTACACAGGTACCCTGATGGGCTGGAGATAGGTACTCAGATAGGCTGGAGACAGGTACTTGGATACTCTGATGGGCTGCAGATAGGTACTCAGATGGGTTAGAGATAGGTTATTGGGTACTCTGATGGGCTGCAGATAGGTACTTGGTTACTCTGTTTGGCTGGAGGTAGGTACTCGTGTACTCTTGGCTTGAGATAGGTACTTGGGTACTCTGGTGGGCTGCAGATAGGTACTTGGGTACTCTGATGAGCTGGACACAGCAACCTAGGGTTCTGTGATGGGCTGGAGACAGATACTCGGGTACTCCGAAGGGCTCGAGACAGGTACTCGTGTACTCTGATGGCCTAGAGACAGGTACTTAGATCGGCTTACAGACAGGTACTCTGATGGGCTTACAGACAGGTCCTTTTTATTTTGGGGGCAATTGGGGCACAGTAGCGGCGAGAGCAGAAAGACGTCATTTGACACCCCACCTGAGGGATGAGAGGTTCCCAACGACATCATTCTGTAATACGCCGGGTGGGAACTGGTTAAGCTTAAATGGTGCTTTCCTGACATTATTGATGCAAAAAGTGTAGGGATGCACAACTCTAGTCCTTCAAAACAAGAGTGACTTAATAAGATGTTTCAAGAGAATAGAGCCCCCTTGAAACAAGAAACCTGTGGCAGTGGTCTTGACACCAGCTTAAACTGGAACATAGGCAAGGAATAAAGATAAACAAACTGCATACTCAGTACGTGATTAAATGAGCTGCTGAAAGTGCCTAAAAACTGAGGGTTTAGTATCACTTTAAGGGTCTAGTATGGATTCTTAGGAGGACCCCACACATTATTTTTGCTTGCGATACCCGTTAAAATCCATACAAGGCATGGTATGAAAAGAGGGGGCACATAATTTTATTAATAATTAACTATCCTTCTCCCTTTGCTTACTTGGTCAAGGATTCCCAGCCATGTAAGTGAATGGGGCTGGGGAGGTCACTAACTGTTGTGCAAATGTAAATTGAATTCCCTAGATGAGACACTAGACTCCCTGGAAGGTCAATGCCATATTCCAGCTTCTCAGGCACCCCCAGCAGCTACGATCCTCCCTAATGTTCTTTCCCAGGACCAGCTCTACTCTCTCTGGGAAAAGTACCTCCAACAGGGCAGTGCGGACTTAGGCCTCATACAAATGCCCCACTCATTACAACAGAGCCCATGTAGCCTCTCCAGGCAGCAGAACCTAGTAGAAAAAAAAGAGCTAACTGAAGGACACCCCAAATATTTATGTCCTTCTCCAGCGTGCACCACTTGCAATAAACTTCCTAGGGTTCGACCAGGTAGACATAATTATTCAAAACCCTGATCATTGGATCCTACACTACCACCAGGGACACTCCCCAGAGGCAGGCAGAAGAGAACAATAACTAGGGCTTAGTAAAAAACAGATAACAGTCTTGTGGTCAGGGGCCACCAGCAGTATGTTGTCTAGATAATATTTCAATCTGAAGCCCTTGACTCTTAGTTGGGAAATATGGGGCATTGGGACCTTTGTGAACATTCTTGGAGCAGTGGAAACTCCAAAAGGTAGGCACATGAACTGAAAGTGGCATCCTAGGCCCACAAACCGCAGGAACCTCTGAAATCAGAGATGGATGGGAATGTGCAGGTATGTGTCTGAGAGATCAACCAACATCATCCATTTGCAATCTGAATGAAGGATTGTAGTGACTTCCTGCAAAAAGATGGAATCATAATGCATCTTTTAAGGAACATCTAAATTTGGAAACATTTTTAGGTTATTCAGAGATTTGGATACATGACAATAGTAATGCACTTCATTGAAGTTGAATTTAGTTTAGTTTAGTTTTGTTTATTCAATTTCTAATAAATTCCACATTTTCGGAATGATTTGAAAAAAAATTCCATGAAAAAACACTGTGGGGGTCCCCCCACCCATACCAGGCCCTTTAGGTCTAGTATGGATTTTAAGGAGAACCCCACCCCAAAATTGTAAATCCATACCCGACCCTTATTCAAACATACAGTGTGGCAGGCCAGGAAAGGGGGGTGATGAGCGAGCACCCCCCTTTCTGAACCATACCAGGCTATCAACATAGGAAGGAGATTGTGAAAGCGGTGAGGTGAGCAATAATCATAAGTCTTTGGTGCCAAGGAGTGATCCCATGCAGGAGACCATCTGGATCAGAAGAAAGGCCTGTTGGGTTAACCACTTAAGCCCCGGACCAATTTGCAGCCAAAGGACCAGGCCCCTTTTTGCGATTCGGCACTGCGTCGCTTTAACTGACAATTGCGCGGCCGTGCGACGTGGCTCCCAAACAAAATTGGCGTCCTTTTTTTTTGGTGGTATTTGATCGCCCCTGTGGTTTTTATTTTTTGCCCTATAAACAAATATAGAGCGACAATTTTGAAAAATATGCAAATTTTTTTACTTTTTGCTATAATAAATATCCCCAAAAATATATAAAAAAAAACATATTTTTTTCCTCAGTTTAGGCCGATACGTATTCTTCTACATATTTTTGGTTAAAAAAATCGCTATTAGCGATTATTGATTGGTTTGCGCAAAAGTTATAGCGTTTACAAAATAGGGGATAGTTTTATAGCATTTTTATTAATATTTTTTTTTTTTACTAGTAATGGCGGCGATCAGCGTTTTTTATTGTGACTGCGACATTATGGCGGACACATCAGACATTTTTGACACATTTTTGGGACCATTGTCATTTATACAGAAATCAGTGCTATTTAAATGCACTGATTCCTATGTAAATGACAGTGGCAGTGAAGGAGTTAACCACTAGGGGGCGGGGAGGAGTTAGTGTGACGTGTGTGTGTTTTTTTCACAGTAGGGGGCGTGGCTGACATCTGACGTCACTGACCGGCTTTCCCGATGACAGGGAACAGCCGATCAGTCACAGGCAGTGTAGGAAGCGCGGGGAGAGGTTTGTTTACACAGACCTCTCCCCGTTCTTCAGCTCTGTGACCCGTTCGCGGGACACCAGCGGCGATCGGGTCCGGTGGTCCCGCGGTCACGGAGCTCCCGAGCGGGTCGTGAGCGCAGCGGCGCGCGCGCGACCCCACGGCTAGGCAATTAAAGGGGACGTACCGGTACGTGCTTTTGCCTAGCCGTGCCATTCTGCAGACGTATATGTGCAGGAGGCGGTCGGGACGCGGTTAAAGCCACAAGCACATTTGATCCCTTGTAAAGAGGGATCAGTTGAAGTTGGTAAGCGAGCAATTTTGATTTTCACTGATTTATAAAGCCTCGTACACACAAGCGGACTTTCCCGCGGGATTGTCCGCCGGACTAGAGTCCGCCGGACATTCCGACTGTGTGTGGGGCTCCGGCGTAATTTTTCCTCCCAAATGTTCGGCGGACTAAGTTTTAAGTTTAGACTTAAAATTGTCTGCTGGACTCGGCAGTCCGGCGGACAATCCCGCCGTCTGTGTGCTAGTCCGCGGGACTTTTGAAATGAATGGACTTGCCTCACACTAGGAGTAAAGTCCGTTCATTTAGAACGTGACTCCAGGTAGACTGGACTAGCGAAGGTTGTCGGGGTCTGCGCCGGGGGGCTTATCGGAATCCGGGAGCCCCCTTTAATAATGGGGCCCCCAAATACTGGCCCCCCACCCTATGTGAATGAGTATGGGGTACGATGTACCCCTACCCATTCACCTGAGGAAAAAAGTGTAAATAAAACAACGACACAATTTTTTTTAAAATTTTATTGCACAGCTCTGGGGGTCTTCTTCCGTCTTGGGGGGTCTTCTCGCCGGACTGTGCAATAAAATATTTTAAAAAACGGTGTCGTTTTTAAGTCACTTTCGCCAAAACTCTGGCGGATTGTCCGCCGGAAAAGTCCGGGCGTGTGTGGGCAAGTCCACACGTTCGGAAAGTCCGGCGGACCTCCGCCGGAAAGTCCGGGTGTGTGTACACCGCATAAGGATCACTTTGATGGTGGACGATGTAGAGTGATACCAGGATCCATATATCACATTACTTGTGGACTATTTAACTATTTGAATCACAGTTGTTTTGTGTTTACATTTGTTTAGCACAACCTATATGTTTTTTATGTTTATTATTGTGCTTATACCTTACCTTTATTATTGTGCTTATTCACGCAATTTATAATTTGACCATTTAGCGTGGCTTCTTACAAGTTTTTTTTTTGTAGAAAATATAGCCTGCAAATACAAAGATCAAATATGGTTCTTGCTTTTAAGTATATATTTATAAACTGTACAAAGATACAAGATTTTTAAAACGTTGACACTTATTGCATAGATTGTTTACCTTCAAATGATCACACTGTCATATTTCTAAAAAATATTTAAAAGACTTGGAACAAAAGAATTGTACAAATAAACTTTTGTCATTTCACACTACTCTGATCCCACTTGTCTGTGCAAGAATTTCTGTCAGCGTCAATGACAAAATTAGCTTCAGCTCTGTGAAGCATACGTTGTGATTTTTGATTTAACTGTATTGTAAATTAAATATTGACATCCTTTCCAGGCATGTAATAGTACATTTAAACAGGACTAAAGATATAAGATCAAAAAGAGAGAAAAAGTATTATAAGATCAAAAAGAGAGAAAAAGTATTATTTAACTGGTTCGCGACCAGCTGCCGCAGTTTTACTGCAGCAGAATTGGACGGGTGGGCGAAACGACGTTACCTTACGTCAGGCGCACGGCCGCCTAGGGGGCATGTGATCACGCCCCCTAGATGGCGGCAGCGATCGGATTAATTTCAGAACCGATCAGTCTCCAAGCCCAGGCCAATGTTTTCTGGCCTGGACCTGCTGATCGGTTCTGATGAATGAAATGCTTCCCCTGCCTGTAAGTGTAAACACAGGCAGGGGAAGTAATGTCATCTCCCACTTTGGAATTCTTTTCCGTTCCAGAGAGAGAAGAGAAGACATCCAAACGTGAGTTGCACCAACACTACACTGTCACAGTACACATAGGCACACATTTCACCCCCCAATCACCTCCATCGCCCCCCCCCCCCTGTTAACCCCTTCACTCCCTGTAACTGTGTCAACCAGTGCAGAGTTCATATTTTTCTTTGATCACTGTACTGGTGTCATTTGTGACACTAATCTGGGGTACTTAGTAGTAGGCCCAGATAGGTCTTGGGACCCCCCTAAACCCTCCTAATAAAGGTATAACCACTTAATCAGCCCCTGTTACCAGTGATCACCGCATTAGTGTCACGGGTGAGGCTGGTTAGTTAGTTATTTTTTTATAGCATCAAGGCACCTGCCGTACATTACCTAATAAAAGGTTTAACCCCCTGATCACCCGGCGGGTGATATCAGTTAGGTTTTAGCATCAGTTAGGGTCTGCCTCACCCCAGGCAGCATCAAATTAGTGCCAGTATCGCTAACACCCAGGCATGCACCATACACCTCCCTTAGTAGTATAGTGTCTGAATGGATCGATCTATATTAGCGTCCCCAATAGTTTAGGGTTCCCAAAATTGCAGAATTAGGGGGATCAGCCCAGATACCTGCTAGTTTAGCCCCTCCGCCCAGCCCAACCAAGTGCAGTATCATCAATCACTGTCACTTACAAAATACTAAACACATAACTGCAGCATTCATAGAGTCAGACCTGATCCCTGCGAGCGCCAACAGTTTTTTTGGTAGCATTTGAAGGAGTTGTTGACAGTCAGGTGCTCTTTTTTCCTGTGAGTCTCACTAGTTGTACCAGTAAATTTAGAGGCCAAAATGTCTCATTGAAGGTACACTAGTGAAGAGGCCTACATGTTTCTGAGCATGACAGATGAGAGTGAAGAGGAAGATGGGAATTGTAAAAAGGGTCATTGAGCAGCCAAATCTTCCAGGGCTGAAGTGGTTAAACCACAGCATCCACGTGCTCATGACATAACAAAATTAAAATAACAAACATTATAGTTACCTGCTCTGTGCAATGGTTTTGCATGGAGCTGCCCTGAAACCTTCTTTTCTTCGGTCCCCCACCAGCACTCTTGGCTCCTCCTCTTTTTTGTGTGCCCCCCAAAGCAAGCCACTTGTTATGGGGGCACACCTGCTGGCTCGATCTTGAGCTGGGCTGTGTGACACAGCACAGTTCTACAATTCAGAAGAAAAAAAAACATATTGGGAATAGGGATGAGCTCGGTGTTCGAGTCAAACGCATGTTCGACTCGAACATCGCCATATTCGTGTGGCGCGAACAGCCCACAATGCACTGCGCCATCGCAGTGCATTGCTGGCTGATGATTGGCCAAGCATGCACTGTGACCCCGCATGCTTGGCCAATCACAGCGCCGGCAGCGAGGAGAGACATAATTGGCCAGAGGCAGGATGCCTATGGCCAATTATAGCTCAGGGGGGTTTAGTACATGCCCCACACTATATAAGGCCGCCAGCGCGGCGGCCTTGTGTAGTGTGTTGGCATGCAGGGAGAGAGCAGGATAGGCAGGGACAGTGTCATCTTTGCTTGTTAACCTAGCGCAGTTACAGTGGTTGTAGTGTGCCTCCTGCACAGTATACACCTGAAGCTACCCCTTATTGCTGGTGTTGTTCTGTTGTGTAACACAGGCATCTGCAGCAGTTACAGTGGGTGTAGTGTGCCTCCTGCACAGTATACACCTGAAGCTACCCCTTATTGCTGGTGTTGTTCTGTTAGTGTAAAACAGGCATCTGCAGCAGCTACAGTGGGTGTAGGTGCCTCCTGCACAGTATACACCCGAAGCTACCCCTTATTGCTGGTGTTGTTCTGTTGTGTAACACAGGCATCTGCAGCAGTTACAATGGGTGTAGTGTGCCTCCTGCACAGTATACACCCGAAGCTACCCCTTATTGCTGGTGTTGTTCTGTTGTGTAACACAGGCATTTGCAGCAGTTACAGTGGGTGCAGTGTGCCTCCTGCACAGTATACACCTAAAGCTAGCCATTATTGCTGGTGTTGTTCTGTTGTGTAACAGGCATCTGCAGCAGTTACAGTGGGTGTAGTGTGCCTCCTGCACAGTATACACCTGAAGCTACCCCTTATTGCTGGCGTTGTTCTGTTGTGTAACACAGGCATCTGCAGCAGTTACAGTGGGTGTAGTGTGCCTCCCGCACAGTATAAACCTGAAGCTACCCCTTATTGCTGGTGTTGTTCTGTTGTGTAACACAGGCATCCGCAGCAGTTACAGTGGGTGTAGTGTGCCTCCTGCACAGTATACACCTGAAGCTACCCCTTATTGCTGGTGTTGTTCTGTTGTGTAACACAGGCATCTGCAGCAGTTATAGTGGGTGCAGTGTGCCTCCTGCACAGTATACACCTGAAGCTACCCCTTATTGCTGGTGTTGTTCTGTTGTGTAACAGGCACCTGCAGCAGTTACAGTGGGTGTAGTGTGCCTCCTGCACAGTATACACCTGAAGCTACCCCTTATTGCTGGTGTTGTTCTGTTGTGTAACACAGGCATCTGCAGCAGTTACAGTAGGTGTAGTGTGCCTACTGCACAGTATAAACCTGAAGCTATCCCTTATTGCTGGTGTTGTTCTGTTGTGTAACACAGGCATCTGCAGCAGTTACAGTGGGTGTAGTGTGCCTCCTGCACAGTATACACCTGAAGCTACCCCTTATTGCTGGTGTTGTTCTGTTAGTGTAAAACAGGCATCTGCAGCAGCTACAGTGGGTGTAGGTGCCTCCTGCACAGTATACACCCAAAGCTACCCCTTATTGCTGGTGTTGTTCTGTTGTGTAACACAGGCATCTGCAGCAGTTACAATGGGTGTAGTGTGCCTCCTGCACAGTATACACCCAAAGCTACCCCTTATTGCTGGTGTTGTTCTGTTGTGTAACACAGGCTTTTGCAGCAGTTACAGTGGGTGCAGTGTGCCTCCTGCACAGTATACACCTAAAGCTAACCATTATTGCTGGTGTTGTTCTGTTGTGTAACAGGCATCTGCAGCAGTTACAGTGGGTGTAGTGTGCCTCCTGCACAGTATACACCTGAAGCTACCCCTTATTGCTGGTGTTGTTCTGTTGTGTAACACAGGCATCTGCAGCAGTTACAGTGGGTGTAGTGTGCCTCCCGCACAGTATAAACCTGAAGCTACCCCTTATTGCTGGTGTTGTTCTGTTGTGTAACACAGGCATCCGCAGCAGTTACAGTGGGTGTAGTGTGCCTCCTGCACAGTATACACCTGAAGCTACCCCTTATTGCTGGTGTTGTTCTGTTGTGTAACACAGGCATCTGCAGCAGTTATAGTGGGTGCAGTGTGCCTCCTGCACAGTATACACCTGAAGCTACCCCTTATTGCTGGTTTTGTTCTGTTGTGTAACAGGCACCTGCAGCAGTTACAGTGGGTGTAGTGTGCCTCCTGCAGAGTATACACCTGAAGCTACCCCTTATTGCTGGTGTTGTTCTGTTGTGTAACACAGGCATCTGCAGCAGTTACAGTAGGTGTAGTGTGCCTACTGCACAGTATAAACCTGAAGCTATCCCTTATTGCTGGTTTTGTTCTGTTGTGTAACACAGGCATCCTCAGCAGTTACGGTGGGTGTAGTGTGCCTCCTGCACAGTATACACCTGAAGCTACCCCTTAATGCTGGTGTTGTTCTGTTGTATAACACAAGCATCTGCAGCAGTTACAGTGGGTGAAGTGTGCCTCCTGCACAGTATACACCTGAAGCTACCTCTTATTGCTGGTGTTGTTCTGTTGTGTTACACAGGCATCTGCAGCAGATACAGTGGGTGTAGTGTGCCTCCTGCACAGTATACACCTGAAGCTACCCCTTGTTGCTGGTGTTGTTGTGTTGTGCAACACAGGCATCTTCAGCAGTTACAGTGGGTGTAGGTGCCTCCTGCACAGTATACACCTGAAGCTACCCCTTATTGCTGGTGTTGTTCTGTTGTGTAACAGGCACCTGCAGCAGTTACAGTGGGTGTAGTGTGCCTCCTGCACAGTATACACCTGAAGCTACCCCTTATTGCTGGTGTTGTTCTGTTGTGTAACACAGGCATCTGCAGCAGTTACAGTAGGTGTAGTGTGCCTACTGCACAGTATAAACCTGAAGCTATCCCTTATTGCTGGTTTTGTTCTGTTGTGTAACACAGGCATCCTCAGCAGTTACGGTGGGTGTAGTGTGCCTCCTGCACAGTATACACCTGAAGCTACCTCTTATTGCTGGTGTTGTTCTGTTGTGTAACACAGGCATCTGCAGCAGATACAGTGGGTGTAGTGTGCCTCCTGCACAGTATACACCTGAAGCTACCCCTTGTTGCTGGTGTTGTTGTGTTGTGCAACACAGGCATCTTCAGCAGTTACAGTGGGTGTAGGTGCCTCCTGTACAGTATACACCTGAAGCTACCCCTTATTGCTGGTGTTGTTCTGTTGTGTAACACAGGCACCTGCAGCAGTTACGGTGGGTGTAGTGTGCATCCTGCACCATATACACCTGAAACTACCCCTTATTGCTGGTTTTCCCACTCGCTGCAGGCCATTAGTATGTCTGGAAGGCCAACAAGGAGAGGCAGACAGTCATGAGCCAATAAAAGAGGGCAAGCAGGCTCTGTGTCTAGAGGCAACAGTGCTGGTCGTGGACGCGGTGCATCGTCATCAGCACGTGGCCATGGAACATGCTTGTCCTTATTTTCGGCAGCTGGACGTGTTGAGCTGGTGTGTTTGGGGGACAGAAGCCACACTGGAGCAGATATTTTGTCAGCTCTGCAGGGGCAGGTCGAGAGGTGGTTGACGCCACACCAGCTTAAGCCAGGAATAGTGGTTTGTGACAATGGCACCAACCTCCTCTCCGCCATCCGACAGGGATAACTGACCCATGTGCCCTGTGTGGCTCACGTCCTTAACCTGGTGGTTCAGCGGTTCTTGGGCAGGTTCCCGGGCTTACAGGATGTCCTGAGGCAGGCCAGGAAAGTCTGTGTGCATTTCCGCCGATCCTTATAATGCCAGTTGCTCGGCTGGCTGAGCTGCAAAAGGAGTTGAACCTGCCCAAGAACCGCCTTATATGTGACATGCCCACCAGGTGGAACTCAAAGTTGGCCATGCTGCAGCAGCTGCACATGCAGCAGAGGGCCATCAATGAGTACCTGTGCAACTACCGCACCAGGACAGGGTCAGGGGAGCTCGCTTTTATCACCACGCCAGTGGGGCATGATCAGGGATGCATGCACTGTCCTGTCACCATTTGAGGAGGCCACGAGGATGGTGAGCAGTGACAGTGCATGCATCAGTGACACCTCTTGTCCACCTGTTGGAGCATACGCTGCATGGAATAATGGACAGGGCACTTGAGGCAGAACAGAGGCAGGAAGAGGAGGACTTTCTTGCTTCTCAAGGCCTCCTTTATCCAGACAGTGTTCCTTCTGTCCCACCCATCACACAGGAAGAGGAGGAGGAGGATTGTGTCAGCATGGAGGTGGAGCCTGGAACTCAGAATCAGCAGCAGCAGTCTCTTAGGAATGATTTATAGTCCCAAGAAACCGGTGGACTTGTACGTGGCTGGGAGGAGGTGGCTGCGGTCATATTGTCCTTAGTGACCCAGAGGACTCTGGACAGAATGCCTCAGCTAACCTACGCTGCATGGC
Source organism: Lithobates sylvaticus (assembly GCA_028564925.1). Lineage (NCBI taxonomy): Eukaryota > Metazoa > Chordata > Amphibia > Anura > Ranidae > Lithobates > Lithobates sylvaticus. The sequence continues at coordinate 365,359,894 of CM053026.1, read as the reverse complement.
CTCCCTGATCCTGCAAAGCCTGCGGAAGGATCCTCGTATTCTTCGGATCAAGAAGAGGGACCATTACTGGCTGACCACTCTCCTTGATCTATGGTACAAGGGTAAGGTTGCGGACCTTATCTTGCCTGTACTGCATCCAGCGTTCTTTCGGAATGCACATTCAGTGCTGCTGGAGGCTTTGTAACCAATCACAGGGTGCGCCTGTCCACCGACTCGGTTGATCGACTGAACTTCATAAAGATGAATCAGTCTTGGATCACCACCAGCTACCAAGCACCTGAAGCTGATGTAACCGAATAATTTTTTTTGAAATGTCACATCCCTTCAAGACTGCCTATGCTGATGCTGAGTGACTGTCCTGTTATGTTGACTGACTATCCTCTTCCTCCTCAATGATCCTGCTGATAGCTTGGAAGAACATTTTTGGCACCAGTGGCTAAGGCCCAATTTTTTAGCCCCTGTATAACAGGGGCGTGTAATTACAATTTTTGATGCAATTCTTTGCAGCAGGGCTCATTCCTGCACTCCAACTAGAGTATCTGGGAGAGGTTGCAGTGTCATGGCACCAGCACCAGTGCCTAAGGCCCAATTTTTCAGCCCCTGTTTAACAGGTGCATGTAATTACAATTCTTGATACAATATGTCACAGCAGGGCCCGTTTCAGCGCCCACCGAGAGTAACTCTGAGGACTTACAGTGTTCTGGCACCACCACCACCACCAAAGGCCCAATTTTTTTACCACTGTTCAACAATGGCATGTAATTACAATTCTTGATATAATAGTTCACAGCAGGGCGCTCCAGCGCCCACCAAGAGTCATTTTGAGGGCTTACAGTGTTAACTTGTGGCAACACCAACACCTTAGGGCCAAATTTCTGCAGAGCATATAGGGCAGGCCCCTACTTTCAAACATCCAACTTACAAACGTCTCCTACTTGCAAACGGAAGGAGACAACAGGAAGTGAGATGAAAAAAGACAGACGGCGAAAAAAATTATACAGGGGTGATAACCCTTCCACATGTTTTCCAAAAAGCTTAAAAATAGATTTTTTGACTGGAGCTACACTTTAAAAATGTACCAGTTCAAAATTACAAACAGATTATACTTAACACAACAAACCTACACAGTCCCTGTCTTGTTTGCACCGCCTGTATACTGCTGTTCAGAGTATATAGGGCCTGGGGGCCCCACGCCTTTCCTTTTTTTAATTTGGGTACGGGGTTCCCCTTAATAACCGTACAAGACCCAAAGGGACTGGTAATGGGCAGGGGGGCTACCCATGCCATTTTTCTCAATAATTTTCATCCATATTGCCGGAACCAGACATTACATTAAAACCGCAAGCAGTTTTAAATCACTTTTTTACCGTTAAATGTCATTTTGTGCAGGGACTGTTCTAAACACGGGAAACACATGCCCCTTCACAGGCATACTATAGACACCCCCAGGCACGATATTTAAAGGGATATTTCACTTTTTTTTCGTCATTTAATCGTCATTAAAATCAGTGTTCCCGAAAAAACATACATTTTTTGCATTGATCCATGTCCCCTGGGGCAGGAGCCGGGTCCCCAAACCCTTTTTAGGACAATATCTTGCATATTAGCCTTTAGAATTAGCACTTTTGATTTTAAACGTTCGAGTCCCATAGACTTTAATGGGGTTCTAAAGTTCACACAAATTTTCGGTCCGTCCCGCAGGTTCTGGTGCGATCCAAAGCGGGAGGTGTTTGGCTCATCCCTAATTGGGAATATTTACAATGTCAGTGTAAAACCTTTGCTCTAAATTAGGGATGAGGTTCAAGGCAAATCCTGTGTGTTTGAGGTTTGTGGTAGGAATTTGCAAGACCACATTCATTGTAATATAAATGCACTGCTTGGTCTTTAGGCCTAAGTGAGCTAGCTTAAAAAGGCCAATAAGGAGGCTTTAGATTATCCCCCCCCCCCTCTCACTTTGAAAGGTTGAGGTCACAGCAGGGAAAACATAGGGAGTGCAGCTGACAAACTGCATAGAAAGAGATTAGTGTAGGGCATTTAGGCAATGGTAGGTCTCCTAAATTAGATGCAAACCCTTAATGGTATGTAGGTATCAAAATGCTGTGCATCTTAGAGAACTGGGGAGTGGAGAAGAAAAGGATTTTTAAATGTTTTCACCCTTTGTTACATCCAGTGCCTGGACGGGGTCATCCAGCACCCAGAAAAAAGATGTAGAATCGTACCCCCCCCTCCTTCCCAACTGCTAACTCATGACATAGAAGGGGGATGTGATATGCCAATTGCCCACCACTGATCTGAAGTGTACACATAGTGCGGTGCTCATCATGTTTCCCACCACCTCCAATTGAGGGAGCCATGACCATGCCCCCCCCCCCCCCCTCCTTGTCTTGGCTCTGGTTACATCCTAATACAGATTGTGTCCTACAGCCTATTTACAGCCTTTTCATGTCCACAGGCACTAAAGTAATAATAAGCCGCATGTGTTTTTTTCACAGGCCTTTTTATAAATGGTGAAAACAATGGAATATGTCTTGGCAATGTACATCAACATGGACGCTATGGGAAATAGCTTGATGTTGTGATAGCTTGTGATGGGGTTATTTACAGGAAATTGTGGAAGCTGTGGTTTGGGACAGTGAAATGTAGTTCTGTTTTTTTTTCTTTTAGGTCTTTTAGCTTGCCATATAAACTGTCATATATATTAAGTAAAAGAAGCATAAAGCTCATTTACAATCACATGATGTATCAAAGCAGAGAATGTTTGGGGGGGGGGGGGGTTATATAAGCATGCAAAACTAATTAAGATGCATGTTCACACCTTGTGATAGCAATAAAGTTAGGTAGAAAAAAAGTGTAAAAAATGGAATCTATAATAATAAAAAAAATGTAAAGCACCCCTGTCCCCCCGTGCTCTCACATAAATGCAATCAGGGCTAGAGTTCTCAAATAGCAGGAAGCATAGGTTTTGCTGATTGAAGGGCTGTTGCTCTGATTCAGGCATCTGACCAGGGCATGTCAGACCTCTTCAGAAAGACCACTGCTTTCATCTAAAGAGCAAGGGTCCTTCTCTATGGCATGCTGGCAGTGGACAGGCACTCTGATTTTTTTAATTGCAGTCAAGAGTCCCATGGGTTTAAACCATAGATGGGTTATGAGTATGTACTGTATACAGATACTGTATTGTACTGTTACCCACATCTCTGTGATGTCATCCTACTTTTTGTACTAGTTATCTTACTTTCTTTTAGGTTGCAAAATACAAATGTTTTTACATGTAATCAGGTTCTGTGTATGTAATTAGTTGCTATTGGTGGGAGATTGTTTTAGCAGTGTTTTAGTAGAGTAACCAGCTATGCTTACATTTTTGCAGTCTGAAGTATTAATGATTGTTGTATGGTATAATATGTATCTCTGCGCTTGCCTGGTGAATAAATAGGGCTAATGGAATACTGCGGCAAAGCACTGATAGGAACTATCGGATCCCAAGGAATTACGGTAAGGTAAAGAGGTAGTGCTGCGCTGTATAATAAAGCTGTAGAAACTAAGGTATATTAAATAGGTATGCACACAAGTAAGTGCCGATTATGCAGAAGATATAGGATGGTGTGAATTTTTGTGCATAAATCACATAAAATCGCATAAACGTGACATAGCTTAAAATTGCATCAAATTGCATGAAATCGCATAAAACATCATATTCAAAAGATAAATCCGTGAAAGGTGTGAATTTTTTGTGCATAAATCAAATAAAATCGCATGGACGTGACATAGCTTAAAATTGCATAAAATCGCATGAAATCGCATAAAACATCATATTCAAAGAATAAATCCGTGAGAAGTGTGCAGAGGTGTATCAAGTGAGAATGATGTGGGTAAATCACATAAAATCATATAAAAATGACGTCTCTTATAATTGCATAGAAACGCATAAAAATCGCATAAAGTTGCATCAAGCGTCACATTAAAATAAGGTGAATCTGTGATGGCCGTGCATAAAGTGCTGCGGTCAAGTACAAGTGGTTAAAAAATATGACACATAAAAGAGTCGCAATAAAAATTGCATCGGTGCATAAAACCAACTAGGTGGATAAGGATGTGTGAAAGGTAAGCATAGCCAAAAAAATTGAATACAATCGATAAATAAGTAATGCAAAAGTGCAAGAACAGTCCGTGGGGGTGAGCCCTTTCCTAGTATGGGCAAAGTGAGGTTTGCTATGGCGCTGGTGACAAATCCTGGTGGGGTATAAAGGTATCGGTGCTGGTGGTTATTGTGACCAGTAGCTCGTACCTCGCTTCCGGTATCTAGTGTCCCTTTGCGCAATCCAGCAATGATGCTCGTTTATCCCATGCAACTTTGAGCAACATAAATGTGAGTTTACTGTACTTTACTTGTATTGAATAAAACTTTTTAAAAACGTACTACACTATCGAGACCCTTCCTCTCCTTATCCATTTTTGCGAGACACATACACCTGAACTAGAGCGTACACCCCAGTAAAAGAGACGCCCAAACACCTGGATTTAAAGGGAGCCGCCCGCCATAGGACACAGAAGCCCCATTGAGAACCAGCTAACACATATACACGCTGTTACCTTACAGCGGTAAGGTAAGGGTACATCCATTACTATATTCCACGGAAGATCAGGAACCACCTGCAGCTACTGGTCACAATAACCACCAGCACCGATACCGTTATACCCCACCAGGATTTGTCACCAGCGCCATAGCAAACCTCACTTTGCCCATACTAGGAAAGGGCTCACCCCCACGGACTGTTCTTGCACTTTTGCATTACTTATTTATCGATTGTATTCAATTTTTTTGGCTATGCTTACCTTTCACACATCCTTATCCACCTAGTTGGTTTTATGCACCGATGCAATTTTTATTGCGACTCTTTTATGTGTCATATTTTTTAACCACTTGTACTTGACCGCAGCACTTTATGCACGGCCATCACAGATTCACCTTATTTTAATGTGACGCTTGATGCAACTTTATGCGATTTTTATGCGTTTCTATGCAATTATAAGAGACGTCATTTTTATATGATTTTATGTGATTTACCCACATCATTCTCACTTGATACACCTCTGCACACTTCTCACGGATTTATTCTTTGAATATGATGTTTTATGCGATTTCATGCGATTTTATGCAATTTTAAGCTATGTCACGTCCATGCGATTTTATGTGATTTATGCACAAAAAATTCACACCTTTCACGGATTTATCTTTTGAATATGATGTTTTATGCGATTTCATGCAATTTGATGCAATTTTAAGCTATGTCACGTTTATGCGATTTTATGTGATTTATGCACAAAAATTCACACCATCCTCTATCTTCTGCATAATCGGCACTTACTTGTGTGCATACCTATTTAATATACCTTCGTTTCTACAGCTTTATTATACAGCGCAGCACTACCTCTTTACCTTACCCTATTAATGATTGTTACTTTGTGTGCAAGATGTGTTAAAGTGGTTCTAAAGGCAGAAGTTTTTATTTTTTATTTTTATGCATTAAGATAAAAAAAAATTCTGTGTGCCCCCCTCAGCCCCCTAATACTTACCTGGGCCCATCTCAATCCAGCAATGTTGCACAAGAAGCTCGGCTGTCTGAAATTCTCCCTCTTCATTGGCTGAGACAGCAGCAGACACCATTGGCTCCAGCTGCTGTCAATCAAAGTCAGTGAGCCAATGAGGAGATAGAGGGGGTGGAGACGGGCCACAGCTCTATTTCTGAATGAACACACAAGCTGCGGCTCGACTCATGTGCTCCCATAGCAAGCTGCTTGCTGTGGGGGCACTTGGCAGAGGGGAGGGGCCAGAAGCGCTGGCGAGGGACTCAAGAAGAGGAGGAACTGGGCTGCACTGTGCAAAACCACTGCACAGAACAGAGAAGTATAACATGTTTGTTCCTTACAAACAAAAAAAACAAGACTTTAGTATCACTTTAACAATGGAGTTTTATCTGAGGAGAAGCTGTGTGCCGGTTTCTTCTTCAAATGGATTACTATGGTCACATAGAGAGGGATATGTACCATGCACTGTGAAGGTGAAGTGTAGGGCTTAATGGGAAGAGGAGTGATGTACTTTCAGTCGTTTGCAAACACAAATATCAATTTTGGATAAAATTACTCTTTTACTGTGTCCTTTGGCCTCCTGTAAAAAGCTAAATTGAATACCTTTTTAGACCACCCTTTTAAAAAATATACTGTATAAATGTTACATACGACTTGCTATAAATATAAGTTTAAATACCAATTCGTTTAATCTAAATACATTATTAAACATTCCAATAAAATAAGGTTGCACAGCTTTAGCATGTTTGCTATATATTCACGGCATTTTCAAATTTGTTAATACCTCATGGTGCGATTCGTGTTTCATCACAGTCACTTAATGCTGGTAGCTGACAGCTCATCTATTTTCTCTGCATCTTTGATGTTTTAAATTTATTTAAATAACCTAAACAGGGAGAAAAAAACAAAAGAGGAAATTAAACAATTCTATAGACCATTGGGTTTCCAAACCTTCATTTGTCATCATTTATTCTCCCTTGACAGTTTTGACGGCTGCATTTGCTTTGAAATTTGCCAAATCGAAACTGTAGATTTGAAAAGTTCAAAAACCACCCAGAAGCTAGATCTGCTGAACTATGCATTTAAAAGAACAACTAAATTAAAAACAGTTTTAAATACACACATGTGCACATAAGCACGCAAATTTATCAACAAGAAAACAAACAACAAAAAGAAAAAACGGCGTGCATTAATAAAGAATTGTGCATAGGACATTTTTTCATAAGAAAAAAGTATGCTCCTCAGCTTCATCTAGTAGCCACAATGTGGTAATGAATTAGTTTGTTTGGGTAAAATGACGGTATAAGTAGCAGATTGACATAGGTTTGGGTTAAAGTGTTACTAAACCTAAAAACATTTTTTACCTTAATGCATTGCTTGTATTAAAGTAAACAACATTTTCAATTTCCCTGTGCCCCCCTTTCCTGTGTAAAGAGATCAGCGTTGTGCACGGCTGCATCTATTCTGACCTTACTTCCTCTTCACACGCCATTGGCTCTTGCTACTGTCAATCAAATGCATTAATGAGGAAGAGGGGAGGCGGGCCTAAATCCCGCTGTGTAAGTCTATGGAGACACACAGGTCAGGAGTGCACGGACAATGTTTGTCCCCTTTAGCAAGTGGCTGGCTATGGTGGGCATGAAAAGAAGAGGAGGAGCCAAGATTGCAACCGGGGACCCCAGAACCCCAATACCACTGCACAGAGCAGGTAAGTACAGGGCTCAAGTCCTGCGGGAACGCATGGGAACGGAGTTCCTGTACTTTTTCCACAACAGGAACTCAGTTTCCATTAGAAGCTGTGTCCTGCAAGACTTTGAAGTATGCAAGCTTTGTGGCAGGTGCTACACCAGCAACCGCCGACACAGCTCGCAATAGTAAGTGACGCACACCAGGGGTGGACTGACCATTCAGGCTTTGCCAGTAGGGGCCCCATGACAGCTTCCTCTTCAATCTACCTGTCAATCACAGCTAGCTGACGGGTAGATAAGGTCCCTGCTGCTAAGAGATTGTGTTTAGTCAGACCTCTCATGATGCGCTCCTCCCCGCCGGCCCCTCCTGATTTTCTGTCACCTCATACTCTCCCCCCAGTCTCCTGCATACTTGCTCTGTGTGTCCCGCTGAATCCCCCCCTCCTCTATCTTCAGTGCAATATGATGAGAGAACCCAGAGGAGGAGCACAGCTATTCTGCTCACAGGACATGCAGGGAGAGAGGTGAGCTGAGGGAGGAACATCAGTTTGGGGTGGTAAGCTGAGCACAATACCTGGCAAAGTTTAATGCCAGGAGGGAAGTTTATGTAGAAATATGTGAAGGGTTGGAATAGCAGCGAGTGTATGTTGGAGCCCTGCAGAGTTTGCAGCCCCCCCAAGCTAACATACATCTCCTAAGCAGGAACACATAACTATCTCCCCAAGCATTCTGTCCAGATAATGTGCAGTTAATTCATGACCTTTCCGTTTAACCCTGTGTTATCCAAACTCTGTTCAGTGAAAAGTGTAAACTCACCACATAAACACTTTATATACAAAATAACATTCCCCAATAAAGATCAGAACATGATGTTCACATTTGCATGGAAGCACAATTGAATGAATGCTGATTATTCAGAGAATTACCGTATTTATGTTTATTGAGGATTTTTTTTTTTTATGTACTAACAGTTAAGCTTCATACACACAATACGAAAATTGGATGAAAAATACCACTTTTGAAGCATTCGTGCATATGAGCGTATCATTTTTTTTTTTTTGGTGGGGGAGTGGATCTTGTGTGGGAGTTCCCACACTTTTTTCCCCAGGACTTGACCCCTGGGTAAGTATAACATGTTTGTTATTTAAAAAAAAAATATGATGATGTTAGTAACACTTTAAAGCCCAAATGCAATGGTCCATATGGTACTGTACCTCCACAGTTGTAATGAGTTTACAGTTGTAATGAGTTGGCCAAAAGGGTAGCTAAAAGTGTTGCTCAATTTTCTAGGGGAGTATGCATTGGGGAAATGGATGTAGAGTGAGCACTTAGTTGAGAGAGAGGAATGCTATTCGGGAGGGGGAAGGTTATATTCAGAGGTCACGCGTATTTTGTATTTTTAATAAAGTGACCTTTAGGAAAAGTCTGTGTAGAATTTTGGTCTTATGAAAGAATATAAGACAGTAGAAGATACACTGTGAGCACAACAAGATCTTAAGTATATGCCAATATTTTGGACCATGTTTCAGTCAACTTTTAAATACTTATACATTTAGGGGGCTTACAAATAGTGATGCTATCCCAAATGAATAGAAAGTATAGTCAAGGCAAATAGAGTAAAATTACCAAGGCAATAATAGTGTGTCATCAAAGTCTGGAGGTAAACACTGCTTAACCAAAGGAAGCCAGAGTTTCTCAAATTGACCAATTCAATCTCTTTTGATTGCTTCCATTTTAGCATGAATAGGAACTTTATTAGTTCTGTGTATGGTTACAGCTAGAAATAAATATTGAGTTTTCCATGCCTTAGCAATGGTTTAGTTTGCAGCTGTTAGGAGCTGTAAACAAATGAGAAACTGATTATGTGTGATATCATTATATTTCAGGTTTAATAGGGCTATAGCAGGATTGTCTGTATATGTGTATCATAGATTTTGGAGTCAAAAACTGCCTTCCAGAATTGTTGCCAGACTCTGAACAGCCTCAAAAACAAGCTCCAAAGTAATCAGAATCATGTTTCTATTTTCTAGCGGGGACCAAATACCCACGGGTTGGCACCTTTAAGTTAGCTTCCACACCAACAATATTAGAAGAAGCAGACTTAGTGGCGGACCATATGCTGGACAATTCAGTAGCATTAAATGAGTGATTAAGGTCTAGTTCTCATTAGGAGACATATGAGGGAGGATCAGTGTTAGTACTAGCTAAAATTTTCTTATAGAGAAATGAAACAAGTCCTCTAGCATTAGGGTCAGAAATACATATGCGTTCAAAACCCGACATCTGGGATAGTTGAGAATTGGAATTGAGATAAGGCTGGAACAAATTTTTGATTTGCAAATATCCAAAGTTCCAGAGTCCAAATGTATCACAAACAGTAGGAAAATATGATATGGAGGAGGCAGATACCAAATTATATAAATGGGATAAATTAGCTGTATTCCATGCCTTGAAAGAATTAGGAGTGATCCAGGCAGGGTAAAAAGCGGGATTTTTAACAAAAGAAAGGAGCTGTAAATGATGAGATTGAAGGCCAAGAAAAGTTTTGAATCTGTCATGGAAAAAAATGTTTTGTGATAGGATTGGGAATAAAAGTATGATCAGTTCGTCTTAACCTTCTCTCTGTGCCTGGGGCCCTACCCACTAATACTGGTCCTTTATTATGGTCTCGCAGCAGGACTCTTTCACGTGTTCTGCAGAGGGCCCCCTTCCTGCAGAACCATGGTGGTGAAAAGCAAGATTTATGTCACCAGCACACCAGGGAAAGGCATATAAGGGTCCAATATAATGGATGAACTACCAGGGTTGCAGAGGTTGCACTTGCAACCAGGCCCTGGTGTTTTACCACTGTGGGGGTTCCCAACTTCCTCTTGCTGTCCTGCCCCTGCTATTGACAGTGCCGGTCCAGCATCTTTGTCTTCATAGCAGCAAATTAGGATCCATCATCGGTTACATTATGGGGCTGATGGGTGCGTGTGCGGGAGGGCTGGCACTACTGGTTGTAGACAGCTGAGCTCTTTGCAGTCACCTAGCAGTGGTGACGCTACATAGTCTTCTCTGTTGACATGCCAATTGGAATACAATCTGGGCGATGCTCCCTATTGGATCTAATATGTGGACATAAACAAAGTATTTATTAAAATCAAAAGTACAATCACATTTACAGTATCTCACAAAAGTGAGTACACCCCTCCCATTTTTTTTTCCCACAAACATTTTTTTTAATGTATGCAGGTACTACACAAAGAAGCAGATTCCATGAATCCTTAACAATTACAGACAGAGCAATAACTTTCTGGGCAGGGCCCAATAGGAACTGGAAACAGTAAAGAGAACAAAAGCGTGCACACGCACAGACAAAGTGTGTCAAAATCTTTCTCAGGTCCTCTCGATCTTGAGCCTAAGCATGTTAGTTAATAGAGTTTAAACCAGCAGCAAAATAGGAAAGCTCCTGTTTAAGCTTCTCTGGTATGAGAGAGGAGAAAGAAAGAAAAAAAGGGGGGGAGAGGGGGTAGGAGCATCAGGGATGGTCCCTCAGAGAATGAGCCGAAGAAAGGAAGGACGAGGGGGTGAGATTATCACCAGCTGCCCTCTCCGTTGTCTATTTTGGGGGACCATCCATGTGGATCACCGTTAGCGTGGTACTGAGTTAGCCTTTAATAAGTTCCAGGTAAAACTGAGGAGCCTTAAAGGATGTCCAGGCACCCCAAATCACAGTAAAAGTAGAGATTTTATCTAGTGACGTATAGATCAGCTCCTCCATCTCCGCAATCCAATTAATCCGGGGGATCCATTCAGACAGAGTCGGTGCCGATCACCAATGAATTGGTACGCACATCCTAGCTGCATTAATCATGGGTAATGCGATCAATTTATAGTATTGCTTTTTAGGTATCTCAGATAAGTGTAATGCCCTGTACACACGGTTGGAAATTCCGATGGAAAAGGTCAGATCGGATAATATTGTCGGAAACTCTGATCGTGTGTGGGCTCAATCGGGCTTTTTTCTGTCGGAATTTCCGGCAGAAAAAATTAGAGAGCAGGACCTCAAATTTTCCGACAACAAAATCCGCACCCAACGTCGGACGCATGTGCCCTATGGACGCATATGCGTTCCTCCAGGTTTCCACACTCGCGCACTATGTGGGCGGGGGACTGGCGCCGGCTGGCCGGGTCTTTCTATACCCGTTCGGCGGCGCTTTTCGCCCCTCCCTCTTGTGTGTGGCGTGACGCTGGTGGGGGGGTCTCTATGGTGGCGCCTATAAGGGCGTAGCCTCGGCTGTCTTGGCTCTCGAGGCTCCCATTACACCGGATACCACGCTTTCTTGGGGACTGTCAGTCTCTTCAGCTGTTCTTTGATTCACTCCACATACCAGGTACTATTCACCTCCTTCCCACCTTCCTCACCCATCCCACCCCTCACTCTCCCCACAACTTTTCACTTTCTCTACACTGGCAGCTGGTCCTCTCTTCTTCCTTTCCAGTTCTCACTTGTACTTATTCTCGGGCCACCCCAGTTTTGGCTGCACTCACCCCTCTCACATTGTCCATACTCTTCCCCTTCCCTCACCACCACTATAATTTTTTCGTTCCCCCATCTACTTTGCCTATTTCTTTGGCATTTTTCTTGTCCTGCCTTTTCAGCTCTCACCCATACTCCCCCCACAGGTTTGCCTCGTGGGTCCATGCCAACCTTGGACAGCGCCTTGTGGGTTGCCCCTTTGATCCGTCCACCTCAGCTCTCGGGGGGTGATTCCTCCGAGCGGCCGGCGATGCCCGGCAATCAGCCACCATCACACGAACCCTGGTATGTAAGCATATACCCTGTGTGGGGTCCCTTCTATTACCCCACCTCTGTTTCATGCTTGCAATCAAAGGACTATTCTTACTCAAACTTTTTTATTCTAGATATCACACGCGCTTGCTCCTGACGAGTGGCGTTCCAGCCACGAAACGCATAGAGCTACCAAATGTCATGTGTTCTACCTATCTTACCCAAGTTTATACAGCTGTTATATCAAAAACTACCCCACAGGATATTGAGGCCACCTGTTATGCAGGCATTACCCTATGCTCTATGATTTTATATCAATTCCAATCTGGTGTACTGTGGATTATTATGATGTTCATATTATCATGTATCTATGTTGCTACCATATTTATTGCGAGTATTGTTCACCATTTGTAACTGTCATTACTATTATATGCATGTTATATTCTATATGAACTCAATAAATCTTCCCAATTATTCACCAATTTATTCTATTGCAATTACGCACATCATTTAAAGTCCCACCCTCGTTGCTCTCTCCATTTTTTTTTCCAATTAGTTTTTATTGAAATAAGCAAACAATAATACAAAGAAAGGTGTAATAGTTTGCAAAGATTTACATACATAAGAATAAGAACAAAACATGAGTCCTGAGATAGATGAGTCTAAACTGTAATAAGCGATATATACATAGTCATAGCAAACGATCAGTGTAGCCTTAATGGGGTCTCCCTCAGGAGATCCTGAGATTATTATGCTGTGTTATCAGAGGTATATAACTTACTTGTGCCCTCTCGGCAAGAGAGGTATGACTTTAATACTTTCAGTCAACTATGAGTTTACAGACATAGGGGGTGTAGACTTATGTCTCATTGGGGTTACGTAAATGTATACACGTAGAGGAAAAATAAAAGGGATAAAAGAGAAAAGAGAGGGGGGGGGAGGGGGAGGGGAGGAGGGGAGAAGGTGGAGGTAAGGTGGTGATGACCCGGTCCGCGTTTAACAAGTGTATGAGCTCTCTCTCTATTTTTGAACAAAATCCGATCAGACTTTTTCCGATCGTTTGTAGAGAATTCCAATCGGACAAAGTGCCACACATGCTCAGATCAAATTACGAGACCAAAGCTATTGGCTACTAGCAGCAACGTAGTCCCGTCACAATGAACAAACGTCATCACGTTCCGAACGATCTGATTTTCCGACAACTTTGTCCAACTGTATGTATGCAACACTAGTTTCGGACAAAATCCGTCGGAAAAAATCCAATGGATTTTGTTGTCGGAATGTCTGACCGTGTGTACGGGGGCTAAGAGATACTGTGCCGGAGTATACTCAAATGGGAGAGAGGATACCTTTGTTATCACCTCATGTACTTTACACCAGTAAGGTTGCAATGACAGGCAACTCCACCAAATATGAATGAATGAAGTCCGTCTCCCTACCACATCTCCAGCATTGCACCAGCACAGTAGGTGAATATTTGTGTATTATGTCTGGTGTTCTATACCAGCGTGTCCTCAATTTATAGCCGTTCTCTTGAACTGAAACGTTTAAAGAACCCTTGTGGAGATAGAAATTGATCCTGTCCCAATTTCCCTCCTCTATATATATATATATATATATATATATATATATATATATATATATATATCCTATATCCCTGCCAAGCACCGACTCCCAGTATGCATGCTCCGAGCGTAAACTTTCTGGTGCTTTTTCGTGAAGTGAGGCATGAAGTGCTGAGATAACATGCCTCTGTGGGGGTGCGCTTGAACACAGTGACTCCAGTATTGTAGGGTTCCTGGTGAAACCTCCTCTATGTGCTGGATCGTCTAGGAAGTGCTTAAGCTGGATATAGGACCAAAACAGAAACAAGCCCATATTGGAAAGTTCTGCAAGTTCAGTTTGGCGTAGGAAATGGCCTCTACAGAAGAAATGCTTAGCTAGCATCTCAGCGTGTGGCCATTCAGTCTCCACAAAGGTTCTTTCTAATCCCAGAGGAAAGTCCGGGTTGTTACAAACTGGGGTAATTGGGCATATTTTTGCAGAAACTGCATGTTTGGCACAAGCCCTACTTAAGGCCTTAAGGGTGGGGCTGATAAGTGGGTGTGCCAAGGTCGGGGGAGCTATATGTTCCCTAGTTATCCACAGTAAGTATCATAAGTCAGCGTTCAAGACCAGGTTCTCCAGGCCCACCCAGTCCTTACAGTGGCTAGGTATCTTCCATTCGACTATGCAGGCTAGATGGGCTGCCCAATAGTATCGCTGCATGTCTGGAAGGCCAATGCCTCCACCTCCTTTCGGTAGTGTCAACTTAGCCCAGCTAAAGCCCCATACACACGCTCGGACAATCCGCGGACCAGGTCGGTCGGATTTTGTCCGTCGTACTTTGTCCGATGTTGGTGTTGCGTACACACGGTCGGACTACGTTGTCGGAATATCCGGTCTGCAAGAACGTTGTGACGTAAGTCGTCGTCCACGAGACTAGAAAAGGCAAGTTCAGCACCACGTCAGGTACCCGTTGGGCTCCTTCTGCTGATCCCGTGTTTATCGAGAGTTAGTCGAAGTTTGGTGACTTAAGATTCGCGCTTCTCAGTTTTCTGACTCAGATCGTTACTGCTCTTCAGTTTGTGCTTTTCGTGCGTATCTGTTTATTAGTGCGTGTAGTCAGTTCGCATTTGTTGGTCATTGCGGCCTATATCTTGATATAGGACGCTTTGATTTGCACTGCTTATTGTCTGCTCGTTTCTGCTATTCAGTTCGTTGTTTCAGGCCTTGCTGTTTATCGGTGCTTTCTGTTTGTCCGTTCTGACCAGCCGACCTTTTGTGACCTTGTGAGCGATGTTTCCCGTGCGTACTCGTCACCGAGTTCGTGCTGTACGCGGAATTGGTGTCGAGCTTTTAGCTTTGAGTCAAGACCCGTCCATGAACAGAGTGACGAGGAGTATGTGGACCAAGAATTGGTTGCTTCAGCGTGACCAGTTCTCGCACATGCCTTTGCTTCGTGAGATCCGTGAGAATAATCCTGATGATTTCAGGAACTTTCTCAGGATGACGGACCCCGATTTTCACCGTCTTTTGGCTTTGCTGACCCCCTTTATCAGCCGGCAGGATACCTGCATGAGACAAGCCATTACTCCGGAGCAGAGGCTTGTTGCCACATTGAGGTACTTGGCGACAGGGAGAAGTCTTCAGGATTTGAAGTTCTCTTCAGGTATCTCTCCCCAGGCCCTGGGAATCATTATTCCAGAGACCTGTTCTGCCATCATTCAGGTCCTGCAGGAGGACTATATTAAGGTAACATTTCTACTTGACTCTTCCCTTCTATGTATGCTCTGTTTGCTAATGTCTTGTATTTTTGACCTCCTTCCCTAATTACCATGATTGCAATATGCTCTAATATGCTGTGCCCCTTTTCTCCTTCATGCATTTTTCCCTTCACTTACCTCCCCAGCATGCTCTTCTGCCCCAATAGACACCTATGGCCTAGTCACTTAGGCAATGTATTTTGTCTGCTGCATAGTATTGTTTGCCCCCAAACACCCCCTAAAATATGCACAAATGTTTGCTGTGTGGTTTACTTCATGTAGAGCCCCTTTTTTATTTGTTTTTGGTGGGGGGGGGGGGCAAACTCATTATGAACCCCCTCCCCCAACTGCTCTGTCAGATGGTACCTATCCTCTATCTGCTGCCTTTCCCAAGGTCAATACAAACTATATACCTACCTCTTTATAGTGGGCATCTTTACGGATGAATTCTGCAAAGCATGTAGTGCAAGGGGCTGCCTCCATACTTTCCATTTCCTCTTTTTTTGTCTTCTTTCCTCCTATTAGCTTGCTTGTTAATTTCATAATGTCACAATGTGCTTGCCTTTTTTTGTGGGTGGGGGGGGGGGTTAATGTTATTTTATCTTTCCTGGGGGCTGCCAATAGTGTTAAGTACAGAGGGTCTGGCCAAACTAGCACACATTATTGAGCCATTTGCCAATCAATGAAGTGCAGAGGGTTACCTGTAACCCCCCCCCCCAAAACCCTAGTTATTGCCAATGGCCCATCAGAAGTGGGGGGATTGATGGGGGGTGAGTCATCTGTGAAGGGGAGCCTCTACTTTTCTGTGCAAATACTTTCCAGCCTCCAATTTTATACAATGCTCTTGTTCCAAGATGTTGATTGTCTAATCTGCTTGCAATGTTTAAGTGCAAAGTGACTAATTTTTTTTTCTTGTTTCACTCCACAGTTCCCTTCCACGCCACAGGAATGGCAGACTGTGGCCTCCCACTTTGCCAGCCGTTGGGACTTTCCTAACTGCGGAGGGGCAATTGATGGGAAACACGTCCGCATCGTCCCACCGCCCAACTCGGGGTCCTACTATTATAATTATAAAGGGTTTAATAGTGTAGTGATGTTGGCGGTGGTGTCGGCAACATACAAGTTTATGTATGTGGACGTGGGGATGAACGGCCGGATCTCGGATGGTGGTGCCATTACGCACACAGAGTTCTACTGGCGTCTCCAAAGTGGCAGTCTGTGCTTGCCACCTCCAGAGGAGAATGCCGAAGGACTCCCCTTCGTCTTTGTCGCAGATGAAGCGTTTGCGTTGACTCCCCATGTGATGAGGCCGTTCCCGATGAGGACCCTCACCCCGGACCAGAGGGTCTTCAACTACAGGCTGTCCAGAGCCAGAAGAGTGGTGGAGAACACTTTTGGCATCCTGGCCAGCCGCTTCCGCCTGTTCCTGACGGCATTTAACTTGGCGAAATACAAACTGAACCACATAGTTCTTGCCTGTTGCATATTGCACAACTTCCTCAAAAGACATAACAGGAACTATGTGGTGCCCGTTGGCCCAGATGTGGAGGGCCCTCCAAATGCAGACCTCACAGCCCTTCAAGGGGCACGTCCAGGCTTGCCCCTCTAAATGCCCGCGTGGTCCGTGAGCAATATATGGAGTACTTTGTGGGTACGGGGGCCATTGCTCTGCCTGACGATGTGTGAGAGGCATTTTTTAATAAATCTGATATTTTAACCAACCTCTGATTTCTTGTCATTTCAGTCTTCTTTTTAGCTTATTTTACTTTGACATTTTTTCCCTTTGCCTTCGACAGTGGGAATGCACTTTCTGGGCAAAAGGAGGTAACAGTCTCTTCTTCCCAAAAAGATTATTCTCATGTTGTGTGTTTGCTACCTAATCTTTGGTCTAGAGAAGGTTTGTCCTGCATAACTGACAGCCAAAATACTCCTTTTCATCACCAGGTCTGACATGTGTGTATTCAGAAAAATGTGTTTTCGTGCAAAGCACTGTGGGTGTCATTTACATAAGTCAAATCCGCTATGCTCTACAAGTGCATTGAAAAAGTTCCCTGGGAAAGGAATTTGCAGTGCCAAGTGGATTTGCCTTTAGTAAATAACACCCATTGCCCCCCATATCCTTTACATTTTACATACATAATGCATTGTGTTTTTTAAATAAGGAAGCCACACATTTAGAAAAATAAAAAAGTTTACTTGGAAAACATTCACAAGTGCGTTTACAATCTTCACGCCAAAACTGACAACATCTTGGTTATTTACAACATTGTTTACAAACATTCCGCAATTGGTAAAACCAGGCATGGAGCTAACCAGAACCTATGAACTAGGAAAGTTCAACTTTGTAAAGTGAAGACAAGATCAGACATGACTATATTTTCAAAGTGTGTTTGATCTTGCCTTCATCACATGGGGGGGTCACCCCCGAAAAGTTGAAATTTGGAACATGCACACAATTTGGGTCTGAAAATGGTCATTAGATGGTAAAACACATGCCTAGAAGCTTCAAAAGTGCCATTTTCCATCATGGGGATGAATGGACGTTTTTTGGGGGTGCAACCCCTTCACCACAACCACTTTCGTAGTTCGTAAAGTGTTTGCACCCCAAAAAAACGTTGCCATTCATCCACCATGATGGGAGCTAGCACATGTGGACACAATGTGTGCATGTTCCAAATTTCACACAGTTTTTAAGTTGCAAATGTGTTCAGAAGCTGGCACAAATGTGTGTTAATTACTTGGTGCGTTTTCATATTTTTCCTAAAACATCAATGATGTTCTTTAATTTTTGTTGAACATCATTGATGTTTTGCTTTATGTAATCTAGATCTCTATTGCAGACCATTATCTCTCCGATGAGTACGTGGGCACTCTCTGTGGTAAAGTGCGATTTTTCTTCCACAACATCCACGTCACCTAAAAAACCACAAACAAACAAAAATGGGGTGTTGGAAATGAGGCAGCCATACATGGATTAGCTTACCAGTAGCTGTGTTCTCACACACTCACCTGTTGTGGTGACAATTTCTCCAAGTTCGATGATCTCTCCTTCCTCCTCCTCCTCCTCCTCTGCTTCTGCTCTTTCCCCTTTTTTGGGAGGTGTTGGTTTGGGGGTTTCCGCAGACGGCCCAAGTTTTCTCTCCCCTATGAGAATGTACAAAAGGAAGATTTAGCAAGACTATCTATTGAGGGCAGAAATAGGAAATGACAAACATTGCTTGAAAGTGACGGACACTATTTTAGTTTGGCCAGTTACAAATGGCAACAACATGAATGTAGTCACTTTGTAAAGGTGCTAAACTGACTAGCTTTTTGGTAGAAGTTTGTGTGATGGAGACCCCCCTCTAGTATCCACTGGAGCACATGTGTGGAAAAGCCTAATAAAAAGTGGGTTTGGGTGTCCCAGCACTAGTGCTCTAGAGTCCAGATGGGTAAACAGCTACTGGGTGACCTCTCCTTTACATTGAATAAATTGGCTTGACATTCTTGATGACATTTCTAGTGAGAACAAACTTCCTTTCCCCAAAAAAAACACCAAACCACGTATTATAAGTGTCCGAACGTTCGAGGTTGCGTACGATCGAATGGACACACACACGACCATGACAGTGGCAGAAAGATCGAGGCTGAGTACGATCGAATGCACAGACGAACATGAAAGTGGCCATTTTGGAATGTACAACTTTGTAAAAATCAAACCACATGGAGCAGTATGCAAGCAAGAAATCAAACACAAAACACAACTACTTACTTTTTTGAAGAATTCGCTTGATCTTTCTGTACTGATCGGCCTCCCTCAGTTTCAGGTCTGACCAGCGTTTCCTCAGTTGCTCCTTGGATCGTTGTACCCCAAAATGATTGTACAGCCTTCTCACAACTTTAGACATGATCTTGGCCTTGCGGACATTGGGGTTGAGGTAAGGCCCATACTTCCCATCATAGTCGCTCCTCTTTAATATGTCCACCATCTCCAACATTTCTCCAAATGACATATTTGAGGCCTTGAAGTTCAGGCTCCGGGATCGGGACGTTTGTGCCTCCGGACTTTCCTCGTCCACCTCCTCGTTGGGGGGATATTTGGGGCGCACCTGCTGTGTCCCCGCCATGTGCTCTCCCCACTGCGCCGTAAAGAGAAGGGGTGGGGAATAGACGAGAAAGATCGTCAGGGGCGGGCGGAGTTTGACGCATGCGCACTGTATATAAAACGTCACACGCCTGTGTCATAGCCACGATCTGGGAGACGAGGGGAGAGAAAGCTCACGCATGAGACGATCGCTACAAACGAAGGTACAATTTGACGTTGGTACATAACTAGCCTAGACTGATTAGAACTTGAGGCTTCTTTATGGATAAGATTAGGAGAGTTTAGGCTGACATTATTTATATTGTTTTGTGTGGCGTTGTGTCTTGCAGAGGTGATGGAGGCCTTCTACGACGTGAGCTTTCTACCCCTCTTCATTGATAAATACCGGCAATTCCCCCTCTTATGGCAGGCGAAACACAGGGATTATAGCAACAGACCAAAGAGGTACGCAGCCCTGCTGAAACTTGTGGCATTTGTAAAGCCTACCCTGCCCATGGCAACCGTGGCAAACTTAAAAGTGAAGATCAACAACATGAAGAGTACCTATTTCCGGGAGCGCAATAAGGTCCGGAAGTCCCAAGCATCTGGAGCTGCAGCAGCTGATGTCCATGTCCCCACGCTCTGGTACTATGAGAGGCTCCACTTTCTCAAAGACCAGGCTACTGTCAGGAAGTCACTCTCGACTCTTCCTTGCACGCGTCCTTCCACGCACGCCACCCCTGATGAGGCTTCCGAGGACCAACCTGGGCCTTCCAGTATGGAATATGTGCAGGTGCCCAGCTTGTTCCAGGTATAGTAGTTTTGTAACCAGTTTGGGGAATAATGAATGATGTTCAGTTAATTCAGGATCCCCAATTGCTTATTTCCTAACGTGATTGACATATCAACAGACAGTGGTGTGGGAGACATTTTTGGGAAGAATCTAAACTGCAGGGCTGAGAATTGTATGGTTTTGTATTTGAAAACATTTTGCAACAGTCACTAGATGAGAATTGTGTGTGTTTGATGAACAAATAACTGAAACTATGTCCCTTTTTCATACACAGGAAGACCTCGGCCAGGAGGTGGCTGTGGAAGGTGGCAGTCAGGAGGAGGCAGGGGGTAGTGGCAGCCAAGAGGGGGGTAGGCGTAGGAGCCTGACTGTCTCCCAAGTCTCTCCCCTCCGCCTTCCCTACAGAAGGGCGAAAAACATGGGGGAGGTGGGAGAGTCAGCGCTCCAGCTGATCAGAGATGCCTCAGCCTCCCTCTATGCCACACCCACCTACGAGGAGGCCTTTGCCTCCTTGGTTACCAGTAAATTTACGGGTATGGAGGCGGGGCAACGCAGCATGTGTGAGGAGGTCATCCTCAAAATACTAAATGAGGGGATGGCTGGGGAGATGACTCCCCTCACACATGTTTGCGAGAGTGACCTTGCTCCGCCTCCTCCTCCTCCTTCTGCCACCCCACCAGCACCAGCACCACGGCGTGGAAGGAAGCGTACAAGGAAGACAAGAGAGTGACCTTGATTCAGTCTGGTCTGAGAGAAGATGGAGCCTCTCGTAGGACCAGAGCCTGGGGACCTAGATGGCATCTGCTGCAGTTCCGGATGTTTTGGACTTCAGGACCAGATTGCGCTCCTTATTATTTAGATAGGTACTCTTCATGCCCCCAATTGTTTAAGTCTGTAAAATGATGGTTGCCATGGGTGTCCAAGGCTTTGCAAATTCCCCAAGTTTCACCATGGCTGCGTTCCTCTTTGGTTTGTTGCTGAGACCTAAATAAATGTTTTTTTTGATTTGAAATAATCATTGACTATTGTGTTTTACTTTTCTACAATGACAGTTTTTCTTTGAGTAGGCAGGTACATTTCACTAATCCTAAAGTAGAATTAACAAGGGGCACCAACAACCAACAAACTCCTAGTAAATTTAAGCAAGAAATACAAATGTTAATAATGTGGTTTTGCTAAGTTGAGACATACCTCCAAAAAACAAAAAAATTCTCCTTCAAATATGTATTCCCCAAAAAAAAAAAAAAAAAAAAATCATGGTAAAAAAATAACAAAGATTGTATTACGATCTGAGTAAAAATAAACATGTAGTGTATAAATGCTGCAAAGTAATAAAGAAGTAAGTTTGTGAGAAGTGCGGGTGAATAGGAGCAGCTAAAACATGTCATTCTTGTTGCATTGTAAAGAAAAAGAGAATGCGCTGCATTAAAGACATTTTAACATTGCAGCGTGACGAATGTGCTGTGTCGATTAGGAAAGGTAGTTTTACCTGACCGAGCGCTTCCGTCACAGAATTTCTTCTGAGCATGCGTAGCACTTTGTCCGTCGGACAAGCGTACACACGCTCGGATTTGGTGTGATCGGACCGTGTTGACGGCAAATCTTTCCAGCAGGAGATAAGACTTTGTCCGTCGGACAAACCGACGAACACTGTCCTGTCCGATGGTGCATACACACGGTCTGATTTTTCAACAACCTTGTCCGATTGGACAAAATCCATGAAAAAGTCCGACCGTGTGTATGGGGCTTTATTCTCACAGTTTTCTTATGCCATATGAAGGCACGACAGATGGATTTGTACATGCCAAAGAAGGAGGTAGGCAGGTGAATTGGTAAGGTTTGAATGTTATATAGAAGGCGTGAGAGGAATATCATTTTGAAGATGGACGATCGCCCAAACGAGGAGATATTCGATATTCGTCCCATTTCTGAGTGTCCTGTCTTATCTTTTGTAATTCCGTCAGATAGTTCCTGCTGTATAGTTGCGATAGGTCAGCAGGTAATTGAATACCTAGGTACTGGATGGCATCCCACTTCCATTTAAAGGGGAAGTTAAGTTGGCACTGGTTGACTGAATCTGGGGGCAAGGAGATATTCAATGCAAATGATTTAGTATAATTGATCTTAAGGTTTGAAATTAATACATTTTTCATTTAGATTTTCAATTTGTGCCAGCGGCAGTGCTCAATTTTACACAGTGTATAGTGAACTAAATACCAAATTTCTTTAAATAAAGTACATCCAATCACCCATTTTCTATTATCTAATACATTTGTGTAAAAAAGTCCCCCCCCCCATCATGTCTGGGAGGCCATATAATATAATAAGGGGGCATTCACATCAATACAGATATTTTATGTATTGGTAAATGTTAACTCCCATTGTTTAAATGAATTATCCTATAGCTATTTTCTCTGATGAGGCGAATGTGAGGGAATTTT
Source organism: Lithobates sylvaticus (assembly GCA_028564925.1). Lineage (NCBI taxonomy): Eukaryota > Metazoa > Chordata > Amphibia > Anura > Ranidae > Lithobates > Lithobates sylvaticus. Next base: position 365,337,244 of record CM053026.1, on the reverse strand, counting down.
ACATTTGCTCCACGAAAGGCAAGTAAACTATTACATACATATTACAAATATTATGGGTATTAACAGTTACACTTGCATGAATGTTGAGACATTTGAATAGCATTTTTTTAAATATATAAATAGATCCTTAAGTAACAGTGTGCATGAACCTTTGTTACAAACTCATAAATAAAAATAATGAAATAGTAGTTTAACAAATTTATTCAATTGAAAAAGTAATAAAATATCTTCCACATTATTAATCTCAATTTGAACACCTTTCTCATGGAGAAGGGTAACATTACCCACAGAATTCTATCCACTTTCTTTATTAGCACATTAACTATTGTAAAACACAAAATATTATTTTAAATGACTTTGCACTAAGAATGAAAATGTAATATTTTTGCTAAAATTCCTATGGAATTCATTACTGCAATAAAAACAAATAATTGTTTTGTTCAGCAAGCACTCAGCCACAATTTTGACACTTTTACTAAAAACTGTTGCATTATGGTGAATATTACATTCGCCCCACAAAAAGCAAGTAAACTATTACACTCATATTACAAACATTATAGGTATTATCTATTACACTTGCATGAATGTTAAGACATTTGCATAGCAAATATTATTGTCCTCAATTTGAAAACCTTTCTCATAGACAAGGGTGACATAAGCCACAAAATGCTATCACTTTCTTTATTACCACATTTTCTAATGTAAAACACACATTTTTTTATTTTAAATGATTTAGCATTACTGAGAAAAATATATGGGATCCACTAAGATTGAAAATGTAATATCGTTGCTAAGATGCCCAAGTAATACTTTCTGTAATAAAAACAAAACATATTCAGCAGTTCAGTACTGAACTGCAATTTTGACACTTTTACTAAAAACGAATACATTGTAGTCTGTGCAATTGCGTGTATTTCATAGCTGGTCAATGAAACTGCATAGTATATAATAAGGAGACATTCACAACAAGATGAAAAGACATATAAATAATAGATACTGTATGTAGCTAGCAAGCTATACAGACTGGTTAAAAGACATAAGACATAAATTATTTCAATTAAATGGTTTTAAACCTTCAATCCCCTCCCTTTACTGCTTTGCATTTTTTCTCTATTGAATTGCTTTTTGTTTTACTGACTACCTGGTACAGAGAAATGCTGATTGCTGAAGTCCTGTGTTCCCAGTCCCAGGCACCAGTGAAGTTCTTGTGCAAATGTAATCCTTCAAGAAGTGACGGTTTTAAAAGACTTAAAGCGACTCTGTCACTTTGCTTATTCTGTATGATGTTCTCTTACTGTAATTACAGTTTTGTAAATCAGTGTCAGTGGACCAGGGAGTGAGAGGAAATCTCACCGACAGGAGTTTGTATGCTTATTTACTCTATACAAAACTACAAACATTTTTTTTTTTTGCTTGACAAACACTTTATCATAAAGTATGCTTAAGTCAAGGACAGATAGCAGGAGAGGTGACAGCACAGTCATTACACTATTAGGGATAATTGCTGTGGATTGAAATTGCTAGGGAAGAACAGCCGTACAGGCAATCAACCTTAAATCTGTACAAATATTTTTTAACCCCTTCCCGACCAGCCGCCGCAGTTATACTGCGGCAGGTTGGCTCCCCTTGGCGAAACTACATTACTGTGCATCGGTTTGCCTTTTGACCATGCCGGGACCGATATAAGTGCACTGGGCACCCACGATTGCTCGTGACAGAGAGCAAGAACCGGGATCTGTGTGTGTAAACACACAGATCCTGGGTTCTCTCAGGGGAGAGGAAAGAGATTTTGTGTTCATAACAAGTATGAAAACCACTCTCTCTCCTTCCCTAGTCAGTCCCCTCCCCTCCTACAGTTTGAACACACATAGGGAACACAGTTAACCCTTGATCGCCCCTAGTGTTAACCCCTTCCCTGCCAGTGACATTTACACAGTAATCAGTGCATTTTTATAGCACTGATCGCTGCATAGTTGTCAATGGTCCCAAAAATGTGTCAAAAGTGTCCAATTTGTACGCCGCAATATCGCAGTCCTGATAAAGATCACAGATCACTGCCATTACTAGTAAAAATAAATAATAATAAACATGTCATAAATCTATTCCCTATGTTGTAGATGCTATAACTTTTGCGCAAACAATCAATATACGCTTATTGCTTTTTTTTACCAAAAATATGTAGAAGAAAACTGAGGAAAACATATTTTTTTTTAAATTTGGGATATTTATTATAGCAAAAAGTAAAAGATTGTGGTTTTTTTTTTTCAAAATTGTCGCTCTTTTTTTGTTTATAAAGCAAAAAAAAAACGCATGGGTGATCAAATGCCACCAAAATAAAGCTCTATTTGTGGGGAAAAAAGGACATCAATTTTGTTTGGGTACAGCATCGCATGACCGCGCAATTGTCAGTTAAATCAATGCAGTGCCGTATCACAAAAAATGGCCTGGTCATTGAGCAGCCAAATCTTCCAGGGCTGAAGTGGTTAAACAAAAGAGGCATTTGTAATTTTTAAAAGAGAACTATGGCCTTTATTTTGCAGCATCATACTTAGCTATGTGGATGCAGCATCCATCCAATGCTGAATCTGTCCCTTGCCAGCTCTACTGAGAACCAAGCAATCAAACACCACCAATCGCTCTGTTCTCAGAACTCTGTCAGTCACTGGTCTCCGCTCTGCCCCCCCCTCGCTCACTGGAGTGCTGGGCTGTGGAGGGGGCATGGGTGGCCATCTCATGCTCTCAGTGGCTCGCTGAGAGGCAGAGCCGAGTTCTGGCTCAGGCATATGGACAGATCCTGATTTCATTGTCACGTTCTTGCCCGAGCTTGGGCCAGCTCTGTGTCATCAGCCAACAGCGGGCTTCAGCCTGCTGTCAGCTGAAAACAGGTCATAGGAGTGCAGAACAAACTGCACTCATGTGATCCACAGAAGAAGTACAGCCAACAAGCTTTAGCTATACTTCTAATTTAATTGTTGCATGCTTTGTGTATTTCAGTAACTGTACTAGTGTACTGTATCTACGAAGAAAAGTAGGGAGAAATACTGTGCCAAACCAGCCTGGTATTAGCTGCTAGCACAACAATTAGACACAATTGTATGAGAGAAATAAAAATAAATAGTGCAGCGCTATAAAATTAAATGTCTCTGCTTCACATGAAGCTATGCAGGCAATGTAATCCCGCTAGCAGACAATGTGTAGCAGAAAATAATGAAAAGACACTCTTCCAGTGAATTTAATATTGGAGCATGTCAAATGACATGACCAATGATAACAATCTCTAAAGGTAAGTGATTAGAACCTAAAAAGGTGTATTTATATAAACAGGATGATTATGTGAACACACCAAAACTTGAGTATATCACCAGACCCTCATCCATATAGTAAATAAATCTGTAAGAATCTCCCCTGAAAACAAGAGAGACAATTTACAAATAAAAAATGAATAAAACATAAATGTATAGATTGCATGCGATTCACCAGAAATCGCATAGAGACAGACTTATATTAAGCTAAGTGCATTATTCTTTTGATAAAAAAGAAATTTTCATGCAAAAAAACACTCATATAAGCAAATAAAGTTCAACAATATCATCTGAATGGGTTCTATTATATGTAAAACTAAATAGTCCCAAGTTTATAGAGCCGCTCTAGGCAATATTTCATGCAACAGTCCTGTGAGACTAGTATCTTATTAACTTTAAAAATATAGTGTAAGGTTAACCCAAAACATATACGTGACTAATGTCCATATTTCTGGTAAAGTCCATAGACTCATAAACCTTAAGATGTAAAACTGTGCAAATGGCATTAGAAGAGAAATGGTGGAGATGCTTGTAGTTTCTGAATAATCATGGGTTTAGATGAATTCAATTATATCTACAGGGATTCTTCCCAAACACTCATGTGATGGTAATGATAAAGGTACTCTTACCAGAGCAGATGGACTCACAAACCTTTCAGCAGGTGAGTCAAAAGAGCTTGGGCCGGAATCACCGGACTTACAGGGGCTGTATTTCAGTCGACTTTGTCCTCTGTATCCTCTGGAAGATCTTTCTAGGTTTAAGGAACCCCTTTACTCACCAGGACCCAATCGTGGGAAGTCAGAGAGTAGGAAAGGTTCCAAGGTGTCCGATTTTCTCTTTGGTCTTCACCATAAATAGCTCAAGAAGGAAAGGAGGAAAAACGAGAGGCAACTCCTCATAGTGTAAATCCAAGTTGGAAAAAAGTTTTTTATTCGCAAAAATTCTTCTGATCCAAACAAGGGTATATAAAATATATATAAAAAATCTTTAAAAGTAAGCGCAAGGATCATAGGTGGCTCAGGCAAGCATTTATCCCCTGTACCTACGTACAACTCTGTTGATTGGTTTAGGTGGGCCAAAAGAAGTGCTAGTATTAGGCAAGACAAAAACTCTTAAGTAGCACATTTTTCCCTTGTTTAGAACAATACCACAGCAAAATTTCATTTCTAGAGGAAAAAATGTAATTCAAAACCACTCGCGGCTGTAATATATTGTCGGGTCCCGGCAATATAGATGAAAATCATTGAAAAAAACGGTCCCCCCAGTTCATTACCAGGCCCTTCGGGTCTTGTATGGATATTAAGGGGAACCCCACACCCACATAAAAAAAAGGGTGTGGGGGCCCCCCAGGCACTATATTCTCTGAACAGCAGTATATATACTATATGGCCTGCCCTATATACTCTGCAGAAAATTCGGCCTTAGGTGTTAGTGGTACCAGAACACTGTAAGCCCTCACAGTTACTCTTGGTGAGCGCAGGAACTGGCCCTGCAGTGAAATAATTATATCAAGAATTGTAATTACATGCCCCTGTTAAACAGGGTCAGAAAACTGGGCCAGGGGCAGAAAAATTGGGCATTTGGTGGAGGTGGTGGTGGTATCAGAACACTGTAAGCCCTCACAGTAACGCTTGTTGGGTGCAGGAACGGGCACTGCTATGAAATATTATATCAAGAATTGTAATTACATGCCCCTGTTAAACAGGGTCAGAAAACTGGGCCTGTGGTGGTGGTGCCACAACACTGTAACCCTCACAGATACTCTTGTTGGGCGCAGGAACGGGCCCTTTGTTGAAATATTATATCAAAAATTGTAATTTAAACAGGGGCAGAAAAATTGGGCCTTTGGTGGTGGTGGTGGTGGTGCCCTAAACCAAAAATATTGTTGGAAGCTAGCATCATCAAGATTGAGGATAAATAGGATAGTCAGCAAATCCCACATCCATAGAAAATTCAATCAGTTACATCAGCATCAGGTGCTTGATAGCTGCTGATCCAAGACTGATTCATTTTTATGAATGTGAGCCTATCAACGGAGTCTGTGTACAGGCGCACTCTATGATACATTACAAACCCTCCAGCAGCACTGAATGTGAGTTCAGAAAGAACGCTGGATGCAGGACAGGCCAGTAGCTCAATGCACATTGAGCAAGTTCTGGCCAGTGGTCCATCCTCAAGACCCAGTAACCCAGTGGATGCTCTGTTGGAAAGGTCTCCAAGTCTGCTCTTGCCCTTAGATATTCCTGCAGCATGTAATGCAGACGCTGGCAATGGTTGCTTGAACCAATCAGACCTTGCTGCTGAGGACTGAAAAATATTTAAAAGGCATCGGTCAGCCGGCCACCTTCTCCACCGCTCTTCCTCTCACTGAACGAAGCCTCAGTAACACGTTGTCCAGCACCAGGAAATTGTAACCCCCCAGGGTCAGGAAATGCATTGCACAAACTTTTCTTCAATGTCTCCTGAAGAAGTTTCATCCTCTGCTCCTTCTGCGAAGGCAGGATGGGTTCTGCAACCTTACCCTTGTAACGTGGATCAAGATGGATTGACAGCCAGTAATAATCCCTCTCCTTGATACCACAAATCCTAGGATCCTTTTGCACGCTTTGCAGAATCAGGGAGGCCATGCAGCATAACTTTGCAGAGGCATTCGATTCTGAGTCCTCTGGGTCACTAAGGATCACATGATTCGTAACAACCTCCTCCCAGCCACGTACAACTCCTTGGGTTTCTGGGGACTGAAAACCATCCCTTGAAGACTGCTGCTCAGTGTTATCCTCCGAGTCCATGCTGACACAATCCTCCTCCTCTTCTTCCTATGTGTTTGGCGGCCCCGCAGGAATGCTATCTGGATAAAAGGGGCATTGTAAGGTAAGGAAGTCCTCTTCTTCCTCCCGTTGTTCGGCCTCAAGTGCCTTGTCCATTACTCCACAAATGTGTGCTCCAACAGGAAAACTAGAGGAACAGTGTCACTGATGCATGCATTGTCACTGCTCATCATCCTTGTGGTCTCCTCAAATGGTGACAGGACAGTGCATGCATCCTTGATCAGTAGCCACTGGCATGTGAAAAGAAGCCAAGCTCCCCTGACCCTGTCCTGGTGCTTTACTCGCACAGGTACTCATTGATGGCCCTCTGCTGCATGTGCAGATGCTGCAGCATTGCCAACATTGAGTTCCACCTGGTGGGCATGCCACAAATGAGGTGGTTGGTGGGCAGGTTGCATTCCCTTTGAATGTCAGCCAGCCGAGCACTGGCATTGTATGACCAGTGGAAATGACCACAGACTTTTCTGGCCTGCCTCAGGAGATCCTGTAAGCATAGGTACCTGCTCAAGAACCGCTGCACCACCAAATTCAAGACGTGTGCCAAACATGGAACATCGGTCAAGTGTCCCTGTCGAGAAGTTTGGTGCATCGTCGCATACAACCATTCCTGGCTGAAGCTGGCATGGCGTCAACCACATCACTTCCCCAGTGTGGCTCCTGTCCCCTAAGCAGACCAACTCAAGCACCACATGGCATCTTTTTGCCTGAGTGCTTGCATAGCCCCTTGAACGTTTATGGAGAACCGCTGGTTCAGAGGACACATCTGCAGAAGAGGCCATAGAGGAAGAAGAAGAGGAGGAGAGAGCTGTGGCAGAATCCCCACTAGAATTTGGAGGCATGGTGGGGGAACAAGCTCCAACAATACTGAACCCTGTCCTGCATTCTTCCCAGCTGCCAGCAGAGTTACCCAGTGTGCCATGAAGGAAAGGTAACGTCAGTGGTAATATGCACCTTACTGCTGATCAACAAGGCCAAAACATTGCCTTCCACATGCCGGTAGAGAGCCAGAATGGCCTTCCGTGAAAAGAAATGGACCACTGAGGTAAAGCACATTCCATAAATTCACGAAAGGGGGCAGAGACTACCAGCTGAAAAGGCAGCAGTTGTAGCGTTAGCAATTTGGCCAAGTTAGCATTTCGACGCTGAGCATGTAGATGGCTGTGACCAAATTTATTTTTATGGTTCAGCAACTGGGGTAGGGAAATTTGCCTTCTAATATCAGATTGTGGTGTACTGCTAGTAGATTGGCTGCAAGTACTTGGGACACATATTGCTATACCTTCAATCCTCTCAAAGCAGGTTTTTGAGAGGACTGGAGGTATAGTGGGGTTGAACATCCCAGATGAGGAGCAATAAGTCCGCCTTTTTCTTTGATGTAAACGATATATATCCTAGTCTGACTGTATATATCAAATACACTGCTTGTACTGACTGAATATAGAGTTTACACAGTATATATAGGCTATATATAGACTACACTGGATGCAGAGTTTATATACAGTATCTCACAAAAGTGAGTACACCCTCACATTTTTGTAAATATTTTATTGTATCTTTTCATGTGACAACACTGGAAAAGAAAAGATACAAATCTGTCAAATGGCTGATCCAATGATCGAAATCCAGCTTCAGATACCCGCAGCAGCAATAGGGCAAGTCTCTTATGCAGCCATGGTTCATGTAAAATCAATGAGACATACAGTATCTAACAAAAGTGAGTACACCCCTCACATTTTTGTAAATGTTTTATTCTATCTTTACATGAGACAACACTGAAGAAATTACACTTTGCTACAATGTAAAGTAGTGAGTGTACAGCTTGAATAACAGTGTAAATATTCTGTCCCCTTAAAATAACTCAACACACAGCCATTTATGTCTAAACCGCTGGCAACAAAAGTGAGTACACCGCTAAGTGAAAATTTCCAAATTGGGTCCAAAGTGTCAATATTTTGTGTGGCCACCAATATTTTCCAGCACTGCCTTAACCCTCTTGGGCATGGAGTTCACCAGAGCTTCACAGGTTGCCACTGGAGTCCTCTTTCACTCCTCCATGACGACATTACAGAGCTGGTGAATGTTAGAGACCTTGCGCTCCTCCACCTTCCATGTAAGGATGCCCCACAGATGCTCAATAGCGCATAGGTCTGGACACATGCTTGGCCAGTCCATCAGCTTTACCCTCAGCTTCTTTAGCAAAGCAGATGGTAATCTTGGAGGTGTGTTTGGGGTCGTTATCATGTTGGAATACTGCCCTGCGGCCCAGTCTCCAAAAGGAGGGGGATCATGCTCTGCTTCAGTATGTCACAGTACATGTTGGCATTCATGGTTCCCTCAATGAACTGTAGCTCCCCAGTGCCGACAGCACACATGCAGCTCCAGATGATGACACTCTCACCACTATGCTTGACTGTAAGACACACTTGTCTTTGTATTTCTCATCTGGTTGCACACACACATGCACACACACTTGACACCATCTGAACCAAATAAGTTTATCTTGGTCTCATCAGTTCACAGGACATGGTTCCAGTAATCCATGTCCTTAGTCTGCTTGTCTTCAGCAAACAGTTTGAAGGCTTTCTTGTGCATTATCTTTAAAAGAAGCTTCCTTCTGGGACAACAGCCATGCAGACCAATTTGATGCAGTGTGCATATTGTCTGAGCACTGACAGGCTGATCCCCCACATCTTCAACCTCTGCAGCAATGCTGGCAGCACTCATACGTCTATTTCCCAAAGACAACCTCTGGATATGACGCTGAGCACATGCACTCAACACCTTTGGTCGACCATAGAGAGGTCTGTTCTGAGTGGAACCTGTCCTGTTAAACCGCTGTATGGTCTTGGCCACCATGCTGCAGCTCAGTTTCAGGGTCTTGGCAATCTTCTTATAGCCTAGGCCACCTTTATGTAGAGCAACAATTCTTTTTTTTAGATCCTCTGGGAGTTCTTTGCCATGAGGTGCGGTGTTGAACTTTCAGTGACCAGTATGAGAGTGAGAGCAATAACACCAAATTTAACACACCTGCTCCCATTCACACCTGAGACCCTATAACACTAACGAGTCACATGACACCGGGGTGAAAAAATGGCTAATTGTGCCCAATTTGGACATTTTCATTTTTTTGGGGTGTACTCATTTTTGTTGCCAGCAGTTTAAACATTAATGGCTGTGTGTTGAGTTATTTTGAAAGGACAGCAAATTTACACTGTTATACATGCTGTGCACTCACTGCTTTACATTGTAGCAAAGTGTAATTTCTTAAGTGTTGTCACATGAAAAGATATAATAAAATATTTACAAAAATGTGAGGGGTGTACTCATTTTTGTGAGATACTGTATATAGTGCTCTCTGTTTTAACTAAAACCAGCTTTAATAATAACAAAATGTTACTTACAAATGTATAACTGCAAACCCAGTGCTAGGATATGAGGCATACAACAAAAAAATGCATGAATCAAGAAAGGTGTCTGAATTGACATCACAATACCCTTTGTCGCAGGACTATCATCCTTTGGGCGGGACTTTATCAGCGAACTCTGTGTTAGTATTAGTAACAGTACTATATAGCCTCTAATTTTTATTGATTTACACTCACACCATTGTGAAAATGCCTGGTGCTTGCTGACACCCAAGTCTCACCGTAAGAAGCCAGATCAACGATCCCTCACAAACTAGCTTTTCCGGATTCGGGAGCAGAGCAGGATGTCTCAAGATGGCGCTCAGCCACTGCATGCTCAGGCCACCGCTCAGAGCCCTACGGCCTCCCCATCTCATCCATCAGGAGACAGTGAGTACCCTGTCCAACTTACAAAGCCGGTCGGCCAAGTATGTAAAACTGTCAGAGAAGTTTAAGACTGAAATGCACAAGTCCACTAACAATTTGACACAGGAGCAGCCCTGGAAGGCAGAACAGATCTCCTGGAGACCAAACATGATGAGTTGCAGTTGGCATATACCGACCTCTGCAGATATCATGAGACACTTTCAGACACAGATGCCCAGCTCCAAGCCCATCTAGAGGACCTAGATAATAGAAACAGGCGCAATAACTTGAGAGTGCAAGGGGTTCCAGAGACGGTCACAGACTTGCTCTCAGCGGTTCAAAGGCTGTATTAGTCCCTACTACCAGAGACCCTGGCTATGCATTATAGATTACCTCATTAAAGAGGAGATACTGAGGTCTTCTTGCAACACTCCCAACATCCAATTTAATGGGGCCAAGATACATATATACCATGGCATATCCCCTGTCACTCTCGACAAATGTTGCAGGATAAAAGAGGTGACCACAGTTCTCCAAGCTGCAATGCATTGCTACAGATGGGAATTTCTCTTTAAACTGCAGGTCCCCCACAATGCCACCACATATACGGTCACCATGATACCTAAAGGAAAATAACTACTCATCAAGTTGGGCCTACTGGCCCCGGATAACTTGCCCAGGATGCCTTCTACCCCATGCCCATCAGCTATTTGGGTGACTCCTTCTCCTCAAATAGATCACAGAAGACAACAACAAGACTTCAGGGATCCTACAACCTGATATGGATGTTTTTTGCTCTGACCTGTTGCTGGGACCACGCGACTGGATGAGCATTCTGCCCGTTGGCTTGTCATCGCATGGGCAATAATGTTTTGTCTATCTTTGCTGCAGCCAAGTCTAGGGCTACTTTCACACTGAGGCGCTTTACAGGCGCTACAGCGCTAAAAATAGTGCCTGTATAGCATCTGTAAAGAGCCTCTCCTGTGTCTCCAGTGTGAAAGCCCAAGGGATTTCACACTGGAGTTGTGCGCTTGCAGGACAGTAAAAAAAGTCCTGCAAGCCACATCTTTGAAACGCTATAGGAGCGGTGTATACACCGCTCCTAAAGAGCCTCTACCCATTGAAAACAATGGGGCAGTGACGACAAACCGCCACTGCATCGGCGTTATGTCTGCAGTTTTAACCGTTTTTCAGGTCCTAGCAGGGGTTAAAACCGCCTGCTATCGGCTGAACAGCGCCGATAAGACAACGGGAAAAGCGGCGCTAAAAATAGCGCTGCTTTACCGCTGTCACTCGCCCCAGTGTGAAAGTAGCCTAGCTGCGCCTTTCTAGGTGACCCTCTACTCTTAATTCACAGAAGCCTAGGGTCTAGGCCTTATTCCACCTGTTCTGATGCAATCGCTCAGGCCCTTTCACCAGGCGTGATTAGTTACTTAGACCCCTTTCATGCTGAGGCGCTTTTCAGCCGGTTTCACGCTAAAACGAGTGCCTGAAAAGCTCACGAAAATCTATTTTCATTAACCACTTGCTTACTGGGCACTTAAACACCCTTCCTGCCCAGACCAATTTTCAGCTTTCGGTGCTCTCACACTTTGAATAACAATTACTCAGTCATGCAACACTGTACCCAAATGAATTTTTTGTCCTTTTTTTCATACAAATAGAGCTTTCTTTTGGTGGTATTTGATTACCTCTGGGTTTTTTATTTTTTGCGCTATAAATGAAAAAAGACCGAAAATTTTGAAAAAAAAACGCATTTTTCTTAGTTTATGTGATAAAATTTAGCAAATTATTAATTTTTCTTCATAAATTTTGGCCACAATTTATACTGCTACATATCTTTGGTAAAAATAACCCAAATTAATGGATATTATTTGGTCTTTGTGAAAGTTATAGAGTCTACAAGCGCTGGTGCGAATCATAAAAAATTGATCACACCTGATGTACTGGTGGCCTATCTCATTTCTTGCGACCCAAACAAGCCAGGAAAGTACAAATACCCCCAAATGACCCCTTTTTTGAAAGTAGACATTCCAAGGTATTTAGTAAGAGGCATGGTGAGCTTTTTGATGTTTTCATTTTTTTCCCACAATTCTTTGCAAAATGAAGATTTTTTTTTTCCCACAAAATGTTCATTGTAATAGGTAATTTCTCTCACATGGCATGTGTATACCACAAATGACACCCAAAATACATTATGCTACTTCTCCTGAGTATTACAATACCACATGTGTGGGACTTTTACACAGCCTGGCCACTTACAGAGGCCCAATATTGAAATAGCACCATCAGGCATTCTACAAGCATAAATGACACCTCTCATTTCTCAACCACCTATTACACTTTTGAAGGCCCTGGAGCACCAGGACAATGGAAACGCCCACAGAGTGACCCCATTTTGGAAAGCTAACACCCCAACGTATAATCTATGAGGCATAATGAGTCTTTTGAACGGTTCATTTTTTTTCCAGACGTTTTGGGAAAATGTGGAAAAAAATGAGAACGCATTTTTTTTACGCTAAGTTGTTCATTTATAAGATATTTCCAACACATAGTATGTACATAGCAAAAATTACACCTCAAAATACATTCTGCTACTCTTCCTGAGTATGGCGATACCAAATGTGTGAGACTTTTACACAGCCTGGCCACATACAGAGGCCCAATATTGAAATAGCACCATCAGGCGTTCTACAAGCATAAATGACACATCTCATTTCTCAACCACCTATTACACTTTTGAAGGCCCTGGAGCACCAGGACAATGGAAACGCCTACAAAGTGACCCCATTTTGGAAAGCTAACACCCAATGTATAATCTATGAGGCATAATGAGTCTTTTGAACGGTTAATTTTTTCCGCGCTGCAGCCGTCTTTCAGCTATAGCGCGGGCGCGAACTGGTTAAAATCAATGAATGCTTTCACACTGGAGCAGTGCATTGGCAGGGTGGTGAAAAAACGCCCCTCTCCATTGAAATGAATGGCAAGCGCTTCAAAAGTGCCTGCAAAGCTCTTCAAAAGCGCTCACTAGGGATGAGCTTCGAGTTCGAGTCAAACTCATGTTCGACTCGAACATTGCCTGTTCGCCTGTTCAGCAAACAGCGAACAATTTAGGGTGTTCGCGGCAAATTCGAAAAGCCGTGAGCACCCTGTAAAAGTCTATGGGACAAATCTCAAGTGCTAATTTTAAAAGCCTATATGCAAGGTCTGCTATGGATATTAAGGGGAACCCTGCGTCAAATTAAAAAAAAAATGACGTGGGGTCCCCCTCAAAATCCATACCAGACCCTTATCCGAGCACGCAACCTGGCAGGCCGCAGGAAAAGGGGGGAAGAGAGCGGCCCCCCTTCCCTCCTGAACCGTACCAGGCCACATGCCCTCAACATTGGGAGGGTGCTTTGGGGGTCTGTGATCCCTCAAAGCACAGTGCCCCCATGTTGGTGGGGACAAGGGCCTCGTCCCCACAACCCTGGCCGTTGGTTGTGGGGGTCTGCGGGCGGGGGCTTATTAGAATCTGGAAGCCCCCTTTAACAAGGGGACCCCCAGATCCCAGCCTCCCCCCCTGTGTGAAATGGTAAGGGGGTACTTTTGTACCCCCACCATTTCACCAAAAAAGTGACAAAAATGTTAAAAATGACAGGAGACGGTTTTTGACAATTCCTTTATTAAATTCTTCTTTCATCTTCTTTCTTCTGGTCTTCTTCCTTTCTTCATCCTTCGGTTTCTTTATCTTCTTCTTCCATCTTCTTCTTCCATCTTCTTCCATCTTCTTCTTCCTCTGATCCGCTTCTTCTTACTCTGGTCTTCTCGTCCGGCAGCTTCTTCCACGGCGTCGGCGTCTCTTCTTCTGTGTTGGGCGGCTCCACTCAATGGGAGGCTCCCGCTGTGTGAGGCTTCGCTCCGTCTGACATTTCTTTTATAACGGAGGGCAGGGCCACCTGGTGACCCCGCCCCCCTCTGACGCACGGGGACATCATGGGGACTTCCCTATGGTTTCTGCATGACGTCAGAGGGGGGGGCGGGGGCCACGTCCCCACCCCCCTCTGACGTCATGGTGAAAGCCATAGGGAAGTCCCCATGACGTCCCTGTGCGTCAGAGGGGGGCAGGGTCACCAGGTGGCCCCGCCCTCCGTTATAAAAGAACTGTCAGACGGAGCGAAGCCTCACACAGTGGGAGCCATTGAGTGGAGCGGCCTGACACAGAAGAAGAGACGCCGACGCCGTGGAAGAAGCTGCCGGACGAGAAGACCAGGAGGGTGGGGCCACCTGGTGACCCCGCCCCCCTCTGACGCACGGGGACGTCACGGGGACTTCCCTATGGTTTCTGCATGACGTCAGAGGGGGGGCGGGGGCCGCGTCCCCACCCCCCTCTGACGTCATGGGGAAAGCCATAGGGAAGTCCCCATGACGTCCCCGTGCGTCAGAGGGGGGGGCAGGGTCACCAGGTGGCCCCGCCCTCCGTTATAAAAGAACTGTCAGACGGAGCGAAGCCTCACACAGTGGGAGCCATTGAGTGGAGCGGCCCGACACAGAAGAAGAGACGCCGACGCCGTGGAAGAAGCTGCCGGACGAGAAGACCAGAGCAAGAAGAAGCGGATCGGAGGAAGAAGAAGATGGAAGAAGATGGAAGAAGAAGATGGAAGAAGAAGATGAAGAAACCGAAGGATGAAGAAAAGAAGAAGACCAGAAGAAAGAAGATGAAAGAAGAATTTAATAAAGGAATTGTCAAAGACCGTCTCCTGTCATTTTTAAAATTTTTGTCACTTTTTTGGTGAAATGGTACCCTTACCATTTCACACGGGGGGAGGCCGGGATCTGGGGGTCCCCTTGTTAAAGGGGGCTTCCAGATTCCGATAAGCCCCCCGCCCGCAGACTCCCACAACCAACGGCCAGGGTTGTGGGGACGAGGCCTTTGTCTCCATCAACATGGGGACATGGTGCTTTGAGGGGTCACAGACCCCCAAAGCACCCTGCCAATGTTGAGGGCATGTGGCCTGGTACAGTTCAGGAGGGAGGGGGGTGCTCTCTTCCCCCCTCTTTTCCTGTGGCCTGCCAAGTTGCGTGCTTGGAGAAGGGTCTGGTATGGATTTTGAGGGGGACCCCACACCATTTTTTTGGTACGGGGTTCCCCTTAAAATCCATCCCAGACCTGAAGGGTATGGTATGGATATTTAGGGGGAACCCCACATCATTTTTTTTTTAATTTGACACAGGGTTCCCCTTAATATCCATAGCAGACTTGAAGGGCCTGGTAATTGAATTTGGGGGAACCCCCATGCTTTTTTTTTTTTTTTATCCACGACTTTCAATGAATGACTGTTCTCTGTATTACGGGAGCCAGCAATTCATTATAGCCGCAAGTGATTTTAAATAGCTTTTTTTCCTGCAAAAATGACACTTTGTGCAGGGACAGTTCTAAGCACGGGAAACATGCGCCCTTTTACATGCATACTATACACACCCCCCAGGTACGAAATTTAAAGGAATATTACATCTTTATTGTTTTACTTTAAGCATTATTAAAATCACTGCTCCTGAAAAAATGGCAGTTTTTAAAACTTTTTTTTGCATTGATACATGTCCCCTGGGGCAGGACCCAGGTCCCCAACACTTTTTATGACAATAACATGCATATTAGCCTTTAAAATTAGCACTTTTGATTTTGAACGTTCGAGTCCCATAGACTTTAATACTGTTCTAAAGTTCACACGAGCTTTAGGTCTGTTCGCAGGTTCTGGTGCAAACCGAACAGGGGGGTGTTTGGCTCATCCCTAGCGCTCAGTGATTTACTGGCAGTTTAGAAGTGTCTCAGTGTGAAAGGGGCCTAAAAGTTTTGCACTTTATAGTCCTTGTTGAGCATATAATTTTCTAGTTGGAGGGAGGTCTACCCCCTAACTCCATTTGACTTTGGCCTTTTTTTCTTTTTTGTTCTTATTTTTTAGTTTTTCTTTTATGCTTTCTCTCAAGGGTATTATCATACAATTTTTATATGAGTATGGTATGTTGTCTACCAGCACTTTATGCATATTTGTGTCTGTGTGTGCACTGTTTCTGGACTGTGGTCGCCCGCAGTCAAATGCTCCCCGAGATACTGCCCCTTCTAGGTGTCTAATAGTATCTCTAGACTTACCATGGGTATTAAGGTAATATCTCACAACACCAGGGGCTTTCATTCACCCCATAAATGATAGAAAGCCTTTAGAGCTTATAAACATCTGGGGGCTGATATATTGCTCTTTCAGGAGACCCATTTTTCTGAAACTAACCACCCTAATTACTTTGATCGCTTATATAAGCAGAACTATTTCACCACTTTTGGGTCCAGATCTCGGGGAGTAGCAATATTTATCAGAAGTACAGTATTATTGGATGTCCAAGATGTATATAAAGACTAGTAGGTTTCTGATCATCCAAGGCTCTCTGCAGGGCAAGGCCATTACAATAGCCAATGTATATGCCCTTAACGACTCACAAGCTACTTTCTTTAAATCATTTTTTCAGGTCCTGGATAAATATCAATCCCCTCATCTTTTGGTTGGTGGAGACTTTAATCTGGTGGCGCTCTCTGTACCGGACAGAAGCAGAGTTGTAAATACTGCCAATGCCTTACCTAAGACCTTGCTCAGCTCTCCCCTGCTCTTAGACACTTGGTGGGGAAACAACGTGGTTGCACGATAGTTACTCAAGGCTGGACTATATATATAGCACCCCAGTTCTCCTTGCTAACTCCACTATGGCTGGTCCATGCCCTTGGTCAGATCACCACATAGTCTTTTTCACCATGTCCCATATAGGCCTCTCACCTGCTACTTCAGGATGGCGCCTTAATGATTCCCTTCTCACTGACTTTGAACTAGTTGCCAAATTTTCTGACCACGTAGACGAATATTTCAATCTTAGCAACTTGGGAGATATCCCCACTACTTCGCTCGGGGTGGCCCACAAAGGGGTATTAAGGGGACACCTGATAGAACTAACTACCGAAAAGGAAAGACGTAAGCTAGCGGATGTCACCAGACTCACGCAGGAATGGTATAAGCTATATCACCTCCATAGCCAGAACCATTCCCCTGATCTTCTAAAACACATAGACAAGAAGAGAATGGCCCTGGACATGATTCTCTCTGAGTAAACTGAAAAATCTTTATAGTGGTCGAAGGCTCGGTTTCTATTGCACAGCAACTTGGCTTAAGCTATGTTTGCAAGAAAACGTAACCAGTCTATTCAGCCTCCGCATTCCTATAAACTTAGAAATGCTGATGGGAACATCATCTCTCATCCCACGGAAATGCTCCAGATGTTTTCAAAATTTTTCCAGGACCTTCTATCCACACCTTCTTCCCTTCCTTATTCCACATCTAAGTCCTGACTAGACACTCTTTGCCTTCCAACATTGTCTGAAGAACAGATACAGACCTTGAATGCCGCTTGCACTGACAACAAAATTTGAACTATTATAGCCTCCTTGAAACCCTCTAAAGCCCCAGGTTTGGATGGCTTTTTGGCCTCCTACTATAAAAAATAGTTTAGGCGATTGGTTCCCAGAATGAAGAATCTATTTAATTATATCCTCAAAGGTCACACCTTCCCTAATGATATGCTTATGGCAAATATGTCCCTGATAACCAAACAAGGAACATACCCTCCCACAGAATTATCGTCCTATCTTTGTAATCAACTATGAGCTAAAAATATTTGGATGCCTTTTGGTGGATAGGCTTCCCTCCATTATTACTACATCAATCTCCCCAGATCAAAATGGATTTATTCCAACCGGACAGATCACTGATAATATTTGCTTGGCCTTCAACATTATACAAGATGCAGACCTCTTTTCTCATAAAGTATTATTGTTGAGTCATGACCTGCATAAGGCTTTTGATAGAGTATTATGGCCCTACTTGAAACTATTCTTATGAAATTCAGATTTCAGGGAGCATTTGTGCATGGCTTTAAAGCTCTGTATCACCACCTGCACACACAAATAAAACTTCCAGGTTGTAACTCGAAATACTTTACACTTGGCTGGGGAACGAGGCAGCGATGTCCCCTCTCCCCATTTATATTTGCATTGGCTATTGAACCCTTGGCTCACTCTATCTGTCTGGACCCTAACATTAGAGGTTATGTGAAGGGAGACCAAGAGTTTAAGTTGAGCATATATGATGATGATGTCCTACTATTTTTAGCAGACCCAGTGGTCTATTTATCTAACCTGATTTCCACTTGTCATACCTTTCGAGATTTGTTGGGTCTAGGGGTTAATCTCTCAAAATGTACTGCACTTCTAATGAATTTCTCCCAGTCCTCGATTTCGTGCATTTAAGCTAAATTCAGTTTTTCCTGGAGTGGGGAAACACTCTCATACTCGGACATTATAATAGCTCCATCCCTCTGAAAGATGTACTATTCTAACTACCCACAGGTGTTTTCCTGCATCAGGCAACTACTGAGCATATGGAACCTATAACACATCTCCTTCTTGGGTAGGGTTCAGGCAGTGAAGATGTCTAAAAAAAACTTTTTTATTTTAGAGCTCTCCCCTCCTCTCGCCAGATAATAGAGATGATACAAAAGGAGGTGAATAGGTTTATATGGTCTACTAAAAAACCTTGCTTGTGCAAACTACTAGTGTACAGACCACAGGCCCTGGGTGGGCTGGGTTTGCCAAATCTGTGGTTATACTATCTTTCTGCCAGACTGGTTCATCTGGCGCAGTGGCATTCCTCACCAACCCATATTCCATGGCTTCACTTTGAACGAACCTCTATAGACCCATTCTACCTTCCGTGCCTGTTATGGTTGAACTCAGTCCACCCCAGAGACCTAACTCCTCTTAATGCAGTAGTTGGTCAATTGCTCCATTTATGGCCTTTATAAATGCTGAAATTCTCTTTGTTACCTCCCAAACCTAGGCTGGCTTCCTTCTTAGGAGACCCTAGATTCCCTCCAGCTTTTCATTCTCCCTGAGACCCCTCCAAGTGGGCTGAGTATGACATTGTCACCTTTAAATCTCTGACAGGAGAACCCCCATTTTGCTCTTTCTCCTCCCTTCAGCTGAGCTATACTCTCCCTTGAACGAAATGCTATAAATATCTGCAGGTCAGACATTTTTTTCTGCCACTCACTTCTCCCTGGAGGTGACAGGCACAGATTCCACCTTTGAACGTATGTGCATATCCTCCTCCAGGAATAAGGGTACAATCTCTATTATGCATAAATATCTTAATGAAAGGAGTCTCCCTGCCAAATCTTCAGCGATGCTCAGCTGGAAGGAGCAAAAGGGGCAAGAAATTTCCCATGAGGATTAGTTGGATATGCTTTCCACTATGCACAGATGCACAAAGTCTATGGAAATTAAGGAAATGGTTGTTAGGCTCCATACTAGGTGGTACAAATCTAATTAATGTTTCTCAACTCCAGTCCTCAAGTACCCCCAACAGGTCATGTTTTCACGATATCCCTCTGATGAAATGGCTATGGTAATTACTAAGGCAGTGAAACTGATCAAATCACCTGTGCAAAATAATGGAAAGCCTGAAAACATGACCTGTTGGGGGTACTTGAGAACTGGAGTTGAGAAACATTGGTCTAAACTGCTAGTTATCACGTTTTTTTGACATTTGTGACCATCTGTGATTGGACACAGCTGGTCACGTGGTAAAGAACCAATTTCATTCATTCTTTACACTGATCGGGGATGGGCTGTGTCACAGTGACACGCCTCATCCCCGACTGCCACGCTCCATGGCCCTTGGGGCGCGCACGAGCTGCATGCACAAAGACAGTGCATGTGACCAGCTATGATTAGACACAGTCGGTTACGTGGTAAAGAGACATTTTCATTGGCTCTTTACCCTGATCAGGGATGGGCTGTGTCCCAAGGGGCACGCCTCATTCCCAATCACCGCGCTGTCTGCCTCCGGGGGTGAGCGAGAGCAGCAAAAACGTGCAGACGTTCCTGTCTGTGTAATTTTACAATGCGCTAGTAGGGAAGGGGTTGAATAAAGTTAAAAATAAAATAAATAAAGGTAAAATAAAATAAAAAAATACAAGGGTAAAAATAAAACCGACCATCCCTTACTCTTTTTGAAATGAAAAAACAAAGTTTTGCCTTTAGTTCTAATTTTCTTGGTTTCATAGGGCAACTAGTTCTTCTGCAATGGGGCTTGGTTTGGTTTTGTGTTTAAAACAATCATCTAGTAATTATTGCAGTTTGGCATGTTGCTTACATTTGAATCTGAAACCAGACGAGGAGCCCTATCAGGAGTGGCATTTATCTTCAAATATTAGGTAAGTTCTTTGACCACATCTGCCAAGATCTGAGTATGTTGAATTTAGCTCTCCATTTAGTCTCCATCGCCATGACCAGAAGGGATATTGTCCATTAAGGCTAAAGAAGTGAGATGTGAAGTTCCCTATATCTTATTTAATGTTCATGGGTATATGCTGGTGTTGGTTCAAAAACTTCCTTTGATTTTGATATACTGTTATTATTGTTATAGCTTTGGTAAGAAGTTGGAAAATTATGATCTCCTAGGGTGGTTGTCTTATGTTCTTTAAATCGAGTTTCCTGGATATTTAAGGTCATTGTGAAGTATCTTTATCTTTTAGGGGAGTTAAGGCCTTTATTATTAAAGTGGAAGTAAATTGTCACACATTACTTTTACCTATAGGGAGCTTACCTATAGGTAGTGTAAATATCTCCTAAACGGGCACCGTTTAGGAGATATTTACATTACATGCAGCTAGTGACGTCACTGGTGCATGTGCTCTGAAGAAATGGCCAGCTATGCCATTCCTTCTGAGCCCTGTGCAATATTCGGAAGCTCCCACAGGCCAGTCACAGAGCTGGAGTCCCCAAACTCGGAAGCAAGATGGGTGATGATGGGAGTCCACTGCAGCTCTGAGATCTCGGTACAGGAGGACTACGTTTTAAGGTAAGTTTAACATAATGTGCTAGTACTAGCACATTATGACTTTACCTTGCAGGGTGTAAATAATAATAAAAAAAAAAAGTCCAGTGGTTTACAACTGCTTTAAGGGAGACCATGTAAATTGTATCCACCTCTCATTACAGTGGGTTATGGCTTATGATAAGGCTAATTAAGCATTTGTGGATTGCCAAAAATGTCCCTTTCCGGGGCATAGCAGTAGATCTGCTAGTGAGTAGACGGTCAGGTAAGGTGCATAACGAAAACAGCATTAACAGCATAAGCTGTAACATTTATAAATTAACTGACAATAATGACACTACAATCCATCCCAGGGGGTACCTTTGCTTAATTGGAGAGGATCAGTAATGCAAAAAAGTTGCCATTATCCTCTGGAGAGTTGGATGGTGGAGCGGAGGGGTGAGGATGAAAATTAAAAATAGGTAAGACATTCTTTTACACCATCTGACCATGTGAAAAAGTTCTTGGATGTAGGACATCTTTGGGAAGTGAGGTGTGTATCTAATGCATGATTTTTTTGCTGCATATTTCCCTAGTAGGGGTGTCTAGTAAAATGGGGGAACCCACCACTCAGGAGCATAGATAGATTAATTACATAACTGAGAAAAAGAACTCTTGAGTGTTAAACAGCATCTGACATGTTTGTAATCAGTATAACTCCTAGGTCTATGAATGGCATCTGATGTGGATGATCATCTGCATATCTCTATAGGGTATGGGCCCTAGTGCAAAGATAAAGACATTCTGTGTACACAATTGGAAGTGACAACTGAAACAATTGCTAACAACAGCTATGTCGGCAGTGATTAGCCCCAGAGAAAAGTGAGAAGGTCCTCCCCTGTGTGAGAAGGAAAGGCTGTTGCAGCAGATCTGCCCAATCTTCTATTCTCATTGCAAACATCTTTGCATCAATATTTTATATTAAATTTTTTTTTTTTTTTTTTTGTTATAATCTTTTTATTAAGGCATTACAGTACAGGAAAAAGTTAACGAAAGAGCGGACGCAGCCGCAAACTGCAATTAACAATAGTATAATAAAAATGTCAATTAAGAAACATCAAAGTAACAGAAATAGACAAAGGTAATCTATGTATTACAATCAGTACGCTAGATAGTCAAGGTGAGTTAAACATGTGTATGGTGTAGATATATAACAATATAGGTGTTCCACTAGGAATTGTATGTAATATCCCTGAACCCTATGACTCATATACTGATGTACGTGGAGTCTAACATTGTATGTAATTTTCTTTTTCTTTATATTTTTTTATGTTAATAAAACAAGCAATTTTATCATATCTTTATGAAATTACTCTCTTTTGTGTATGTACCATAGACAGTCCCAAATCTCCAATAACTCTTTTAATGTGTATGGTGTAGTATGAGCAGTTATAGATGCACATTCAATAAGTTTAGTGAGAACTTGGGTAGCATAAACAAGGTCGGCTGAGAACCTGCTCGCCGATGTGTTCGTAGAAATGGTTCAAGATAAGGGTAGAGGAACATGGACGTCTTCGGTTGTTAAGGGAGAACACTATGGTATCGTCCAAGAGCAGTTTATGTATCAAGAGAGGGTTCCAACTGTATCTAAGTGTAGCGTGAATAGGGGTATTGAGGGATGGATGTATGTCAGTGTGAAGGTTAAGAACTTGGGGAAGGATCGCATCACCACAGCTCCTACTGTGAAATTAAGTGAGGATCTGAGAATATTCGTCAGTCGTTCGGAAGTGTAGCCAACATGACCAGATGTGAGTAAATTTAAAGGGGGTGTCTTTAGCTTGATGGATTACTTCTTCCATTTCCGCAGTTCTATTAATCCGTCTGACCCAGTCCTTTAAGGAGGGTGGTTCCTTAGATTTCCATTTTGCGGGTATACACATGTTGGCTGCCATTAGCATATGCATAGGTAGAGATCTAAGGTAGGAGTTGTTAGGGGTATCAGAATGGTGTAGTAAAAGTTGTGCGGGGGAGAATTCAAGGGTGTGAGTGGTAATTTGTTGTGTAAGCCTGTGTACTCCTGTCCAGAATGGCTGGAGTTTGGGGCAGGACCACCATATGTGTAGTAATGAGCCGTTATCTTTGTCACATCTCCAGCATAGAGTGGATATTGTCGGGAATATACGATGTAGAAGGAGAGGAGTTTTATACCAGCGTGATATTAATTTAAAGGCATTTTCCTGAGCATAGACGTTTAAGGAACCTTTGTGGACAACCTTAAGGATGTTTTCCCAATCTGTATCTGATATTGTCATGGAGAGATCTGTATTCCATTTATCTAGGGTCCAGTGTGTACTTGACTGTCGTTCTGAAAATAGTAAATTGTATGTAAAGGATATAAGGTGTCTTTGTGCTTCCCGTTTAGTACACATATCCTCAAAAGGAGTCATTCGTCTTGACCATGTAGACGTTGTAGCTGTAGATGTGAGAAAATGTCTAATCTGAACATATGTCCAAAACGGGAGATAGGCAATATCTGAGTCAGAAGTAAGGTCGGAATAAGC
Source organism: Lithobates sylvaticus (assembly GCA_028564925.1). Classification (NCBI taxonomy): domain Eukaryota; kingdom Metazoa; phylum Chordata; class Amphibia; order Anura; family Ranidae; genus Lithobates; species Lithobates sylvaticus. Next base: position 365,313,888 of record CM053026.1, on the reverse strand, counting down.
GAGTATGTGGTTGTTCGCATAGAAGTGTCTGGCTGTAACATTGTCGTGTGGCCAAAGGTCAGCAAGGAAGGAGGAACTTAGTCCGGGTGCAAAGTCTGGGTTTAGTTTGAGAGGAGTCATAGGTCCCAGGTGTGTGGAAATATGATATTTGGAACACGCATGTCAAAAAGCGTGTATTGTCGAGGAAATCAAAGGATGGGATGTATAGATGGGCTGTATATGTTTCGGATCGAGCCAAGGGGTCTGGGCTACCGGTATGCGTGCTAAAGAGTTTTCTAATCTAACCCAATCTTTGGTGGAGGAGTGTATATTCCAATCGATAGTACGTGTTAGGTGGCAAGCCAGGTAATATTTTTTGATATCAGGTAAGCCCAGACCTCCTGTAAGTTTGGGGGCGGTTAGTCTCTCGTAACTCAATCTGGGTTTTAGTTTGCCCCAAATAAAGTTTGTGCATAGTTTGCGACATTGTGTGAAAAATGCATTCGGGAGTTTGATCGGTACGGTTTGAAATAGGTACAATATTCTTGGTAAAATATTCATTTTAATTATAGCAGCTTTGCCAAACCAGGAAAAGACTCCTGTCGACCATTGTTTGAGTTCTTGGGTTATGGTGCGAAGACGGGGTAGGTAATTTACTGAATACAGGTTCGTAAGGGAAGTGGGAAGTTGAATACCAAGGTACGTTATCGCATTAGTGCTCCAGGTGAATGGGAAGTTATGTTGGCATTGTGTAAATTGTGTTTTGGGTAGAGAAACATTCAAGGCGCAAGATTTTGCGAAGTTTATTTGTAGGTTAGATAGTGTTTTAAAGTGGTCGAGAGTTTTCAGCAAGTTAGGAATAGACGTCAGGGGTTCCGAGAGAAATAGCAATATATCATCCGCAAACGCGGCAGTTTTAAAGGTGCGTCCTTCTATGTCTATGCCTTTGATATCGGGGTTGGCACGAATACTACGTAGAAGTGGTTCAAGGGTGAGCACAAAGATCAAGGGGGATAAAGGGCACCCCTGACGGGTTCCATTTGTGATGGAAAAGGCATTCGATAGGTGGCCGTTGACGCGAACTCTCGCCGTGGGGGTTGAATAGAGCATAAGGATGAAATTCAGCATGCGCGCGGGAAGGCCTATTGAGGTTAACGTCGCTGACATGAAGTCCCAGGCCACTCTATCGAACGCCTTCTCAGCGTCTAGGGAGAGTAGAAAGCCTTTGCTGTTTTGAGATGTAAGCCAATGGTGAATATTGATTGCCTTGAGGGTATTATCTCTTGCTTCTCTACCCGGGATAAACCCTACTTGTTCTGGGTGAATAAGATCAGGGAGTAGAGGGAGAAGTCGGTTGGCTAATATCTTGGCATACCATTTAAGGTCGACATTGAGGAGTGAAATAGGCCTATAGTTAGACACTAGTGTAGAGTCTTTACCTGGTTTGGGAATCACCGTGATGTGGGCAGATAATAAGTCTCGAGGGGGAACAATAGATGAGTCACATGTGTCAAAGGAAGATAAGAAGTAAGGGGTCAGTATATGTGCGTAGGTTTTGTAGTATCCGACAGTTAGACCATCAGGTCCGGGGCTTTTGCCCGTTTTCATAAGTTTGAGAGCACTGTCAGCTTCCTCTCTAGTTAGAGGTGTGTCTAGAGCGCGAAACGAAGAGTCCGAGATCGGAGTGGGGCAGTATTGATGTAAGAAGTCGGCTATGAGTTGTTTCCGTTGCGAGGGTTGTTGGGTCTTCAGTGGGTCAGTCAGATTATATAATTGGGAGTAGTAGGTCACAAATTGTTCAGCAATAGCGGGTGAGGAGGTAATTTTACGGCCTCTCGAGTCCGTTAGGGCGTGTATTGTATTCTTAGCTTTTTTGGATTGTAGGGCTCTCGCTAATAATTTGCCTGCCTTGTTACCGAATTCATAGAAGGTCTTTTGGGTGAGTATGTATTTCCGTTTAATTTGTTTACCCAGTAATTCTAACATTTCTTTCCTGGCTTGGATCAGGGTATTTAATGTAGATAGAGCTTGAGTCCTTTTATGTGTTGCTTCTAATTGTCTAATTTTGTTGGAAAGGTCATTAAAATGTTTACGAGCAGCCTTTTTACGTTTTGCAGCAGCTGAAATGAATAGTCCTCGTATTACACATTTGTGTGCTTCCCAGTTAGTAAGCGGAGATGTATCAGCCGCTTTGTTTTCTGTAAAATAATGCGTGATACCGTGTTCGATTTCCAAGGCTATCGCTGGATCAGTGAGGAGGGATGGATCTAATTTCCACGAATTCGAGGGAGTGTGAGAGGAGAGGGAGGAAAGTGTTAGGGAAATTGGGTGGTGGTCAGAAATAATCATTGGGTCGATAGATGCTTGGTGAAGGGCCGGAAGGTCGTTTTGCGATATGAAGAGGTAATCTATTCTAGAATATTTATTGTGTGGTGGCGAGTAGAAAGTGTAGTCTTTTGTGTCTGGGTATAAGGTGCGCCAGGAGTCGTGAAGGAGGAGGGATTGGAGTTGGGATTTTATTGCCCTAAGGGCAGTGTATGGGAGTGAAGACGTGCCAGTAGATGCATCGAGTGAAGGGTTTAGCGGGACATTGAAGTCACCACCAAGAATCAAGGTGCCTTCATGGAAATCAGTCAGTTTTTGTATAGTGTTTCTAAAGAAAGGTACTTGGAGCTTGTTCGGTGCATAGAGATTTGCCAAGGTAAGCAGTTTCCCATTGTACGAACCCTTCAAAAAAATGAATCTGCCAGTCTCGTCACTTATTGTGGTGGTAACCAGAAGGGGGCAGTGTCTCGAGATTAAAATGGAAACCCCTTTAGATTTTGAGTCCGAGGTTGTGGAGTGAAAGACTGTAGGGTAATAGTGATTGTGAAGTTTTGGGATCGAGTCGGATCGAAAATGAGTTTCTTGAAGAAATATAATATCCGCTTTACATTTTTGCATGGAGAGTAGTAATTGGGATCTTTTTTCCGGGATGTTCAATCCCTTAACGTTCAGGGAGACAATTTTAAGCTGGTCAAGGTGTGATGACGAGGAGCTTGAGGTCATTGTGAGGGTGGTAAATCGGCAGATGGGGTGTATAAGGATTTAGAGGTTGTGGGAGCTGTGGTGAGACGAAGCTGTAGTTTTGGTAGTTAGGTTGAACGATAAGGAACAGTGGTGGACGTATACGTTGAAAGGGAAGTCTATGAGGACGTGGGGTAGAGAAGTTGGGTAGTTATAAAGGTTAGCTCTAGAACTCGAAAGGTCAGGGGAGATCCGACAACAGTAGAGAACCTGCTCACCTGTCTCAGGAGGTTGGTTGTGAGTCGGAAAGGATTAGTGGCAATTGGTATGTGTATTGCTTGATTGTGGTAAGGTCTGAGCTAGAGCCACTTTGTGGGAAGTGGTTCGGATGAGACACATAAATCCCATAACCTAAGGGGATTTGCGAGTCGTAAGTTACTGCTGGGTGGAATCTTGGGCATTAGATAAAGGACAACGTGGATCGTACGTCTAATTCGTCGGAGATAATAAAATAGGAACTTTCCAAAAACGGGAACAATAAAGTATAGTGCCATGAAACGAACACCTTATATGGATGTAACAGTGAGAGGATTAGATTGTAAATGAGTTTAGCAGAATCTTTCTCAGCGTCATCATAGAGTATGTCACCACTAGGTGGCGAATAAAGGGGTCAGAGCTATGTGACTGTTAGTGATTGTAAATGTAATGACACATAGGTGTCATTGTAAGAATAGGGTCGACACCTGATATATAACGAGATCGTTTTGCAGTATTTCAATTATACCAGGGTATTGAAATGTCCCAGGGAGTGTAAACTGGAGTGAAGGTGTGTTGCATATATGCGAACAGCTAAGGGGCGACGGATCAGCAAGAGTGGTCACAGGAGTAGAATATAGTCCCAAACTGACAGTTATGTAATAAGATAAAATAAAATAAAATAAAATAAAATAAAAACAAAAAAAACAAGACTAGAAGTAAGTGAAGCAATCACTACACGGGTTAACCTAAGTAAAGACTGTAAAAGATTAGACAGCAGAGTCTCATCAAATATATGACCATTCAAACCTGTCAGGCAAGTGGGAAGGTAGTCTTTGATGTCAACTGAGCGTCCAGCGGAAGGTTGCACATCGGGGATTGTTTGAAGGATTCCTCGGATGTCGTTGGTCCAGTTGTAATTCTGCTTTGGGAGTTTGATTAGAACACTGTCATTACGTGCCGGTAAGTGAAGATGTAGAGCAGTCTGTGGATAGTGCATAGGCAAGCGGAAGCCGGTCGGTCAGCGGGATATCGTTCGTATCCGACTGATGTGCTGGCGAGGAGAGATGCTAGCAGATGCAGAGGGAGAGCAGTCAGGTGTTGCTGTGTAGTCGATCGGGAGTCAACGGGTCGGGCTGGTATAGTTCCTGGATGCATTGCCAGGTGGTGAGGAGCGTTCATCAGGGTGTCAGTTCCAAACGTGGGACAGGTGGATTGGTGAGGTTCTGTGCTGAGAAAGTCCTGTGATGTGGGGGATCAAGTGTTTAGTGGTCCCGGCGAGCTCTACGAGGTAGCGGAGCAGCTGACGGGCTGTGGAGCAAAGGCTGTGAACCAGGAGTAGGTGTTCTTGTTAGTGATGGGGAGCGGCGTCTTCTAAAATGGGCGCTCTGAGTGTCCATCTTGTCAGCTTGGCGGTAGTCAGAAATAGGGATGGATCCGCTGAAATCCGCATACCAATCTGGAAGTGCTACGAGGGGAATGTCCAGGGTGTGACAAAAGGCATCCAATTCTTCTGGCACTCTGAGCAAAGCTGAGCGTCCCTGGTTGGTAGCAGAGAGCCCGAATGGAAACTTCCAGCGATAGGTTATTCCTTTGTTCTTCAAGATGTCAAGCAGAGGACGTAGGTTTCTCCTATTGCGAAGGGTAATGGCAGATAGGTCCTGATAGATATGGATGATACGATCATCATATGTAGCATGTCGCTTGATTCTAGCCTGCTTGAGGATGTCTTCTTTTAGCCTGTAGTCTGTCAGGCAACAGACAATATCTCTCGGTGGGTCAGAGTCTTTCCCGCGCGGCCTGAGTGCTCTATGAATACGCTCCATATCTATAGGTGTCAGTTCAGGCCGGTCCAGTAGTTGATTGAACAAGGCTGTCACCACAGGGAGTAAACGTTCAGATGGAACTGTTTCGGGGAGTCCCCTCACCCTGAGATTGTGCCTTCTTCCCCTGTTGTCTAATTCCTCGAGGTGTCGGTGGAAGTCCCTGAGGTGTATAGTATGAGAATCTACAGTACGGTGTATGGACGCGATAGATGTCTGTTGAATGGCTGCCGTCTTTTCTACCTCATGAACTCTTCCTGCTATCGCTTGAATTTCATGTCTTAAGTCAGTGATAGCTGCGAAGAGGGTATCCTTAATGTCAGCTGCCACTGTACGGAGATCTGCCAGGCTGGGATGCTGATGCTGTGATGTTTGGGTACCCTGTACCGAGAGAGGAGAGGATGTCGGCATTAAGATGATCCCATCTTGTGTCTGTGAGGGAGGCGAGGGGGATGTCGCCATGTTTGCTCTGTGTGTTCTGAAGAGCTCCGGAATGTTCTGAGGTCCCCTGGTAGTTGATCCCCTCGGGGATCGCGATCTAGAGGTGGAAGAGCCTCTGGAAGCTGTGCCCATCATTCGGTGAGAAATCAGAGGGTATAATGTCCGCAGAGGGTTAAAGTTAGGCCAAGGTTTAACGGAGCTGAGGAGTTAAGCTGCCATCTTCTCTCAAGGCAAGCCACGCCCCTGCATCAATATTTTAAGTAATTGACAAGTGCGACATTGAAGGGGCAGAATCTAAACTGATAAAGACAAGGTGCTTCTCCCACCACTGTCCACTTGCCTGATGGTATTGTAGATATCCAGAGAGCAAGTTTGCAGGGCAAGTTACTTCATGGGTTCAGGGTAAGATCATGTTTCTCCCCTGAACTTCCACTCTACCTGTGCCTCTGTAGTAAAATTTTACATCCTGCAAAATCATGCCACAGCCCATGAGCATGGACTTCATACCACTTGCAACGAGTGGTAAGGACCCTATACGTGGAGGTCTCTGATCATCCCCTTATCACTACTGATGAGTGACAGACTGTTCACAGACTTCCTATCTGCATAGGAAAAGCCAATCTGCACCTGAAGGGTAAGATTTTTTTCTCCCCTGAACTTTCAATCTGCTTGTGCCTCTGGGGTAAAACCTTACATCTTACATAATCACGCCACATGAGTACAGACTCTATATGGCTCCTAGCTCTTGCATCTAATTTGTTGACATTTCCAATCCTGGAAGGAATTTACATCTGTGGGATTTCTGTCTTGATATTTGTCTGGTATTGTTTGGTTCATTATCAGAGAACTCTGTAGCACCCAGTACCTACATGCTTTGTAGTCCACAGCTGTGAGCAATCCTCTCATTATTTAGACAGCCCCGGGGCTTTGGGTGGGCTGCAAGTGTCAGAGCTGCATTCATCACGGACTCCCCATATCCATACATGCTGTTCCCACACTGAGAAATGTAGCTCACACAGTGTTTCTAGTCTGGACATATATTTCTGTGATTTTTGTCTTTTTTCTTTTCTTTTTCTTTTCTTGATTTTAATTGCACTAGTTTTGTTTATGTATTTCTCTTGCAACACCAAGAATTATTCCTTTTATTGATAGTTAATAAACACAAGTTTTGTACTTTCCAACAAGTCTCATTCTGTCCAATTAACCTCTTCTTTGCCCTGGTTGGGAGCTTTACACTCTCTGAGTGCAAATTAATTTATTTTTTTCATATATGCATTTTGGTTAGAGGACTACGGTGGTAGAGATATTGGATTGATTCCCAACAATCATTATTTACCCCCGTTGTTTTTCTTATACAAGTTACGTCATGAGCTCATATAGGGCAGATATCGAGGCTCTGGGGCATGTTACCTACAGATGTCACTGTCAGGACAAGAGACCTGACAGCATTGGAAGAGGTGTGGAGGTTTCCTTACACAAAGACAATGACAGAATCTGTGGCCTCCCACAGAACCCAGTCCAAGTTTTTGCCAACTTTTACACTGTTCACCCACTTTTATGTAGAAAAACACCAATTGACTTTACTATTCCACTTTTTATAAGGCCGCCCACCATGTTTTGCCTCATACACTGAACTTCAAGCATTATGCTGCTCCAAATAAATATCCTCTAAACAGATGCAGCATGTACTAATGCTGCTGCTTCCTTCCTCCAGATGGATCACCTTTTGGTCTATGTCAGCACTGCTCTGGGCCATAAGCATTTGTTAAAACTCTTTGATGTATTTGTCTTTACCAGACTTTCCCTAAATAAATAATTGACTTTGAAATTGAATGGTTATGCTATGTAGTTTTTAAGGCACTACAGCATATAGAAATCATTCTCCAGGGGAAATTTTGATTCCTCACTCTCTTTTGAAACTGATCTCTCGGTTTCATTTAACTTCAACTAGCTTGTTTGGATTAAGCTGGTCTAAACAAACTATTTACTTCCCTAACATTTGTAGTGGCATCTACTATCGATCTATCTATCTATCTATCTATCTTTCCATCTTTCTTTCTCTATATGTATACTTAGTATATTAAACATTGTTCATTGCAAAAGAATAATATCCTTCAACTGACTTGATTATCAAGGGAAAATGTACAATGCCATCAACGGACATACAACAGATTGCTGACTAAATCATTGAAAGATTTTACACTGGTCAGCATCCAGCAGTGCATGAAGGTGATTTTTACGAAACAGTGACATCTGAGAATTCTTAAATTTATTTATGCAGTCATTGGCCTGCCACACTAATGTTACACTGTAAGTAAAGGATGACTTGGGCAAAATTCTATCATTTATTTTTAGTGGTTTGACAGCTAAAGTTAATATAAATCTTTATTTTCATCTAAATCGGTCATGGCCTTAACAATATTCCCTGTCGAGTCAGCATTCAGACAATGAGTAGGAAGGGAAAAACAGAGCAGCATTGATTTATATCTAAATTAACTGCACTAGTACTAAAATTGTCTCAACAATGAACTATATCCAAATAAAAAATATTATATATGTGTGATATGTATGAGCTTGTATGTATAATATTGACTTTTGTGTTCTATTTATTTCTTCAGAAGTAGTAAGTTATGTGTAAAGTTTTGTTTTTTTACAAATATTTTTGAAAAAAAAGGAAAACAAATAAATTTTTAGCAATGTTTAGCATTTCTGCCCTAATAGTTTATGAAATGTAATTGTATATCATACATAATACATATTCATACATAATACATATACATAATATTAACCATTTCAATACAGGGCACTTTCACCCCCTTCCTGCCCAGGCCAATTTTCAGCTTTCAGCACTGTAATATTTTGTATGACAATTGCGCGGTCATACAACACTGTACCCAAATGAAATTGATAATTTATTTCCCCACAAATAGAGCTTTTTTTGGTGGTATTTGATCACCTCTGCGGTTTTTATTTTTTGCGCTATAAACAAAAAAATATATTTTTTGCTATAATAAATATCCCCAAATTTTTTAAAAAATATATTTTTTTTCCTCAGTTTAGGCCGATATGTATTCTTCTACATATTTTTGGTAAACAAATCACAATAAGCATATATTGATTGGTTTGCATAAAAGTTATAGCGCCTACAAAATAGGATATTGATTTATGGCATTTTTATTTTTATTTTTTTACTAGTAATGGCAGCGATATGCAATTTTTATCAGGACTGCGACATTGCAGCCGACAGATCGGACACTTTTGTCCCTTTTTTGGGACCAGTGACATTTATACAGGGATCAGTTCTATAAATATGCACTGATTACTGTGTAAATATTACTGGCAGGGAAGGGGTTAACACTAGGGGGTGATCAAGGGGTTAAATGTGTTCCCTAGGTGTGTTCTAACTGTGGGGGATGGGACTGATTAGGGGAGAAGACCGATCGGTGTTCCTATATAGGGAACGGAAGATATCACCGCTATATACTAGGAACACATGATCTGTCTCCTCTCCCCTGACAGTATGTGGATCTATTTACACACACAGATCCACGTTCCTGTTCTGCCACAAGCAATTGCGGGTGCCCGGCAGAATCTTTTTTTCGTTTTGGATAGCAAAGTTATGGTTAGAACCTTTGTCAGGCTGCTACAGCTGTCTAAGGAGATCCATCTTCTCTATTCAACCAAGTTATTATTTACTCTGCTAAATAAAGTTATAACATTTATATTTGAATTTACAAAATTCAGTGCCTCATTCAGACACTCAGTCAAGTAGTAGTCTCAGTATAATGATATAGACAACTACTTTACTAGGGTTTTTTGCCAGCAAACTTGCATGTTTTGGATTTGCTATACATATTGAATATTAAATAATAAATAGCTTATAGAACCACAAATGCAAATATTTTATTGCAGGTATTATTACAGTAACATAAAAATACAGAAACATAGAAGAGTGACAGCAAAAAAATATCACGTGGTTTCTCAAGTCTGCCCTTTTAAAAAATGTTTCTTTGTTCAGCACAGCAGCTGTCTCAGGGCTTCTGGATGTCCACACAATGAGAGCGTTTACAAGTAAATAACATGCATAAAAATATTAAGTGTACATAAAGGTATAATAGCAATAGTTACCCATGCAACCTATGTGTGTGCCTCTATATTTAAAATTGTTTCTCGAGGGACATGGCCGGAAGCCGACCGAGATGGCTGCTTGCTAATCCTGCTCTAGGCTACAGCGGCTTTCCAGGGTGGCAGCGACATGCAAATCAGCCTTCTCTCTCGGCCTACATTCGCATCAGATCCCTGAGACACCCCAGAGAATGTCGAAGAGGGAGAAGGAACGTTTAGCTTACCCGCTGCTGATCATTCCAAGATGGCGCCGGCAGACACAAGGCAGCCCCACATGGCAGCCCAGAGACAGCTCTCACACAGGCAAAGGCTACAGAAGGAGCGGGTCTTCCTCCACTCATTCCAAACATTAGCTCCGCAGCCTTTACACCATCAGCAAGCCCAGCTAAATCTAAGCTGCGGCTGACACAGGACACAGACCAAGACTCTGAGGTGAGCCCAGCTACACAGACACCCCTTTCTAGCTCTGCCCTGTCTAACTCCATAGCAGCATACTCAACATCAAATCAGACCGATATGGACACCACTTTTAGAGACATGCTGCTATCACTACAAAGCTACATTCACTCTGATATCGCCAGAATAATGCAACACTTTACCACTGAAATATCCTTTCTAGGAGAGAGAGTCACAACTATAGAACACAATATGGGAGAAGTGACATCCTCCTTTAATGGTCTAGTGGATGCTCAGAGTGAGTAGGCAGAGGATATTGAATGGATGAAAGACAAAATAGCAGATTTAGAAGACCATTCCGAAGGAAAAATCAATGAAAATTAGAGGCATACCAGAGTCCATTCCACAAGCCACCTTAAATTGTTGTAAACCCACAAAAAAAAAAAAAAACCTGCAAGACAAAGGCATAATGAGCTAGTATGCATAGCAGACAGCAGACTTTTTTTTTCCTTCGTAATTACTAGTTTAACCGGATGACTCCATTTGTATTGTATCTGGTGGTTTCCGAGGGGTTTTGTGATGGTAAATAGATTCTTGCATTGGAGCATGGTATATTTATATCAGGTCAGTGTAAAAGGCCAAATTGTTGTATGGCTGAGGATAAGCATCTGGGTTACGTATTGCGTGCATCAGATTTTCCTTTACGTGAAAAAAAGTGAATTCAGATGATGGTAACGGCACACTAGCTGAGCCATTGCTTCAGTGCGCATGTGCTGATGACATCGGCACATGCTGATACAGGGGATATCTCCTAAACTGTGCAGGTTTAGGAAATATACGGGGTAGCTACAGGTAAGCCTTATTATAGGCTTACCTGTAGTAAAAAGTGGATTGTAAGGGTTTACACCCACTTTAAAAGATTACTTTACCCAATTGATGATGGCCTTTCTCCCCGATACCCCTCCAGGAGAACTGATCATTGACAGCATTCACCGGCTATCCAAGCCGTCATATCTGCCAGACACTATTCCAAGTGATACCATTGTCTGAATTCACTTTTTTTAAAGTAAAGGAAAATTTGATGATGTAACCCTGATGATTATCCTCAGCCATACAACAATTTGGCCCTTTACGCTGACCTATGTAAATACACCATGCTCCAACACAAGAATCTATCTACCATCACAAAACCCCCTAGAAACCACCAGATACAATACAAATGGGGTCACCCCGTTTAAACTAGTAATTACGAAGGAAAACATGTCCTACACTGTCCGCACCCTTGATGAAGGCCTGTCATTGCTGCGACAATGGCACATCCTGGAGCCACTACAGCAATGTCAGCAAAGCCGTAATCAATGCAATCACAACAATAGTGATTGGGATGACATTGATCCCCCTGATGAAATGACCACCTAAATTATGCCAGCTTTTTCAGGCTTACGTTTCAGCCCTGGAATGTCTGCTCGAGCCTAGCTCATCAGCCTTATACCCCCTATATAAGATGCGGTATACAGCGCACAAGCAGAGTTCTACTGTTCTCTTTGTTTTTTTTTAAGTTCTTGGAAACACTGAATATGTTTCTTCTGTTTCTAATTTACTGTTGATCTGCTTACCATATATTACAGTATGCCGCTTAACGCTATACTTCATCCATCCATGCTAATTTAAATCTGCCAAGTTATAGCCAGCATGCATAATCTCCTAGAACTCCTCTGCAAAAAAGTAAGTCGTCCACCTCCTTATACCAACATCCATACATCTCTTTGCTAAATACACGCAACCCACCTTTGCAGCCTAATGCCCCGTACACACGATTGGATTTTCCGACAACAAATGTTGAAAATCTGACCGTTTGTATGCTCCAACATTTGTTGTCAAGACGGGACTGTAGGTTTGTAATTTGTTTGTAATTTTGAACTGGTAAATTTTTAAAGTGGAGCTCCAGCCAAAAAAAATATTTTTAAGCTTTTTGGAAAACATAGCAGATTGCCCGCAAGTACTTGGCTGTGACACACCTAATTATACACCTTCATTCCTCTCAGTGCAGGTTTCAGAGAGGACTGAAGGTATAGTGGGGTTGGAGATCCCAGCTGATGAGGAGCAAGGAGAGGTCCGCTTTGTTCTTTGGTGTGGGTCTTTTAGGTACGCTTGCCAACGAACTGCATGGCAGGTCGACATATGTCTGGTCAAGCATGTGGTGCCCAAGCGTGTGATGTTTTGGCCTCGCGAGATATGCTTGAGACATATGTTGCAAATAGCAGCTGTGCGATCTGATGCAGTTCTCAAAAAAGGCCCACACCAAAGAACTTTTCGAATAACGCGCAGAGACAGCAGCGCCCTGCACATGCGGAGCTCTGCGGTTTTATGCAGTCGGTGTGCTGCCCTCAAGTTGGCCCCTGGAGGGCATCCTGCCTCGTTAGAAATGTGCCTCCTCCTCCTCTCTCCTAGCAGGCACCCACGTGGAATCAGTGACCTCATCATCTCCTCCCTCCTCATCACTGGCGCAAACCTGGCAGTATGCTGCAGCTGGGGGAACATGACTGCCAGATTGCTGTCCTTCTTGGGCACCCCCTCTCTCTGGGCTCAAGTTACTGCCTTCCTCTAGCTGGGTACCATCATAAGAGCCTTCAAAACCCTGGGAATCCTCCTGGAGCATGTACCCAACACTGTGGTCAAACAGTTCAGGGAACTCCTCAAGAGGACATGGGGGGGGGGCTAGGGAAGGAGTGGCTGATGCCATTGAGTCGAGGGAAGAGGCCGCGTTGGCAGCTGCTTTGCCAGACAAAGTACCCTGAGCCTGGGTGAGAGAGGATGAGGATGGCTTGGTCATCCACTCTACCAAATCTTCAGGATGTTGCGGCTCAACGCGGCCAGCTGCCGAAAAAAAGGACAAGCGTGTCCCATGGCCACGTGCTGATGAGGATGCACTGTGTGCACGATGTTTCGGGAGCGAGCGCAGGGAGGCGGGACTACGAGCGGAGCTGAACAGTCTGCTCGGTCTTTTTCAGCGGCGCTTCGGCCTTTTTCGGTGGCGGTTCGGCCTTTTTCGGCGATGGTTCTGTCTTTTTCGGCGGCGGTCGCTATTTTTCGGCGCCGCTCGCTATTTTTGTCATTTTTTTGGGGGGAATCGGCGTATAACACGCACCCACAACTTTCCCTCGATTTTAAGGGGGAAAAAGTGCGTGTTATACGGCGATAAATACGGTATATATAGTCTTTATATACACTGCGCATGCGTGAAACTCCGCCCGATAATAATGGTGTTGTGGTAACTTGACACACAAAATGAGAAATAATATTATGGAGAGCACTAGAAAAAAATGCAGATCTTGATAAAAAAAAAAGACAAATTAAAAAAAAAGTATTATGGAGATGTGACTAAAAACTAAATTAATATTATTCATGAGATCACGAGAAATAATAAAAAAATCAGTTTGTGTGAATATGAGCAGCAAAACAACTTCATTCTTCTAGCATTCTAAAGAAGAAGAGAATGCGCTGCATTAAAAGATTTCAAAATTTGCAGCGTGACGAATGTAGGACGAAAAAGTGGAATTTTCTCTTTTCAATCATAGGCCTGAATAATGACCTGATGGATCCACCTAGAAATAGTTGATTTTGATGCTGCTTGCCCCTTCCTGGGACCTTTTGGTAGCACAAACAAAGAGTCAGTTTTCCGTATCTGAGCTGTTGCTTCCAGATAGAATTTAACCACTCTTACTACGTCAAGGGAGTGTAGTAAATCTTCTTCTGCAGAACGTGGTTCTGGAAAAAACAAAGTTAGAGAAATATCCTGGTTCACATGAAAACTGGATACTACCTTAGGTAAAAAGGATGGGCGAGGACGTAAGACCGGCTTATCTTTATGAATGATCAGGTATTGCTCTTTACAAGAGAAGGCTGCTAACTCAGAAACTCTCCTTGCGGAGGTTATTGCCACTAAAAATACCAATTTCTTTGTCACAAGGACCAATGGAGTATCACCTATTGGTTCAAAAGGAGGTTCCTGAAGGACCGACAAGACCAAGTTCAAATCCTATGGACACAGAAGTGATCTGACTGGAGGATTTATTCACAATAATCCCTGAACTAAAGAATGAGAAGCAAGAAGTTTTTGGAAAAAGACTGACAAAGCCAAGACTTGACCCTTGATAGTACTCATGGCTAGTTTCATCTCTACTCCTGATTGCAGGAAGGATAGAATTCTACTTATGACATACTTGCGAGGATGCCAACCTTTACTCTTGCACCAGGAGATGTAGGCCTTCCAGACCCTATAGTAGATAGCTCTAGAGGCTAATTTTCTTGCATTAATCAGAGTAGTTATTACTGGACTTGAAAGCCCACGAGGGTCTCAACAGCCAAACCGTCAAATTTAGCGGTTGTAAGGCAGGATGGAACACCGACCCTTGCCAAGGCATCTGTACCGCAGGCCAGCTGATCCCTTGTCCTCAACACAAATTTGTCCAACTTTTTGTTGAACCTGGATGCCAACAGGTCTATGTCTGTGGTGCCCCACTTTTGGCATATGGCTCGAAAGACATGGGGGTGCAGAGACCATTCCCCTGGGAGCAACTGTTGGCGACTTAAGAATTCTGCCTGCCAATTTTCCACTCCTGGAACAAACACCACAGATAGGCAGGGCACATGCTCTTCTGCCCAAGATAGAATATGGTTTACCTCTCTCTGGGCAGCACGGTTCCTGGTCCCACCTTGATGATTGATATAGGCTACTGCCGTGGCATTGTTGGACTGAACCGTGACAGGACAGTTTTGTAGCCTGTCTGTCCAGGCCTTCAGGGCCCGAATTTCTAGAATGTTGATGGGTAGGAACCTTTTCCCTGGACAATGTCTTTTTCCAAGACTGCTCCCCAGCCCAAGCGGCTGGCATCGGTCGTCACTATCTTCCAAGTGACGGGTATGAAGGTATTCCCTTTCTGCAAATTTTTGTCTGACAACCACCAATTGAGACTTTGATGAACACTCGGAGTCAAACCCATTGGACAATCCAAATCCTGGCTTTTCCTGCTCCAGGCAACCAGGATGCTGTTTTGCAGAAACCCTGAATGAAATTGGGCATAGAAAACTGCCTCAAATGAGGCTACCATCTTCCCCCAACAACCTCATGCAAAGGCGGACGGAAGGCCTCTCCTTTGTCCTGACCACGAGTACCAGTTCTCTTATGGCGCAAACCTTTGCCTGGGGTAAAAACACTTTCTTGTGGGTAGTATCTATGACTAAACCCAAGTACTCCAAACTTTTTACTGGTCGTAAGGACTATTTTTCTAGGTTGAGAACGTTCCAGATATCTGACCGTGTTTATCACATGCTGATCTAGCCCTGCTACATACTGATCTATCAGAAGCAGGTTGTCCAGGTACACCACTGTTGTTATACCCTGGGCTCTCAATCTTGCCAAGAGTGCGGTGGCCAACCCGAAAAGCAAGGCCACAAACTGAAAATGCCGCTGCTCTACTGCGAATCGCAGGAATCTTTGATGAGCGGGAAATATTGGAACATGGAGATATGCATTCTTGATGTCTATTGATGCTAGAAGTTCTCCTCCCCGAAGGGTGGATACCACTGAGTGAATTGTTTCCATGCGAAACAAACAAATGTTTTGGAATTGGTTCAGACCCTTGAGATCTAAAATGGGTCTGACAGTTCCATTTGGTTTCATCACTGTAAAGAGGTTTCAATAAAACCCCAACCCCTGTTCTCCTAATGGAGTCTCTATGATCACCCCCTGAGATAGCAGCCAGTCTAGTGCCTGAAACAAGGACTTTCTTTTTATTGGGTCCTTGGGAACGTTCAATCTTAGGAAGCGAGACAGTGGAAACTCCCAAAACTCCCATCTGTCCTGAATTTCCTCCTGCCAGACTCCTAAGAACTGCCGGAGCCTTCCCCCCACTCGATCAAGCGGGGGCGCCTCTTCATAAGGAGGCCTTGGGACTCTGCTTTGTAGACTTCTGTCCCCAGGGCTTTTTCTGGCCCTGTGTTTGATTCTGAGGCCTTCCCCTTAGAGTTGACGGTGGAGGCCGTCTTAACTGTCTGTAGGCCGCTAACCCTGGCGATGGAGAGGCAGAACGTTTAAAAGAAAAATACTTACTTTACTGGAAGAAGGGTACTTTTTCCACCAGATATCTTCTGGATATATTTATCCAAGTCATCCTCAAATAATCGTTCCCCATGAAAGGGAAACCCAGTCAGCAGCTTTTTGCAAGGCAACTCTGCTGAACAATGCTTAAGCCACAAAATCCTGTGCATGTGAACTAATAGGAGGGCAAGGCGAGGCGCCTGATGAATAGAATCTTTAATAGCATCAACCGCAAAACAAAAGGCCCTGGGCAATTCTGCCAAATCTGGGACCTCTTCCCTTTTGATGACTTGTTTTACTTTGTCATTAAGGGATTGACAGACACCGATTTGCCGCTACTGAAGGCTGTGCAACTGCAGGCTGTGCAACTGCACTAGCCATGGAAAATTAGGCTTTAAGCAATGTCTCCAGTCTCTTATCTGCTGGATCCTTAAACACCTTAACATTGTCTACTGGACAAGTAAGACTCTTATTAAGAGAAGAAACAGCCGCTGGCAAACTCAATTTATTAGTAAACTTCTCCTCCATAGGATAAATCTGAGAAAATCTTTTAGGAGGAATAAAATGCCTATCTGGATGATCCCAGTCAGCATAAATAAGCTAATGAATAAATATAGTAGATAATTTTGCGCAAACATAATTGAATAAAATTACATAAATATTAAAGTGCAATATTAACTAGTCCCCAGCAGGGGGCACTAGTATAGGCTGGAGTGGGTATAAAGGGTATATAAAGTGACTGTAGTCTAATATAAAAGTGACCAGTGCATAAAAGTACATAAATAGGTATATAAAAGTGTATAAAACTGAGTGACATTTGATGTGAAATGAATCAAATAAAATATCCCAATGATTCACATAGAAAAATAAAAATAAATGACGTCAGATAAAATCAATGGAGTAGTAAAAATCAAGTCCGTGATTCAAGTGAAATAAATATGGGGTGATTTGCAAAATAAAATAGATAATAATAAATAATGAATAAATGAATATGAATAAAAATAGTCCAAATGAATAAAAATGTCTGAATCAATAAATAAATAATGGATCAAATAAATCTTGATATCATCATAGTAAAAAATACATGAATTTTGCATCCACAATGGGTAGATAGCAACGGCCACTCCCCATAGGCAGACAAACTCAGAGGAGGACGCGAGAAGGCGCTGAGAAAGCCTGGTGATATTAACCCTTTACTTTGCCTGATTTTTATGTTTTAAATGTAAGAGTCCAATACTTTGCACAATAAATCATTTATATTTTTAAAAAACTTACTACACTAGTGGAGGCTTCCCTCTCTTTCTCCCTTCCTCTCCTTGGCATGGTGCTATGGTGACTTTGAGACACTAAGCCCTCTAGGTCCACGTTTTAAGGGATTTTTTCCACTAGGAGACCTTGACCTCTGCTACCTGTACCATGGGGCTTATTTGGATACCCCTGAAAGGCGCATTTTATTCAGTCCTAAGGTGAGAGTTCTGGGAGACCAGAAAAGGATTTACCCACAAATAAATGAATAGCAGCGTGAATATAGTCCTGACTCAGCAATATAGATAAACACATAGTAAACGCATAGAACATTTCTTGGAATAATTTTGGAAGCATTCAGGAGCACCCATTGGAGGGCCATTGTTATTCCATTGCTATCTACCCATTGTGGATGCACAATTCATGTATTTTTTGCTATTATGATATCAAGATTTATTTGATCCATTATTTATTTATTGATTCTGACATTTTTATTAATTTGGACTATTTTTATTCATATTCATTTATTCATCTATTTTATTTTGCAATCACCCCATATTTATTTCACTTGAATCATGGACTTATTTGATTTTTACCACTCCATTGGTTTTACCTGACGTCATTTATTTTTATTTTTCTATGTGAATCATTGGGATATTTTATTTGATTCATTTCACATCAAATGTCACTCAGTTTTATACACTTTTATATACCTATTTATGTACTTTTATGCACTGGTCACTTTTATATTAGACTACAGTCACTTTATATACCCTTTATACCCACTCCAGCCTATACTAGTGCCCCCTGCTGGGGACTAGTTATTATTGCACTTTAATATTTATGTAATTTTTATTCAATTCTGTTTGCGCAAAATTATCTACTATATATATCTATGCTTGTGTATTTGTGAACACTACTCATTTTGCTGCAAACATCTCTAGTCAGCACCATATCTTTGACCTGCAAATTACTCACAGTAGCGCAAGGGATCCACTTATGCACATAAGCATAAATAAGCTGTTCCAGCAACGGGTGCATAGGAAAAGCAAGAGGAGAAAGGTGCTTCAGCCATCTCTGCTAAGGGTAATTTATAACAGTGAGTGATTGAACTAACAACCTTTGCGACTGTGAAGCTGAAACTAAAGCCTCTGGGATAGATTCCTCAAATTAAGAACCATCCTCCTGCCCCTCTAGTGGGCCCCCCAGGGGCACATCCAAATCCTCTACCAACTCCTGATCCGCAGATGTCAAGTCCAGGGCATGGAGAAGGGGGTCTTTCGCATTTTCTCCCAGTCTGGGAGGAGGATGCGAGCAAACTACCTATCTTTCCTTCCAAACTGGCCAGGGCTGTAGCCAAATCGTCTTTAGTGACATAGGCAGAGGCTGGAATGTTGGAGGTAGCTACAATGCCTGACGGCTCCAATGGCTCAGCCTGGTCGCTTCAGGACTTTCAGAAGAGGATGATGCTGTGGAGACAGGACTAGGGTGCTCAGACCCCGACTGCTGCTTTTTTGAACTCCTTCTCCCTGATTTTGTCCCTCTCTTTTGGGAATACATAGTCCTAAGCACACAGCAGAGGTACAATTACCATGCATCTATTGCTGAGCTCAGTCTTAGCAATGGTTAATATGCCACTATCAATGTCAGCAAGATGCTAAGTATATGTGTCTGAATTCCCTTTAGCCAATCACCCAGCGCTTACATGCCCTTGGACTGTGCCTGTGTCCCTCCTTCAACCAGCACTCTGTACACGACAATGGCTTATACAAAGCCGCCGGTCCACGCCTGCACCGTGAGAAAGTGTGCACACCAATCCACGTGCACACCAGCGTCGCCGAGCCCCGCCCCCTTGTGACAACCTCTCAATACACAAACTGTGAAGGAGGAACGATTTGCGCATGCGCACGTGGTGGTACACAAAGGCAATCCCTTGGGGGGAGGGGGAAGGGGGTGAGGACACTGATGCCTGGATTCTCCCCCCTTCTTCCCCCTACGAGTAGCTGCTGACAGGAGTCTAGGAAACAGACCTCTCCACAGGTACTGCTTGACACAGCTATCCATAGGGACTAGCATGGGATCTTTAACCCTACATATGTCAATAACACCCTCTAGTGGTTGCAAATATAAATACAGGCAAGACAACTACTTAAAAGAGGTCCATAGGAACATCCCAGGACTTACCATTCCCACCGCATGGTACAAACTGGAATACTCACAGTGACCCAATCTTCACCCATCACGGCGGGTTGAAGTCATGCCAGACCTTCAAGGACTGGGTCCCCTTTTAATGTAGGGTCCACTGCCTTGGACCCGTATAGTGCCTTGCCAGAACAAAACCTGTGGTATGAGAATGTGACCAAGGCGCTGGATCCCAGGGCCCAGCTCTCTTAAAGAGAAGCATTATGGGCAAAACCTTGTTCTTCCGTACTGAGGCTCAGGTAACATTCACCTTAGCCTTTGATTGTGGCCTCTGAATGGATCCAATTGTGCAGCTCCTTGACCCTGCAGGCCTTTCCAGGGAGCTTCTTTAGCAAAGAATTTTAACCGTGACCAACACCTTAGACACTGGTGAAAAAACTGAGGTACTCCCTTTGTGGGAGGGGTTATATAGGGAGGGGGACTTCCTGTCTGTAATTATGCCAGTGTCCATCACCTGAGGTTGGGGTATAACCCATACAGTTATTACTGTGGTGCTCTGTGTCCCGTGATGTACGAAAAAGAAATTTTTTTTTTTAAACTATCGATGCTCTTACGTAGTTTAAGGTTAGTTCTCTTTTCTTCTAATTTTAATGAGTGGCCACGTGTCTTGTTAAACTTCCTTCCGCAAAAAAGTTTTATCCCTATTTTTGGGTCACCAGTATGGTATTTGTAAATTTAAATCATATCCCCTCTCAAGCGTCTCTTCTCCAGAGAGAATAAGTTCAGTGCTCGCAACCTTTCCTCATAACTAACATCCTCCAGACCCTTTATTAGCTTTGTTGCCCTTCTCTGTATTCGCTCCATTTCCAGTACATCCTTCCTGAGGACTGGTGCCCAGCACTGGACAGCATACTTTAGGTGCAGCCGGACCAGAGTCTTGGAGAGTGGGAGAAATATCATGTTATCTCTGGAGTTGATCCCCTTTTCAGTGCATGCCAATATTCTGTTTGCTTTGTTGATTGACATGGATCTACATTGCTGGACAGCGTGATATAAAATGGATTTACATTGTGGGACGTTGTGGGGTTTTTATTTATGAAGGATTTTGTTATGGTGGTGTATGTTTATTTACATTTTTTTTTTTTATAACTGAGTAATTAGGGGGTATTATGTACCACGTGGAAAATGTATTTATTTATTTTTTTTACATACTGTCACCAGTTCAGTACAGCTTCATCATATGACTGGTGTGGTGGTGATCAGCGACACTGACTGGTAACAGTATGTTAAAAAATAAAATTACTTTTTTTTTTTACTTTTTAAACTTTTTTTTTTAACTTTTTTTATCTTTTTTACTTTTTTTTTATTTTCTTACAATTTTTTTACATACTTTCATCAGAGTAGTTAGGTGTCACCATAGTAATACTGTACAACTCTGGGGGTGATCAGGGATTTTTTTTTTACACTTTGATTGTTGTTACAATGATGATCACTATAACAGCAATGTTTTGAACTGTTATGCATGGGTTACATTCATAACAGCTGTGAATACTAGCGATCTGTGATTGTCTACTGCTAACCACATGGTATAAGGTTCTGTGATTGGACCAGGTACCATGTGATTCATACTTTGTTGACATTGTGAGGATATGGCATACGTCATATTGGTGAAATGCATTGAAGTCGGGTCACTATTGTTAGTTCTGGGGTTGCTGGTGACATCATATCCGGGTTAGGTGGAACGCACACCGATTCTCTGTAAAGATGCGGGGCGGCATCCTAAACACACATGCTGATTGAGCTGGTGTAGATCTGGGAACAAATAAATGTGTAATAGACTGGATGTGTTTTAATATTTGGACTTTAACCTCTTCCTGTCCACGCTATAGCTGAAAGATGGCTACAGCGCGGACCTACTTTGCCTGGGAGGGTGTACATAGATTACCTCCCATGCTCGAGCGGCCTGCGCTCACCCTGCAGGGCGCGTGCAGCGTGCTCTGTCATCAGCGAGTCTATGAGACTCGGCTGATCACAGATCGGAGTAAGGGGTCGGTCCCGACCCCTTTACCACATGATCAGCTGTCAGCCAATGACAGCTGATCATGTGATGTAAACAAAAAAAAGCCGATCACCAGCGGCTGTGAGAGGGACATCATTTCCGATCGTGGAGAGCCTCTGCAGAGGCTTGTGTGCCCACCTGTGCCACCTACCAGTGCCCACCAGTGCCACGTACCAGTGCCCACCAGCGCCACCTACCAGTGCCCACAGTTTCCCACCCATCAGTGCCCACAGTGTTCCCTATCAGTGCCCACAGTGTCATCTATCAGTGCCCACAGTGCACAGTGTAATCTATCAGTTCCTCATCACCAGTGCTGCCTATCAATACCACCTAGCAGTGTCCATCAGTGCCACCTACCAGTGTCCATCAGTGCCACCTAGCAGTGCCCATCAGTGCCACCTAGCAGTGCCCATCAGTGACATATATCAGTGCCACCCATCAGGGCCCATAAATGCCATATTATCAGTGCGTCTTATCAGTGCCTATCAGTGTCGCCCTATCTGTGCATATCATTGTCGCCTTATCTGTACCTCTCAGTGCAGCCCATCAGTGCAGCCCATTAGTGCCCATCAGTGCAGCCGCATCAGCGAATATCAATGAAGGAGAAAAATTACTGTTTGCAAACTTTTATAACAAACTATGAAACATGTTTTTTTTTTTTTTATTGCTGTATTTTTGTTTGTTTAGCTAAAAAATAAAAACCCAAGTGGTGATTAAATACCACCAAAAGAAAGCTCCATTTGTGTGAAAAAAAATGATACATTTTAATTTGAGTACAGTGTAGCATGACCACGCAATTGTCATTCAAAGTGTAACAGCGCTGAAAGCTAAAAACTGGTCTGGGCGGGAGGGGGGTTTAAGTGCCCAGTAAGTAAGCGGTTAGGAAACGTCCTTCATGATCAATCTATTTTTGTTTTTTTTGGATCTATGAATACACATTGGATGTGAAAGAGGAGAACACATTGGATTGAGCATTTATCCCATCTTCTCCTGTTGGCATAAATACTAAAGCTTTTTTGGTCTTTTTGGCAATGTGGATCTGGTGAGGGTACCCCTAAATCACACGTGGTGGAGCACTGTGTTTGAGAGCTGAGAAGTTCTTCACAGTAGCATAAAGTCATGGTGGACGAAACTAATTGATTTATAAGCACAGCACACTTTTTTTGATTTTGTATTTTTGGCGTACTCTTTTATTTTATTTTATTGTTTAAAAGGGACACTTTTTGAAAGTTATTTGGACACTTCGATACAATAATTTTGTTGGAAATACATTTCTTGTGCATAATTGCACATGTTATATAACTGTGGAGAACATTCTACAGTATATAATTGATTGCATATTGTATTTTTTTCGTTTTTTTGTGGAGTGGGTTTATTACCATACACATACAATTTTTTATTCTTTTTGCCCAGAATTGAGTACATTTTTGCACAAATTAGAGTAGTGCCTTAATTTATTTATAGACATATTTGTAATGAGATGTTCACTTAAAGGGGCAGCTGCCACATAATTAAAAAAAGATTTGAAGGTAGACGCTATTTATATATTTTAAAAATGTTTTATTTTTATTTTGAATTGGTACATGTTCCTGCCAGTGCCCAGCTCCTTATGCCATTTTTTGATAATCTCTTGCCTACTTTCTTTGAGAATTGATTTTAATATTTGGCTTCTATTAACTTCAGTGGGGTTCGCATTAATCTTTGCAATTTGTGTTTTTTTGGCATTGTTCACTAAACATGCCTGTGAATCAAACCTAAACAGATTAACCCATCACTAGTGGGATCACTCACTGTGTGCTTGGTGTCAGGCCTTGGGAGTTCTGAAAGCAACAGTGAACACGTGCAGTAGAAATAGAAGAAAAAAAAAGAAAGGGTTGAAAATTAAAGCCTGATTATTGGTTTTGATCCGAATACCAAACTATCCAGGACATTTTAAAAAGCTTAATAGTATGATATTAACCCCCTGATCGCAATTGCCTAATTTCCAAAACATTACAATTAAGTTATTGCAAGTGAGGTAACTGCAAACCAGAACTTTATCTCATAAGACTTAAATATAGAAATAAACAATATCTTGGATACCTGAACCCTAAAAAATTCTTACATTTATAGCAATTATAAAACTATGTTTGATGCATTTAATTTAGCCATCAAAACACCACTGCAAGTCTATTTTACATTTGCAAAACAGAATAAAAATACTGTAGATTTATTATATTGTGTTTGCTGTCTGAAACTGTGCAATATTGAAGTTACACTTTATTTACATTTTCTCTTATTTGGAAAAGTACCCTATATAGATAATTTAAGTGATATGTTGCATTTGTACTAGATAATTTCTGCAGTCATTTTGGTAAAACTAAGTAGTCTCTTTTACTTAAAGCCTAATGTTAATGTATTTTCTAAGATGTTTCAAGGGATGAGGAAATGCTATCATAAACTGTTCTAGAGAAATTTAGAAACAAGAGCAGATGTTAGTGCATATTGTTTTACTCATGCCCTGTACACACGGTCAGATTTTCCGACGGAAAATGTCCTATCGGACCATGTTGTCGGAAATTCCGACCGTGTGTGGGCTCCATCGGACTTTTTCCATCGGAATTTCCGACGGAAAAAGGTTTGAGATCCTGCTCTCAAATTTTCCGACAACAAAGTCCGATCACGAAAATTTTGATCGTGTGTAGCCTAGTCCGACGGACAAAGTGCAACGCATGCTGAGAATAAATTCTGTGACGGAAGCGCTCGGTCAGGTAAAACTACCGTTCCTAATCGACAAAGCACATTTGTCACGCTGCAATGTTAAAATGTGTTTAATGCAGCGCATTCTCTTTTTCTTTACAATGCAAGAAGAATGACGTTTTTTAGCTGCTCATATTCACACTGACTTCTCCCAAACTTCTTTCTTTATTCTTTTTCCTGATTTATTGGGTCTAATTTTTGTATTTTTCAGATCTCAAGAATCCAATTATTGTTTTTTTTTTTTATTTTACATTTATAGTGGTTTTTTTTTTTAAATCCAGATTTCCTTTCTCTGTAATTTTGCTTTTTTTTTTTTTTTTTGGTTTGTTGTGTTTTGTATGTGTCAACTTACCCCAACACCATTATTATCATTATATTTTTTATCAATTCTCTAGGAGGTTGTTTGGTGTTGGTGCCCTTTGTTAATTCTACTTTCTATATTCGAAATGTACCTGCCTACTCACAAATAAACTGTCCTTTTTGAAGTAAAACACATAGGCAAGGATTTATTGAAATCAAAAATACCTTTATTAGGTGTCAGCAACAAAATAAAGAGGGAGGCAGCGATGGAGAAACTGGGAAAATTTGCAAAGCCTTTGACCCCCACGGCAGACATAAATTTTTTCAAATCAAAAATTAGTGGCCTGAGGAGTACGTATCTTAAGGGAGTTCAATCTGTTCCTGAAGTCCAATAGATTCGGAACTGCAGCAGATGCCATCTATGTCCCCAGGCTGTGGTCATACGAGAGGCTCCATCTTCTCTCAGACCAGACTGAATCCAGGTCATCACACTCTGGTCTTCCTTCCACGCTTCCTTCCAGGCAGTGGCTGTGGTGCTGGAGGTGTGGCAGAAGGAGGAGGAGGAGGAGGAGGAGCATGGTCCATCTCGCAAACATGTGTCCTTGGGGTCATTTCCCCAGATACCCCCTTATTTAGTATTTTGAGGATTGCCTCCTCGCACATGCTGAGTTCACCCTGCCTCCGTCTCTTTAAGCTTTGTGGCAGCCAAGGTGGCAAAGGCCTCTTCATATGTGGGTGTGGCTTGTAGTGCCACTGAAGCCTTCCTGATCAGCCAGAGAGCTGACTCCCCCACATCCCCCCCTTTCTGGGCCTTTTGTAGGGAAGGCGGAGGGGAGGGACCTGGGATCGAGTCAGGCTCCTAGGCCTGCCTACCTCTTGGCTGCCACTTACCCCTGCCTCCTCCTGGCTGCCACATCCCACATCCACCTCCTGACTCCCGCATTCCACAGCCAACTCCTGGCTGAGGTCTTCCTGTGTATGAAAAAGGGACATTGTTTGAGTTATTGGTTCATCAAACACACACAATTTTCAGCTATTGACTGTTGCAATTTGTTAACAAATTGAAAACCATAGAATTCTCAGCCCAGCAGTATATATTCTTGCCCAAAATTTCTCCAACACTACTGTCTATTGATATGTAAAACACTTTAGCAAATAAGCAATTTTTGATCCTAAATTAAGTGAACATTCATTTTTCCACGAAAAAAGTGTAGAAAAATACTATACCTGGCTCAAGCTGGGCTCCTCCACATCTTCCTGATAGGAAGGCCCAGGTTGGTCGTCGGAAGCCTCATCAGGGGTGGAATGCGTGGAAGGAAGCGTGGAAGGAAGAGTCGACAGTGATTCCCTGACATCAGTCTGGTCTTTGAGAAAATGGAGCCTCTCGTAGTACCACAGCCTGGGGACATATACTTCATCTGCTGCAGCTCCAGATGCTTGGGACTTCAGGACCTTATTGCGCTCCCTGAAATACGTACTCCTCAGGCTGCCAATTTTGTTTTTTAACTTATCAACGGTTGCCGTGGGGATCACTGTCTTTACAAATTTCAGTTTCTTCATCGCTGCCCGCCTCTTTATTTTGTTGCTGTAGAGTGGGTGCTTGGCCTGCCACAAAAGGGGCATCTCCCGGAACTTATCAATGAACAGGGGGAGGAAGCTGACGTCATTGAAGCCCTCCATATTCTCTGAAAGACACAACACCAGACAAACACTAAATAATGTCAGGCTAAACTCTCCTAATCTTCTCCTCAATGTATAAGCAGTCTAGGCTAGTGATGTACCAAGTTCAAATTGTACCTTCGTTATAGCGATCGTCTCGTGCGTCAGCTCTCTCTCCCCTCTGCTCACAAATCGTCGGTACGGCACGCGCGGGTGACGTTTTATATACAGTGCGCATGCGTGAAATTTCGCCTGCCCCTGACGATCTTTCTTGTCTATTCCCCGCTCCTTCTCGTTACAGCGCAGTGGGGAGAGCACATGGCGGGGACACAGCAGGTGCTCCCTAACTATTCCAACAACGAGGAGGAGGACGATGAGGAAAGCCCGGAGCCAGAAACGTCCCGATCCCGGAGGAGAAGATTTAAGGCGTCAAATATGTCTTTTGGAGAAATGTTGGAGATGGTGGACATATTGAAGAGGAGCGACTATGATGGGAAGTATGGGCCTTACCCCAACCCAAATGTCAGAAAGGCCAAGATCATGGCTAAAGTTGTGAAGAGGCTGCAAAAGAATTTTGGGTTACAACGATCCAAGGATCAACAGAGGAAACGCTGGTCAGATCTGAAACTGAGGGAGCACGATCAGTACAGAATGATCAATCGAGTTCTTCAAAAAAGTAAGTAGTTGTCGTGTGTTCATCTTTTTTTTTCTTGCTTGCATACTGCTCCATGTGCTTTGTTTATGAATGTTGGACAGTTGAAAATGACCACTTTCATGTTCGTGTGTCCATTCGATCGTACTAAACCTCGATCGTTCGGCCACTTATAATACGCTGTTTGGTGAAGTTGGAGTTAACTACATTGTTTCAGGCCTGTTTTTAGTCAAAGGAAGTTTGTTGTCTATAGGGGTTTTCCCAGAATGAAATGCAAACTTCTTCAGTGTAAAGGAGAGGTGACTCAGTAGCTGTTTACACATCTAATCTCTAGAGCACTAGTGCTGGGACACCCAAACGCCCTTTTTATTAGGGTGTCCCACACATGTGCTCCAGTGGATACTATAGGGGTGTCTCCATCTGACAAACTTGCACCAAACAGGTAATAAGTATTGCACCTTTACAAAGTGTCAAAATGAATGTTGTTGGCCTTTGAACCTGGCCACAAACCACTATTGTACGTCACTTCCAAGCAATGTTTCATATTTCCTATTTCTGCCCTCATAGATTGGTGTGCTAAGTATTCCTTTTGTACATTCTCATAGGGGAGAGAAGACTCGGGACGTCTGAGGACACCAGGAACCCCACACCTCCCAAAGAAGGGGAAATACCAACACCAGAAGCAGAGGAGGAGGAGGAAGGAGAGATTGTAGAAGTTGGAGAACTTGTCACCACAACAGGTGAGTGTCGGAGACCACAGCTACAGGTAAGCTAATCAATGTATGCCTGCATCTTAAAAATACCCCTTCTTTTTTTTTTTAGGGGATGTGGATGTTCTGGAAGATGAATTGCATTATACCAGTGAAAGTGCACACGTCCTCATCGGGGAGATAATGGTGTGCAATCGAGATCTAGATGATATCAAGAAAAACATCAATGATGTTCAACAAAAAAATGAAGAACATCATTGATGTTTTAGGGAAAATATGAAACCACACAAATGAGCTATCACACATTTGTGGGTGTGTAAACCAAAAAATTTAAAGTTAGAACTTTGCCAAATTTGGAAGATGCACACAGTGTGTCAACATGTGCTAGCTCCCATCATGGTGGATCAATGACAACGTTTTGTGGGTGCAACCACTTTACTAACTACTAAAGTGGCTGAGGTGAAGACGTACATTGATCTCCATGATGGGAGATTGCACATTTGGACATTCTAGGCATGGGTTCTTGCATCAAATGCCCATTTTGATCCCCAAATTGTGTGCATGTTCTAAATTTTGCTTTTCCAGGGGTGACACCCCATGTGATGAAGGCACGATCAAACACAGTTTGGACATAGTCATGTCTGATCTTGTCTTCACTTTTCAAAGTTGAACTTTGTAAGTTCCTGTGTTCAGTATGTTTTGCTTTGCTACATGCCTGGTTTACACAAATGCGCCAAGTTAGTAATGTTATTAAAGAATGTTATAAAGACCAAATATCTTTTGAGTTTTGAAAAGCCTTTTGGAAAGGCACTTGTGAATGTGCTTGAAGTAAAATTTTACCATATGAACAATGTGTGGCAACCTTATTCCAAACCCCAAAAGCATTATTTGCGTCAAAAGTAGATGAATTTGGTGACAATGGCTGTTATTTACTAAAGGCTATTCCACTTTGCACTCCAAGTGCAGTTTCCGGTGCACTTTTGCAGTGCACTTGTAGTGCATAGTGGATTTGTCTTTTGGAAATTACACCCACAGTGCTTTGTAATAAACCACCTATCACGCCATTTTCAGGAATCCACACATTTCTGTCATGGTGATGAAAAGGAGTATTTTTGGGGTCAGTAATGCACTACATACCTTACCTAGAAAAACTATTATGTATCAGACCCACAACATGAGAAGATTCTTTTTAGGAAGAAGAGACTAACCTTCTCTCGCCAAGAAAGTGCATTCCCACTGTTGAAGATAAAGGCCCAAAAAGAAAACAAAAAATAAGCTAGAACACACCTACAAGAAACCCAAGCAGTAAAAGAAAAGAAATCTTAGTTCAGTTTCCAAAATAAATTTATTAAAAAATGCCTCTCACACATCGTCTGGCATATAAATGGCCCCCCTACCCACAAAGTACTCCATATACCTCTCGCGGACTTCGCAGGCGTTTACGGGGGGCAAGCCAGGACGTGCAGCTTGAAGGGCTGTCAGGTTGTCATTTTGTTGTATGACTGCATCAGGGCCAACAGACACAACATAGTTGGTGCTATGCCGTTTTAAGAAATTGTGCAATATGCAGCAGGAAAGCACAATGTGGTTCAGATTATATTCCGCCATGTGGATAGGTGTCAAAAAGAGGCGGAAGCGGCTGGCCATGATCCCAAAGGCGTTCTCCACCACTCTGCGGGCTCTGGACAGCCGGTAATTAAAGACCCTCTGGTCCGGGGTGAGGGTCCTCATCAGGAATGGCCGCATCAGATGGCTTGACAACGCAAACGCTTCATCCGCGAAAAAGATGAAGGGGAGTCCTTCCGCATTCTCCTCTGGAGGTGGCAAGCACAGACTGCCACTCTGGAGACGCCAGTTGAACTCCGTGTGCGCAATGGCACCACCATCCGAGATCCGGCCATTCTTCCCCACGTCCACATAGAGAAACTCATATGTCGCCGACACCACCGCCAACATCACAATACTATTAAACCCCTTGTAATTATAATAGTACAACCCAAGTTGGGGGGTGAGACAATGCGGATGTGTTTCCCATCAATTGCACCTCCGCAGTTAGGAAAGTCCCAACGGCTGGTAAAGTGGGAGGCCACAGTCTGCCATTCCTGTGGCGTTGAAGGAAACTGTGGAGTCAAACAAGAAAAAAAAAATAGTCAGTTTGCACATAAACATTGCAAGCAGATTAGACACAAACATTTTGGAACAAGATCAGACTAAAATTTAACCAAGAAAGTATTTACAAACCAAAGTACAAGGTCCCCTTAGCAGATTACTCACCCCCATCACTCCCCCCACTTCTGATGGTCCATTGACAAAAACTAGGGGTTGGGGGGGGGGGGGATTGGACAGGTAACCCTCTCCACTTCATTGAGAGCCGAATGCCTAAATAATGTGTGATAGTTTGGCCAGAACCCCTCCTTACTTAACACTATTGACAGCCCACCGGGCAGGTAAAAGAAGAGTCCTAATCCCAAAAAAGAACAAAAAACATAAAGGGAAGCACATTTTGACATCCTGCCCTTACCTATCAAGCTAAAAATAGGAGGAACACCAAAAAACAATAAATAAAAACATTTGAAAGAATTGAGCCAGCCCCTTGCACTACATGTTTTGCTGAATTCATCCCTAAATATGACCACTATAAAGAGGTAGGTATATAGTGGGTATTGAGCTTGGCAAAGCCAGCAGATAGAGGATTGGTATCAGCTGACCTAGCAGTTGGGGGAGGGGGGTTCCTAATGAGTTTGGCACACCAAAAAAAAAAAAAAAGGGACTCTGCATGAAGTAAAACACACAGAAAACATTTGTGCATATTTTAGGGGGTGTTTGGGGGAAACCAATACTATGGAGCAGACAAAATACATTGCTTAAGTGACTAGGCCATAGGTGTATATTGGGCCAGAAGAGCATGCTGGGGAGGAAAGTGAAGGCAAAAATGCATGAAGGACAAAAGGGGCACAGCATATTAGAGCATATTGCAATCATGGTAATTAGGGAAGGAGGTAAAAAATACAAGACATTAGCAAACAGAGCATACATAGAAGGGAATAGTAAAGGAGAAATGTTACCTTAATATAGTCCTCCTGCAGGGCCTGGATAATATCAGAACAGGTCTCTGGAATAATGATTCCCAGAGCCTGGGGAGAGATACATGTGGAGAACTTCAGATCCTGAAGGCTTCTCTCTGTCGCCAAGTACCTCAACGTGGCAACAAGCCTCTGCTCCGGAGTGATGGCTTGCCTCATGCAGGTATCCTGCCTGCTGATAAAAGGGGTCAGCAAAGCCAATAGACGGTGAAAAACGGGGTCCGTCATCCTGAGAAAGTTCCTGAAATCATCAGGATAATTCTCCCGGATCTCACGAAGCAAAGGCATGTGCGAGAATTGGTCACGCTGAAGCAACCAATTCTTGGTCCATGAACTCCTCCTCGCCCTGTTCATGGACTGGTCTTGGGTCAAAGCTAAAAGCCCGACACCAAGCTCCTACACAGCACGAACTCTACGACTAGTACGTATACGAAACATAGCTTACAAACGGTCGGCTGGTCAGAACAGACAAACAGAAAGCACCGATAAACAGCAAGCCCTGAAAGAACAAAATGAATACCAGAAACGAGCAGACAATAAGCAGTGAAAATCAAAGCATCCTATATCAAGATATAGGCCGCAATGACCAACAAATGCGAACTGACTAAATGCACTGATAAACAGATACGCACGACAAGCACAAAATGAAGAGCAGTAACGATCTGAGTCTGAAGACTAAAAAGCGCAAATCGAATGTAACGAAACTTCTACTAACACGCGATAAACACGGAATCAGCAGAAGGAGCCCAACGGGTGCCGGAGGTGGTGCTGAACTTCCCTTTTATAGTCTCGTGGAACACGGCTTATGTCATGGCGTTCTTGAAGACCGGAAATTCCGACAACGTTGACCGACCGTGTGTACGCAACACCAGCTTCGGACAAATTCCGACGGAAATGATTCGACGGAAATAGTCATCGGAAAATCCGACCGTGTGTACAGACCCAGTCCAAGCCTGAGCCCAGCCAGGTCATCAGCCTTTCTATTTATGCTGGGCTTATTCCCTCAGCTATTGTTCCTAGCCCCAGCCCCCCTGTTTCCATAAGTTTCCTAGTGTCCTTGACTTTTCAATAATCCAAATTACCTCAAGATTCCATGTTATCTTGACCTTCCTAGTGATTCTACAAGACTTTGATAATCCAAGTGTTCTTATAGCTGGACCCCAGTTGACTTTACAAGTGTTTTTCAAAATCTTCAAGTGTGATCTCTAAATACCCAGTGTTCCCAGTGTCAACTGGCCTATCTCCAGTGACTTTCTGTGTGTTCCTGCCTACAGCCTTTATCCTTGCACCTGTTGTATCCTCTGAGCACGCCAGCATCATTTTGCCTTTGTTTTCAGCTCCAGACTTCCTGAACCTTCATGATCCTCCATTTGTTTTAGTCTGCCATTCATTACCAGTATCTGTGCACTGTTTGTCTGCAGCCTGTTT
Organism: Lithobates sylvaticus; assembly: GCA_028564925.1. Taxonomy (NCBI): domain Eukaryota; kingdom Metazoa; phylum Chordata; class Amphibia; order Anura; family Ranidae; genus Lithobates; species Lithobates sylvaticus. Next base: position 365,281,746 of record CM053026.1, on the reverse strand, counting down.
CCTTGTCTCCTTGTGTGCACCTTATCTGCTTTCTGCTCCCCTATCCCTGTGTACTTTGGCCTGTTTTTAGGGATTCCTGATTGTCTCTATCCACTACTACCCAATCGTAGTTATCCCGTGTGTCTCCCTGCACTAGTACCAATTTTCTGTGCCTTTGTGTGTTTCTATGAACTCCTGTGCCACCTATTGATCTGCCATTCCCACATCTCAACACTGAAAGAGACTTGCATAATATTATTAGCTTCATGCTCAGGTGAGTCAGGGTGCTGCAACCAGCGAACTGTCTGAAGCAAAACCCATGTCCAACTCCAGGAGCTCTAGTGAAAACAAGGTGACCCCTTAGACTCTGTGTGCTGGCCTTTCTAAAGGCTATCACTTTTGCTGTCCGAGGACAGAGCCTTGGGGGAGCCCTAAGAAAAGAAGAAGCAAAGAGGTGGTACTTCAGTTGTAGGTGACAATATAGGAGTGCTTAGGTGGCATAGGAGAACCAAAACAGAGAAGAATCATGAAGGCCAAGGGAGTAAAGTATTTTTGCAGAGGAGCATGTGGTTAACTGTATCATAGGCAGAAGAAAAGTCTAATGTTTTGAGTATAGTGTACTGGCCACTGTTTTATTTTCAGTGGACATACACTGTTCTCCCGGGAAAGGAGAGGAGACTATCTTGCATGCACCGTTGTCCACTACATGTATAACTGATGTTAGAAATGTAACTGCTGATTGTAAGAACAATGCATTGCCAGCATTAGCAGTCACACGTAGTACTGCAAAGCCAAGGCAGCTGAGCCACAGTCTCTGGTCAGAAAAAAGAAGCATGGTTCTTATAACCCCTTTTCCTTGCTCCAGTCCAGGAAATTCACCCCCTACTAAATCATAGCTGCTGTTCTTGTTTTCCACAGGACAGCTGGCTGGGACAGCACTGCAGACTTACAAATGTTTTGAAAAGCTCAAAGGTATAGCTTTTAGTCCCCCTGCTGAGAGAGATACAAATTAGCTACATAAGAATATTTGGAGTAAAAATGAAGATGTGGCATTCCTTGACAGCAATATTGTTGAGATACATCTATTCAGAGGTCATCATGGGAGCATAAAGGCAGGGATCATTGTATACCTAGGCTAACAGCTAAATATGTTAACCTTCATGATGTACATATAATGGAGATCATGATTAAATGGAAGCCATAGTGATCTTCAATGAATTGTTTATTTATTTTTGAACCTCAGGCAAATAGCTACATTCACATATAAAATATGTTTAGGAGAGCTATTTTACCCGAAAAGAGGAGACTTCACAGAGCAGGCATTGTACAGAAAAATCCATCAACAAGTGATAGATATTAAATATTCAAATGCCTTTCTCATATTTATCTGATTAAAGAGGGGGGCGTGGTGACCGAGCTCCAACATGGACGCTTAATCTGAGTGCTCCGCTCGGCCGCCGGAGGGAATCCGCATCCATCCGTGCCCTACCAAGCCATCCACGGCCCAAACACCACCATCGGCCTCCTAGAGCCCCGCTGACTTGGCAGTCATGACCCGCCAGCGCAAGAACCCACAGAATCGGCCAAAAACTACAGGAATTCTTCAAGGTGCGCGGGCCTCAACAAAATGGCACCGGCACCTCAGGCAAGCTGACGGAGCAGTGGCCCGGGACATCTAACGGCCGTTCCCATCCTCTAAATCAACAAAACGGAGCTGATCCACACAGCGGATCCTCCTCTGGAGCATCCAGTCCATCCACAAGAAGCCCAGCCAAACAAAAGCAGAGGACTGAATCCCCTGAGAGGCCGCTGACTGACCCTGAAATGGAGATAAGCAGATTCACTCACTGACCCCTGAACTGACCCATGCCTATTAACTGCCTATCCATCAATGCATGGGGCTTAAACCACCCCGCAAAACAGCTCTCCATGTGGGCAGAAGCCAAAAAACACAAGGCGAACATCTTGTGTGTGCAGGAAACTCACTTCCAAGATTCAAAAGCCCCCAAATGCTCCCACAGGGATTACCCGCATGTGTTTCTAGCGAACACACCTGGACATAAAAAAGGTGGCGTCCTACTCGCTCTGAGGAACACCCTCTCCTTCCAACATAAAGAAACCATCATTGATTCAAATGGCAGGTTCATCATTCTCAAAGGAGACATCAACTCCTTGCCATACACACTGGTTTCCTTGTATGCCCGAACTCCCACCAAATCTGTTTTCTCAGCAGATTGCTGAAGAAAGTCACGGACCTACCTTATGGCAGCATACTCCTATGCAGTGACTTCAATCTCATAGTTGACCCAAAACTTGATACTTCCGCTCACAAGGCTAATAGTTCCTCATATCTGAGTAAACTGATGCACAACGCAGACCTGTTTGATATCTGGCGATGCATGAATGCAAACGCAAGGGACTACACTTTTTTTTCACACACGCACTGCTCCTACTCGCGCATCGACCTATTCCTATCGGACAAATGGTTTCTACAAAAAGTCTCCTCGGCACACATACATGACATCACGTGGTCCGACCACGCAACTGTAACCATTGCTATTAATGATCAGGTTGTCTCCTCTTCCCCACCCATCTGGCGCACGTACGGTTATTGCAGGACCCACACACTTCTACAGGGATCTCCCAACAGATAAAGGACTTAATAACTCAAATTCTGTCAGTGATCCATTTACCCTCTGGAATGCCCATAAGGCATACATGAGGGGCATCTTGATACAATTAGGAGCCAGAGAAAAAAAGCGTAGAACAGCACAGGTTACAGCTATCCTACATGATTTACGTTCTCTAGAAGAACGAAACAAACAAGCACCGAATACCACTCTTACCCATCAGATTTCCCAATGTAGAGAGAAGCTTAGGGAAATACTATCCCAACAATACGAATACCACCTAAGACGCCTGAAACTGACGTCATACACCAATGCCAACAAGGCTGGCAAATACCTGGCGAACAGACTCAAAACTGCACGTGCGAAAACAAGAATTTCCCACTTGCTTCATCCCACTCTCAAACACAAAATTACCAACCCGCAAGATATCGCCAAACAATTCGCTGACTACTACAGTAGCCTATACAACATCAAAGATGACTCCTCCACGACTCAACCTACACCAGAACACATACACAACTTCCTCAGGACACTGAATTTGCCCTCTTTGTCAGAGGACCAAATCTCTTCCCTGACTTCACCATTCACTACATCCGAAATAGCTGCAACAATAGCTACACTACCCACTGGTAAGTCACCTGGACCAGATGGGTTCACCAATGAATACTTTAAACTATTCTAAGTACACCTCTCCCCACACTTGCAATCAGTCTTTACCAGAGCAGCTGAATCTGCATCCTTTCCTCCAGAAATGCTGAAGGCTTACGTAGTCACACTACCTAAACCGGGTAAGGATCCCACTACTCCATCTAATTTCCGTCCAATTTCCTTATTGAACAGGGACATTAAGATATATGCTAAACTTATCGACAAACGCTTATCTGACTTCATCCCATCCCTCATACAACGCGACCAGATTGGCTTTGTGAAGGGGAGACAAACCTCAGATGCTACAAGGAGAATCATTAATATTATTCACCATGTTGAACGTACTCAAACGCCTTCTCTGCTGCTTTCCATAGATGCAGAGAAGGTGTCTGACAGGGTACATTGGAAATATATGTCTATGACCTTAACTAAATTTGTTTTTTGTGGTACTATACTCAATGCAGTGCTGGCCTTGTACTCCTGCCCATCGGCACAGGTATATACATCCAGCATGCTGTCAACCCCCTTTCAGATCATTAATGGTACCCACCAGGGTTGCCCCCTATCCCCGATGATATTCAATCTCATGATTGAACTCCTGTCGGAGACCATTAGATCTCACAAGGATATCGCTGGTTTCCAAATAGGCTCTAAATCCCACGTTATTAACTTATTTGCTGATGCTGACTCGACCTCTTTCCTCACTCCCTCTAGTTCACGACGTACTGAAAGCCTTCAGGGATGTTTCCTACTATAAAGTGAATTTTTCCAAATCCCTCATCTTAAATATGGGCCTCACGCAGAGTGACTATCTTAGACTACAACAAAACCTCCCTTACACATGGACAGACAAAGGTTTACCATACCTAGGTATAACCCTGACTCATAACATTAAAACAATGGTTGAAACTAATCTGAAACCTCTCCTATCCAGGATAGGATCCCAAATCAACAATATAGCCAAAAAATAACTGTCATGGCTTGGCAGACTAGCGGCATTTAAAATGCTCATTTTCCCACAAATTCTATACATATTCAGAGCTCTCCCGCTCGAAATCCCTAAAACCTACCTCACATCTCTATCTAGTCTTCAATGGCGACTACTATGGGGGGACAAAAAAGCCAGATGCTCACGGACCAATTTACTACCCCATAAATCAGTAGGAGGTGCAAGTCTTGTGGACATACAGGACTATTTATGGGCTACTAGACTCGACCAGCTTAAACACTGGTCTCCTTCAGATGACAGGCCTTTATGGGTGGACATTGAAACTTCCCTAGCTCCCATACCAGACTTACCTACAGTACTACTGGGAGACAAGTGGTTACCCTGGAACTTGCAGAAGCTACCCCCCCCCACTATTGCCACGTCATTATGAGCCTGGAGATTTACTTTCCCGCTACCTCAGTAATAGCAAAGCTATAGTCAATAGCCTTCCACTAAGTATAATAGAAGCTAACATCCCTATACTATCTCTGAAACAGTTCCCTTCCCTAGGGGTAAAAACTGTTAAGGATTTACTCCACGAAGATAGCCCACTGTCAGATGCAGACCTGATGACCAAATACAACATGTCTTATCACATGCTGTTCACATGTATACGGGTAGCACACTTTATGAAGGATAACCCATTTTGTACCTTATCTCTACCCACCTCGGTGTGGCAACACATCACCAAAGGTCCACAGGGCAACAAAGGTATATCAATGTACTACAATCTTTTAAACAATAAAAAGTTATTTGTCAAGTCAGCAGCACATGTGAAATGGGACACCGACATGGGAACCACGATTACTGATGACCAATGGCAATTCGCGTTTAACATTATACAAAAATTTTCTCATTGCATTAGCCACTGGTAAACGTCACTTAGTATAATCAATCGCTGGCAATATACCCCCTGCAGACTTGCAAAAATGTTTCCAGATACCTCTCCGCTATTTTGGAGAAACTGTGGTCACAATGGGCATATTCTCCACCTACTCTGGGAATGCCCCAGTATCACCAGCCTATGGAACCAAACATTCACACTTATTTCATCCCTAACGGGTATGATAACACCCCCTTCCCCAACACTGGCTATACTGCTTATACGGTTGGAAAATTTTCCATACACTATGAGACATGTGGTGTCCCACATCATATTGGCTACTAGATCTTTGATACTACAACATTGGAAAACCATTCTGACTGTTAATATTACTGATGTCACCAGGAAAGTTCAACAGAATTACACATTTGAACGACTCTTGGCAATAAACTCGCTTAAATGCACTAAGCTTGACAAAATGTGGAATATATGGACTACAAAGTACGCTACTACATAACTTACTGATGAATGTATGACTCGGGTATAATACTGTACATGCTCTGGTTCTGTGCTTCTCTATGTTCAATACTTTTGTTTATTCTTTATGTTATTTTATTTTACTTCACTGTATGCTATAAAACTTCAATAAACCTCTTTTAAATGGAAAAAAAATATTTATCTGATTAAATAAATAAAGTATAGACCATAAATAAATCAAAATACAAAAATTAAGTACTATGTAAAAAATCTCAGTGCAAGACATCACATGACACATTGTAACCAAAATGTATCAGATTATCTAATCCATGCGCCTATGAGCAATGCACAAGTAAAAAAAAAATCAACAAAAAAAGTCCAAAGTAATTCCAGCAATCCAATCCTCAATCTAATGCTCAATGTCTTTACCACCCTTACCGTCCGAAAATCCAAATTAATTAAGGTTGAATCTGTCATTGAAGGCTTATCGAACTGTTGTCACAACGAAAACGAAAATAAAGCATTTGTTTATGTTGGATCTTTCGTTTTTCAGACTCTGCACTTTCGTTATCGTTTGTTAAAACGATAACGAAAATACCTGAAATTCGGACGAAAATGCATTCGGACGAAAACGAATGCACATGTCTAGATATCAGTGACTTTTTCACTTTAGTTGGCTTCATTGCCATTAAGCAATGAATGTATCCCCTTTCCCCTCCACATATCCACCAAATGTTATATAAAACAAAATAATCCTAATAGTGTGACACCATCAAAATAGTGTATTTATTTTCATTAAATAAAATAAAACATAAGACAGGTCACTACAGAGTGAATACTGATCAGCTGCTAGTGTGGAACTACTGCAATCCGCTGGCAGAGTATATGGCCAGCCACTCTGCAAGATTGCGTCTCCCATTAACAACTTAGATCAGCAAGTAAAAGTATTTATGCCTCTCCAGTGTGGTAGCAACCTATCAATACCCCAAAATTTAAGCAAGGAGAAAGTATTATCATGAAGCTCTCTAAAATGTAAGGAGATACTATGTTGTTTGTAGCCATTCTCTTATTATGCTCACCCATCTCAAGACCTCAGGAAGTCATACAGGCTCAAATTCAACCATTAACATCGCACACCATACACTGGCCTATTTAGACCACCCTTTCTCTCAGTAGAACAATGGAACAAAGGCAATCTAATGCTTTCTGAGAAAGTCCTGCTTGAAGATGCAATGTGTCTGTCTCCAAACCATGATGGACGTCATTATGCACAGACTGGTGATACCTGCCAGAGTCATTCCTACTCTCGTATATGTGCTAGTACTTGCTATTTGCTTGTGAGTATGTCTTCTAGTGTTTCCTCTAACCCCTTTCCCCTAGCATCCCATAATTCATATATACCAACTTGAACAAATCTGGGAATTTTTTGGTGCTAAAACAAATACAAATATCTTTAAAAATAATTTTCTTGATTAAATATTCATTAAAATTTCATAAAAGTGCATACATTTTTACTTAACATATACTGTACAGCAGAAGATATAGATATTGTTTTTCCATAAAGGCTACACTTGGTTGTATTTCTCAACACATTTCACGACCTTCGTCAGGAGGAGTGTTGCCAAATATGAATTTGCTTACATACAGTACTTATGTTATCTATATACAGCTTGCTAATATTTGGCAACACTCCTCTTGATGAAGCCATTGTCGCGAAACATGTTGAGGAAAACAACAAGTTATCAATATCTTCTGCTGTATATGTTAAGTAAAATTGTATGCACTTTTATGAAATGTTAATGAATATTTGATAAAATTCTTTTAAATTAAATTTGTATTTGTGTTAGCACCATAAACGTCCCAGATTTGTCACTGATATGTGATTTTCACATGGACACGTATCGGACACATATCAGACTTTCACATGGACACGTTATATGTTTGATTTATTGGTATTTATTTTGTACCATTTGTTTTTAGTATATTTATGGTAAGAAGTGATGCACACTGTATTATTTTGTGCGCTGCACTTTTTGAGTTTTATTATTTGGTATGTTTTATGTGGCTGAAACATATAATTAGTACATGAAAACATATAATTAATGCTGGCTCTATATTAGGGAAAGGGATTGCTGCATGGGGACATTTATACTTTTATTTGTTGATATACAATAAAATAATAATCAACACATAACCATGAATAAATTATCAAACTGTCCACCATATATGTCAAATAATAAATGTCTATATATATCTGTGGTGAAAAATGTACATATACACATATATTAAAAAATCCTTATATATAATCCTGTAGATTCTTCTTTATACACTGTGCTCCAACACTTTGCCTTCCTAAAGTGCAGATGTGTTTAATTCTTATAAACTGTGCTTCACCAGAAGTGACACATCAAACTGCTCACCAGATATCCCTGGCAACAAGGTGACCACCAGGCATATAAAGTAGGAAAAGGATTCCTCAATGAACCAGGATTCTCCAAGCCAGACCACACTCCAAACGACCATTTAATTATCGATCAAACTCCAATCAATGAGTGGTAATCCTCCAAATGTTACACTTTAGAGTGCCAATCCAGCACTCATTATCCTTATATCTGTGAAAGATGGCTCCCCCAAATACGAGCCACAGAGAAGGCGATATAGTGTAATAAAGTATTTTTTATTTTAAAAGCACTTACATGCCATAAACGATAGGCAGCTCAGCTGATGGATGAGGCAGGGGCTGGTCCGTCACTAAGATCGTGAGGCAGGAAACATGGCGTGCGTCTCAGCTGCTCTTGCGCACGTCTTCAGGAAAATGGCCAACAGTGATTTTTTTTTGGTGCAGCATTACATTATTGCATGTAATTTTATTTGGCACCATGCTCATTTCTATATATTTATACTTTTATTTGTAACAAATGTGAATTCATCTTCTTTTTTTTTTTTGTAGACACTGCAGGTTGGAGTAAACATTTGCTGCTGGCCAGTATTCACTTTGCAGTAACAAGGCTGGTATTGGGTGAATGATGTGCGTGTACTATTTGGTTTGTGAGCAAATCTTATGAATGCTTGTGTGAATTTCAACAGCTATTCTACTCTACGTGCCATGGAAAGAATGTCACCTAATATATTTTATTGTCATTTATGACAGGTCCTCAGGGTCTGCCAATATCAATATTAACCACTTACGGACCGCCCACCACAGTTTTACGTTGGCTGTTTGAAAGAGGATATCGTTGTTATGGCAGCAGCTAGCTGCCATAACCCCAGTATCCTCTTCTTCAGTGGGCGGTCCGCTACAATATAAAAGTGGTCTCTGCGGCGGATTCGCCACAAGATTTTTTATCGGTGGTGGGAGAAGGCCCACCCCTTACTGGAGCCGTCGGCAGCAGCGAAGGTGATTGTGTCTTGTCTCCTGTTAGGTATGGAGACAAGTGAGGGGAAGATGGCCCCCACCCGTCTCCATACAATTGCTGGGCGGAAGCGACGTAAAAGGTAAAATAAATAAGATTTTTTTTTTTTATAAATGCGCCCTGTCCCAACGAGCTTGCGTGCAGAAGCGAACACATATGTGAGTAGCGTCCGCATATGAAAAAATATATATTTAGTTAGATGGAATATATTTAGATCATTAAGTGTGGATTAGCATCAAACCATATATAGCTTCCCTGTTGGTCTTACTATAAATAGTTTTCTACTTTGAGGTCTGACAATTGTTTTTTCTTATCTCACATGGGTTGTAAACAGAAGCCTTATTTGAATCCTCCAATCAAGCCTCACCCAATATACATTCGCTATATAGTGACCAATTAGGGTGCATCATATTAGCTACTGTAAAGAAAGGAAAGGGGGATATCATGAATTGTTACCAAGCTGTGCTTTCTCTTTGTCCTGGAGACAGAGAAGCACTCAGTATGAACAGATCTGAAGCTGGAAGGTAAACTGACTTACATACTTGTGCTGTACATGGTATTGTAAAGATAGTTTTGTGTAATCTGTAAGTATCATGTAACCCAGTGTACATTGTACATTGTTTTGTAAATACGGTTTAGTGTGTAATTTGTATATATTATGCAACCCTATCAATACATGTATATTGCAGATCGAACTACTACTTTTGTTTAAGAATCCTCAGATCTAGCTGTGTATATGTGAATACTCTTTTAGCGATTGGAGTGTATTCACCTATACAAAAGCACCATAAGCAAAGCAACATACAATACCTCTTAAGTGGATAAGAATGACAACAATAAAATAAAAAGTTTTTATGTAAATGCTATGATGCAAAAGCACCATAGCAAAGTATTGTACCCTTGATCAGTGGATTGTGGGTGCAAAGTCAGGCTCGCTTCCCTGTACCTCTGTAGGGGCAGACAGTAATTGAGCTGCAGGTGTTGTCAATGGACTATAGGGGCACTGATCAGCATGTTCATAGTCCACTGAGAACTACTTTCCGCCTTCTGCCATGGTGGCAGACATGACTTGCAGTTTAATCATGCGCAGATTGCTGTGAATGAATGACATGGCTGTTCAAGTGGAGTGCTGCACAGCTGCATCAAATTTAAATGCAACAGAGGCTGCAGGGAGAATAACTCCTGCCCGCTGTCACAGGGGAAGGACACTGGGGGTGAGAGGGCTGATGAATACAGGTGTAACATGTATGAGTCACATGTTGGTAAAGGTGAATGTATCCTTTAAACTACTTTCTACTGTGGAGGAGTAACAGATCAATATTAACCACTTAAGCCCCGGACCATTTGGCTGGCCAAAGACCAGAGCACTTTTGCGATTTGGCACTGCGTCACTTTTACTGACAATTGCACGGTCCATCGACGTGGCTCCCAAACAAAATTGACGTCCTTTTTTTCCCACAAATAGAGCTTTCTTTTGGTGGTATTTGATCACCTCTGTGGTTTTTATTTTTTGCGCTATAAACAAAAAAATAGCGACAATTTTGAAAAAAACGCTTTATTGTTTACTTTTTGCTATAATTAATATCCCCCAAAAATATATAAAAAAACGTTTTTTTTCCTCAGTTTAGGCCGATATGTATTCTTCTACATATTTTTGGTAAAAAAAAAACGCAATAAGCGATTATTGATTGGTTTGCGCAAAAGTTATAGTGTCTACAAAATAGGGGATAGTCATATGGCATTTTTATTAATAATTTTTTTTTTTTTACTAGTAATGGCGGCGATCAGCGATTTTTATTGTGACTGTGAATTGAATACTCTGCCAATACTCTGCAATACCCTGCCAATACTCTGCAACACACTGCCAATACTCTGCAACACGCTGCCAATACTCTGCAATACCCTGCCATACTCTGCCAATACCCTGCCAATACTCTGCAGCACCCTGCCAATACTCTGCCATACCCAGCCATACTCGGTAATACCCAGCCATACTCTGCAATACCCCATAATACCCAGCCATACTCTGCAATACTCGGTAATACCCAGCCATACTCTTCAATACTCGGTAATACCCAGCCATACTCTGCAATACCCTGCCAATACTCTGCAACACCCTGCCAATACTCTGCAATACCCTGCCAATACTCTGCAATACCCTGACAATACTCTGCGACACCCTGCCAATACTCTGCTAAACCATGCCAATACTCTGCAACACCATGCCAATACTCTGCAACACCATGCCAATACTCTGCAACACCCTGCCAAAGCTCTGCAATACCCTGCCAATACTCTGCAATACCCAGCCATATCCAGCCATACCCAGCCATACTCTGCCATACTTTGCAATACTTGGTAATACTCGGTAATACCCAGCCATACTCTGCAATACTCGGTAATACTCAATACCCAGCCATACGCTGCAATACTCGGTAATACCCAGCCATACTCTGCAATACTCTGTAATACCCAGCCATACTCGGCGATACCCAGCCATGCTCAGCCATACCCAGCCATACTCAGCCAATATTACAGTGGGGGAGATTGTGGATATTACAGTGGGGGCTATATGGTGGTGGAATTTTCACAGGTTTTTGCAAATTCAATTATTATTTGCTGATCCAAAAAATGATCCGATCCGTGACTCTGATCCGAGCAACAATCCGATCCGTGAGTTTGGGGGGGACAGATGTACAGAGGGGGAACAGATATATGTGTGTGGGGCGGGACAGATGTATAGTGGGGAACAGAGGGGGAACAGATATATGTGTTGGGGGAACAGACGTGCAGGGGGGTACAGAAGGGAAATAGACGTGCAGGGGGGAACGCGCCCCTTGCTTACAGTAATACTAGACCCATCCCTAAGAATATTAAAAAAAAAGTCAGTTACTTTGCTGAGTAACTAATTACTTTTCCAATGTAGTAACTGAGTTACTAACTCAATTACTTTTTTGGGAGAAGTAATTTGTAACTTAACTAATTCCTTTTTAAAGTAAGATGACCAACACTGCTTGCAAATACAACATGATTTTTCTTTAAAGAGGATGTCATTTTATGAAGTTAAATAACTTCTTACACAGTTAAATCTTACACACGGCCTTTCCACAGGTGTGGGTAAGAAATTTCATTCCCAATCTGTAACAAGAATTCAGTTTGTTCTTAGTTTTATTAATACAGAAATGGTAGAAATAACATGTCTGGGAACAGATTTTAAATCCCACAGGTAAGTCTAGAATATATAAACAACAACACTTATGTCTTGATCAGAATGTATTTATTATAATTTTTTTTCCCTACAAAGTAAGGACAGATATACAAATGACAACGAAAAAAGACACAACCTAAATAATAAATAAAAAACCCACATCATCCCAACACAGCGCAGAGCCATGACAAAATTAATTATTATCTTAATTGCAAGGCTGTCTTCACAAAATTAAAGTGCATGGCTAATATTAAGAACTTAAATTCAATGACCGCATATACTAAAAATATCTAGTGACTATACAGGAAAGTATATTATTAGGCTGCTTTTTTCAGTAAATGTTTATGCTGACATGCAGAAAAGATATTTTTCTATATTATCATTAAAAATTAGAAATACAATAATTTAAAGGTCAGCCCCTCATTACAGCCATGCACTAGAATTCAGTGCCTCTGAACCTAATGATTGGAAAATTCAGATCTATTATCTGTGGAGACTTTAAGACTATGCCCCCCTAGCATCTACAGTTCAACTGCTTTACCAGTAGAGAAAGCACTATAACAATATACAGCCACAGTTTAAAGGTCAAATCCAATGTTGAGACTAACACTGCTACGTACTGTTTGTAAAAGGATTGCTGTATCATCTTGCTCAGTGTATACTAATGCTAGTCAAAAAATCATTTGAACGCCCTTTTGAAAAATGAACACACGTGCTATCATGTAATGACCAATTTTTAAACAAAAATTGTTTATGAACATAAATTAATCATTTTGTCGTGCAATTTTTGCATCTAAAAAGGCAGTGATGACATTTCTGTGACCTTTGCATCTGGCTTACTGTGGTTTCCATATACACCAAGTCGACAGAACAAACCTTGTGCATAGTGAGCATCTCTCCAGCATCTCTCCTGCATCTCCTTAGCATCACCTACATCAGCACCACCTTCGATATGGATGTGGAAAAGAGGGCCATTGCCATAATAATGCTTGGAGTGATGGTTATACAGCAAGCAGAGGAGTCAATAAGAAAAAGGCGATGGTTAAGAAGTAAAGAGTGGCTAAAAAACCATGATAACTTCTCACATAAGAGATTGGATCAAGAGCTCAAGGAAAACAATCCCGATGATTGTTGGAACTATCTCAGGATGCCCGATGAGGCCTTTTAGCTGTTTCCGAGTGATGTGTCACCCCCATAACAAAAAAGTTTTTATATAAAATATATTTTATTGAAGTTTTTCTTTCAAATTACAAAAGTAGAATGTTACATATTACACAGTATACATAGTAGAATATAGAACTGTGTATAATACACAAGGTTATAGATAGAAGAAACCAAGGCCGTAGGCCGTTAATTGCTGCTAAAACATAGGAGCTGTGGTCATATGATCACCGGAACTGAAGTTTCTAATAAAGAGAACTTATTTCAACTCTGGGGAGGGGGGGACCCACAGAAAAGAAAGGAAAGGAAAGGGAAATAAGGAAAAGATTGGGAAGGAGAGGAGAAGGGACATTATGAGACTATTCCTTCTGGTCCCTATGGTCAATAGTAAAATCTTAAACCAATAAACACAGTTGGTCAGTGTACCTAATAGGGAGAATTAAGACTTGTTTGTTGTGAGAAGTCTACTGTATGGGTCCCACCGCATCTAGATGTAAATATGAAAGGAGTCTGTAGAGAAGATACTGTACCTCAGATGTCGTTAGACATATGTCCATGAAAGAGCGCCACCTGGTTTCAAAGCGTTTGTTGTGCCAATCATTTGGCATAATGGTGTCTAGCTTTTCTCTAAATAATAAAGGTTTTAAGATCTCTTTTAATTTCAGATAAGGAGGGTGGTGTTGGAGAAATCCACTGCTTGAAAATAATCCTGCGAGCTACGAGAAGACTTATGAGTATTCATTGTTTTTTTCCTTGAATCGATGATGTGAGCGAGACCTCAAAGGAGATTCCACAGCTTAGGGATCCAAACAGGAGGAACATAGGATATTTTGCTATCTGGCAATCAGTTACCCCTGGATGAAAGATAGGGTTTGATCTCAGTATTTTGAGATGGGCGGACATGTCCATAGACTGTTGAATAATGTCTGTCTCGAAACTAAGCACCAAAGACAGGAGGCCTCCTTTGGTGTTAGATGTTCGGTGGAGAAAGGGATATAGACTTTGTGCATTAGTTTGAACTGTGTTTCCCTCCGGGTTTAATTTGTTATAAATTTTAGGGTAATTGCATAGCCTTCTAGAATTTTGTCGATGATATCTTCTCCAGATATATATTTGGTCCAGGATTTTATTGATGTGTGGTGTAGTGATTTTGTAAAGGTTGAGTTCAGTGGTTTGTATATGTCAGTAATCAAATAATGCTGTTCTTTAATCAGCTTGTCTAGCAGGGATGAAAGAAACCTGATTTGTTTGTTTGGACATGTCTTATGTATAAAGTTTGAGGTTTGTGATACTTGAAGGATGTGTTGTTTCGATAGGTGAAATTCCTCAGCCAGAGAGTTAAATGGCTTAAGAAATCCAGTGTCTTCATCATATAGGGAGACTACAGTTATCAATTCCTTGTCTTTCCATTTTGAGAATGGTTCATATTGAAGGCCTTGAGGGAACATTGGGTTTCCTTGTATAGGTAAGTATTTGGAGACACATTAAGAGGTTTCCAGGCTTTTCCTCATCTCCCTCCATGCTATTACAGTGTCTCAGATCAATAGGTTTTGCTTAAAATGGTTGGGAGTTAATCTTAATGAGCTATGCATCAGTGCAGATAGGTTATAGAGTTGGATCATAGCTGATTCTAATTCATAATTTGTGTACTTTGAGGCTTGGAGAAACCAGTCCAACCCCACTCTTAGCAGGCAAGATATGTTATAAACTCTGATGTTAGGAAAGTTCCCCCCCCCCCCTTCGCTCCTAGCTATTCTAGGTTTTTTGTTGCGCCATATGAAAGTGGTGGCCGCCTAATTGATTTTTTGGATATCTTTATGCTTCATATGCAGAGGTATAGTTTGGAGGGGGTATAAGAGGCGTGCAAAGCAAACCATCTTGAACAGGGAGCAAGACCCAAGTTCGAATCGAACATCAGCCGTTCGTCCGCTCATCGAAACCAGAACTCCGAGGGCCGTTCGCATCAAATTCGTGTGATGCGAACGGTCCACGATGCACTGCGCCAGTCGCAGTGCATTGCTGGCTGATGATTGGCCAAGCATGCATTGCGACCCCTCATGCTTGGCCAATCATAGAGCCAGCAGCGAGGAGAGCAATAATTGGCCACAGGCAGGATACCTGTGGCCAATTATAGCTCAGGGGGTTTAGTACATGCCCCACACTATATAAGGCCACCGCGCCGGAGGCCTCCTGTAGTGTGTTCTGGCGTTAGGAACAGTGACAGACTGTACTGTACAGTGTACACACTATATGAGCTTGTGATTCATTTCTGTGTGGGTAATAGTGTAGGAAAAGAGGAAAAATAGGCAGGGATAGTTTATTCTTCTCAGTGCTGTTCTCTAATCTCTACCAATCCAGCCATCTGCAGGAGTTAGTGTGTGTGCGTGCTGTGTGAGTATAGCACAGCAGTAGCACACTAAACCACCTTACCCTGTATCTGCCCTTCTGCTCTGTTGTCATTTAAGGCAGCCATCTGCAGGAGTTAGTGTGTGTGTGTGCTGTGTGAGTATAGCACAGCACACTAAAACCACTTTACCCTGTATCTGCCCTTCTGCCCTGTTGTCATCTAATCCAGCCATCTGCGACATGACATTAAAGCCACAAGCAGTTTTAAATGGCTTCTTTTTTTCCTTTACAAATGTCATTTTGTGCAGGGACAGTTTCAAACACGGGAAACGCATGCCACTTCACAGGCATACTTTAGACACCCCCCAGATACCATATTTAAAGGAATATTTCAATTTTTTTTCACTTTATGCATCATTAAAATGACTGCTCCCGAAAAAATTACAGTTTTTAAAACTTCTTTTTGCATTGATACATGTCCCCTGGGGCAGGACCCGGGTCCCCAAACCTGTTTTATGACAATAACATGCATATTTGCCGTTATAATTAGCACTTTATATTTCGAACGTTCGCATCCATTGTAACTAATAGGGTTCTAACGTTCGCGCAAACTTTAGGTCCGTTGGCAGGTTCTGGTGCGAACCGAACCCGGGGGTGTTCAGCTCATCCCTACTCTTCACTTCCTATAGGGATTCAATGTAGTGGGGCCGTATTATTTAAGAAGCGGGAGAGGGGGTTCTATAGCCAAATTGAAAAATAGCGGGGAAAGGGGGCATCCCTGTCTCGTGCCTTTGTGAAGTTTAGATAGGTGTCCTGCTGCTACTACCCTGGCCAAAGCTGCAGAGTATAAACATAAAATTGCAAAAGAATTGCTGAAAGATCACATTTTTGCATGACCAGAGAGAGCCAATGAAAGCTCACATTACTGAAAGCTTTCTCTGCATCTAATGTGATGATTGTTATATCTTCTAGTTGGTGTAATTGCGCATACTCCAAAACTGTCAGGACCTTGCAAAAGTTTGAAAAAGCTGACCTGCCTTTGGTGAAACCCACTTGTGCTGGGTGTATCAGGGAGGCATAATATTTGCTAATCAGGATGCCACTATTTTTGAGAGAATCTTGGATTCCACGTTTAAAAAGGAAATTGTGCCATATGAGCCAGGTTCTGTGGGGTCTTATCCTTTTTTGCTATCAATTTAATGCTTTCTTGATGACCTGATGGTAAGTACATGCCTCCTTATGAAATGCCATTGTATACCCACAGTAGAGTGTTGGATAGCATTTCATTGGTCAGCATATAAAATTCTGGGGTGTACCCGTCTGGGCCTTGGGCTTTACCATTTCACATTTTATTGATAGTTTCAGATATTTCCTTGTGGGTCATTGGGGAGTTTAATAATGTCAAATGTTCTAAATTTATTTTAGGTAGGACTAATGATTCTAACAATTTGCACCCTTCATCTGTGTTTATAGGTTCGTCTGTGTAGAGTTTGGAATAATATAATTCAAGGATTTTTTTCAGTCAGGGAAGTGATATAGGTTGGATGATATGAGCCCCTGCTTAATCTAGCTAGTAGCTTCCCGGCTTTGTTCCCATGATTGTGGAATTGCAGTTCTATGTATGATGATTTGATGTTTTCTAGGTTTTTAGCCCAAACATCAAAAAGTCATTTGGCTTCGTGCCAAAGCTTTAAATTGTCTGGAGCATGTTGGTCATTTAATCGGGTTTGTGCTTCTCGTACTCTTTCAGTAGTTTCTTGATATTTTTTCTGGGTGTTTTTCTTGTGTGCGTTTTCATATGATATAATCCTACCTCGCAAGAATGCTTTGCCCGCTTCCCAATAGAGATTGGGGTTTTCCCTGTGTGGGGCATTTGTTTCCTCATATTCAGACCATGTGCTCTCCAACATATGTTTTGAATGGTTCATTTGGTTTTAGATAAGAGGGAAAGCGCCATTGTCTGGTATTGTCGCGTGGTAGCAAGTGTTCAATCGTTATTGAGATAGGGCTATGGTCTGAGATAACCAGGTCATGGATTGTAGATTCTCTTATACTGGGTAAAAGGGAGATAGTACAGAGGAGGTAGTCTAGCCTGGCAAACGAGTCATGAGCATGAGAGTAGAAAGTATACTCTCTGTCTGTTGGATGCGATAAACATCATGGGTCGATTAGCTATAGGGCAATAGTCATCTGGAGAAATTGGGTGTCTTGGCTTTGGGTTGAATATGTTTCTCTAGTGCGTTTTAGGGACCTTTCCTCACTATTGCACATGGTAATATTAAAATCCCCTCCTATGAGGTGTGGAAACTGGGGTGAACTTAAAGAGGAGGGCCGGGCAAAAAAAAAAAAAAAATTAAAAGTCAGCAGCTACAAATACTGCAGCTGCTGACTTTTAATAATCGGACACTTACCTGTCCCGGGGTCCAGCGATGCGGGGGAACGAGACCCCCCCCTCGTTCCCCGCTCCGCTCACGACGCCGGCATTCTTAATGTGGGAACCCGGCTGGGCTTCACAGCCGGGCACCCACTGCGCATGCGCGAGCGGCGCCGTGCGCCGTGATTCGACGCTCACTCATCTGGGACACATGACATGTCCCAGATGACTGTGCGTTGCCTACAGGAAGTGACTTTTAGCCCGGGCAATGAAGGTGGCAGACTTCGAGGGACCCCCTAGCAACAGGCATTTAGAGGTGAGTAAAAAATTGTTTTTTTTCCAATTATTTTTTTTTAATTTTTTTTATGATTTTTAAGCCCCTTTTTGTTTTTTGGCTGCAACCCCACTTTAAGAGCTGTTCTGATAATTTACTGAAGTATTTTTTATCTGCTGAGTTTGGAGCGTAGACATTAGTAATCAACAGCTCTTTGGATGGGAATTTAAGGTGAGCTAAAATCAAATGGCCCTCAAAATCCTTATGTACTGATACCAAGTCATAGGATAGTTTTAAAGTGGATGTAACCCCCCTTTTTTTATGTCATAATGTAGAGAATAAGATTTCCTTTCATTTGAGCCCAGTCTTGCCACATAGATTTACTCGAGGCCTGAGCAATCCTCTTTTATTGTTCAGTTAGAGAAATCTTGACAAAGTTTTGAAAACTTTGTCAAAAACCCCATTGCTGTGAGTGACAGGTGATTTACATATCATGCACTAGCCTGAGACAGGCACATCCTGTGTAAAAAGTTCACAATTCACATCCCCCTCCCCTCCAGCTCTCCCAGCTTTACTGTGTTTTGAGTGGATGTTTCTCATCATGGGATGCAGTGAACAGTCAGCAGACTATAGACAGACAAGGGATTTAGGGGACATGTATGTAGTCAGAGCTGGGCAGAGTAGAACATCCAGTGATCTGATGATAACCTGTCTCAGGCTAGTACATGAGATATGTAAATCACCTGTCACTCACAGCAAGAGGGCGTTTTTGACAAAGTTTTCAAGACTTTGTCAAGATTTCTCTAACTGAACAAAAAAAGAGGATTGCTCAGGCCTCGAGTAAATTTGTGTGGCAAGACTGGGCTCAAATGAAAGGAAATCATATTCTCTACATTATGACATCAAAAATTTTTTGGGGGTTTACATCCACTTTAATCTTTTTCAAGTGCCTGAGGATTTTCATTCTCCTGGCCTGGGATCATAATCCCTTAACATTCCAAGAAATGACTCTTATGTCTTGTGTAGTGGGTTATGGAGATAAGACCTTTTAGTGAATGTTCTGGCTACTAGGAAGGGGGGGTCGGATGTTTTGCTCCTTGGTTATAGAGGTACATCTGTGGCAAATGGGCTCAGGGTTGCTTCCCATACGTAGAGATAGAGGATAGGATGGGAGTGAAAAAAGAAAGAATGTAAAACTGAAACAATAAAACGTTAAACGAATTGACTCTTTTTTTCCGTATGTTTCTTTCACTTCCAGTAAGACCGCTAGCCTGCAAGCATTCAAAAAAACAGGGTACCCAGCTGCAGTTACCTTTCTTTGCATGCAGAGAAGGGGTGTGGATTATATAAAATCCAATCTGGTATCCCCTAGTGGAATTATAAGTGAAATTTATTAAAAGTCTTGCACAGTACTTATTTTATAACATCGTAGATCGACAACTATATAAGAACCTTTAGTCTTTCATCAACAGGTGTTAGCTAAGTAGATGTATATAAGAATTATCTCGTGGTCTCCTGGGGTAAGAGAATGAGCATATTACCATAAACTGAAGGTAGGTCTGGAGTAGAGGATCGCTCAGCAGTGATAATGGGCTGGGTCAGGTGTAGAGGTTGATTTTAGCCATTATGGAGGATCCTTTCTGGGGCTTCTCTGTTCCCTGTGCCCCTGTTTGACTTTATCAGAGAAGGTATTAGCTGCTGCTGGTCTGGGTGTTAGGGAGTGCAGAAAGGATTCTGCTTTTTCCAGGGTGTGGAATGTAAGTTGTTTCCCATCTGTGTGCGTACCCCTGATGACATCAGTTGTGAAATGGTCGTAGGGACGTTGCGCACACATGCACTGCGCATGCGCGAACCATTCTTGCAGACATTACAGAGCTTTTTTACCTTGCAAGGATAATTTTTATGTACTGGATCTTTTTACTAAATAAATCTACCTAAGGAATGTCTACACCAGGGATCCTCAAACTACGGCCCTCCAGCTGTTGCAGAACTACACATCCCATGAGGCATTGTAAAACTCTGACAGTCACAGACATGACTGGGCATGATGGGAATTGTAGTTCCTGAACAACTGGAGGGCCGTAGTTTGAAGACCCCTGGTGTACACTATTGTAGTCTCCTTTTTTCTCCCGAATTGTTTATTTACCCACTGGATGTCCATACACAATCCGTGGAAACGGAACGCCTTTTACAATCTATTTTAGAAGTGCGCCATGGAAGGGGCTTTCCCTGGAGGCAGGCTGGTCACTGGAGAGGGAGCTTGTGAGATCTAACAGCAATCCTGCTGTTCATCTAAGCCTAGTTTGACCCCCTTGAATAAGGGCGGTCGCTGGCTTTCTGGTAAGCCTCCATTGTTTACTGTATGGTGACGGGCAGCACAAGCGGTGAAAACATATACCTATGATCATTGCACTCTGGATACTTCCTGGATGTTTCACACATGAACTGTTTGGAAGTTTTATTCATGAACTTTTATGTTATACAGCACGTCTGCTGTTTTATACAGCAATCCTATTACTTTAGGACTGTATTTCACTTTATTAAGGACATATTGTTTAGTTTATTGTGAATGATCACATTCATATTTACTGCACTATTTTGAGAGTTTTGTTTACTCACTGTTTATTTATTATCCAGCGCTTCACTCTTTTTCTATATTTGTTTCCCATCTGGGGCTTGCAGTCGGAAGATGTCTGGATACGACAATGTAAAGTGGATGTTATTCTTACAGAGCTCTGAGCAGACTGTTTGGAATTCCTTGCATTTGCGGGACACCTCTGCTGTATAGTCTGCGAATATTAGGAGCTTCTGCCCTTCAATTTCCATGGAACGAGCTTTCCAAATACTTTCCAGTTTATAGTCTGCATAATTGAGTTATTTGATTATTACTGGTCTGGGGTTCTTGCGATTGTTCGCTGGAGCACCAATATGGTGTGCTCTTTCTGCCACACATTTATAGCATAGATCCAGAGCCACTGGGAAGAGTGTGGCACAGATGTCTAGTAATGACCCAGGCTTATATGTTTCTGGGAGGCCAATTATTCTTAAATTGTTCCTCCTTGAATGGTTCTCTAAGTCTTCTATTTTGTCATATAGGAGTTGGTGAGCTTGTGTCTACTGCTCCTTTGCTGCATTGGTTTGGTACTGATCATCTTCCAGGGATGATATATGCTGCTCAGTTTCTGTGAGCTTATAAAAAGTGATGTGATGGTAGGGGACGGGAGAGCTGCGACTGCTTGAGCTATTTTCCCATGAGAGCCCTGGGTCCCCATTTCACATTCCTCCATGTTGTCAATCACCTCCCTCTGATCAGCTCCATATCCTGTCATGGAGCAGTGTGTATCCTGTGAGGGAGATGAGGGACATGCTGCAGCGGCCATTTTAGGATCTGAGACTGCCTGTGTGGGGAACGTGTGCTGCGATCAAGATCCCGAGTGGGACCAGGATTAGGAGGGGTACCGCTCCATGATGCTAGCTGTGGGGGTCTTGCAGAGGAGATCTGGCGGTAGAGGGGCTGCCCCGGGAGTTTGTATGGTGGTTTTCCCTGCAGGCCGGAGCAAAGCCACTGGCTTACCTGTCCACTACATACGGCACCAGAACCAGGAGTAGAACACAGACTTAAGACCGAGCATCACAGCAGAGCAGAGACTGATCATTTGATCACACTTAATTTACTGCCAACTAGATGAAGTTTTAAAGACCTCAAGTGCACCACTGGAATCTCTGCCCAGTCACTAGGCTGCATCATATCTGAGACCTGTGAAGCCATCATAAAAATCATGCAAGACGAATATTTAAAGGTAATGACACTGTGCTTTTAACTGTCAAACACGGTATAACAGAGGTTTATTTGGTAATGTTTGAAATTTTAAGCTCTAAACATATGAAAAAACGAGTTCATAACATGTCAAACTGACAAACATAAAATGTGTTAAACCAAATGTATGTAATTCACAAAGATGTGTAATGGTAATCATGTCCCCGGTTGTTTTGTTGACAATACTGTTGTGTGAATGGTACATGCCACTGATGCATTTGTTGAGGTTGTTGAGATGAAAGGTTGTGTGTGGTTTTGTGCTCAGCTAAGTGTATATTTGTTGTGATCTTCCCTCTTTTATTAAGAAGCTGAATGAGTAATGGCTCCAGTAATTGTTTTTGGTCTTCTGACATCCCACATATTTTCTTGGCAGTTAAGGCACCCAGGTCATCACATTCATTCCTCTTCTAATTCATTACTGTAGATGCTTGTACTAGAAAGATGCTTGGAGACTCTTGCATTATTTTTCTCTTTTTGCTCCTGCTTTCTGGTGATGATGTCACATTTTGTGATTCATTGCCAAATAGATCCTGTGTAATAAACTGAAAAAATAAATGTATCTATAATTAAGAATGTACTAAAACATATATTTTTGCTTTTACAACTACCAGCATCTGTTGAAGAATGGAAAGCAAAAGCTAAAGAATGTAATGACTAATGTAATCTCTCCAACTGTGGTGGTGCCATAGATGGCAAGCATGTTCGCACAACGCCCCCAGCAAATCAGGCAAATCAGTCTCCTTCTATTTTAATTACAAAGGCTACTTTAGCATTCTAATGGCTATCATGGATGCAAAGTATGAGTTCATCTTTGTGGACATTGGCAAACATGGATGATATTCAGATGGAGGAATAATCGAGAAACCCACATTTTATCAGCGTTTAAAAAAATGGACTCCTGAATCTACCATCCAAAGAGGAAACTGTGGAAGGACACCTACATGCCACAATCCATGGTCAACCAGGAAGATATTCTGTCTGGGGATGTCATGCTTGGTGAGTGGTGTAATGATACTGAAGGACTTTTAAACCTAGGCTGTGCCCCAACATGTCTCTCTAGTCAACTAGCCCACCACAATCACCTAGATTATATGCAATATTTTCTGGGAAGTGGAGCAGTAGGTTGGCAAAACAATCTCTAAATGGTATATGTTAATTTGATTGTCTGCATTTATTATTATTATACACAATCTATATAGCGCCAACAGATTATGCAGCGCTTTACAATGTATAGGGGGGACAACACAATTACAGTACAGTTCAATACAATAGGTACAGGAGGGCCCTTGTAGAGCTTACATTCTAAAGGGAGGGGGTGGTACAAAATGTAATAGCATCAGAGAATGATTTGATGGGGGTGGCTCGGGATAGTTGTTAGGTGAGTGTGGGATTAATAGATTGGTGGGTGTGCATTAATAGATTATTTCAGTAATAACCACAGCTGTCGTGTTATATTTGCCATAACAAATAAAATGTACAAAGCTACTGTTAAGTTTTGGATTTAAAATTTGATGTGTTGTGACATTTTGGATGACATATTATCTTTAATCTATATTTTCTGATCTGAACATATAAAAGTGTATAATAAAAACTTATATAATTACTTATGTTATTAATAAACATTTTTGATTTTACTATTGGTGCCTATAAAATCTGCCATTCCCTCTAATGTCCCATAACCTTCTTCATCACCTAAAATATTTCCACTGATACTGTCTAAACTTGACACAGAGGGTTGTGATTCCTCCTGGTCAGTCAGAAAACTGAGACCTTCAAAATACCACAGGCGCGGCATGTAGAATTGATCTGCACCTGCACAGATCTATTGGACTTGTTTATTTTATTCAATTCCTTTTTTGAATACAGTTTGCAGATTTGCTTTTATTTTTTGGTCGCATAGGATATATCTGCTTTGGCATACACAACAGTGCATAGTTCAACTAATTTAGTATATGCTTCATCTGAATAATCCTTGGAGCATACTTTCCATAGACATGGAAGATCTCTGTACTTTTGAATAAATTGTAGCAGGAATTATGGTGAGGTAAAGTTGTCCACCATTCCATCATTGCTCCTCAGATAATAAACAATGCATCATTGTACAGAAGGCAAACTACACAAAACTGTTTGTTTTTTTTGGTTGAACTAGATGGACTTGTGTCTTTTTTCAACCTAACTATGTAAAACTATTAATACCCTAGAACTATTGTACTGATCTGCTTACCTTCAGTTGTTACAGATTATCTGTGGATTGGTCAGTTTAATCATTTGTGACAATGTTCTGTATGCCTGGTCGTCATGTACCGTGGTGCTCTATGGGACTTTCCGAGCTCCACCCCTCTTTTTCATCCGGCGCCATCTTTAGCAGCAGAAAAATGGCTGAAGAGAAGGAGCATGCTGTAGCAGAATGAAAAAGTCGACCTAGGGGGAAAAAAGTGACGCTTGATGAGATAAAACCTATGGTGAAGATTCTTGAATAAAATTATTATGATGGAAGGTTCTGCAACTACCCCAGGCCTAATACAAGAAAAGACACTATCATGGAGAAGGTTGTCCATGTGCTTCCCAAGAAGTATGGTGTGGAGTGAGCAAAGGACTAGCTGCACAAGAAATGGTATGACTTGAAGCATAGGGTGAAAGAACAGTTGCAAAAGATCCACAGAATAATCAAAAATGTTAATTTCTGCAATTCTGCTTTCTCTCAGCTATGAAATCCATCTCTTCTTCTCTGCAATCTTCATCAATGCAAACCATTTTCTTCTACATGCATGCTACTGTGATTACATTATTATATGCAGTATTACTATACTGTACAGCAGGAATGTTTTTTTTGTGTGGGGGCTTGCATTTTTTTCCACATTTTAAAAAGGGGACATTTTTCATCACTCTACCCATATTGTGTGTTTTAATTTCTTGGGGGTCAATGATTCATGTTTTATTATTTATTTAATCACACGAAAGAACACTTTGACACCACAATTGTGACAACAGGAATGGATGTCGTTCTGGTTGATGGCACTGCTCCAGCTACTGCTGAAGGTCCTGATGATCAGGCATGTACTGGCCATTGGGACTACAGGGAATTTCCCAGTGGGCCGATTTCAGTGACAGATAGCCTGTCAAAGTAATGGCTGTGTGGCTCGCACAGCCATTCATTTGAACACCGCTGTACTGCCCAGGGCCGGCTCTATCATAGGACCCAGGCGGCATTTCAGGGGTGGACTGGGCTGGGATGGTGGGAGATTTAGTTTGTCAGTGCTTGTTATCATTGCCAGCCCTCCGACAGCTGTTGCCACTCCATCCTCCGGATCATCCCTGGTGTCAGTGCATGGGCAGCGGGTGACAGTCGGCTCAGTGCAACTGCCCTAGAAGAGGGGATCCACATACTGCTTGTCCAGCATGCCTGAGCCAGCTTGTGACACACACTGCTTCTCCTGCCCCTCTCTCCCTGCCCATGTGCTGCATCTATGAAGAGGAAGTGGTTTATATACTGTTTTTGTGCGTGTTTGCAAAATTAAAGTGGGCCGGTCTGGGTGAAGTCCAGGGTCAAATTTTTGTCCCAGTCCAGCCCCGCTGATGATGCTGAACCATGTCAGTACATCAGATGTTGAAGCAGATCAGCCACAACATTCCTCTGATCACATCACAAGCAGCACAGGCAAGCCACTACACATACACTTTAACATAAACAACATTTCTATTTTTTCTATCATTTACAGCACATAATCTGTCTGAAGAACAGGGATTAAATTCTCTCACTGCACAAAGATTGGTAGCTGATCATTTGATTAGGGATGGGCCCGGTGTTCGATTCGAACCCATGTTCGAATCGAACATCGGCCGCTCGACCGCTCGACCGCTCGACCGCTCGTCGAGCCCAGAACTATGTGGGCCGTTCGCTTCAAATTCGTGCGATGCGAACGGTCCACAATGCACTGCACCAGTCGCAGTGCATTGCTGGCTGATAATTGGCCAAGCATGCACTGTGACCCCGCATGCTTGGCCAATCATAGAGCCAGCGGCGAGGAGAGCAATAATTGGCAAAAAAATTTGGCAAAAAAAAATTTGCATTGATACATGTCCCCTGGGGCAGGACCCAGGTCCCCAAACACTTTTTATGACAATGACATGCATATTAGCCTTTAAAATTAGCACTTTTGATTTCGAACGTTCGCGTCCATTGTAATTAACCACTTCAGCCCCGGACCAATTGGCAGCCAAAGGACCAGGCCCCTTTTTGCGATTCGGCACTGCGTCGATTTAACTGACAATTGCGTGGTCGTGCGACGTGGTTTTCAAACAAAATTGGCATCCTTTTTTTCCCACAAATAGAGCTTTCTTTTGGTGGTATTTGATCTCCCCTGTGGTTTTTATTTTTTGCGTTATAAACAAAAATAGAGCGACAATTTTGAAAAAAATTTAACATTTTTTGCTTTTTGCTATAAGAAATATCCCCAAAAAATATATAAAAAAACATTTTTTTTCTCAGTTTAGGCCGATACGTATTCTTCTACATATTTTTGGTAAAAAAAATCGCAATTAGCGATTATTGATTGGTTTGCGCAAAAGTTATAGCGTTTACAAAATAGGGGATAGTTTTATAGCATGTTAACCACTAGGGGGAGGGGAGGGGTTATGGGCTGTGACGTGTGTGTTTTTTTACATTAGGGGGCGGGGCTGACGTCTGACGTCATTGATCGGCTTTCCCGATGACCGGGAACAGCCAATCAATGACAGGCAGAGTAGGAAGCGAGGGGAGAGGTTTGTTTACACATACCTCTCCCCGTTCTTCAGCTCCGTGACCCAATCGCAGGACACCAGCGGCGATCGGGTCCGCTGGTCCTGCGGCCGGGGTCACGGAGCTCCCGACCGGGTCACGAGCGCGACCCACGGGCAGGTATTTAAAGGGGACGTACAGGTACCTGCTTTTGCCTGCCCGTGCCATTCTGCTGATGTATATAGTCAGTG
This sequence comes from Lithobates sylvaticus, assembly GCA_028564925.1. NCBI lineage: Eukaryota > Metazoa > Chordata > Amphibia > Anura > Ranidae > Lithobates > Lithobates sylvaticus. The sequence goes on along the minus strand of CM053026.1, from coordinate 365,254,640 downwards.
GGCGGTCGGGAAGCGGTTAATAGGGTTCGAATGTTCGCCCAAACTTTTAGTCCGTTCGCAGGTTCTGGTGCGAACCGAGTGTTCGGCTCATCCCTACTTTTGATGTGCTCCTCCGAGTCAGAGAAATGCAAAGATCACTTGACCCCTGTCCAAAACAGTTTTATGTTTGTAGTTGACACACTATGAAATTTAACATGTTTCACTTTATTCAATGATTTTCTTTTCTTTACCTTTGTATAATGCATTTCAGTTCATGTGGTCATTGTTTACAAGACTTTTCACCTCAACATCATAGTTAAACTATTTCTAATGTTGAGGACAAGCACTTTATTGTGGACATAATATGTTTTACATATCTATAATGTAATCGCTTTATGCACAATTATGCTGCAGGCCTGCTTAGGAAAAACTTGGTTTGAGCAAAGCTGTCTTTTTTTTTTTTTAACAATATTTTTTTATTGAGATTTTTCAAGAATAATACAGAAGCGTTAACATAGAAAGTACATTAGACTGCGACAACATGTCGACAGGAAACACAGATCATTTGTTCATTGTATATAACCGTATATTATCAATACATCAAACACATTGGAATGCACCTTCAAATACCGGAACGTGAAAACGCTCCTGTTCATGCCCCTGGAGTTTTAGGGTGGGGACGCCCCCCCCCCCAACGACGTCCCTCCAGGGTACACACTTTGTCGTATCAGGGAGACCGCCCCCCCCCCAGGTTAGAATTATTATATTTGGTCACTAAGTGCATTGATGATAAGCTCTAGTTGGGTAAATGTTACTACATTTCTTTGAGCAGTAGTAAAATTATTACCTGGAGATTCAACTGTTCATAATTGAACAAATAGATTAAGATAGAGCAGGTGAAAGATAAAGAAAAAGTGGGTGAAAAGGAAAATAAAGTAAAGAAAGGGAGAGGAGGAGACAGTATATTTGCCCTTATCAAGCCTCTTCTATGTTACATTGATATTCTATGTATATTTGTGATTAATTGCTGTTTAAGTTACCAGTTGTGTCACTAATGGTAATTGACTAAGTTGAGGTTGTACCAGTCAGTCCACGGTTTCCAAGTGTCTAGTGAAATTTTATATTTACCTTGAGACGATGCAAACATAATTTCGTATGATGCATGTGTAGAAGTTGTAAGTAATATTTCTCTTATAGATGGTGATTCCTGATCCCTCCAGTGTCTCATGATAGCTAGCCTCGTACTTAATAATAGGTGGGATATTATGGTTCTATGGTTTTTTGGGTACATATTTATTCCCAGGGAAAGGATAGCCATCCCTGGGTCCATGGGGAAATGAGTATTTTCCCTATTATCTGGAAAATCTTGGACCATACCTCTCTAATGTGCGGACAGTCCCATATTATGTGGAACAAGGTGCCTACTTTACTACAGTTTCTCCAGCAGAGTGCGGAGGCTTGTGAGTCAAATTTGGCTATTCTATATGGTGTTAGATACCAGCGCAATAATATTTTTTGTGTTAGTTCCCAAAGATTGATACATTTTGTGGATGCGTAAGTCGTTTGTAGTGCCTGTTGCCATTGTTCCGAAGTTTAATGTGCTCCCAATTCGCGCTCCCAAGCTTTGATGTTGGATAATTTAGTGAATATCAGTTTGTTGTTTAGAGAATTGTAGAATGATATTTCTTTGATGTTTGTGGTTGCTTTTGTAAGGAACATAATTATTCTCCAGGGTAGGTAAATCTCGAGAGAGGGAGCAGTGCGCAAGAAATGTTGAATCTGGAGATATCTATAATATTCAGAGTCTTAAAGCGAGAACTCTATTTGTAGCGCTCTAAATGTCTTCATTGTAGGTCCTATCAGAAGATCAGTGATATTGATAATACCTTTCTTAATCCAGTGAGCTATGTGCATACCTGGGATTATCATTGAGAGGCTAGAGAGGGGAATTGAAAGTGGAGAGTTATGTAGGTTTGGAGGATATGAGGATACCAGTAATTTCCAAGCTGCTATGGAAGCTTGTACAGGAGGTGCTGTTTCTTTGATCGTATGGAGACTGAACGTGTTTGCCATTAAGTAGCTATGTAGATCATTATTATGTGTTTGGAATTCTTCTAGTTCCTGCCATTTTGTGCATGAGGAGTTTGGGAACCAAACTCTCAATTGTGCCAAGATTGCGGCCATATAGTAATCTTTGATCACTACGTTTCCTACTCCACCCACTTTCCTTGCTGCTATGGATTTATTGAAAGCCCATCTTGCTTTCTTCCCTTTCCAGAGGAACTTATTGATTAGAGATTGTATTTTGCAGAAGTAGGAGTTGGGGATTGGGATGGGTAATGCTCTAAATAGGTATATTAATTGTGGGAGTACTATCATTTTGAACGCTGCTAAGCGTCCTGACCATAGAAGTTCTACTTTGGAGATATCTTGGAGTTTCTGTGGTAGAGAGTTTAGAAATGGGAGGTAATAAGCATTGAATAATTCTTTTGTGGAGGCAGTGAGATTGATCCCTAAGTATTTGATGTTATCTTCGCTCCATGTATACGGAAACCGTGAACTGAGTTATTTTCTTTAGTTCTGCTGATACGCCTATACCAAGTACATAGGATTTATTTCCATTTACTTTATAGTACGAGACCTTGTTGAACATTTGTAATACATCATGTACCGAAGCCAGGGAAGATTCGGGGTTCGTAAGCATCAAAATGATGTCGTCAGCTAATGGACTGATGGCTTGTAATATAGGTAGAATTAAATTAAAGATTAACGGGGAGAGGGGGCACCCTTGGCGTGTTCCGTTAGTGATGTAAAATGGATTTGACAATATCCCCGATGTATACACTCGGGCAGAAGGTTTTGAATATAGGGCCATAATTGCTTGCATGATTGAACCTGAGAATCCACATTTTTGTAGAACCAGTTCCAGGTAACCCCAGTGGACCCTGTCAAAAGCCTTCTCTGCGTCCAAAGCCAACAGCAGAGAAGGCCTTTGTCGGAGCTTAGCTAAATGAATTATATTTATCAACCTCCGAGTGGCCTCCGAAGTCTGGCGTCCCCTTGTAAAACCCGTCTGGTCTGCGTTAATAACACTGGGTAATATATCTATTAAGCGGTTGGCTATTAATTTGGCATATAATTTTAAATCGTTGTTCAATAGGGAAATAGGTCTAAAGTTTGCTGGGGTATTTGGTTCCTTCCCTGGCTTGGGTAGGGTTACAATTATTGCTTCAAGCATTCCTGGAGGGAAGGACGAGGAGGCAGCCGCTGCATTGAAAAGATTGCTCAAGTAAGGTGCAAGAATATGCTTATAGGTGCGGTAATATTCCACTATAAAACCGTCTGGGCCGGTGGATTTGTTGGCAGGGAGTCTATCGTCTTTTTAAGTTCTTCCTTGGTAAAAGGCAGGCTTAGGAAGTTCGTTTGTTGTTGTGAAAGTGTTGGGAGAGAGACTTTCTGTAAGAAATTGTTTACCAGCTCAGCAGTGGGTTGTGGTTTGTCTGTGTTGTCTTTTAGGTTGTACAGTGTGCTATAGTAATGACTAAAAGTGTTGGCTATGTCCTGTGGATGTTGCATGTGATGTCTAGTAGTTGGGTGTATGATGTAGAGGATTTTAGTCTTGTGTCTGTGTCCTTTGATTTGGTGTGCTAATAGTTTCCCCGCCCTGTTTCCCTGTGCATAGTAAGTAATTTTCAGTCTCTTTGTGTTTTTTTCAAACTCCTCTAATATGAGGGTTCGAAGTTCATATCTTAATTGCGTTCATTTTGTGGATAATGCAGGAGATCATTTTTATTTTATTTTGGGATTCTATTTTGAATATGTCGGCCGTGAGGTCGTGTATTTTCTTTTGCCGCAGCCTCCTTGCCCTAGCCCCTATTTTAATAAAGATTCCTCGAATAAAGGCCTTGTGAGCATTCCACGGGGTCAAGTGGTTAGGCATCGAGGGCTCATTTAGAGAGAAAAATTTCTTCAGATGGTCTTCAATACATTGCTTGTTTTGCGGATTTTGCATAAGGAAAGAGTTTGCTCTCAAAAGGGGTTTAGATATTATTGTGGAGGGGTCTCTCATGGAAAGGGTGATTGACACATGGTCGGACCACGTAATGGTGTTTATGGTTGAAAATGCAGTTCTGGCTAGTGCGTGTTGATCTGTCAAAAAAAAGTCTATCCTGGTATAGGTGTGATGTGGGGCGGAGAAGAACGAATAGTCTTTTTCGCCAGGGTGGAGACACCGCCACACATCATGTAAGTCTTCTTGGTGGATTGATTCCCAAAGGGATGTGGTTGAACGAACTGATCTGGTCGTAGTGTCAATGGTATGATCTGGGACCATATTGAAATCGCCACATAATACCAGTAGACCATTTTTACAACTATTGACTCTTTTCATGAGCTTGTGAAAAAAATGGATCTGGTGGTTGTTAGGTGCATACACGTTTACCACAGTATAAGTCACTTGGTTTATGTCACACACTAGGATAAGAAAACGGCCGTTGACATCTTTGTATTCTGTATGAAGTTTAAATGCAACTGTGTCTCGTATCGCTATAAGAACTCCCTTGGTTTTTGAGACTGCGTTGGCTGAAAAAACGTGAGGGAAGTTTCTGTGTTTACAGGAAGGTGCCGTGGCTGCACAGAAGTGAGTCTCCTGTGCACACACTATGTCACTCTTGTATTGCAGTGCTTCCTTCCACAATGATTTCCTTTTTACCGGATGGTTGAGACCTTTGACATTCATAGATAGAAAATTTATAGCCATGTCATAGGTATTGAGTAAGCTGTGAGAATTGGCTGAGTTCTCGAGGAGAGGACCCAGACAATCCAATATGTAGCCTTAGTGAAATGAGTAGTGCTGTTCGTGTGGTCTGATTACTCACTGCAATGGTAGACCAGTTCGTGGAAAAGAGTCGGTTACGGATGCTGAGGCGCAGATGATGTGAGGTAGTTGATCCTTCTTGCAGGAGAGACTTGATATTCGTGCTTATATTTCTGGTTGGGCAAAGAGAAGAAAAAGAAAAAAAGGAACAAAAAACAAGAGCAAAGCTGTCTTGAAAGTTTGTGCAACCAGTCACCTCTACTATAGTTTTGTGCAGGCACAGCAAGTCAAATATGCATATACACATATGGTACTAGTGTTTTCCTGCACCCAAATGTGGACATGCTTTAATTGCACTTTAGTAGGGGTGACTGTCATCACAAACTGTAACCACTTCAGCCCCGGAAGAATTTACCCCCTTCCTGGCAAGGCCATTTTTTGCAATACGGCACTGTGTCTCTAACTGACAATTGCGCAAACAAAATTTATAAATTTTTTTACCCACAAATAGAGCTTTCTTTTGGTGGTATTTGATCACCTATGCGTTTTTTATTTTTTGCGCTATAAACAAAAAAAGAGCCTAATTTTTTTAATAAAAACACAATATTTTGTACTTTTTGCTATAATAAATATCCCAAAACAAATGTCTTCATCAGTTTAGGCCAATATGTATTCTTCTACATATTTTTGGTAAAAAAAAAATCACAATAAGCGTATATTAATTGGTTAGCACAAAAGTTATAGCGTCTACAAAATAGGGGATAAATTTATGGCATTTTTATTATTATTATTTTTTTTTTTTACTAGTAATGGCAGTGATCTGTGATTTTTTATTGGGACTGCAATATTGCGACGGACACATCGGACACTTTTGATACTAGTTTGGGACCAGTGACAATTATACATCGATCAGTGCTAAAAATAGCCACTGATTACTGTATAAATGTCACTGGCAGGGAAGGGGTTAACACTAAGGGGCGATCAAGGGGTTAAATGTGTTCCCTAGATGTGTTCTAACTGTGGGGGAAATGTGGCTGACTAGAGGAGGAGAGAGATCGTTGTTCCTACACACAATCTGTCTCCTCTCCCCTGAGAGAACCAGGATTTGTCTGTTTACACACACAGATGCCGATTCTTGAACTGTCACGAGAGTTCGCAGGTGCCTGGCGGTCATCGCGCCCGCCAGGCATGTGCGTTGGCTCCGGGGACATGCTGCGCCTGCTACAGCATCTTAAAGAGCTGACGTACAGCTACGACGGCTCACACAGGGGAGCCTTCCTGCCACAGTATAACTGCGGCGGTTGGTCGGGAAGGGGTAAAAGATAAGCTCAAACCAGGTTTATTCTGCAGGACAACATCTCCAGACTACCGATAATGTTTTCCAAAAAAGCACAATTTTAAAAACCATGAGAGATAATTAAAAATCAGTGTTTGATGGATGGATATTGTTTTGTAAGCTGTGACAATAATGTTTTACATTTTTGGAGGCTTAACAAAAAAATGCTAATTATGCACAAGTTATGCAAAGTTTGTAAAACAATTTCTTAACTTTTTTGTGCAAAAGAATTTGCAATACATTTTGCATATTGCAATTTGGTCTGTTGTTATCTTTAATAGTTTTTGTCAAAATAGCTATATCACTATTGACGATGTTGCAGGTTATATAGTTGAATGAATGAATGAATGAATGATTTGTATAGCGCTGCAACTGCGAACTGAATCGCCTCGAGGCGCTTGACTGCTCTTGTTGGGATGCCATGTTTAGAAGAGGTGGGTCTTGAGTTTTTTCCTGAAGGCCTGATGGTTTTCTTCCATGCGGATGTTGTTCGGTAGAGCATTCCATAGCCAGGGTCCCTGTACTGCGAATCTTTGTTCTCCCTTCGATTTGTAGCGGGCTTTGGGGATGAGAAGGAGATTTTGGTTTGTTGATCGAAGGCTGAGATTTGGTATGTATTTTTCTATTTTCTCACAAAGGTATTGAGGCGCATTTCCTTGTGTACATTTGTGGGTGAGGCAGAGGGTCTTGAATGTGATCCTCTCTTTTACCTTGAGCCAATGGAGCATCCTTAGGGATGGGGAGATGGATTCCCAGGGTTTCTTTCCGGTGACTAATCTTGCTGCTGTGTTTTGGACAATTTGAAGGTGCGCAATCTGGTAATCCGGTAATCCTATGTAGAGGGAGTTTGCGTAGTCGAGACGCGAATTGATGATCGTTCCTACTACTACCGATTTTTCCTTTTCCGGGATGAAGGGGATGAGTCTGCGTAGCATGCAGAGGAGATGGTGGGATCCGCTGATTACGGATCCTATTTGTGCCTCCATTGTCATCTCTGAATCAAAGATTACTCCGAGGCTTTTGGCTTTGTTGCTTGGAAGGTGTGTACTATTTGACCTTTTGAAGTGACGATTCTTTGACATGAATATTTATCTTACGGGTTAAATGTTTTTCACCCATGCGCAGTAGCAACCATTTGTTTTTTCAGACAATAAACGCATTAACCTTGCAATTTATCGTTCGTTCGGCAGAAGTTTTCCAAACTTGTCCTTCATTTTTTTGGCACAAATTAACTGGCCAAAAATAAAATATTTTTAAACAAATTTTTATCTAGTGTAGGGCCACCATCAGTTCAGTTTTCAGGCCTTAATCATTTAGAGGAGTTTAGAGGCAGGGGTGTTTGCAGGCAGAAAAAAAACCTATAACCATTGCATCCAGGAGCAGTGGTTTTGGCAGAAAAAATGCTTGCCGTGCCTAAACGCATGTAAATGTGTGTTAACGCTAGACCCATTTAGTGATTGCATGTAAATTTTTTTCAATAGCCAGAATAAATTATTATTCTATCCAATTAAATTAATTAACGCTTGGCTTGGTGCTTGGCGCATCTAAACATGCTGAAATGTGTTATACTCATTTACACGCATCAAGCATTTTTTCAGCCAGGAGGAAAGAAGTCTAATGCCGCGTACACATGTGTGGATTTTCCATCTGAAAAATCTTGGATGGTTTTTCTGACGGAATTCTGCTCAAGCTTGGCTTGCATACACACGGTCACACAAAAGTTCGCTGAACTTTTGACCATCAAGAACGTGGTGATGTACAACACTACGACGAGCAGAGAAAATTAAGTTCAATGCTTCCGAGCATGCGTCAAATTGTTTCCAAGCATGCATAGGAATTTTGCGAATAGGAATTGGTACAGACGATCAGAATTTCCAATCAAAACTTTTTCCGACCGAGAAATTGAGAACCTGCTCTCAATCTTTTACTGGCGGGAATTCGGACAGTAAAAGTCCGATGGAGCATACACAGGGTCGCATTTTCCGACCAAAAGCTCTCATCTGTCTTTTTCTGGCCAAATTTCCGATCGGGTGTACGCAGCATTAGAGAGTTAGTAAAACTTTTAGTCTGCATGAGGCCTTAAGCCTATTTCACCCTTAAACCCAGTAAAAACAATCTTAATTATTCTTGATTCCAATGTAATTCACCAAAATGGCAAACATTTTTCAAAATCTTCAGACTTTTACTGAAACTTCAGAAAAAGTAAAAATGTTCAGTTTTGCTGTATCCTATCAGACATTGTATCAGTGTAAATTTTGGCAGCAAATTTCAATTTAGTTTTAGTCTCATTTTAGTCTTCTGCAGTTTTAGTTTTAGTCGTATTTAGTCAACTAAAATCTCCAGTACATTTTAGTCGACTAAAACTCATTTTAGTCGTCTAAAACCTAATGGGTGCAATTAAATGGTAATGTATTAGGTAACATTTATCTACAATTTCCAAACTCATTATATACTGCTGGAGGGAAAAATCGAATATGTTATTTATTATGGTATTGAGGTATGAACATGCACTACAGACCAGTGTTAATTTTGAAGTCAAATTTCTATTTTGTTTTAGTCTTTTGACTAAAATAGCATTTTAGATTTAGTCCCACTTTGGTTTTTTGACTAAAATGCCATTTTAGTTTTAGTTGTATTTTAGTCATCTCAGTTGTTTTAGTTTTAGTCGTATTTTAGTCGACTAAAAAAATATTAATTTAGTTGACTAAAATGTTTTAATTGTTTTAGTCGACGAAATTCACACTGCATTATACATATGTTCCAAATGCATCTGCATGTCATTTCCCGGGGGGCTGACTGTTGGATAGTGAACACAGGGAAACATCCAAGCACAATGAAAATAGATGTAGACATCAGAAATCTGTATGACATGATGGCAATGCAAGCAAGCAATTGGGAGACAATATATAATTTTTACCTCATGACACTAATCGCACAATCACCAGGTTTAATTTTAATAAAAGTTGTAGATTTCAAAATACTGAAAGTGACTTTTGAAACTATATTCATATAAAAGATAAGATGTGATTTTAGTGATTGGGTTGAAATTTACTTTACAGTATATTTAAAGCGGTGTTTCACCTTAAAAAAAAAAAAAAAATTAAAAGTCAGCAGCTAAAAAAAAAAGTCGCTGCTGAATTTTAATAAGTACACTTGCCCTCCCAGGGCGCCCGCGATGTCGTTCGTGGAGGCCGAGATGTCCCTCGGCAATCCGGATCCAGCGCCGCCATCCTCAGTAAACAAAAAAGATATTTGGGAAGCACACCCTAAAGAATGCATTAAGATGGTGCTGCCATAAGACCATACAACAGAACAAACATATTACAGCGCACACATGCAAAACTGACATTTACCTCCAGCAAGGTAAATCCAGCTGGAGGTAAATGTCAGTTTTGCATGTGTGCGCTGTAATATGTTTGTTCTGTGCCATCCTCAGTAAGGGAAGCGGCTTCCCGTTTCCTACTGCGCATGCGCGAGCCGGCGCGCGGCCTACTGCGCATTCGCTAGTCGGCGCGCGGCCTACTGCGCATGCGCGAGTCTAATTTGTGAATGGGGAACGCGATGTGTTGTAGGACACAGTTCCCATAACACACCGCGCCCCATTCACTAGAAGACGGAAGGAGAGAAGATCACCGCGGCGCTGGAGGAGGCAGATTAGGACGATCTGCCTAGCAACAGCCATTTCTGGTAAGTTAAAAAAAAAATATATTTTTTTCATTTTAAATTGTTACTAACATTTTTTTAAAGTTTTTGTTTTCAGGGTGTCCCACCACTTTAAGCTAAAAAACGAAAATTTTATATATTTAATTTTACCAAACCTTAGCTATGATGACTACATTTGTCTTTTGCTTTCCAGTAAGTACAGAACATTTTCAGAAAATACCAGCCGATCCTGCCAGAAATGCAGTGTCCTTTTTATTTTCTGTGAGCTTAAAATACAGCAAAAACAATTATATCTTTTTCTGTAATTTACTAGTTCAAGCAATCCACCATGTAATGGAAATTGACAAAAGCAGATATGTTTGAAATCGATCCTATCTGACACGTTCCTTCCTTATCATGGAGAAATTTGTGTGGACATGAACTGACCAGAAGTACATTACAAAGATTCACCTGGGAATAAGTAAAGAAAACTGAAAAAAAAAAAAAAACGAATGTAGCCAGTACTTCTAAAACTAGCCAATACTACTATTAATCTGAAATATATAAAAAAATAGCTTTTGGGTTTAGATACACTTTAAAGCCAATGTATAAAGAAAAAAAGTGCAGTGCTGGATAGTATACAATGTATAAAATATGACTGGTATACAATAATGAACCAAGTAGTGAAAAATAAAATATGTGATCAAAAAGGAACAATCATCAATAATTCAAAACAAGTTCATATGTGAAAGTCCAGGTAATCAAATGTATATATATGAATGTGAAAATTATTATTCATATAGAGAATATCCAAACTGCATTCCTGGGTGTGCTTGGAACTTATTCGTGCAACACGTCACCGTCACCACAAGTGTGTAAAGAGGGGAGGCTTACCGAAAAGGCAGTGACTGCCCTTATTCAGGGGGGTCAGACTGAGCTTAGGAGAACAGCCTTGGTGCTGTTTGTTGTCATCAGCGTTCCAAAAGATATCTCGGTACAGCTGCGTTTTCTCCTGTATGGCGATTCTTTTCTCCGTCCCTCAGTTACCACAAAAAGTGAAAAGGCATCCGAATACAGATGAAAAACAAAGAAGACTTCGATAGTGTAGAGGTTCAGAGGATTTATTGGTTAAACAATCCACAATACAGAAAATAAGAGACCTTGCAAGGTATAAATTGGGCTCCGTTGGTCTATAGGCAGAGAAAAAACGATTGCGCATGCGCAGTACGAACGTACGTGACAAACCCTACGCCGTTTCGTCACAATTGATGTCCTCAGGGGTACCTTTAAAGCCAATGCTCTTACAACTGGGGTTCATAAAAAAATGTAAGAAGATGGATTATGGTGGATTAACTCTCCCTTATCTACCAAAAACAGCAACAATTCTGGGACCATTTAGAAAATAAAAACAAGTATGACTATTTGAGGATTTTTGCATTTTGTGTGTGCTCTTTATAAATATATTTAGACGACCCCCTACTTTTCGATTTAAAACTTTGGTTTTGTGCTGTACTTACTTTGTACTGTATAAGACGACCCCCTTGTGCGGTAATACCGTATGTTCAGAAACAAAGTTGGCGCCGGGTAACATGCTGTCTCACAGTATACATACAGTATACCGCCCTGAGCCAATCACGGTGAGCTATGCATTCTATTATTGAATACAATGCCTGCTCGGATTGGCAGAGGCTGTAACATCATTAGCCCGCGCCTCTGACTCTCACAGCCAATCCGAGCAGGCTACTGTATGTAGCCTGCTCGGATTGGCAGAAGCTGTTACTCCAATCTGAGCAGGCGCTGTATTCATTAATAGAATACATTGCTCGCCGGGATTGGCTCAGCAGTGTATACTGTATGTATACAGTATTACCGCACACTTCGGAGGGCTTAACATCCAGCGGGAGGCTGGCATATGATAACCCCAGCTTTATACCCGGCGTATAAGACGACCCCCGCTTTTTGCCCATTTTTTTTTTACTGTAAAAGGTCGTCTTATACACCAGAAAATACGGTACTTTATAATGCAGTTTTACATATTATTTTTTTCTAATGCAAACAATTCTGACAACAGCCGTTATAAAGGCATTTGCTCTATAATATTTTGAAACTGTATAGAAAAAAAGATCTTTCTAACACCATTAAAAATGGTAAATTATTCTTGTGAAAACTAGGATAGGGTGAACTTTTATCTCTAAAGACACGTACATTAAATGCCACTCTTAATAGGGGACTTCGGTGTTAACTTAATATACGCAAACCTGGATCTGTAGTATCTTTTTTTTATTTGTCTTTTATGTTTAAACATTTGCTGCTCCGATGAGAGCTAGGATGTCTTTAGTTGAATAAGTGTGTTTTCTGGTTTGCTAATTGGAAATAGATGGATGCTGGGCTACTCCCGGGGATGTCAATTTACCTAATTGCCTAGGATATTTAAATATGCACATTATCTCAGTGTCAGTTTCCCCTTCGCAAAAAATGGTGCATTTGTTTTTGATACATAGAGCTTATTACACTCCTAAGAGGCTTTTCCAATTTGGCCATAGATCAGATGCCAAGTGCCCAAGGTGTCAAGAGACTGGGGATCTCATACACATGTTCTGGAGATGTCCAAAACTGTTTAGCTATTGGGCAGAAGTACTTGATACCATAAATTTAATTTTTGGAACTACATTAGAGTTGGTAAACAGAATATGTGTATTGGGATATATAGAGGAAACTGGAGTGTCTGCAAACACTAAAATAGTAATATCAAGATGCTTATTTCAATCTAGGAAATTGATTGCGTAAAACTGAATCAAAGAGGCCTCCGGCACCTGAAGAATGGGTTAAGGTGGTAAATATTAGACATGTGCATTCATTTTCGTCCGAATGCATTTCCGTCCAAATTTCAGGTAATTTAATGATAACGAATGTGCAGAATCCGAAAACCGAAAGATCTGACATAAACAAATAATTTATTTTAGTTTTCGTTGTAACAACAGTTCGATATAGATAGGAGATTTGACATGACGCTGACAATAACAATCTGTGTCTATCGAACCTGTGGTCGAATGTGCCTAACCTTAGCTCTATTAGTCCAAGATTATTCTACATAGAGAGAAAAGATTTGACATTATAGAGACAATAGCAAAAAAGGTCGAATGTGCCTAACCTAACTCTATTAGTCCAAGATTATTCGGCATAGAGAAAAGATTCGACATGAAGATTCGACGAAGCAGTCGCTGCGAGTGGACATTTATGGTCAAATGCTCCGCCCATAGGCTATAGAAGAATTCTAATGTTGGTTGACTGATTAATAAATATAATTATTACTAGTGTCATACAACATTAGAATTCTACTATAGCTTGCAGGCGGAACATTCGACCAGAAATGTACGATTGCAGCGTCGTGCAGTTTAGCTGCTCCATCGAATCTTCTGCCTACAAGCTATTCTGTCGAATCTTCTTAGAACATTCGACAGACACCATATGCCTTCAATGACAGATTCAACCTTAATTATTTAAAAATTTCGGATGAATGCACTTTTTAACGAAACAAAATAAATAAAAACAAATTTCGGGAGTAACTAAAGTAATACATTTTTCAGACTAAAACGAAATTCCGAAATTAAATATTTCAGTGTGCACACGTCTAGTAAATACTACAGTGTGGAAGGAAAAAGTGGTATATACCAGAAGACGGAACTTTCAAATATTTTTAAAGATGTGGAAGCCCTGGATGGATAATATGAGTTGCCCCCCTTGAGGGACTGAGAGAGGAGAATAGAGTAGGACTACCCGCATGGAACCTATTGTCTGCAACAAAATGGATATAGGATTTTAATTTTAAACACTAGTTTAACGGTGGTGGATCACTGCGAGGAGAAAGGAGGAACAAGAAGGACACTACAAAAAGATCCCTTCCCACAATATAATTAGAGATGTTGTGTGTATGTGAATTGCACTATGTTTGCACAAGGTTGGGGGGGGGGGGGTAAAAGAGAGATGGTTTCACAATTGTGGAATAAAGGGTCAAAGATAAAAATGTGCATTGGGAATCAGAGTGGAGGGAAGTAAACGAGAAGGGAGGCGCCGAGTCCAACTGCTCCTACAGTTAGACCCTAGATGAGTGACCCGAGATTGGGGGCGGTGCTCTCCCACTTGATTGTGGTTAAGAATATATTTTATGTTTAAGGTATAGGCAGAATGGTCGGTATAATATAGGAGCATTTCATAAGAAACACTTTGATGTATATTAGGCTATGATGTGCATTGCTTCTTTTTCCTTTTTTTGGTATTGTTATTGTTTGTATATGTGTAAATCTCAATAAAAAAATAATTGAACGAAAAAAAAAAATGCAGATTATCTATCTTTCCACGCTCTGAAGAAACTCAGGATCTGAGTGAAACATGTCAGCATGACGCCACCACACCCTGTGTAGTAGGGATACAGCCTGACTACCATAGACATTCCTTCACTTTGATATTCCTGGATGCTAATCAAGGCTTATCGGCGATCCTTTGATGAGAGTGACAATCACCATGTGATACACCAGCAGTACAAGCCTGGGAGTGAGAATCCTCTCCCCTCCCTTTTTTATTCAGTGAGGACATTGTTTCCATCCCGGCATGACAGATTGGACATCTGCAGAGTGTTGAGCTTTTCTTTTTTCTTGTTCCTGCAACTTATTGGAACCTGGTCTCTTTATCACCACAAATACTATCCAGACATATACCACTTTACTACCCGCTGACTGCGGTAAATGCAGAGGACTATGTTTCTCTTAAAGGGAGTAGGATCCTGCACTAGCTGCAATCACTACAGCGCTCGATACATATTAGGAGGATCCCATATTGCCTCAGCACAGGGACTTTGCTCTGAGGAACAGCCTAACCTCAGATTGATCAAATGTCCATTACTGGATCACACTTCTCTATCCTACACTGAAGACTTAAGATGGACTGTGTTTTATAACATACTGGGCTGCGCCCTATCTATTTGAGTGGTCGCTCCTACAACATAACAGATATGAACTTTACCATATAAGTCTATTTCTTTCTAGTTGTTTAGGATGAGTGTGTGAAGTTTGAATGAATTCGGTAGCTACCTGTATCTTGACAATATTATCAAATGTTAAACGAATGTGGAGGAGGTGCAATTTTATCTAATTGTTGAATTTGAATTTGTTTTTCTCAATAAAGTGTTTTTTTCTATCACCGGCTGTTTCTCTTTGAAGATTCACTTTGGATTATTATCCACGTTCTATATATTAAATGCCACTCTGTTCTATTTAATGATTTCTCATGAGTATGGGTTTTAGTCTACGTACAGTAGTAACTATTTATCTTCCTTTATAGCATTTCCCTTGTGATGATTTGTCCTGCCAGCTTTATTAGCAGTGTTTTTAAAGTCTTTTTTTTTTTTAGGCAAATCACAGAGCCAACATTTTATTTGGAAGCAATGTAAACTTCAAACCCCAAAGTGCCATTTTACTTACTGCTTATACATGTACACTGAAGACTTAAGAATTCATTAAAGCAGAATTCAACTCTAAAACACAGCAAGAGGAGTTTGATTATTATCTGCTTGGCTAAAAATAACACTATCTCTCTATAGAGGTTACAGATGTGGATCTACTCATGGATGTCAGAAAATTTCTGAACTATATCTGCTAATGTACATAGTTTAACTATTTTGACGTTTCTTATTTTAACTATGTGTACTAAAAGTCTGAGAAAAAATAGTGTAACTGTAACTGTAATTATGCATTACAATAATAGTACCAGGAGAAAAAGACTATAATATTTATATTTGTTTCATAATGGCTAAATATGTCCATACACTTTAATGATTTACTAAGGGAGTTGAGAAACTTTACTCAAAAATTGTGCTAACATTCACTTCAAGTATCCAAACAAAAGCAATTTCTTTTTATTTTATCTGCACATTAATTACTTTTCACATGATTGACTAATAGAAGTGAATATGCATGACATTTATTGAAGGAGGATTCTCAACTCCTTAAATAACTTCTTAAATAAATCAGCCTATTAGAGATGATTTTAAATGCATTACTGTTTTTTTTTTTTTTTTTTTCCACTTCAGAAAGATAAGATAAGACGAAAAACGAGATGGGGGGGACTGGACTATTGCCAATCCACCCTAAAACAAGTTCCTGCATTTAGGCTCTTTTCCCTCTTTATTCTTCCGCCATTCAGGGTGTAACATTCTCGCAGTTACCCTCCTATTTTCCCCCCCCCTTCCCATTTCACACATTCCTTTTCTTATAATTAGTTTAATTGCTATTCCCCTAACCCCTTGCCCCCCCCCCCCCTTCGATACTGAGACACGGCTTTTTTTTTTTTTTTTTCCCTCCTCCTTTTTACCTGTTTTCCCTTACCCTATCAGTTCTATCCCCTCTAGCCTTATTTTCTCCATGCTGGTACTTGCTATTCTGTCTTCCTCTTTCTTGGGTGTCTATGGTTGAATCCTTAGAACCTCAGTATAGCTCCATGTTTTCTTAAATTTCCTCCAACACTCCCATTTTTCTTTCATTGCCTCCCTTTCCCCCTCTATGCAGTTAATTACGCACTCCATTGTATATGTGGATTCTACCTCGTCTACCCATTCCCACAGGGGGGGCTTTCTTGGTCCATCCACCTCCTCGGGATCACCCTTTTAGCTGCGTTGAGGAGATGAGGGATCAGGGAGCCAATATATTGCCTAGTTCCACTCGCAGTTGCATGCATGAGAACTACCCAGGGGTCGTTTTTCACCTCAACAGTTGTTATTACTTTGATATATTTTAATATAGTCTCCCAATATTTTTTTATTTTGTGACATTCCCACCATATGTGGCCCATAGTGCCTCTTTGCTCGCATCCCCTCCAACAGTTGGCCGAGGTGTCTGCTTGAAATTTGCTTAACTTGTCTGGGGTCCTGTACCACCTGGCCATGCACTTAAAGTTCATTTCTGCAGTCTTGGAGTCAACTGCTGATCCATGGGCTAATCTTAAAATTTTCTTAACCGTGCCTACATCTAATTGTGTTCCTAATTCGTTCTCCCATTTCCTGAAGTATGGGGGTACCTCCAGTCTGTCCTTTTCCAGTAGTAATTTGTAAATTTTCGAGATTCTCTTCTTAGAGTTTTCTGCCGTAAATATACTCTCTAACTTCGTCAGATCGTCTACGTCCCTTAACGGCCTTGGGAGCGAACCGACAAAGTGGCTTATCTGGAGGTACCGCCATCCATCTAAGGAAAAAATCTCACCCTTGCTCTGTAACTCCTGCAGTGCCAAAACTTTCCCCTTGCTAATCACTTCCCCTAAACATGTGCTGTCCTTTATAATCCAATCTCCACCTATCCCTTTTTTCCCGGGCGGGAAAAAGGGATTTTCCTTTAGTGCAATTAATGGTGAATTGTAAGTCTTGTTGAACATTTTATAAATCTTATCCCAAATTTTAAATGTGTTACGTGTAATTATGTGCGTTTTTTCTCCAAGTGATCTAAATTTTGGGGGGTTCCAAACAATCCTCCCCAATTTAACTTCGCTGAGTGCTTCTTCCAAACTTACCCATCTTTTAACATTGTGTATTTTACCCCATTCTGGGATCCTGAGTAACGCTATCGCGTAATAATAACTCTCGATATCCGGGACTGCAAGGCCGCCTATGCTCTTTTCTTGCTTTAGAATTTGGAGGGAGATTCTGTGTTTTTTGTAGTTCCAAACAAAGTTCATGACCAGGGCTCTTAATTTTCCTAGATATTGCTTTGGGAGTGGGAGTGGGAGCATCTGGAATTTATACGTAATGATGGGGAGTATCATCATTTTTACCGTATTAATTCTACCTATCCAAGATAGGGCTTTTCCCTTGTACTCTTGGCATTTTTTTTTTTATTTCCTCTAAAAGTGGGATGTAATTTATCTTATACATTTTTCTAGGATTATTAGCCAGATCAATTCCCAGATATTTTATCTGATTTTTCCAGGCGAAGCTGACACTTTTCTGTAGGTTCTGCTTCTCTGTGTTATTGAGGTTGATATTTAAGATAAAAGTTTTTGTGGTATTAATTCTAAAATTTGTTAATTCGCCGTACTCAGCTAGAATTTTTAGGAGATTGGGGATTGACTTCTGTGGGGACCCGACATAGAAAAGGACGTCGTCTGCAAAGGCTGCAAGTTTGTGTTCCTCGCTGCCAACTCTACATCCCTCTACGCCTGCGCTACCTCGGATTGTGGACAGCAAGGGTTCCAGGGACAAAACAAAGAGGAGAGGGGAAAGCGGACACCCCTGCCTGGTCCCGTTGCGCATCTCAAACAAAGAAGAAACTACTCCGTTTATTCTGATGTTTGCTTTCGGATGTGCATAAAGGGCTTTGATTTTTTGAATAATCTTCGGACCAAATCCCATCCTTTGTAAGGTTTTAAACATGAACCCCCAGTCTACCCTGTCAAATGCTTTTTCAGCATCTATTGAGAGCAGTAGACTGGGGGTTCGTGTATCTCTCATCCTCTGTATGGCCAGTAATGTCCGAATCCCGTTATCTCTCCCCTCTCTGCCCGGAATAAATCCTACTTGGTCCGGATGGATCAGTGTGCTCAAGTGTCCCTTTATCCGCTCTGCCAGAATCTTGGCATACAGTTTTGTATCGAAGTTTAGTAATGAAATAGGTCTGTAACTTGAGCACACCGATCCATCCTTCCCTTCCTTGAGCAGGACAGTTATTGTCGCCATAAGAAATGCATTACTGTTAACAATTTCACCCATTCTTAACATAGCGGAGTTGATTTACTGAAGGAGCAGAGACTGTTCACTTAGCAAAATGAATGTTCTCTTTCCAAAGTAAATGTTTATTGAGTTTAGTAAATGAGACAAAACTGTGTTCACTATTAAAGCCTTCTTGTTTACTAAGTTGGCCATACAGTAGAATTTCATATAAATCAGAGGAATTTTCTGAAATTCTAATAGTGGGTGGCCATGTGAGCTCAGCAAAGTCAATTACTCGATTAGCTTTTGTCAAAAGAGCATGACCATAAATTGTTAGCCAAACATTGACTCTACCCAATCAGCTGCAGGCACTGTTTGGGTATTATGGTAGCTACCATGGAAATGGGACACCAACTTGAGCTACCAAATTTTTATTTTATAAGAAAAAACTCAATCTGGGATTAAGGAGCTTCCCAATAGTCCCCACACCCCTACAGTCCCACCCAAACCCCTTCCATATCAATATAAAAAAACACACCACATGAACCACCACCTAAAAAAAAGTCATCCTCTTGCAGCATGTATGAAAACTAACAATGATCTGTTTCAGTAAATACTAAGCCAATTAATGTGCATATTCTGAACACACGTGATTTATACACATTGCTATGATACTGTGCTGTGATAATGGAGGGCCAGTCCCATCAGGTAAAAGCCTATACCATCTCTACAGATCTGCATACATGCCCTAAAATACCAAAGTTAATATACAAGAAGTCCTATTATAAAATAGTGCTCAATTTGTCCCAACAGTAGAAAAAAGGACTGTAAATATGTAGTAGTGGAATCCTGCTTAAATTGATAACCATAAATCATATATGGAATATGATGCATATACCAAACAAGAGATATCCAGTCAGCTTGATTTCTGAATACAGGCAGTCCCCGCGTTACAAACAAGATAGGGACTGTGGGTTTGTTCTTAAGTTGAATTTGTTTGTAAGTTGTAGCTCCAGCCCAATTTTTTTTAAGCTTTTTGGATAGCATAGGGAAGTGTTAACACCCCTGTAGCATTTGTTTTGCTGTCTGTGGCCCTGTTCAGAAGATTTCATCTCATTTTCTGTCCCTATGACAATTGGATTTTGAAAAATGTGGGTTGTTGTGGAAACAAGGATTGGTAATAAAGCAACTCACTTCCTGTTGTCTCCCTCTGTTTGTAAGTAGGAGTTGTTTGTAGGTTGGACCACCTTTATGCAGTCTCTATTCTGCAAGTTGTGATCTCATACCCATCTCAGGGGGCCGAGGCATATACAATATTATATGGACAATTGGCCATTTGAGGCATCGTCTATCCAGTCACGCATATGAATTGGTGGGAGAATTGTGCAAACACTGGTTGCATTTCTACATTGTCTGCTCTCACATATTCTGTGCATAGCATTTACTATGTAGAGACTGTGCAATCACCACTGCTTATTTAGCAATCCAGCTGTTTAGATATTTCCGCTTGACATATACATCATATTCCGTCTATGATTATTTTGGTATCATCTTAAGCAGGACTCTTGTCCTATTTAATTGCAGTAATTGTTCTACCGTTGGGACTAAGTTCATACACATGGTCGGAAATTCCGACCACAAAATCTTTTTTGTCCAACACTGGTGTTGCATACACATGGTCGGACAAAGTTGTCGGAAAATCCGATCATTCTGAGCGTGGTGACGTTCGTTGCGTATGACGGAACTACGTAGAGGCTAGTAGCCAATAGCTTTGGTCTTGTAATTTGATCTGAGCATGCGTGGCACTTTGTCCGTCGGAATTCGCTACACACGATCGGAAAAAGTCCGATCGGACTTTGTTGTTGGAAAACTTTAGAGCAGGATCACATCGGAAATTCCGACCGTGTGTACAGGGCATTAGATTGCATGTATTTTTATCACTCTTTGTGAAGATAATACCAACATTGTGTTGGGTTTATATATTTATATTATGTAAGTCCATGCTATATTGTATCTTTACCTTGATTTTCATATAATACCATGACAAACTATCATATATATATATATATATATATATATATATATATATATATATATATATATATATATATATATATATATATTTTTTTTTTTTATCAAAAACACTATATATCAAATAACATAATGAACATCCACCATAATTAGTGTTGAGGCACGGACTCCACTGGATCTCTAAAGATATGCTGTGGTATCTGGGTATACGTGGCCAAATGGGACGGACTTGTAACTATATAGTCTTTGCAATCACTTGATTTGATGTCTTGTATGGCCACGCCTATTGACAAAGACATAATGACAAAACGTGTCTAGGCATGTGAATTCTGTCAGCTGCTGCAAACTCTACCCGGCTATCAACCTGGACGAGAATCCTACGATCAGTGAAGGAGTACCTTGCTATGCTGTACAGTATGGTTATACCATGAGATGCAATTTGTTATCTATGTTATTGTAAGTGCAATGTAAAAAGTTTTTTTTTGTGGGAATAAAAATTTTAAACGGGTTCACGCTATGTGGATTGTTTTTTCCCCTATGCCATGAGCCAATGAGTCTGTCAGCGGCATCAGAGCTCAAATGATCAGAGAAATTGAGGGATTTGAATCAACTGTTCTGACTGGGATATTGATGAAGTAGCTTCCTCGTATGTGCCTGTTAAACAGAAAGGATTAATCCAGAAAGTGCTTACCCCATTTTGATTTGGTGAGTGTAAATTTTCAGGGGAGTGGAATCACGCAGAGTGGTGAAGGTTGTCACAACACATCCGTCAAGCCCCCTAATGAACATTCAACACTATTATGTTTTATTTGGACTCACCTTTCACAGGGTGCATTACTATAAACTGTGTGAATTTCAGTATTAATACACTGAAGAGTGCTGCTTTGGCATTGTGGATCACTGGAGATTAACTTTTAGGCTTATGTTTATAAGTATTTGATAATGTAGCAGTAGCCCGTTTTTTTATATTATTTTAATTGGAGTATTTTTACCTAAGCGCTGGATAAGTGACTTTGCTTTAAGATTTATATCTTTATTATATCCCTCAATGAAGGTATAGATGATGATTTCCATAATCTTGCTATGCAAAGCCTAGTGGCAAGGAGAATATGAGTCACGGCTAGTCTGAGGGTCAGAGGGCTAGCCTCTGTGCCAAGTTTCAAAATCGCCAGACTTGGTGAGGGGTTTAAGTTGAAACCTAGTATTTGCGATATCATTTCAAAGACCGCTGGCCAGAGCATAAAGAGTTTACTACAAACCTAAATGATGTGGTGTACATTGCCAATTAGACTGCATTGCCTCTAGCAATGAGGAGAAGTGCTGTTTTTGAAAATGCGAAAGGGTGTCAGATACCATCGTAGCATAAGTTTGTGTGACATTTCCCATAGTCCAACACATTTGGTTGCTGAATAAGTCATGGACATTGCTTTCTTCCATTGGGCTGTCGTAAAAGATATCTCAAGATCTCTCTCCCAGACCAGAAGTGGGGGAGACTTATAAAAGTCTGCCTTATCATTAATGGTTACACAGAATAAAGAGATGCCTCCTGTGGGTCTGGCACTGGGTTTAAGAAATTGAGCCATCCTCAGTGGCACCTTACATTTGGTATACTATGCAATAAGGATGCTATGCGCAGATAATTGTAATGCTCAGTTTGTGGTAAGGCATATTCCGAGCATAGAGTGGAGAATGTTTTGAGGGTTTTATCCCTGTATAGATCCGAGACCCAGGAGATTCCTTGATGGATCCAATGGGACAGGAACAGGTCTGGGATAAGGTAGGTTAGTGTTACAAGAGTTCAGGCATAGATTTAAGAACCACTATAAGGGGTAGTGAATAACTTTCATGTGTTAAGGTAGCTCGTACCATGGGAGGGAGAGTATTTGGTACATTTTGCAAATAATAGCTTGCATGTAGATAGGCTACTAAATCACCATGAGGTAGCATCACCTGTTCTAGTTCGCACCACAATGAGTAAGGCGATTGTGTAAACCATTGTTTACTTTGTGCTAGATTTGCGGCTAGATAGTAATCACGTAGATCTGTGAGTCCCAGCCCACCTGCTACCCTGAGTTTTATCAGTTTTCCAAAGGCGCAACAAGCCTTCATTCCTTGCCAGAAATATTAATTTACCATAGATTGCAACGTATTGTAAAAGGATTGCGGGACTGGGATGGGTACTGTCCATTAAGGTTAAATATCAGGGGCAAGAGTGGACACCCCTGCCTGGTGCCATTTGTGATTTGGAAGGGTTGAGAGAGCATGCCAGAGGAATACCCTCTAGCTGAAGGGGATGTGTATATTGCCAGAATTGCTCATAGTATATGGCCAGAGAAACCAAATGAGTGTTTTACTGAGGTATGCATCCAAAGCAAAGAGCAGATAAGGCGTTCCAGACTAGATCACCAAATAGATAACATCAATCCATCTCCTCGTAGCATCTGAAGAGTGTCTTCCCTTGATAAAGCCAGACTGATCCATATTGATTAAGGTTGGAATAATGTCCATCAGGCGGAGTTCAATGAGTTTAGCATAGATCTTGATGTCATTATTTATTAGGGAAATAGAGTGGAAATTTGAAGGTTTATTAGGTGGTTTTCCCGTTTCGGCAGTGTAACATCCAGAGCCTCCAACATTTCTGGAGGAAAGGAGGATGAGACCGCAGCAGCTCCATATACTTTTCTAAGGTGGGGACCCAAAAAAGTTTTAGGAGATTTATAATATTCTCCCATGAGCCCATCTGGCCCGGTGGATTTGTTGTTAGGGAGGGTGTTGATAACACAGAAGATTTTAGGTACAGTAAATGGGGCATTAAGTAAGTCAAGTTGTTCCTTTAATAAGGAAGGGAGGTTAATGCTTTGGAGGATGTTTTCAATATCTTGGGCATTGGGTTGAAGGGTGGTGCTATCCTCCTTTAGATTGTAAAGTGTGCCATAGTAGGAACTGAAAGCATTAGCTATGCCCTAAGGGTCAAAAATGTGTTCATGGGAAATAGGGTGGTGAATGAAAGGAATTTGGGATTTTGAGCAATGCCCTTGGAGTTTTCTCGCCAGAAGCTTACCAGCTTTATTTCCAGATAAGTCGTAAAGCTCTTTTAACCTCTGGGAGGACCATTCAAATAGTAGGAATTCTCGAATACTTTGTCTCAGTGATGACAATTTGGTACTATTTTGAGGGGAGGGATTATGTTTATTCAAGGATTCTAGGGAGGATATTTCAGAAGTCATCGTATCAAACTGCTGCTGTCTCTTCCTCCTATCCTGTGCCCCCCAATTTTATGAAAACCCCTCTACTAAATGCCTTGTGGGCATTCCATAAACATGATGGACTGTTTACAGTCATTGCACTGGTATAAAACTCAGTCAAGTTCTCCTCAATGGTTTTATTTGCTTGTGTGGATTGAATAAATTTAGAATCCCCCCCCCCACACAAATGCAGAATTAGAGGGGAACTGGTCACTTATGGTAAGTGAAATAGAGGCATGATCCAACAATGTTATTATGCGGATTTCAGAGCCTTTTGCAAAAGCCATTTATCAGCCAGGAAGTAGTCTATGCGAGAGTATGAACAGTAGACATGTGAATATTTTGTTTCGGATTTTCGTTTTCGTCCGAAAAATACATTTATTTAGTTACTCCCGAAATTTGTTTTTATATATATTTTGTTTTTTGTTAAAAATTGCATTCGTCCGAAAATCCAAATTAATTAAGGTCGAATCTGTCATTGAACATTCAACACTAACAACACTAGTATCACTATCAAGTTCATAACACTAACACAATAGCAGCAGATTATTATGAAAAAGTTAAGTTGAACTGTAGCTTGCTTCACTTGTTCTGCTTCTGTGCCTATGCTTAATTGCTAAATAATTCAGGTTCTTTGACAAACGGAACAGCTAAGATTGACTGTCTTCTGAAATGATTCAGTGTGTGTGTCTCTCTCTGCTAGCAATCGTAAGTGAAAGTAAGTTGGCTGTACGTGTGTACTTAGTTCTAGCTATTTTACTGCTCCTCCTCTTTGGTTACAATCAGCCAATAACATTTATCATCATCATCATTTTTATTTTACTTCCCCCACCCAATTCCAGTCGAATCTTTTCTCTCTATGTCAAATCTTTTCTCTCGATGTAGAATAATCTTGGACTAATAGAATTAAGGTTAGGCACATTCGACCACAGGTTCGATAGACACAGATTGTTATTGTCAGCATCATGTCGAATCTCCTATCTATATCGAACTATTGTTGCATCAAAAATGAAAATAAAGCATTTGTTTATGTCAGATCTTATGTTTTTGGGATTCTGCACTTTCGTTATCGTTTGTTAAAACCTTTAGAAAATCAGCCTTACACACCTCACCTCTGTGGGCTTTATTCACAAAGTCTTCCAACAAAAGCCTTTAGTGATTCAAATTTTGAAATCAGGGATGTGCTGGTTCCCAACAGGTTTATACAAAGAGTGGCCTAAGCGTTTCGTGTGTGAAACTGCTTCGTCGGGGTCTTGAGAATAACACAGATGAAAGTGTCATATAAATTCTACAAAAAAAACATTAATTAATATATCATACATCATATGATTAATGTAAATGCGTAATGATGCAAATGGCATAGAGGTGTTGACAAATGGTATATACATACATTTATGACAAATATATATATATTACAGCAAATGTTGATAAACTAAAAATACTGCAATAAAAAACAAAACAACAACAGCAGTCATATTAACTGTATATATCCCCTAGTGTTCAGTAGTCTAAATGTGGAAAAACCACAAGTAAATGGAATTAACTGTCTAGGTAACATTAACAAATGATGTTAACAAAAAAAAAAAATAATTAAATAAATAAATTTCAACAACATACCCCTCTTACTGAAAAGGACTGGTAATGGAAAAACATTGGCTCAGTGGGACAAGTGAGGTCTGGGTCCCCGTGGGAATCTCTCCCCACCTAGATGAACAAAGATGGAGGAGCCTCTATATATGCATATGGTTGATAAAGAGTAATGAATACAATGACAAAAAAAAAAAAATACAAATAAAAAAAATAAAAAAAAGGGAGGGGGGTATAATCCTCAAAACAACAAAATGTATATTACAAATAGCTCACCAGGTAAATGTACTGAAATGGAAATAGGCTTATTTAAAGAGTTAAAGCTCCATTGCGAGCAGGGGGATGATTAATTCCCAAACTTCAATCGTTGGTTTCAGTTATAGTGAGAGATGGTGTATGAAATAGACTTTAAAGCACGTCTCAAAAAGGAGAGGTTGACAAATTATGAAAGCCTAATCCAAACAAACAAACAAAAAGTTAGTCTGAGAGGAAAGGCTGCTTATATTTAAAACAAACAAATAAAATAAAAAACAAAAAACAAAACAAAACAAATTCCTCTCACATGGAGGGATGAACCGCTAATGAGAGACTGGGGGGGGGGGAGCATCTTATATAGGGAAGCACAGCTGTCATGATTAGTCCTGTAAGGTGTGAGTGGGAGGAAAGATTCCTGGAGTTGCTCAGATCGCCCGTTTTACAAATCCGGAGGGATTGGAGCAAATCCATCTAAACACTAAATGCCGTGGGTGAATGCATGCTGGAAGATTGTTATAAGGGGGCATGTGGCGCTAACCACTGAATGGGTGGTCTATAATAAAACGTATTTCCAAAAGATGGGTAACCTTCAAGTGGATAAAATCCGCATAGAAAATAAAAACAGCTTCTAAATCTGTACAATAATCTAAAACATTAATGGTTAAAATTACATAATTGTGCGTAAAATATATGTTCATTTGAGTGAAGATAAAACTGTGATAAGGGTAAATCTTCAAACTGTGACAAAAATCTTCAATACAAATTGATAGTAATATAGAAACTTTCCTTCTGTGAATAAATACACCAACGAAGGAGAATGAAGTGCACAGTGCAACGTGCAAGTAATGACAAGTGAGGTAAATCACTATAATGTGCAGCAAATTCCAGGTGTTAAAGCACCTGAATAAATAATCTGGATAGTGCAAAAATAACAGTGAAAAAATGCTCTCAAAATTATAAATATATGTGAGACAAGATCAACTGAAAAAAATGAAAAATAAAAAATGACAAATCGATTGGTGAACTACAAGTCCCAGCTTTTTGTGCAAATCGCTGAAACCAGGGGGGGTAAAAATACCCACACAGTGCGTGTTTCAAATAATAATAGCAATTCTTCTTAGCATGTGGAAACAGTTCCAAATAATTCTGTGTTCAAGATGCTCAGTGCTGGTCCATGCAATAAAAGTGCTCCGTGGTTTGTTCAAAACTGCATCTTATGAATGTCTTGTGTTGAATCGTGTTTAGTAATTCCTGAAGAGGTCTAGTGATGACCTGTATTCCTTGATGACCTGAGTCCTGGCTCTGTGCAGGCTGGAGGAGGCACAGCAATGATCAGCACTCTGCACACTCCACACACAGCACAGTGAATGAAATGCTGGAAGATTAGCATGCAAATAACCCCCGATCCACATCCCGATCGTACCGCAGACCAGATAATGGGAAGAAGGACAAATCCCACTGTCTCACCTGCCATGGGGGAACCATAGGCAGGGAGAGAGCTGATACATGCAGAGAAAGGGGCGGGACCCAAACGGCATGGCGTCTAGCCGGCGAAGGTGGATTTGCTTTGGCGACGCTGAGTTCCACAGATGGGGGAGGAACCATGCACCTGTCGACCAAAAGGCCATCAGTTGTCGGTATCCCCCGATGGAGAATCTGATGGAAACGCCTCTGGGGGGACTTGGAAGACATACCAAGAAACTGCAAATGTGCCATGTATACGAAACACCTGCAGACCCCTTAGGTAGTGAAAAGACACGAGCAAGGCCAAAGGTCCCATGGGTCAGAGGTAAATTCCAGAAGCAGTCCAAAAAGGAAGGCAAGAGGACGTGCTAAAAGACAAAACAAACAATAAAATAAATGCATAAACACCAGTATGAACATTACAGTGCATAGACGCAAAAAGTTCTAAAACAAAACAAAACCCTCCAAATCATTTCCTCACATAGGTTGTACATAAACATCCAATATTGTGCACACATTGATAAACCCTAGGGTTTAAAGATAAATGAGGATAAGCAGATTATGCATAAAAAATATTATATTATCCTAAGAATGGGGCATAGCTAATCTCATCATTCATACCTGGTGATTGTGTCGCCCTTAATTTAAAAATCAAAGTTTCCTCCACGGATTGGGGGGTGCACCCGGGCCAGTACCTGAAATCGCAGGGATTTGGTGCTGTAGTCATAATGTTCAGAAAAATGCCTGGGTATTGGTTTCTCAGTGACACCTGTATATCTACAGCATGCATCTACAGCATGTTCTTTAATTCTTCTCCAGAAATTTCTCTTGGTTTTCCCTACATAATAATTGCTGCAGCCACATGTTAGCAAATACACGATATCGATTGAGTCACAATTTACAAAATGTTTCATATGTAGGTGTTCACCTGTAGGCGGATCAACAATGTTCCCAGTTAGAATGTATTTGCAGAAATCGCAATTGCCGCATTGGAAAGTGCCTCGCGGCAACGTGCCACAAGGGTCTTTCGATTTCTGTGGCAAAAAATTACTGGAGACTAAAATGTCTCATAATGATTGATTGCGTTTATAGATAACATGCGGCTCGGGTTCTACAAATAGTTTTAGAGTGGGGTCATCACTCAGGAGGTCCCAGTGGGTATGATGGTTTAATGGTTTGAGATTGATTACTGACATTCGTAATGGGACAGATACCTTGAGGTTGTGGTAAGGGTCCTTTCTCACCATGGAACAGCAACAGATCTTGTGGGCTGTTACTTGCATTTTTAAATGCCTTTTTAAGGGATCTCTTGCTGTATCCACGGTCCAAAAACGGTTCTGCAATTGGGAGGCTTGAATTTTAAAGTCACCTTCATTGGTGCAATTCCGTCGGGCCCATAAATATGGGCCCTTGGGAATAGAACCAATTAGATGTATTGGGTGGGCACTGGTAGAGTGTAGCAGGGAGTTGCCTGCAGTGTCTTTCCGATGTAAATTGGTAGTGATAACTCCTTCTAAGTCTTTGTTTATGTTCAAATCCAGAAAAGGAAGAGTCTCTGTATGCCAATTATAGGTAAAAGACAGATTGTAATCATTGTGATTAAGCTTCTCCACAAATTCTGATAAAAGTTCCGGGTTCCCTGTCCAAAGAATTAAGATGTCATCGATATACCTGTGCTACACTAAGGTGTGGCGCAGGTATATTGAGGAAGCATCTGAGGAAAAGACCTCACGCTCCCACCCCCCAGGTACAGGTTAGCATAGGATGGGGCACACTTGGTCCCCATCACCACTCCCTGTACCTGGAGGTAGTGGGAGCCATCGAAAGTGAAGGCATTGTGGGTCAAGATAAAATGCAACATTTCTAAAATGAATGCATTGTAGGGGATGGTATCAAGATCTCTTTCATTTAAGAAGGTTGAAATAACTGTGATTCCTTTATCATGGGGGATGCTGGAATATAGGTCATCAACATCTATGGAAGCAAGAATGGTATTGGTGGGTACAAATAAACCTTCCAAGGCAGTCAGGACATGAATGGTATCTTTTAGATATGTGGGTAAGCTTTCTACATGGGGGCGTAGATAATCGTCTATAAAAGAGCTTGCATGTTGGGTAAGACAACCTACCTCTGAAATAAAGGGCCTGTCTGGAGGTAAAGATATGGATGTGTGGGTTTTAGGCAAAGCATAAAAAATGGGCGTAATGGGGTGTTGGACTTTTAATAATTCTCTTTTTTTTTGAAAAAGCTCCATCTATGATCCTGAAGAATCGTGGATTCTAGATAGAGAAATCCCATGATACCAAGAGGAGTTCTCCAGGATCTTGTGACACATGGTGGTACAGCCCTTTGGATTCTCAAACCCACATCAACATCTTGTGTAGCTTCTGGAAGGCATTACAGTTTAATGTTTTATCTTAACTGCAGGTTCAGTACTATTTAATAAAGACGTGTTGTATAGTGTTAATCTTTTGAGAGAATGTTAGTTTTTGTTGTGCAAAAGTATTTGTAAACTATCACTTCAATGTACAAAAAAAAAAAGCATTATTAGACTTTTGAGTTATGCACCTCAGTTTGCTGTCATTTTATACATCTAAATGATCTACCCATAGCGTTTAATTCAAGCATTACATTTATTTAGGAAAAATGTAAACTTTAAACTGATTAATTTGATCTTTCAGAAGAACAGTTAGCTGTTTTCACTATAAAAATTATTATAGTAAAATAATAAATTTAAAAATGTTCATTGGCTTTCCAGACCTTAAAAGATACTACTGGGCATGCCATCTTACCAGAATCGTAGACTGGACACTACACGCTCAATGCAAAGATTGGGTAAAGTTAGAAAACTCACTGTCCCCCTCACCATTACGATCAACTCCCTGGCTGCTGCCAAAACATATCCCCTCCACCCTCAAAACACACCCTCTTATTGCCCCGACGCTCCAATGCTTTAAAGAAGCATGTCATAAGACTCATATCTCGTCCGTTCCAGGACCATTAACTCCGGTTAGACTCAACCCCGCATTTCCCCCGGGCATGTCTGCACAATTCTTATCTCGCCAGTGGCTACACCCAGAGGTTTTAGCTCACCAATTCTCCCGCAATGGCTCTCTCCTAGACCACATAGCACTAACCCCCACTCTCACCAGCGACCCTCTCCCACTTTGGACGTACTTTCAAATCCGCCACTTCCTAAAAGAAATTGACCAACACTCTTCCATTACACGTCCTCTTACCGCATTCGAACAAATATGCTCCCAACCCAATCCCCAACAACATTTAATCTCTGGTATATACAACATATTATTTTCAGATGTTTCCCCCAAAGAAGGGAAAGCATTCAAGGCATGGGAAAGGGAAACAGATTTAGAGCTCTCAGAGGAACAATGGGAACGCATATTCACGATCGCCCACAAAGGGTCTCTGAATGTATCCATTCAGGAAAACAACTATAAAACTCTAGTCCGTTGGTACAGAACCCCAGCGATTTTAAATAAGCTGAACCCCTCCTACACCAACAAGTGCTGGCGATGTGACGAAGAGCCAGGCTCACTGCTTCACATTCTGTGGTCATGCCCGAAAATCCAGCCATTCTGGACGCAAGTCCGAGAACTCACAGAAACAATTTCCACTTACACACTGGAACACTCCCCAGCCCAATGCCTCTTCCACCACTCAGACCTATCTGCCCAATATTACAGAAAGACATTGATCCTGCCCCTAATCAATGCTGCAAAAATGTGCATCCCAAGACACTGGGGCTCCCCTCAGGTACCGTCCATCCCAGAATGGTTCAAACAAATCAACAAAACAGCCGAAATGGAGGAACTTATCTCCATCTCCCGAGACTCCCCAGACAAATTTATAAAAACATGGGCATGTTGGACCCATTTCCGCACAACCGACAGATATCGAACCCTGTTGGATGAAAGTTAGACCGTGACTTTCACACACATGACGAATACACAGGGATCACATGACATATTCCCCTCAGACGTCCCTCCCCTTTCGATTCTCACCCTCACCTCAACTGACATGGATCTCCCAACCCTACACAAGGGATGAAGTTGGGAGATCGCATGTTTGCTCACCCCCAGCCTAACCTCATGAATATCATTGCCACACCCACCTATCCTTGTCCACTTTAAAACGATACCACACTACTTTCAGCTGACATGTGGCGGAGACTGAGGAGACAACTTTCACTTCCACCCCCAGGTCACCTCGACCACACTCCCCACAGCCCCCCCTCTTCCTCACCTTCATACTCACCCCCATGACCACCGCCCTACCCCTCATTCCTTTAACTCTCCCCACCCACCCATTATGTTCCTGCCATATCACTTGTTGTTGTCAGGGTCCTCGTATTAGAGCTCCCAATCAACAACCTATTGCCCCAGTAGTGCAAGAATATCATGCAAACCCCCGCAATTTCTCTCTACAACTCGGAACCCCCTCCCCCAGTTAGTCACAGCATAAGTGGGAAATAGGAAAGCACATGTTGATACCCAATAACTTAACTCTTAACTTGCCAATTCATCTTGCTACCCCTCCTTCTAGCAAATACATCTATGGCGCATTGTGTATATGTGAAAATTGCCTACGTACATATGATGCTTTGATTTAAACATTTCTCTGACACATTTATACTCACTTACTGTAACTAAGATGGTTCCACGAATTCTTACTGTTTGTATGATGTTATTGTCATATTGTTATTCGATATTTTCAATAAAAAATTTTTGGAAAAAAAAAAAAAAAAAAAAAAATGTTACTGGAATGAAGGGTTATAATTACTGTAAAGCTTGACAACTTGCCAAAAATGACAACTAGTTTCTTGTAATAGCTATCTATTGGTAACACTTATGATAAAAAGATTGGAGAGAAAATAAAGCAAAATTAAGTCTGCTTTTTAGATGTTATTTAATTTTTTTCTCTTTAAGCTGTCACATATTATATGCTGTAAATAAATTTCAGTCTATAGTCTTTCCATAGCTCAAAACTATTAGGCAAATATCTATTTTTCTAACATGCCTGTAACTAGCTAGTCTTTGGAAGAAAAAAAAAAGAAATTAAAACAAGGTCCAATTTGATCCATCAGGGACAAAATTCCTTACTGATTCCCTAAAGCAATCACATATTCCCTGGATCAGCAATCCTTGGTGTTATTACTTGTAATTGTTAATAGCCATTCAGGAATAATGCATTCTGGAATGCACCTAGCATTTTTTAAAACAATCAACTGAGCTGCCTAGTTTCTGAGTCTAGTCTACATTTTCACAGCTTATACTGTGAAGAAGCTTGTTTCAAATCTTGTTTCTTCCAATTGCAAAGATTTCCCTTTTATAAGTTGAGAATCTCCAAGCCTCTTATCAAACTGGTTGTCCTTCTTTGTGCTCTTTCCAGTTTGCCAATATCCATTTTGAATTGATCTTCAAACCAGGACTGCATTTTCCAGATGGGATCTTACTAATCTGTACAGGGGCATACTTATGTCTTTCTCTTGAGTATGTTTCATACAAGAAAGGATTTAGCTTGCTTTAGAAAATGCAGTTTGGCATTGCTAACTCTTATTAAGTCCGTGATCTACCAGGACACCCAGATTCTCCTCACTCATTGACTACCCCAGTTGTATTCTTCCTAGAATGTATGATGCATGCATGTTTTTTTAGCTCATGCTTGTGCATAACTTTACATTTGTCACTGTTAAACCCTTTTTGACACCTATTTTTCCCACTTTAGAGATTGGCGACATCTACAAAAACACAGAAATAGTACATTAATGCTACATGATGCCACCTTGTAGTGTGAGTGCAACACATGACAAGCAGAGAACTCCACATGATAAAACATTGTAGTGTGAGTGTAGCACATGACAAGCAGAGAACTCCACAGTAGACATGTGCACACTGAAATATTTAGTTTCGGAATTTCATTTTCGTCCAAAAAATTAATTTATTTAGTTACTACCGAAATTCATTTTTATTTATTTTGTTTCGTTAAAAAATGCATTCGTCTGAAAATCTGAAATAATTAAGGTTGAATCTGTCATTGAAGGCTTATGGTGTCTGTCGAATGTTCTAAGAAGATATGACAGAGCAGCTAAACTGTACAACGCCGAAATCGTACATTTCCGAATGTTCCTCCTACAAGCTATAGTAGAATTCTAATGTTGTATGACACTAGTAATAATTATATTTATTAATTATTATTATTACTAGTCAACCAACATTAGAATTCTTCTATAGCCTATGGGCAGAGCATTTGACCATAAATAATAAGATAAACAAATCTTTATATGGAATCTTTTCTCTCTATGTCGAATAATCTTGGACTAATAGAGTTTAGGTTAGGCACATTCAACCTTTTTTGCTATTGTCTCTATAATGTTGAATCTTTTCTCTCTATGTCAAATCTTTTCTCTCTATGTTCCTAACCTTAGCTCTATTAGTCCAAGATTATTCTACATTCGACCACAGGTTCGATGGACACAGATCACTATTGTCAGCGGCATGTCGAATCTCCTATCTATATGGAACTGTTGTCACAATGAAAACAAAAATAAAGGTTGGATCTTTCGGTTTTCGGATTCTGCACGTTCGTTATCGTTTGTTAAAACGATAACGAAAATACATGAAATTTGGACGAAAATACATTCAGATAAAAATTAATGCACATGTCTACTCCACAGTATCCAACATTGTAGTGTGAGTGTAACACATGACAAGCACCCAGATAGCAAGGATAATTTGCCACAAATTTGTGGCAGTGTTGAATAGTAGACATGTGCACACTGAAATATTTAGTTTAGGAATATCTTTTTCTTCCGAAAAATAAAATTATTTAGTTACTTCCAAAATTCATTTTTATTTATTTTGTTTCATTAAAAATGCATTCATCCAAAAATCTGAATTAACTAAGGTCGAATCTGTCATTGAAGGCTTATGGTGCCTCTCAAAAGATTTGACGAAGCAGCTAAACTGTACAACGCCCCAATCGTACATTTCTGGTCGAATGCTCCACCCACAAGCTATAGTAGAATTCTAATGTTGTATGACTAGTAATAATTATATTTATTAATTATTATTGGTACTAGTCAACCAACATTAGAATTCTTCTATAGCCTATGGGCAGAGCATTTTACCATAAATGCCCGCTCTCTGCGATCGTATGTTTTTAGCTGCTTCATCGAATCTTCATGTCTCTATTATGTCTAATCTTTTCTCTCTATGTCGAATAATCTTGGACTAATAGAGTTAGGTTAGGCACATTGAGCCGCAGGTTCGATAGACACAGAACGCTATTGTCATGTCAAATCTTCTATCTATATCAAACTGTTGTCGCTAGGAAAATAGAGCATTTTTATGTCGGATCATTCGGATTTCGGATTCTGCACATTCGTTATCGTTTGTTAAAACTAACGCGAAAATCACAGAAATTCGGACGAAAATGCATTGGGACGAAAACAAATGCACATGTCTATTGAATAGTAAGTATGTTAACTTGCTGCACATTTTCACTAGCAAATTGTACACTTACAGAGCACTTGAAGCACAAGTTCTAGTTGACACTTTTCCAATTTGTAACAAATTTGCATGGCAAGTCTCTAGCAAGAGCAACGTTGCAGTGGTGAGTCTACAGCAAGAGCTCTGCAAGTCTACAGCATGAAAATTCAGCCACAGTGACTCCTGTGGTGGGATGACTATTGCACAACATAACTGAACCAGAACTTGCAGCAGACTTGCAGAATGTTTGCAAAGAATGTTGATATGGAGTCATGCAATGCGGACTTGCTGCGATCATGTTATGCAAACTTGTGAAGCCTGGCAAGTCTAGCAATAGTTTAGCAAGTCATTTTCAAACTTGCAGCACAATCGCTTGACAAGTAGAGAACTCCACATGATCCAACATTGTAGTGTAAGTGTAACGCATGACAAGCAGAGAACTCCACATGATCCAACATTGTAGTGTAAGTGTAACGCATGACAAGCAGAGAACTCCACATGATCCAACATTGTAGTGTGAGTCCAATGGATCACAAGTATAGAACTCTACATTATTCTGCCTTGTAGTGTGTAACTAATTTTGGGCAAACAGTTCGGACTGGGCATGAGTTTGGCCCAAACATTGGCTGGTTGTGCATTAAGCAAACATCCAAATTGTCGGGCGTTCAATCATTTGTTCACTATGCTGAGCACTCCACAATGCACTGCATGCCGCACAGTGCATTGAAAGCCCTGATTGGCTGAAGAAATTAAGGATTTGTCCAATCGGGGCACAGAACACCGTCAGAGCCATGATTGGAGAAAGGATTAATGACTGTGCCCAATCATGGCTCATTGCTCATAGACCAGGCCCACACTGTTAGGCTACTTTCACACTGCAGCACCCGGGCAGTGCCCTGCCATTCACACTAAAGCACCGCTTGTTTCTGCGCTGCTTTTCGTCCACTAGCAGCACTAGCAGGGTGATTTTTACCCCAAAAAAGGGTAAAAAGTCCAGTCTTGCAGCACTTTCAAAGTGCTTTTAAAGCACTTTCAAAGCTCTGCCCATTCATTCTAATTGCAGGGTGTTTTCCCAACCTGCCCCAAAGATGCTGCTTGTAGGACTTTTCAGAACGTCTCTTCATGTGAAAGGGGCCTAAAAGATTCCTTCCCAAAGCAGCCATTTGCAGTGTGATATTGGAGTGGAGATAGAACAGGGCTCTATTCATTTCTGTAGTTAGTGTGCTATAGTGTGCTATTGTGAGTGTAAATAATCTGTGTAGTGTGAATATAGTGATAGTGCAGCATAAGTGTAGTGAGACCATTCATTTTTACTTTAGTGTCAATTTAGTGTGAATATAGTGATAGTGCAGCATGAGTATAGTGCGATCGTTAATTTTTACTGTAGTGTCAGTTTAGTGTTTCAGTAGAGTGTCAGTTTTACTGCAGTATAGTATTAAGCGATGCGTAAACTGTTGGCGCTATATAGATTCTGCAATAAATAAAAAAATAAATAAATAAATATTACACCAGGACACTATTACTGCAGTATATTGAAGTGCGTTAGTGCATGTTTACTGCAGTATATTGAAGTGTGTTAGTGCACGTTTTCTGCAGTATATTGAAGTGCGTCAGGGTACTTTTACGGCAGTATATTGAAGTGTGTTAGTGCAGTATTACTGCAGTATATTGTATTGTGTCAGTGGAGTGTGTCTGTGTATCTAGTCCTCAAGTTAAATTGCACCATACACCACTTTCCATTGAATAAAGTGCACATTTCCCTGTCTCTATTACATTTCAGTAATAAGCCCCCCATCACTGTCTGGTGAGATGTTCCCATGGCACATTGAGGGGGCCATCACAGGCAAAGGTGGACATGGTCTGTCCTCAGACAGGGTACCATTTTCTCTGTTTAGTGACGTTGCCCATGCTATCCAGCCACAGCATGCAGAGGAGGTGGTGGACTGGCTTATTAAATCATCCTAATTCTCCTCATTGCCTATAACCCAAGCAGAGACTAGTGAGCTACCAGATTGGCTTATTCTACCTCCTTGTCCACAGCTACTCCTGCCATAGCCTCAGCATAGAGCCAGGAATGGTGGTATGTGATAATAGCACTAACCTCATGTCCACACTGTCCAGACAGGGTAATGCCCCGTACACACGATCGGAAATTCCGACCACAAAATCCGTCTGATTTTTTCCGACGGATTTTGTCTGACACTGGTGTTGCATACACACGGTTGGACAAAGTTGTCGGAAAATCCAATCATCCTGAACGTGGTGACGTTTGTTGCGTACGAAAGGGACTACGTAGAGGCTAGTAGTCCATAGCTTTGGTCTTGTAATGTGATCTGAGCATGCGTGGCACTTTGTCCGTCGGAATTCGCTACACTATATAGGATAGGACTTGGAAAATTTGAGAGCAGGATCTCAAACTTTTTCCATTGGAAATTCCGACGGAAAAAGTCAGATGGAGCCCACACATGGTCGGAATTTCCGACAACATGGTCCGATAGGACATTTTCCGTCGGAAAATCCGACCGTGTGTACGGGGCATAAGTTGACACATGTGCCATGCCTGGCACATGTCCTCAATTTGGTGGTGCAGCTTTTATTAAACAAGTACCCAGGGTGGGAACATCTTCTAAAGCAGGCCAGACGAGTCTGTATCCATTTCAGGTGGTAATACACAGCTAGTGCTCGGTTGGCTGAAATTCAGTGGGAATTCCACCTGCCCGTAAACTGCGTGATTTGTGACATGCCTACCAGGTGCGAATCAACTTTGGCAATGCTGCATCCGCCGCACATGCAGCAGAGGGCCGTCAATAAGTACCTGTGTGAGTATGGCACAACAACAGGCTCAGGCCAGATCAGATTTTTTTTCTCCACGCCAATGGCTGCTGATAAAGAATGCATGCACTGTACTGTCACTATCTAAGGAAGCGACAAAGATGGTGAGCCGTGACAATGCATGCATCAGTGACACAATCCCTGTTGTGTTCCTGCTGGAGCAGACTCTGCACGGCATTATGGACAGGGCATTTGTGGCAGAGCAGCGGGAGGACTTCCTTTCCTCTCAAGAACCGCATAATGCAGATGCCATTCTTGCGATTTTAAAGAACACACAAGAGGAGGATTCTGGCAGATTTGGAGGCTTTGAAGCAGAGGAAGACATACGTCAAACCTTAAGAGATGGTTTTATGTCCCAATACCCTTGGGAGTAGTATGTGGCTGGGAGGAGGCAGTTCCAAATACTGTATAGGGTACACTACATAGAGGGTTCTTTACTGTAAAAGAGGCAAGGATGTGGAATTCCCGGGGAGGAATTCTCAGCAGGGGACATTGATAGTTTCAAGAAACTATTAGATAAACACCTGAACGACCGCAACATACAGGGATATACAATGTAATAATGACATATAATCACACACACAGGTTGGACTTGATGGACTTGTGTCTTTTTTCAACCTCACCTACTATGTAACTATATGTATAAGGAAAGTTACTGGTGAGTTTAGTGTATATGGTCCAGCCAGCACTGTATTTAAAAAATACCAGTGTTCAGGGTGACAATGGTAAAGCCATGGAATGTCAATAGTCCGTGGTAGTTGGGGGTACAATAAGGAATGCACAGGACCACTTGCGGCTGCTATCCTAAGAGTTGTGGCCGGCTCTGTGTAGATCAAAAGGAAGAAAGCAGAGAGGGAAGGAAGCTCTAGCTAAGTGTAGTATCCTAGTAAAACATTTTTTAATGGAGAAAGATTAGGAACACTCACAAGATTAAAATGTATAAAAAGCTCATCTGGTAACACTGCCATGTGTGAGATAATCTTCGTCACAGTTACAGTTGTTGCAGAGATGGCAATACTGACTCCAGGGGATATTGTGGAACCATCTGCAGCTCTTGAATTGGATATATTGCAAAATAGTCTACTGTGTTTGCTAGTCCATCCCATATGATGACAATGTCGTCTATATAGCGACCATAAAACACTATATGGGCGGGTAAAGGCTTGTTGTTAGAGATATAAAGATGTTCCCAAAAACCCATGGTTAGATTGGTGTAGCCGGGGGGAAAAATTTCCCCCCATAGCTGGGTTTTGGAGGAAAAAAAGTGCAGTCAAATTAAAAATAGTTGTGTTTGAGACAAAACTGGGTCACTTGGAGGATGAACTGGGCCTGTCTAGCCTTCATGAGGGAATCCTTTCCTTCCGGTGACGTCACTTCCGCCGTGCGTTCCACGCTGGCCATCATGGCTTCCTGGGGCTGCACCAGGCTCCCGAGCCAGCCATCTTCATGCCCAGCAGCCAGAATAGATGATAGCAGTCCTGCAGGACGGTTCTAGGAGGATCTACATCTACACACAGTGTTACCAGATGAGCTTTTTATACATTTTAATCTTATGAGTGTTTTTAATCTTTCTCCATTAAAAACATTTTACAGGGATACTACACTTAGCTGACACTTCCTTTCCTCTCTCTTTTCTTCCTTTTAGTTCCAGATACTGTAATCCTCAATGACAGTGCTTCTCATGCCTCCACAAACTTGCGGTGCATAGGCTCCCTTATTATTCAAAGCCTGTGGAAGAACCCAAGAATTTTTGGCATTGAGGAGAAAGATCACTATTGGTTGGTAGACATGTGCACACTGAAATATTTCGTTTCGGAATTTCGTTTTCGTCCAAAAAATAAATTTATTTAGTTACTCCCGAAATTCGTTTTTATTTATTTTGTTTTTCGTTAAAAATTGCATTCGTCCGAAAATTCAAATGAATTAAGGTCGAATCTGTCATTGAAGGCTTATGGTGTCTGTCGAATGTTCAAAGAAGATTCGACGGAGCAGCTAAACTGTATGACTCTATAGTTTAGCTGCAATTCCACCCAATTCCAGCAGCAATCTTTCCTCTCTACGTCAAATTTTTCCTTTCTGCGTCGAATCTTTCCTTTCTACGTCGAATCTTTCCTTTCTACGTCGAATCTTTTCTCTCTGTGTAGAATAATCTTGGACTAATAGAGTTAAGTTTAGGCACATTCGACCACATGTTCAATCGACACAGATTGTTATTGTCAGCGTCGAATCTCCTATCTATATCGAACTGTTGTTACAACGAAAATAAAGCATTTGTTTATGTCGGATCTTTCGTTTTTCGGAGTTCTGCACTTTCGTTATCGTTTGTTAAAACCATAACGAAAATACCTGAAATTCGGACGAAAATGCATTCGGACGAAAACGAATGCACATGTCTATTGGTTGGCAACCCTCCAAGTCCTGGACCTCATCCCATCCTCACAGAGGGAGCAGAGGATGAAATATCTTGAGGACACCTTAAAGAGGAGTTTATGTAATGCCTTTCCAGACTCTGCAAGGTTACTGTTTCATGGAAAGGCTAGTTGTGAGGCTTCTGTTGGTCAAGAGAGGAGCGGTGGAGAAGTTAGTCCTCAATGCCCAAGGCTGTCAACTTCCACATCCCATCGGCAGTGTCTGCATCATATGGTGGGAGATTATCTAGGGGCGAAAATGAACACGGAGAGCTTTCTAGTTGACGATCCACTGAGTTACTGGGTCATGAGAATAGACCACTGGCCAGAACTTGCCCAGTATGCAATTGAACTGCTGGGCCGCCCTGCATCCAGCATGCTTTCTGAATGGGCATTCAGTGCTGCCAGAGGTTTTGTGACAGATTAAATAGTGCGTCTGTCCACAGACTCCATGGACCGGCTAACATTTATCAAAATTAATCAGTCCAGGATTACCAGCACCCATAAAGCCCCTGATGCCGATGTCACGGATTTAAGTGTTTTCTGGATCTGGAATCTCTGCAAGACTGTCTATGCTTCCTAGCATTTTGAGTGTTGATTTTATTTGGAAGTAATTTTTTGGTATAGGTTTCATGGGCAAAATTAACACCCAAGGACCAATTTTTTTTGACCTGTTTGACAGGTACATATCATTACATCTTTTTACAGCAAGGCCAATTCTTGCTTTCATCAAGAGTACCTCTATAGAGTGCCTCATTATACAAACATCAAGGGTGCCTCATACAGACTGGCTTGTTTAAAAAAAACGAAAGCTTGCAGGGAAAATGTCATGTTTTTGCTTTTATAAATCTAATTTTTGCTTCAGCAGGTTCTATACACGTTACAGATACACCACTTTACAGGCAGACTTAAGGGACCCCCTAGCACTATATTTAAAGGAAATTGTCATTGTTATTGTTTCACTTTAAAGTGTTTGTAAAGTCTATTTAAAAAATAATAATAATAATAACAAACATGTTATACTTACCTGCCCTGTGTGGTGGTATTGAACAGAGCAGC
This sequence comes from Lithobates sylvaticus, assembly GCA_028564925.1. Lineage (NCBI taxonomy): Eukaryota > Metazoa > Chordata > Amphibia > Anura > Ranidae > Lithobates > Lithobates sylvaticus. Next base: position 365,213,789 of record CM053026.1, on the reverse strand, counting down.
CTGGATCCTCTTATTATCTGGTCCATCTTCACTGCTCCTGGCCCCTCCCCCCTGTCAAGTGCCCCCACAGCAAGCAGCTTGCTATGGGGGTACCCAAGCCAAGCCAAGCTTTGTGTGTCCATTCAGACATGGAGCTTCCATTTGGCCCCATCCCTCTCTCTCCTGATTGGCTAGCTGACTTTTACAGTGGTGGGAGCTGCTGTGTCTCAGCCAATCAGGAGAGAGAGTCTAGGATGACCGAGGGACTCGAGGACATCGCTGGAAAGAGATGGGGTCAGGTAAGTATTAGGGAGTGCTGGGGAGGCTGCTACACACAGAAGGTTCTTTGTCTTAATGCAAAGAATGCATTAAGATAAAAAAAAAACTGCTTTTACAACTCCTTTAAGCATCAGTAAATCACTTCTCATTTAAAAATTATGTTTTTTACAAACTTTTTTTCCATTGATACATGTCCCCCTAGGCAGTACCCAGACCTCTATAACCTTTGTATGCCCAATAACTTGCATCTATGCCTTCGGGTCCCATAGACTTGAATGGGGTTCATTATCCGACTCTGAACTTTCGCCGTGTTCGAGAGTTCTGGTGTGAATCGAACTGGAAGGTGTTTGGCACATCTCTATGTGTAACACAAAGGCTTAAGGTAAAATGCACTGGATTCCTCCTTGCAGTGTGTGTCATATGTTGGTGTATACACTGCAGTGAGCGTTCCAGGCTTACAATGACTATGTATCTCTCTATTTATTTCAGCTCTAAGCCAAAATGGGGCTTGGAAGAGAGGAGCTGCTGCACAGTCTGGAATGGGAGGGATGGGAGTGGCCCTGGGCGGTGCTGGGCAAGACAGGGGCAGGTTTACTGAAAGCTAGGTTGAATTTCTCACACAGACTGGCAACCTTTTCAGGAAGTGCCTGATAGCTACCAGTTTCAGCTCAGCGGGCAAACTGTTGTTGGTGATGATCAGGAAGCTGCTGATTGTCTGGCTTAGTTTAAACGTTCTAAGCTAGACAATCAGCAAACCTGAAAATTAATAATATCAAAGTTAAACATATTTAACATATTAATCATGGGCAAATTTTCAATTTTGACTGGAATTCACTTTAACTTAAATTAGCCATATGTGTCAAACTCTTACAAAATCCAAGTACACAAGATCCGGAACAACTTCTACAGTATGTTAAAAAAAATTCTTACTTCCTCTTAAAAAAAGATTTGTTTGACAACTTTTTTTTTTGTGAAGCCATGCTTACTATGACCTAGAATTGTTTAATAGCACAAACGTATCTATGTCATCTTTTATCAAACTCTTGAGTTGACTATAGAAGTTAAAGCAGTATTAAACCCCAAAACAAACATTTATTATATTGCCGCTTACCAATTCCTAGGTGTGATTTCTGCGTTAATTTTCTTTTTATTTCTTCTATTTTCATCTGGTGACCTGGCAAGTACTTCTGTTGTTTTTCAACAGAACAGCTCTCTTGCAGTTACAGAGATGATACAAATCATTTAAAACTGGCAGGGGTACTTAAAATGATCAACCTTTATTTATGTAAACCCTTTATTCCAAAAGGAAAACAATGTTTGTTGTATCTGTGCCTCATTCATGCCCATATATGCCTCATTCATGCCTCATCTGTGCCTCATTCATGCCCATATAAGCCTCATTCATGCCCATATGTGCTTAATTCATACCTCATCAATGCTTCATTCATGCCCATCTGTGCCTGATTCATGCCCAATTGTGCCATAATTATTTCCATCTATGCCTCATCCTCGCCTCATTCATGACCATCTGTGCCTCATCCATGCCTCATCCATGTCCATCCATGTCACATCAGTGCTCATCCATGCCTCATCCGTGCCACATGCATGCCTCATCCATGCCACGTGCATGCCTCATCCATGCCACATCTGGCCTCATCCGTGGTCATTTATGCCACATCCATGCCACATCAGTGCTCATCTATGTCAAATTAGTGCTCATTTATGCCACATCAGTGCCACTACAGTGCTTATAAGTGCACTACAGTGCCTCACAAAAGTGTAATAGGTAGTCAGGAAATTTAATTTGTAATTTTCCCTATATACTACACATATGAAAACACAGTGTAGCACTGAAAAACATCAATGATAAACCATAATACAGTGCATTGAAGATGTATAAACATAAAATAATAATGATTACAGAAAAAATGGTGAAGTATATAAAAAAATGTATAATAATAAAGTCCAGTGACTGAAAACCAGTGAAAACGTAGCATCACCACTATAGTGAGCTTGTTAGAGCAAATGTTCACAAATGTGGTAGGTTGACTAAAGCACATAAACCCAAGGTAAGTATAGTAACAAGGCCTAGTTGCAATCTCGGAACACCCAAAAGGAGGATAGTATGCGACCGGTCTAAACTACATGGCATGTTCACCAAGGCCAAGAGCCTGGCGGACAAGATGGGTGAACTAGAGATACTGTTTTTAAAAGGAGGATTTGGATTTTGTGGGAATTTCAGAGACCTGGTTCAACAGCTCTCATGATTTGCTGGCAACCATTCAAGGGTATACCCTTTATCGCAGGGATAGAGAGGGTAAAAAAGTGGAAGGAGTATGCCTGCATATCAAGAATAATGTACAAGTAAATGTGAGAGATGACATCACTAAGGGGGCTTGGGAGGAGTTGGAATCCTTATGGGTAGAGCTCCAAAGGGATGAAGCTAAAGGGAAAATATTACTGGGAGTATGCTATAGGCCCCCTAACCTAAGGGAAGAGGGGGAGATGGATCTCCTATTAGAAATTGGATTAGCAACAAGGATGGGAAGTGTTATGATAATGGGGGATTTTAATTATCCAGACATAGACTGGGCGGAGGGAACCACACGTTCATCTAAGGCTCGCCAGTTCCCAAATGTCTTGCAGGACAATTTCATGGTTCAGATGGTGGACGCATCAACTAGAAATAAAGCGTTACTGGATCTACTGATTACCAACAATACAGACCTGATCACAGATGTGGAAATATGGGGCAATTTAGGAAACAGCGATCACAGGTCCATTGGCTTCAGTATAAATCACACAAAAAGGAAACATAAGGGAAATACAAAGACACTGAATTTCAAAAAAGCCAACTTCCCTAAACTATGAACCTTGTTAGAAGGTATGAATTGGGATAAAATATTAGGAACAAAGAACACAGAGGAGAGATGGGTTTGCTTTAAGAGCATATTAAATAAGGGCATTAGCCAATGCATCCCATTGGGTAATAAATTTAAAAGAGTGAACGAAAGTCCTGGATGGCTTAACTCCAATGTAAAAATGCATATAAAAGCAAAGGAGAAGGCCTTCAAAAAATACAAGGTTGAGGGATCATCATCAGCATTCAGACTTTATAAAGAATGCAACAAGAAATGTAAGGGTGCAATTAGGGCTGTTAAGATAGAACACATAGCTGAGTTGAGCAAAAAAAATCCCAAGAAATTCTTTAAGTATGTAAACAGTAAAAAAGGGAGGACAGACCATATTGGCCCCATAAAGAATGAAGAAGGACATCTGGTTACAAAGGATGGGGCAATGGCGAAGGTATTGCATTTATTCTTCGCCTCAGTCTTTACCAGGGAATCAGGGGGCTTCAGTAACCAAAACTGCATTGTTTATCCTTATGATACATCACGGGAAGCACCTCCATGGTTAAGAGAGGACAGAATTAAAATTAGACTTGGGAAACTTAGCATTAATAAATCTCAGGGACCAGATGGCTTGCATCCGAGGGTACTTAGGGAACTCAGTCAAGTAGTTGCCAGACCATTGTTCCTAATTTTTACTGACAGTCTACTGACTGGAATGGTACCAGGTGATTGGAGAAAAGCCAATGTAGCGCCAATATTTAAAAAGGGCTCAAAATACATCCCTGGTAATTACAGACCAGTTAGCCTAACATCAATAGTATGCAAGCGCTTGTAGGGGATGATAAGGGACTATATACAAGATTTTAGTAACAAGAACGGTATCATTAGCAGTAATCAGCATGGATTCAAGAAGAAACGTTCTTGCCAAACCAATCTATTAACCTTCTATGAGGAGGTGAGTGCCATCTAGATAAAGGAAGGTCCGATTTCGTCCCAATGGACTTCAACTGGGGCATAATGGATATGCCCCAGTTGTAGTCCATTGGTGACGAAACGCATCAGTATTGCATTTACTGCTCCCCGCATTGCTTTTAACCTTGTGATCACATTTTTGTACACATCTGTGAATTGATGTATGTACTTTTTTTTACAATAAATCCCCCTGCACCATATGGAGCCTTTTTGATTTTCATCATCTTCATGCTGGTCTGGGTGAGAGCATCTTTTTACGAACTATTCACTTAAGGATCTATCCCCAAATGGGTTCCAGTTCCATCAAGTCCCGTGCAGAATACGACTCCCAGGCTTTGGCCTATACAAGCTCAACTGACCCACTGCCGCTGGCATGGGAGTCCACTCCGTCCGGTAAGAGTATACATCAAATTTTCTTGGTGAAAAATACACTATCTCTGGCGTCCTAATGGCCAGTTACATTTTATTCCACTATCTACGTGTCATCTCAAGAGTGGATCCTAAGTCCTTCACATTTGTGGACATTTGCTCTAACGAGCTCACTATAGTGGTGATTTTACATTTTCACTGGTTTTCATTCACTGGACTTTATTATTATAATTATTTTTGTATACTTCACAATTTTTTCTGTATACATTATTCTTTTATGTTTATACATCTTCAGTGCACTGTATTATGCTGTTTCTTTGTTGGTTTTCCAGCGCTACACTGTGTTTTCACATATTTTTTTTACTTTGTTTTAGTGTTAGAAGCTTCACATATGATTGATTAAGCGCAGTCATTTCCCAAATCTTTTCACTCCTATATACTACACAGACTCCACTATATACTCTGAACTGTATTATATATACTACACGGACTGCACTTTATACTCTGAACTGTAATATACAATGCTGTGAAAAAGTATTTGCCCCCATTCTGATTTTTGATTTTTGTTGCATATTTGTCACACTTAAATGACTCAGATCATCAAACAAATTTTATTATTACACAAAGATAACCCGAGTAAATACAAAATGCATTTTTTAACCACTTGCCGACCGCCCCATGTAGATATACGTCGGCAGAATGGCACGTACAGGCAGAACCACGTACCTGTACGTGCCATTCTTTAGGCGGTTGGGGGGTCCGATCGGACCCCCCTCCGCCGGCGGGGACGGTCGGCATCGCTTCAGGAGCGATCCGGGACGAGGGGACGGCCAGTGGTTTCTGGCCACCCCCTCGCGATCGCTCCTGGCGAATGAAAAGCTTCCCCTTCCTGTCTATTGTATAGACAGGAAGGCGGAAGTGATGTCACGCTCGGTGCGCCGGTCTATGTGACCGGAGACGCCGAGCGGCGAACATGTACAGGTTAGTGCACAACACTACACTGACACCAGTACAGTTAGGCACACAAAACACCCCCCTGTCACCCCCTGATCACCCCCCAGATCACCCCCTCCCCCCCCAGTCACAGTGTCACTAATTGCAGTGATCATTTATTTACTGATCACTGCATTTAGTGTCAGTGTGACTGTAATAACTGTCAGGGCAGTTAGTTTTAGGTCCTAGGTAGCCCCCTACCCCCCCCTAATAAAGGTTTAACCCCCTGATTGCCCCTAGTTAACCCCTTCACCCCCTTTTGCCAGTGTCACTAAGCGATCGTTTTTCTGATCGCTGCATTGTGTCGCTAGGTAACCATTTTTTTTTTATTTTAACCGCCATGTTTTATATAGGTTCATAAATAGTTTTATAGGTCAGGTACCCCCATATTACAACCTAAATAAAGGTTTTAACCCCCTGATTGCCCCTAGAGTTAACCCTTTCACCAGTAATCACCGTATAACTGTCACTGGTGACGCTGGTTAGCCAGTTAGTTATTTCGTTATTTAGGTTCCCCGTCAGGTTTTTATATAGCGTCAGGTACCCCCATATATTACCTAATAAAGGTTTAACCCCCTGATTGCCCCTAGTTAACCCTTTCACCCCCTTTTGCCAGTGTCACTAAGCGATCGTTTTTCTGATCGCTGCATTAGTGTCGCTAGGTAACCAGTTTTTTTTTAGGTTAACCGCCATGTTTATATAGGTTCATAAATAGGTTTATAGGTCAGGTACCCCCATATTACAACCTAAAGGTTTTAACCCCCTGATTGCCCCTAGAGTTAACCCTTTCACCAGTGATCACTGTATAACTGTCACTGGTGACGCTGGTTAGCCAGTTAGTTATTTCGTTATTTAGGTTCCCCGTCAGGTTTTTATATAGCGTCAGGTACCCCCATATATTACCTAATAAAGGTTTAACCCCCTGATTGCCCCTAGTTAACCCTTTCACCCCCTTTTGCCAGTGTCACTAAGCGATCGTTTTTCTGATCCCTGCATTAGTGTCGCTAGGTAACCAGTTTTTTTTTGTATTACTGTTACGGGTGACGCTGGTTAGTTAGCTTGTTTTTTTATACTGTCAGGGCACCCGCCATTTATTACCCAATAACGGTTTAACCCCCTGATCGCCCGGCGGGTGATATCAATTAGGTTTTAGGGTCAAATAAGGTCTGCGTCGCCCCAGGTTAGTGCCAGTACCGCAAACACCCACGCGCAAAGCATACACCTCCCTTAGTGGTATAGTATCTGAACAGATCAATATCTGATCTGATCAGATCTATACTAGCGTCCCAGCAGTTTAGGGTTCCAAAAAAACGCATTGTTAGCGGGATCAGCCCAGATACCTGCTAGCACCTGCGTTTTCCCCCTCCGCCCAGCCCAGCCCACCCAAGTGCAGTATCGATCGATCACTGTCACTTACAAAACACTAAGCACACATAACTGCAGCGTTCGCAGAGTCAGGCCTGATCCCTGCGATCGCTAACATTTTTTTTGTGGTAGCGTTTTGATTCAGTCGCTAACAGTCAGGAGCTTTTTTACCTGTGAATCTCAAAAAAATAAAAAAAACAAAAATAGTTGTCGTTTTATTGTTCTCTCTCTCTCTCTATTGTTGCTCTTTTTTTACTCCATTCTATTCTGCAATGTTTTATTATGTTTTATCATGTTTTATCATGCTTGCTTTTCAGGTATGTAATTTTGTTTACTGTGTTTTAGTGTTAAGCATTTTTTTGTTTTCAGGTGCGCCATTCAGTTGCAGCGCGGAAAAAGATTACAATATATGTCCAGTATGTTGCTGGACTTTGAATGGTTATACCAGAATGATGCCTGCAGGTTTAGGTATCATCTTGGTATCATTCTTTTCAGCCAGTGATCGGCTTTCATGTAAAAGCAATTCTAGCGGGTAATTAGCCTCTAGACTGCTTTTACAAGCAGTAGGAGGGAATGTCCCCCCTCCCGGATATAAACCGCGCCATTGGGAAATTGGGAAAGCATTTTATCACACCAATCTTGGTGTGGTCAGATGCTTTGAGGGCAGAGGAAAGATCTAGGGTCTAATAGACCCCAATTTTTTCAAAAAAAGAGTACCTGTCACTGCCTATTGCTATCATAGGGGATATTTACATTCCCTGAGATAACAATAAAAATCATAACAAAGAAAAAAAATGGAAGGAACAGTTTAAAAATAGAATAAAAAAGCTAAATAAATAAAAAAAAAACTAAAAAAAAAAAAAAAAAGCACCCCTGCCCCCCCTTCTCTTGCGCAAAGGCGTACACAAGCGTTGGTCTGGCGTCATATGTAAACAGCAATTGCAGCATGCATGTGAGGTATCACCGCGAAGGTCAGATCGAGGGCAGTAATTTTAGCAGTAGACCTCCTCCGTGAATCTAATGTGGTATCATGTAAAGGCTTTTAAAGGCTTTTAAAAATGTATGTAGTTTGTCGCCACTGCGTGTTTGTGCGCAATTTTAAAGCATGTCGTGTTTGGTATCCATGTACTCGGCCTAAGATCATATTTTTTATTTCATCAAAAATTTGAGCAATATAGTGTGTTTTAGTGCATTAAAATAAAAAAAAGTGTATTTTTTCCACAAAAAATGCGTTTGAAAAATCGCTGCGCAAATACTGTGTGGAAAAAAAAAATGCAACACCCACCATTTTAATCTGTAGGGCCTTTGCTTTAACAATATATATAGTGTTTGGGGGTTCAACGTAATTTTCTTGCAAAAAAAAAATATGTTTTCATGTAAACAAAAAGTGTCAGAAAGGGCTTTGTCTTCAAGTGGTTAGAAGAGTGGGTGACGTGTGACATAGGCTTCTAAATGTTGTGCATAAAATGCCAGGACAGTTCAAACCCCCCCCAAATGACCCCATTTTGGAAAGTAGACACCCCAAGCTATTTGCTGAGAGCAATGTTGAGCCCATTAAATATTTTTTTTTTTTGTCCCAAGAGATTGAATAATGAAAAAAAAATATATATATATTTTTTTTTACAAAAAGTTGTCACTAAATGATATATTGCTCAAACATGTCATGGGCATATGTGGAAATACACCCCAAAATACATTCTGTTGCTTCTCCTGAGTACGGGGATACCACATGTGTGGGACTTTTTGGGAGCCTAGCTGCGTACGGAACCCCAAAAACCAAGCACCGCCTTCAGGCTTTCTAAGGGAGTAATTTTTTTATTTCACTTCTCACTGCCAATCACAGTTTCGGAGGCCATGGAATGCCCAGATGGCATAAAACCCCCCAAAATGACCCCATTTTGGAAAGTAGACACCCCAAGCTATTTGCTGAGAGGTATTGTGAGTATTTTGCAGATGTCGCTTTTTGTCACAAAGTTTTGAAAATTGAAAAAAGAAAAAAAAAAAATTTTTTTCTTTACTTTCTTCATTTTCAAAAACAAATGAGAGCTGTAAAATACTCACCATGCCTCTCAACAAATAGCTTGGGGTGTCTACTTTCCAAAATGGGGTCATTTGGGGGGGTTTTGTGCTATTTTGGCATTTTATGGCCTTCGAAACTGTGATAGGTAGTGAGGAGTGAAATCAAAAATTTGCACCCTTAGAAATCCTGAAGGCGGTGCTTGGGTTTCGGGGCCCCGTACGCGGCTAGGCTCCCAAAAAGTCCCACACATGTGGTATCCCCATACTCAGGAGAAGCAGCAAAATGTATTTTGGGGTGCAATTCCACATATAACTATGGCATGTGTGAGCAATATATAATTTAGTGACAACTTTTTGAAGAAAAAAAAAAAATTATTTTTTATTTTTGTCTTTATTCAATCACTTGGGACTAAAAAAAAAAATATTCAATGGGCTCAACATGCCTCTCAGCAAATAGCTTGGGGTGTCTACTTTCCAAAATGGGGTCATTTGGGGGGGTTTTGTACTTCTCTGCCATTTTAGCACCTCAAGAAATGAAATAGGCAGTCATAAATTAAAAGCGGTGTAAATTCCAGAAAATGTACTCTAGTTTGTAGACGCTATAACTTTTGCGCAAACCAATAAATATACGCTTATTGGCATTTTTTTTACTAAAGACATGTGGCTGAATACATTTTGGCCCAAATGTTTGACTAAAATTGAGTTTATTAGATTTTTTTTATAACAAAAAGTAGAAAATCTCTTTTTTTTTCAAAATTTTCGCTCTTTTTCCGTTTATATCGCAAAAAATAAAAAAATCACAGAGGCAATCAAATACCATCAAAAGAAAGCTCTATTTGTGGGAAGAAAAGGACGCAAATTTCGTTTCGTTACAAAATTGCATGACCGCACAATTACCAGTTAAAGTAGTGCAGTGCGAAATTGAAAAAAGACCTCTGGTCCTTAAGCTGACAATTGGTCCGGGGCTGAAGTGGTTAAATGATGGTTTCATTTATTAAGGCAAAAAAGCTGTCCAAACCTGCCTGGCTTTATGTAAAAAAGTAATTGCCCCTAAACCTAATAACTGGTTGTGCCACCCTTGGCAGCAACAACTGCAACTTGGCCCACTCTTCTTTGCAGAATTGTGTTAATTCAGCCACATTGGAGGGTTTTCCAGCATGAACGGCCTGTGTAAGGTCATGATACAGCATCTCAATTGGATTTAAGTTTACTAGGCCACTCCAAAACCTACATTTTGCTTTGTTTGAACTATTTGAAGGTAGACTTGCTGTTGTGTTTCAGATCATTGTCCTGCTGCATAACCCAGGTGCACTTGAGCTTGAGGTCGCAAACTGATGGGCCGTACATTCTCCTTTAGGATTTTCTGGTAGAGCTCCTAATTCATGATTCCTTTAATTATGGTAAGTCGTCTAGGTCCTGAAGCTGCAAACCATGTCTGACTGTTGGTAGGAGGTTCTTGTTATGAAATGCTGTATTATTTTTTTGCCAGATGTAACAGGATGCAAACCTTCCAAAAAGTAAAATTTTTGGCTCATCAGTCCACAGAATATTTGCCTAAAAGTCTTGGGGATAATCAATATGTTTTTTGGTAAATGTTAGATGAGCCTTTGTGTTCTTTTTGGTCAGCAGTGGCTTTGGCCTTGGAACTCTCCCATGGATGCCATTTTTGCCCAATCTCTTTCTTATTGTTGAATCATGAACACTGATCTTACCTGAGGAAAGTGAGGCCTGCAGTTCTTTAGATGTTGTTCTGGGTTCTTTTATGACCTCCTGGATGTGCTCTTGGAGTCATTTTGGTTGGCAGGCCACTCCTGGTAAGCTTCACCACTGTTCCGAGTTTTCTCTATTTGTGGATAATGGCTCTCACCATGGTTCGCTGGCATCCCAAAGCCATAGAAATGGCTTTGTAATCCTTTCCAGACAGATATATGTCAATGACTTTGTTTCTCATCTGTTCTTGAATTTCTTAAGAATCAAGGCATGATGTTTTGCTCTTTGAGATCTGCCTTTAGCCAATCATGGCTCTCATAGCACATCACGCTGTGATTGGCCAAATCATGCAGGTTAGGTGCATGCTTTGGCCAATCAGCAGCCGTCAATGCACTGCGATCTCGCAGTGGATTATGGGGGGCTCTGCAGTGTGCAAACTTACCGCAAGCGCCCCATATGTTCTAAGAACAAATGAACAGCTGATGTTCGGGTCAAACTTAGGTTTAACTCGAACATCAAGCCTATCCCTAGAGAGAAATAACCTGTTATTATGACAATTTTGTGAAAAAAATAATAATTTTGCAAAGAATTGTGGGAAAAAAATTACAACTTCAAAAAACTTACCATGCCCCTTACTAAATACCTAGGGATGTCTACTTTCTAAAAAGGAGTCATTTTGGGGGTATTTGTACTGTCATGGCTTGTTTGTGTCTCAAGAAATTAGATAGGTCATCAGTACATCAGGTGTGATCAGGTGTGATCAATTTTCAATGATTGGCACCATAGCTTTTAGACTCTCTAACTTTCAGAAAGACCAAATAATATACACTAATTTGGGTTATTTTTACCAAAGATATGTAGCAGTATACATTTTGGTCAAAATGTATAAAGGAAACATACTAATTTGCTAAAGTTTATAACAGAAATTAAGAAAAAATGTGTTTTTCACAAAACTTTTGTTCTTTTTTAATTGATTTAAAAATAAAAATAAAAAAAACAATTGTGATTAAATACCACCAAAAGAAAGCTCAATTTGTGTAAGAAAAAAAAAGAGCACGAATTTCATATGGCTACAGTGTTGCATGACTGAGTAATTGTCTTTCAAAGTGTGAGAGTACTGAATGCTGAAAATTGGTCTGGGCAGGAAGGGGTATACGTGCCTTGTAGGCGAGTGGTTAAGAGAATGGAAGCCCACTTTGATTGAAAAACAAAAATAAACTTCAGAAACAGCAACTTGCACACCCAGGGGCTCTTCTCCAGCAGAACAACTTAAGACAGAAAATACTAAGCCACCTCGCTACACTTCATCAGCACCACTGCTTTTGTCAGGTTACTTCACCCAGTTACCTGGTCCCTAGACAGGGTTCCAAGATTTCTCACACTTTCAGAGGTTTCTGGACTTCCTTCAGTCTCTGGACTTGCTAGCTGCCTTAGCTTTCTCAGTTTCCCGGACCCTCTCTTGGTCTCCCTGACAGACACAGCTGTCTTGGCTTTCCCAGTCCTATGGCATAGAATACCCACAACATGGGGTGCAGTCTCCAACTGGAACACAGAGCTCTCTCCTGACAGGGCTCTGTCTCCAAAACGGGAGCCCTAATCTATGCTCAGGCATTGCTTATAACAACCCTGCAGACCTGTGTACTCACGCAGCCTGCAGACCTCCAGTAAAAACTGGACACAGTATTGTAGACTTCTTCCCATCCAAATCTTTTTAAAGTCTTCAAGCTCCAGGCCCTGATCTGAGACTACAAAACTTGTTAAAGTGTTAAAATAAATTCACCGACAACAGATGTATATTCCTCTGATGTTGTGAGATGAATCTTACTATGTATCTCTATATCCCTCTCAGATTTGAATATAATTGCCTAACCTAATATCACCCCTAAAGAAGGAATATGTTGATGTAAAATTAATTTCTGAAACATGTTGGGTTTATGTCGTTTGAACTAGCCTTCCAGCCCACGTGTGGTTTGGTTGACGCTCCTTCTCGACAAACGAGTTTGGGTCATTGTATTTTATTATCCAAAATATTCACAGTATACATTGATGTACCATTTTAGGATTTTTTTATCCATTCATGTCTATTTGTAATACCGTATTTATCGGCGTATAACACACACTTTTTCCCCCTTAAAATTGGGGGAAAGTCGTGGGTGCGTGTTATACGCCGATACCCCCCCCAAAAAAAGGACAAAAATGGCAAGCGCCGCTGAAAACTAGCGAGCGCTGCCGAAAAAACACGAAGTGCGGCCGAAAAAGAACGAAGCGCCCCCGGAAAAAGCCGAGCAGACTCTGCTCTGCTCGTAGTCCCGCCTCCCTGCGCTCGCTCCGGAAACAGCAGGGAGGCGGGACCGCGAGCTTAGCCGTCCGAGTCGGCTCAGCTTTTTCTGGGGGTGCTTCGGTCTTTTTCGGCCGTGCTTCGGGTTCTTTTGGCGGCGCACACGACAGCGTCTCGGCGGCGGGAAATTTAAACCCGCAAAAAACTGAAAATGACGCTGGCAAGCTACAATGGCACTGGGCAAGGCTGCAATGATGCTGGGCAAGCTACAATGACGCTTGGCAAGGCTGCAATGACGCTGGGCAAGGCTGCAATGACGCTGGGCAAGGCTGCAATGAAGCTGGGCAAGGATGCAAATGACGCTGGGCAAGGATGCAAATGACGCTGGGCAAGGCTGCAATGACGCTGGGCAAGCTACAGTGACGCTGGGCAAGCTACAATGACGCTGGGCAAGCTGCAATGACGCTGGGCAAGCTGCAATGACGCTGGGCAAGCTGCAATGATGCTGGGCAAGCTGCAAATGACGCTTAAATGTAAGTTGTTTTATTTTCCCTAAACTTCCCTCCTAAAACTTTTTTCCTTAAAATGCCCTCCTAAACTTGGGGTGCGTGTTATACGCCGGTGCGTGTTATACGCCGATAAATACGGTATATACTTTTTTCTATGATTATATAAATAATAAAGTTGGCACCGTTGTGCCTTTTTTACATATTTGTCAATTGAATTTTGACTCTTATACCATATTTCTGCCATACAAAGTCCAAGGGGGCGTCCCCCAATGCATTTTTTCTGTAGAAGGCTATAGAATAGGAAAATACCTTTGTTTCCAGGGATGTGGGGCGAGTAAAATTTGATAGCCTGTGTAGGGATGGAGATTAGAAGTTGTAGGTTGCTTTTAAGACAGTGGGTAATTTGTAGGTATTGGTAGTGTGATTCTAGGCCAAGTTTTAGCTCTGCTTTAAGGTTGTGGAAATGTTTGATCTTATCGTTGTGTATTAGTTTATTCAGGGATAGGGAGTCTTGTTTGGACCATGTATGTATGTGGAGGTCAGGGATAAGCAATTTGAGAACTGATAGGGGTAATTTGATGGGTGTTATTGGACTGTCTCTCCAGGTGGTGGATGTGAGTTTACGCCATGCCCTGACTGTTGCTGTCATGGTTAGTGGGAGGAATTTGGGGGGTTTTGTTTTTGGATGTATGCTACAGATCCAATTTTTTAGATCTTTACCTGGGATTGTATATTTTTCTATGCCCCCCCCATTGAGTAGAAGGTGTTGGAAGGAACCATTCTTTTAATAGGGCTAGTATGCTTGCTGTATGCTAGTCTGCAATATCTACTAGGCTTGAACTTATCTGTGTTTGACTAGTCTACTTTTAGCCACTCATGTTTTTTTCCCTGCCCAAATAAATTTTTGTTGGGATGCTTGGAGGGAGTTGATGAAGCTTTTAGAAATTGGGATGGGTAGGGTTCAGAAGAGGTACAGAAGTTTAGGGAGAATGGTCATCTTAAATGCTGCCAGTCTGCCAGCCCATGAGAATACATGTTTTTCTAGTTGGTGAAGGGATTGGATACATTTTTGTCTATATCTTTTATAGTTTTCTTTGAAGAGGTTCTTTAAAGCGGTAGTAAACCCGCTGACATTTTTTTTTTATATACACCTGTAAGGGAAAAGGCATAATGAGCTAGTATGCACCGCATACTAGCTCATTATGAAATACTTACCTTAGAACGAGGCGTCGGTAACTCACCTGGTCCACGCCGAGGTCGCTGACATGTTGCCTCGGTGTGTCTTCCGGGTATCGCGACTCCAGCGCTGTGAGTGGCTGGAGCCGCGATGTCGTCACTCCCGCGCATGCGCAAGGGAGACTTCTTCCCGGCAGGCTTCGGATTCTGCCGGCCCTTCAGCCGAGAATCCCCCGTGCGCATGCGCCGCTGCAGTCAGCGGCGCTTTGCACGGGGAATATCTCCTAAACCGTACAGGTTTAGGAGATATTTTTTTTACCTACAGGTAAGCCTTATTATAGGCTTACCTGTAGGTGAAAGTCAACATTTTGACTTTACTTCCACTTTAAGTGTCTTGTTGGTGTGATTCGAGATATTCTAGGCCTGTTTCTGCCCATTGAAAAAATTGTAATTTTGAGGATAAAAGATTACGGTTGTGCCATCCACCCCTAGATCTAGGATATGTGACTTAGTGGTGTTTGGCTTTGTAATATGACAGTGTACCAAAGTCAAGTAGTAAAGAATACACCGCTGCTAGAGACAAATGTGGATTGGTCAGCATTAATATGATGTCATCGGCGAACAGGCTAATCTTGTGGTTGTATTCTCCCACTAGAAAACCTGAAATTAGTTTGGAACTTCAAATGCTTTCTGCCAATAGATAGGTTAAAGATGAGGGGTGATGGGGGCATCCTTGATTTGTGCCATTTGACATATGAGGTGTAGAGCATTTCTCCTATGTAAACTCGGCAGAAGGGGCAGAGTATAGTGCCATTATGGTGGATAGTCCTTGAATCCGAATTTGATAAGAACCTCTTTCATGTATCCCCAGTTAACCCTATGTAAATATATGCATTGACGCTCTTTGTGGCGTCATTCACTAAGTTCCGCCCATTGAGGTCGCCTAATGCGGCCTCACATTAATACAGTTCTGCGCATGTTTGATGCACGTAACGATGCGTCGTTCGGCGCCACTCATCAAGCCCCGCCTATGGAGGTCGCGCCAGGTGGCTCACCCTAATTGGTTGTCCACCGGTTGGGAGGGTAGTTTAAGCGCGGTGTGTTCGCCGCTACCAGTCTGATGCCGGCCAGTGTCCAGGCAGGTTTGGGTCTTCATTCAATGGGCCAGTGTTGATTACTATACAGGTATGCTTTAATTTACACTTTGTGCACTTGTTTCTTGGGCTTGAGCGTTAATGTGCTCACTAAACTCTAGAATTGTTTATTTGAATAGACTTTCTCTCTATTCTTATTTGCATTCAGATTGATATCAACACCAAATTGTTTGCATACAGCTCTACCTGAAGAATCTTTCAATTCAGTAGATTAACACCTTCTCTAACTTGAGGTTATCTAGGTCAGAATCTCTTTATTTGGGTTCAATTTACTGAAATAAATCGCTCAAAATATTAACCAGAGTGTGACTGCTGTCACCATTGGTGATGATTAATGTATTTATTATAACTTAGCTCATTGAGATTCCTGTCTCCATCTCCACTTTTTCAGTAATTGTTTATTGGTCAGACACCCTCCTGCTGTCCTTGGATGCTTAACTGGGGCCCTGGATTGTTGAAGTGAGACTTATATTGCCTGTCTACATGTGGACGCTGGCTTGTGAAATCAATTTTGATTGATTCCATTAAAACATCGGGTTATGCCCATGTGTGGATTTCCATGACATTGGTAAGCCATCTGCTGGACACAATTTATTCATTCTGTATAGTTCTTATTAGAGTTGAGCGGACACCTGGATGTTCGGGTTTGGCCGAACTTCGGAAAAAAGTCCGGGTTCGGGACCGAACTTGACCCCGAACTCCGAACCCCATTGAAGTCAATGGGGACCCGAACTTTTGAACACTAAAATGGCTGTAAAAAAGTAATGGAAAGGGCTAGAGGTCTGCAAATGGCAACAAAATGTTGTTCAGAGCATCGCAAGTGCTCTGCAAACACATGTGTATAGGGAAATAACTTAAAATAACATAAAAAAAATAAAAAATAATAATAAAATGCTGGAGGCTCCCTTCTCAGCAGAAGAGGTACAGGAATTCATTAAGAACCTCAGAAACTCAACGACACGATGCCGCACATATGGTGGGAATACCCCAGAGTACGCAAAAAAATATTCAATTTAATGGATAAGATAGTGGGAAAATAAAATATTTGGAAATAAAAAAAATGAAAAAAAAATAATAATCTTGATCTAGGAGGACGAGGTCCATATGGAGTAGGAGGTTGAGGTGGCAGTGGATGTGGCGGTGTAGGTGTAAGCGGCGGTGGAGGAGGACGAGGTAGCCAACACTGGTTCAAAAATACAAAAATGGCTGGGTAAGGCTAGTGGTGAATGATGTGTCGAATTCTGTCCCCCGTCGCATAGTGTCGCCCTGTACTGCGCTTGCTCAGTACGTAGGACAAGGGGATTTCGAAACTCTCCGAAGACGATGCGCGGTGACTCCATGCTCAAGCCACATCATCCGAGGTTGAAGCCTAGCCAAGCGAGCCCGTGAGGGGCCCTGTTACTATGTGCTACCGTATGTCCACTTGGATGGTGGGGCTTGAACCTGCACTCACTGCGCAGGCGACGTTCATCTTTGGAGATTATGTGAATCTCCTTGTCCTCCGTACTGCGCAAGCACTGCGCCTGCACAGTAAGGGGCCAGACACTAGCCGATGGCCAGACAGTTTTTGTCAGAACACCGGTATACGTGTCTATTCTGCACAAGGTACAGACAAGTCCTGTGGGATCCATGCCTGGTTCATTTTAATGAACGTGAGCTTGTCCACATTGGCTCTGGACAGGCGGCTGCGCTTGTCTGTGATAACGCCCCCTGCCGTGCTAAATACACGTTCAGATAATACACTGGCGGCAGGGCAGGCCAGCACCTCCAAGGCGTAAAGGGCAAGCTCAGGCCATGTGTCCAATTTGGAGACCCAGAAGTTGAAGGGGGCAGACCCGTCATTCAGTACGTGTACGCGTGTGCACACATACTGCTCCACCATGTTGGTGAAATGCTGCCTCCTGCTAAGACGTTCCATCTCAGCTGGTGGTGCTGGTTGTTGTGGCATGCTGACAAAGCTTTTTCACATTTCGGCCATACTAACCCTGCCTTCCGAGGTGCTGGCGGGGCCCCGGCTGCGTTGGCGACCTCTTCCTCCTCCTCTGCCTTCGCCTTGTGCTTCCACCGTACCCCCGCTTCCAAGTGGGAATGCCACCAGCAGCGCGTCTACCAGCGTGCGCTTGTACTCGCGCATCTTACGATCACGCTCCAGTGAGGTAATTAAGGATGGCACGTTGTCCTTGTAACGGGGAACCAGCAGGGTGGCCATCCAATAATCAGCACCAGTTAAAATGTGGGCAACTCGGCGGTCGTTGCGGAGACACTGCAGCATGTAATCGCTCATGTGTGCCAGGCTGCCTAGAGGCAAGGAAAAGCTGTCCTCTGTGGGAGGTGTATCGTCTGTGTCCTCTGTATCCCCCTAGCCACGCACCAGTGATGGACATGAGCTGGTCTGGGTGCCACCCTGCTGTGAACATGGTTCCTCCTCCTCCATCTCCTCCTCATCCTCCACCTCGTCATCCTCCAGAACTGTGCCCTTGCTGCCAGACAATTGTGTACCTGGCGCTTGTTGGTGCAGGAACCCATCCTCGTAGCCACTTGTAAATGACTGCCCTGAAAGCCTTGGAAATGAACCCTCTTCCTCCTCCTCCTCCTCCTCATCCTGTGCCACATCCTCTTCCATCATCGTCTGAAGAGTTTTTTCAAGGAGGCATAGAACTGGGATAGTAACGCTGAGAACGGCGTCATCGGCACTGGCCATGTTGGTGGAGCACTAGAAACAGCGCAACAAGGCACACAGGTCTCGCATGGAGGCCCAGTTATTGGCGGTGAAGTGGTGCTGTTCCGCAGAGCGACTCACGCGTGCGTGCTGCAGCTGAAGCTCCACTATCGCCTGCTGCTGCTCGCACAGTCTGGAAAGCATGTGCAAGGTGGAGTTCCACCTTGTGGGCACGTCACATATGAGACGGTGAGCGGGAAGGCCGAAGTTACGCTGCAGCGCTGACAGGCGAGCAGCAGCAGGGTGAGAACGCCGAAAGTGCGCACAGACGGCCCACACTTTCTGCAGCAGCTCTGGCATATCGGGGTAATTCTTAAGGAACCTCTGGACCACCAAGTTCAGCACATGCGCCAGGCAAGGGATGTGCGTCAAACCGGCAAGGCCCAGAGCTGCTACGAGATTTCGCCCATTATCGCACACCACCAGGCCGGGCTTGAGGCTCACTGCCACCAACCACTCATCGGTCTGTTGTTCCATGTCCCTCCACAACTCCTGCACGGTGTGGGGTTTTTCCCCCAAACAGGAAAGTTTTAAAACTGCCTGCTGTCGTTTAGCCCTGGCTGTGCTGAAGTTGGTGGTAAAGGTGTTATGCTGACCGGATGAGGAGGTGGTAGAGGATGAGGAGGCGGATTAGGAGGAGTTAGCAACAGGAGGCAAACTGAAGTGCCCTGCAATCCTCGGTGGTGGAAGGACATGCGCCAAAGTGCTATCCGCCTCAGGCCCAGCCGCCACTACATTTACCCAGTGTGCTGTTAGGGAGATATAACGTCCCTGACCGTGCTTACTGGTCCACGCATCCGTAGTTAGGTGGACCTTGCCACAGATGGCGTTGCGCAGTGCACACCTGATTTTGTCCCCCACTTGGTTGTGCAGGGAAGGGATAGCTCGTCTGGAAAAGTAGTGGCGGCTGGGCACGACGTACTGTGGGACAGCCAATGACATCAGCCTTTGAAAACTCTGCGTCTCCACCAGACGGAATGACAGCATTTCAAAGGCGAGGAATTTTGAAATGCTGGCATTCAGGGCCAGGGATCGTGGGTGGCTAGGGGGGTACTTCCTCTTCCGCTCCAGTGTTTGGGAAATAGAGAGCTGAACGCTTCCATGGGACATTGTGGAGATGGTTGGTGACCCAGGTGGTAGTGTTGCTGGCAGATCCTCTGTTTGCGGGTTGGCAGGTGTCACTGTCACTACAGAGGCCGAGACTGCAGCAGAAGAGGAAGCAGGAGGAGCCAGAGACCTTTCTTTCTTTGAGGTGTCTACTCCACTGCATCTCGTGCTTTGCACTTAGATGCCTGGTCATGCAGGTTGTGCTCAGGTTGAGAACGTTTATGCCTCGCTTCAAGCTCTGATTGCACAGCGTGCAAACCACTCTTGTCTTGTCATCAGCACATTGTCTGAAGAACTGCCATGCTAGGGAACTCCTTGGACCTGGCTTTGGTGTGCTTGGTCCCTTGCTGCGTTGGGCAGTAGCAGACGTACTGTCTAGGGGACGGACGCTCCGCTTTTGCACCCTGCTCCCTCTTCTGCTGTGCTGGTGGCTCTGTGTGACCACCGCCTCTTCCTCCGAACTACACTGGTCACCTGCATGACGTTGATTCCATGTGGGGTCAAGGACCTCATCGTCCTCCACATCATCTTCCACCCAGTCTTCACCCCTGCCCTCCTTGTCGGTCTTCACAGTGGCGAAAGCAGCAGCAGTTGGCACCTGTGTTTCGTCATCATCCGAGACGTGCTGCGATGGTCCTCCTATGTACTCATCATGAAACATAAGTGGTTGGGCATCGGTGCACACAATCTCTTCCACTTCTGGGGCAGGGCTAGGTGGATGGCCCTGGGAAACCCTGCTAACAGAGTCATCAAAAAGCAGAAGAGACTGCTGCATGATTTGGGGCTCAGACTGATTGGCTGATTTGCAAGGGGGTGAGGTGAAAGACTGATGGACATTGGCTGCAGGTGCCAACTCTGAACTTTCATCAGGAGACTGGGTGGGAGACAATGTGAAGGAACCGGAGGCACTGTCAGCAACCCAATCTACTATCGCCTGTACTTGTCCTGGCCTCAACATTCGTACAGCCTCATTAGGCGCGCCAAAATACTGTTGCAGGCTCTGTCGCCTACTCGCACCTGAGGAAGGTGTTTCACTAGTGCATGTAGCTGGCCACGTCCTCTCCCTGCAACAGGAGCGCCACCAGAAGCACCACGACCCGGGCCACGTCCCCTTTTTGATCATCTCCTCATATTTTCTAAATTTATGATCTCGCCCTAAATGGGTGTTTTTGTCAATATCAGAATACACGGATAGTGTCTAAAGCATTTATGAACACACAGAAAATGCTATTGGGAAAAAAAAAAAACACTGCAAAATTTAATTTTTTTGCAATGTTTTTCCAATATCAGAATACACGGATAGTGTCTAAAGCGTTTATGAACACGCAGAAAATGCTATTGGGAAAAAAAAACACTGCAAAATTTTAATTTTTTGCAATGTTTTCCCAATATCAGAATACACGGATAGTGTCTAAAGCGTTTATGAACATGCAGAAAATGCTATTGGGAAAAAAAAAAACACTGCAAAATTTAATTTTTTTGCAATGTTTTTCCAATATCAGAATACACGGATAGTGTCTAAAGCGTTTATGAACACGCAGAAAATGCTATTGGGAAAAAAAAAAAAAACACAGCAAAATTTTAAATTTTTTTGCAATGTTTTTCCAATATCAGAATACACGGATAGTGTCTAAAGCGTTTATGAACACACAGAAAATGCTATTGGGAATAAAAAAACACAGCAAAATTAAATTTTTTTGCAATGTTTTTCAAATATCAGAATACACGGATAGTGTCTAAAGCGTTTATGAACACGCAAAAAATGCTATTGGGAAAAAAAAAAAACACTGCAAAATTTTATTTTTTTGCAATGTTTTTCCAATATCAGAATACACGGATAGTGTCTAAAGCTTTTATGAACACGCAGAAAATGCTATTGGGAAAAAAAAAACACTGCAAAATTAACATTTTTTGCAATGTTTTTTTCCAATATCAGAATACACGGACAGTGTCTAAAGTGTGTATGAACACGCAGAAAATGCTATTGGGGAAAAAAAAGCACAGCAAAATTAAATTTTTTTGCAATGTTTTTCCAATAGCAGAATACACACAGACTATGGTGTATCTCTAACTATATGCAGTGCAGTAATGGTGCACTGAGCTTGCAGGTAAAACTTTTATATTTTGTCTGGCACTGGCCTCATGGCACTGTTAAAAGACTGTGCACTGCACCCCAGCCAGGGTACAATTGATTTAGGAATCTCTTCAATAATTCTCTCGGCCTCTTTCTTTTCCTTAATAAAGAAACTCCCTACTCTACTCTAGCTATCTAGATCGCTCACTGATCTAACTAATTAGAAGAAAATTAAAGGAATGTGGACTGACTGACTGACTGACTTTATCACACTAACTCCTAAAATCCTCTCTCTTAGCAGCACAGGAACCTGTCTATAGCAGAATGATGCTGTGTGCTGTGTGTCTGGACTATATATAGAGGCAGGGTCACATTCTGCACTGCCCAATCACAGCCATGCCATTAGTAGGCATGGCTGTGATGGCTTCTAAGGGCACACTAGTGAAACTAGCGTCGATTGGCTGCCCTGCAGTTTCTAAAAGGCGCCAATACATCGCCGAACACCGGACCCAAACCCGAACTTACAGCCAATAGTTCGGGTTCGGGTCCGGGCCCCGGACACCCAAAATTCCGGTACGGACGTGAACTTTACAGTTCGGGTTCGCTCAACCCTAGTTCTTATTGACAATCTCTCTGATAGACTGTTTTGTCTATATTTTCATTTGGGTATTATTCACATATGCTATATGTTGTTTTGTACTCATTACATTAGTGTTATAGATTATTCATGTTTTTTTGTTTACTTTTAGTTTATCGTTATTCTTTACTTCAAAAAACTCCTGATGAAGCTCGGCAAGAGCGAAACATGTTGGGTGATATAAAGAACAAGCTGTCTAATAAAAAATTGTTTCAATATTTAATCATTGGTCATGTTGTTCTGTGTTTCCGTATGTTGTGGAAACATATTTTAAACATTAATGTTTTGTATGTATTTGTACATTAATAAAAATATTTTTATGGACATTTTCTCCTACCCATGTTCATCACTAGCATTGTTCAAATCTTGTTTTTAGACACCTTAAAAGTCCCGGGGGTTGGTGAACCCCAAGTCCTTTTTCCTGTTTCCATAAATTTGATTGGGATGCAGTGTCTCTGTTTGACGTTCCTACCCCTATCTCCATTGTTTTGCCCCAGTTAACCCTGTCGAACGCCTCCTCTGCATCTAGCAATAGCAGCAGAGAAGGCGTTCTGTTGGTGCTGGCTGTATGGATGAAGTCTATAGCCCCATACACACGCGCGGATTATCCGAGGACCAGGTCCGTCGGATCATGTCCGTCGTACTTTGTCCGATGTTGGTGTTGCGTACACGCGGTCGGACAACGTTGTCGGAATTTCCGGTCTGCAAGAACGTTGTGACGTAAGTCATCTTCCGTGAGACTAGAAAAGGGAAGTTCAGCACCACGTCAGGCACCCGTTGGGCTCCTTCTGCTGATCACGTGTTTATCGCGAGTTAGTCGAAGTTTGGGGACTTACGATTCGCGCTTCTCAGTTTTGTCACTCAGATCGTTACTGCTCTTCAGTTTGTGCTTGTCGTGCGTATCTGTTTATTAGTGCGTGTAGTCAGTTCGCATTTGTTGGTCATTGCGGCCTATATCTTGATATAGGACGCTTTGATTTGCACTGCTTATTGTCTGCTCGTTTCTGGTATTCATTTCGTTCTTTCAGGCCTTGCTGTTTATCGGTGTTTTCTGTTTGTCCGTTCTGATCAGCCGACCGTTTGTGAGCGATGTTTCCCGTACGTACTCGTCGCCGAGTTCGTGCTGTACGCGGAATTGGTGTTGGGCTTTTAGCTTTGAGCCAAGACCCGTCCATGAACAGAGTGACGAGGAGTATGTGACCCAACAATTGGTTGCTTCAGCGTGATCAGTTCTCGCACATGCCTTTGCTTCGTGAGATCCGGGAGAATAATCCTGATGATTTCAGGAACTTTCTCCGGATGACGGACCCCGTTTTTCACCGTCTTTTGGCTTTGCTGACCCCTTTTATCAGCCGGCAGGATACCTGCATGAGACAAGCCATCACTCCGGAGCAGAGGCTTGTTGCTACGTTGAGGTACTTGGCGACAGGGAGAAGCCTTCAGGATTTGAAGTTCTCTTCAGGTATCTCTCCCCAGGCCCTGGGAATCATTATTCCAGAGACCTGTTCTGCCATCATCCAGGTCCTGCAGGAGGACTATATTAAGGTAACATTTCTACTTTACTATTCACTTCTATGTATGCTCTGTAGGGATGGGCCTGGTGCTCGATGCGAACCCACGTTCGCATCGAGCACCGGGCGTTCGCTCGCTCGGCGAGCCCAGAACTATTTGGGCCGTTCGCATAACATTCGTGTGATGCGAGCGGCCCCGCAATGCATTGCGGCCGGCGCGGCCGGCGCAGTGCATTGCTGGCTGATGATTGGCCAAGCATGCACTGTGACCCTGCATGCTTGGCCAATCACAGCGCCGGAAACTCGGAGAGCAATAATTGGCTACAGGCAGGACGCCTGTAGCCAATTAAAGCTCAGGGGCTTTAGTACACGCCCCACCATTTAAAAGGCTGCCACGCCGTCGGCGCCGGTCACATGAGTTCCGGCTTTAGGAGAGATCAGTCTGCTGATTCTGTGTCTTAGCTTGATTCATTGCTACAGAAAGATTTGCTCTTCTTTGCTAAACCATTGGCTATTTCTTTGCTAAACCATTGCTACCTAAGTCATTGATCGTTCATTGCTGCTGATTGCACAGTTAGTGTGTTATTAGCTGCTGCTGGGGATTAGTCTGGTGCGTGTTTTACTGTTAGTACAGTATTTCAGTAGTACCAACCGCAGTGCTGTTAGCACAGCATTGCACCCCAACAGCACCCATAGGACTTCTAGTGAGTTAGTGGCAGCAAACAGAGCTCCTATATTTTCTTCCCAGAAGCACCCATAGGACTTCTAGTGTGTTAGTGGCAGCAAACAGAGCTCCTATATTTTCTTCCCAGAAGCACCCATAGGACTTCTAGTGTGTTAGTGGCAGCAAACAGAGCTCCTATATTTTCTTCCCAGAAGCACCCATAGGACTTCTAGTGTGTTAGTGGCATCACACAGAGCTCCTATATTTTCTTCCCAGAAGCACCCATAGGACTTCTAGTGTGTTAGTGGCATCACACAGAGCTCTTATATTTTCTTCCCAGAAGCACCCATAGGACTTCTAGTGTGTTAGTGGCATCACACAGAGCTCCTATATTTTCTTCTCAGCAGCACCCACAGGACTTCTAGTGTGTTAGTGGCATCACACAGAGCTCTTATATTTTCTTCCCAGAAGCACCCATAGGACTTCTAGTGTGTTAGTGGCATCACACAGAGCTCTTATATTTTCTTCCCAGAAACACCCATAGGACTTCTAGTGTGTTAGTGGCATCACACAGAGCTCCTATATTTTCTTCCCAGAAGCACCCATAGGACTTCTAGTGTGTTAGTGGCATCACACAGAGCTCCTATATTTTCTTCTCAGCAGCACCCACAGGACTTCTTCTTCTCCACAGGTTACAAACTCCTGGTCCTGGACGACGAGTTGCTGAGGCTTTGGTCAGTAGTAGAAGGAGCGGTGGGGAAGGTGGACGTCTGACCGATGCGTTCAGACAATTTTTTAGTCCGCAGCCCCAAGGTATGATCGGTTCCAGCAACCATCGCCAGCGTCTGATATACATGGTGCAGGAATACCTAGGGGCAAGGTCAGACTTGGACACCTTTCCCACAGAAAATCCTCTGGCTTACTGGGTCCTGAGGATGGATCACTGGCCAGAGCTTGCACAGTATGCAATTGAGCTACTGGCCTGTCCTGCATCCAGCGTTCTTTCCGAACGCACATTCAGTGCTGCTGGAGGATTTGTCACCGATCATAGGGTGCGCCTGTCCACTGACTCGGTTGATCGACTGACTTTCATAAAAATGAATCAGTCTTGGATCACCACCAGCTACCAGGCACCTGAAGCGGATATAACGGAATAATTTATAATGTCACATCCTTTCAAGACTGCCTATGCTGATGCTGAGTGACTGTCCTGTTATGTTCACTGACTATCCTCTTCCTCCTCCTCAATGATCAATGCCACCACACCAGTGCCTAAGGCACAATTTTTCAGCCCCTGTGTAACAGGGGCGTGTACTTACAATTTTTTTAAAAAATGCTTCGCAACAGGTGTGACTGCTGTGCTCCAAGTACAGTATCTGTGAGGGGTTGCAGTGTTGTGGCACCAGCACCAGTGCCTAAGGCACAATTTTTCAGCCCCTGCTGGGGCGTGTAATTACAATTTTTAGGCAATGCTTTGCAACAGGTCTCATTGCTGTGCTAAGAGTACAGTATCTGTGAGGGGTTGCAGTGTTGTGGCACCAGCACCAGTGCCTAAGGCACAATTTTTCAGCCCCTGTATAACAGGGGCGTGTAATTACAATTTTTTAAAAAAATGCTTCGCAACAGGTGTGACTGCTGTGCTCCAAGTACAGTATCTGTGAGGGGTTGCAGTGTTGTGGCACCAGCACCAGTGCCTAAGGCACAATTTTTCAGCCCCTGTTGGGGCGTGTAATTACAATTTTTTAGGCAATGCTTTGCAACAGGTCTCATTGCTGTGCTCAGAGTACAGTATCTGTGAGGGGTTGCAGTGTTGTGGCACCAGCACCAGTGCCTAAGGCACAATTTTTCAGCCCCTGTATAACAGGGGCGTGTAATTACAATTTTTTAAAAAAGATGCTTCGCAACAGGTGTGACTGCTGTGCTCCAAGTACAGTATCTGTGAGGGGTTGCAGTGTTGTGGCACCAGCACCAATGCCTAAGGCACAATTTTTCAGCCCCTGTTTAACAGGGGCGTGTAATTACAAATCTTGATCTAATAGTTCACAGCAGGGCCCATTCCTGCGCCCACCAAGAGTAACTATGAGGGCCTGCAGTCTTGTGGCAACACCGTCCACCACCACCACCACCGCCAAAGGCCCAATTTTTCTGCCCTGTTCAACAGGTGCATGCAATTACAAATCTTGATCTAATAACTCACAGCAGGTCCCATTCCTGCACCCACCAAGAGTAACTGTGAGGGCTTACAGTCTTGTGGCAACACCGTCCACCACCACCACCACCACCACCAAAGGCCCAATTTTTCTGCCCTGTTCAACAGGTGCATGCAATTACAAATCTTGATCTAATAACTCACAGCAGGGCCCATTCCTGCGCCCACCAAGAGTAACTGTGAGGGCTTACAGTCTTGTGGCAACACCGTCCACCACCACCACCACCACCAAAGGCCCAATTTTTCTGCCCGGTTCAACAGGTGCATGCAAGTACAAATCTTGATCTATTAACTCACAGCAGGGCCCATTCCTGTGCCCACCAGTCTTGTGGCTACACCAACATCTAATAGGGCAAATTTCTGAAGAGTATATACGGCAGGCCCCTACTTTCAAACATCCAACTTACAAACGACTCCTACTTGCAAACGGAAAGAGAAACAGGAAGTGAGAGGAAATCTACCCCTAGGAAGGGAAATTCTATCATGTTAGATTTAATTTGGGAAAAAGGTATCTCCTCTCTACTGATGCTTTATCACCAATCCTTGTTTCAATTAAAACCCCACTTTTCCAAAAACATTTGTCATTGGGACGGAAAGTGAGGTGACATGTTCTGAACAGATGTGCAAAGACAGCAAATGTTACAGGGGTGATAACCCCTCCCTATGTTCTCCAAAAAGCTTAAAAATTGATTTTTTTGGGATGGAGCTACACTTCATAATGTACCTGTTCAGATTCTACTTAAGAACAAACCTACAGTCCGTGTCTTGTTTGCACCACCTATATAGTGCTGTTCAGAGTATATAGGGTTGTAGGTATAGGGTTTTATTTTGGGTGCGGGGTCCCCCTTAATATCCATACAAGACCCAAAGGGGCTGGGGTGGGGGGGGGGGGTAGCCATGCCATTTTTCTCAAGGATTTTCAGCCATATGGCGGCCAGGACAAGACATGACATTAAAGCCGCAAGTGGTTTTAAATGGCTTCTTTTTTTCCTTTACAAATGTCATTTTGTGCAAGGACAGTTCTAAACATGGGAAACACATGCCACTTCACAGGCATACTTTAGACACCCCCCAGGTGCCATATTTAAAGGAAAATTTCACTTTTTTTTTTCACTTTATGCATCATTAAAATGACTGCTCCCGAAAAAACATTAGTTTTTAAAAGTTCTTTTTGCATTGATATATGTCCCCTGGGGCAGGACCCGGGTCCCCAAACCTGTTTTATGACATTAACATGCATATTGGCCGTTGCAATTAGCAATTTTGATTTCGAACGTTCGCGTCCATTATAACGAATAGGGTTCTAAAATTTGCGCGAACTTTTGGTCCGTTCGAAGGTTCTGGTGCGAACCGAACCCGGGGGTGTTCGGCTCATCCCTAATGCTCTGTTTGCTAATGTCTTCTATTTTTGACCTCCTTCCCTAATTACCATGATTGCAATATGCTCTAATATGCTGTGCCCCTTTTCTCCTTCATGCATTTTTCCCTTCACTTACCTCACCAGCATGCTCTTCTGGCCCAATAGACACCTATGGCCTAGTCACTTAAGCAATGTATTTTGTCTGCTGCATAGTATTGTTTTCCCCCAAACACCCCTGAAAATATGCACAAATGTTTGCTGTGTGGTTTACTTCATGTAGAGCCCCTTTTTTTTCCCTTTTTGTTGTTGGGGGGGGGGGGGGTGCCAAATTCATTCTGAACCCCCTCCCCCAACTGCTCTGTCAGATGGTACCAATCCTCTATCTGCTGGCTTTCCCAAGGTCAATACACACTATATACCTACCTCTTTATAGTGGTCATATTTAGGGATGAATTCAGCAAAGCATGTAGTGCAAGGGGCTGGCTCCATACTTTCCATTTCCTCTTTTTTTGTGTTCTTTCCCTCCTATTAGCTTGTTAGGTAATTTCAGAATGTCCAAATGTGCGTTCCTTTTTTTTTTGGGGGGGGGGGATTTGGAATGTTATTTTATCTTTCCTGTGGGCTGCCAATAGTGTTAAGTAAGGAGGGTCTGGCCAAACTAGCACACATTATTGAGCCATTTGGCAATCAATGAAGTGCAGAGGGTTACCTGTCCAACCCCCCCCCCCCCCAAACCCCTAGTTATTGTCAATGGCCCATCAGAAGTGGGGGGATTGATGGGGGGTGAGTAATCTGCTAGGGGGACCCTCTACTTTGCGTTGCAAATACTTTCCAGCTTAAAATGTAAAAGTCTGATCTTGTTCCAAGATGTTTAGTGTCTAATCTGCTTGCAATGTTTATGTGCAAAGTGACTAATTTTTTTTTCTTGTTTCACTCCACAGTTCCCTTCCACGCCACAGGAATGGCAGACTGTGGCCTCCCACTTTGCCAGCCGTTGGGACTTTCCTAACTGCGGAGGTGCAATTGATGGGAAACACGTCCGCATCGTCCCACCCCCCCAACTCGGGGTCCTACTATTATAATTACAAGGGGTTTAATAGTGTAGTGATGTTGACGGTGGTGTCGGCGACATACGAGTTTTTGTATGTGGACGTGGGGATGAACGGCCGGATCTCGGATGGTGCTGCCATTGCGCACACGGAGTTCTACTGGCGTCTCCAAAGTGGCAGTCTGTGCTTGCCACCTCCAGAGGAGAATGCTGAAGGACTCCCCTTCGTCTTTGTCGCAGATGAAGCGTTTGCGTTGACTCCCCATCTGATGAGGCCCTTCCCGATGAGGACCCTCACCCCAGACCAGAGGGTCTTCAATTACAGGCTGTCGAGAGCCCGCAGAGTGGTGGAGAACACCTTTGGGATCCTGGCCAGCCGCTTCCGCCTGTTTTTGACGGCTATTAACTTGGCGGAATACAAACTCAACCACATAGTTCTTGCCTGTTGCATATTGCACAACTTTTTGAAAAGACACAACACCAACTATGTGGTGACCGTTGGCCCAGATGTTGAGGGCCCTTCCAATGCCGACCTTGAAGCCCTTCAAGCTGCACGTCCAGGCTTGCCCCCTCTAAATGCCCACGCGGTCCGCGAGCAATATATGGAGTACTTTGTGGGTAGGGGGTCCATTGCTCTGCCTGACGATGTGTGAGAGGCATTTTTAAATAAATATATTTTTTTACCAAACCTATGTTTTCTTGTCATTTCCATATTCTAGCTTATTTGAGATATACATTTTTGCCCTTTAGCTTCAACAGTGGGAATGCACTTTCTGGGCAAAAGGAGGTAACAGTCTCTTCTTCCCCAAAAGATTCTTCTCATGTTGTGTGTTTGATACCTAATCTTTTGTCTAGAGAAGGTTTGTAGTGCATAACTGACACCCAAAATACTCCTTTTCATCACCATGACAGAAATGTGTGTATTCCCAAAAATGGTGTGCTACGTGTTTTCAAACAAATCACTGTGGGTGTCATTTACATAAGTCAAATCTACTATGCTCTACAAGTGCAGTGCAAAAGTGCCCTGGAAAAGAAACTTGCAGTGCAAACTGGACTTGCCTTTAGTAAATAACACCCATTGCCCCCCAAATCCTTTACATTTGACATACATAATGCTTTTGTGTTTTTAAATAAGGAAGCCACACATTTAGAAAATTAAAAAAGTTTACTTGCAACACATTCACAAGTGCGTTTACAAACTTCTTGCCAAAACTGACAAGATCTTGGTTCTTGACAACATTGTTTACAAACTTTCTGCATTTGGTAAAACCAGGCATGGAGCAAAACAGAACATAGGAACTAGGAAAGTTCAACTTTCTAAAGTGAAGACAAGATCAGACATGACTATATGTTCAAAGTGTGTTTGATCTTGACTTCATCACATGGGGGGTCACCCCTGGAAACTGGAAATTTAGAACATGCACACAATTTGGGTCGGAAAATGGACATTAGTTGGTAAAACACATGCCTAGAATCTTCAAAAGAGCCATTTTCCATCATGGGGATGAATGGATGTTTTTTGGGGGTGCAACCCCTTCACCACAACCACTTTAGTAGTTCGTAAAGTGGTTGCACCACCAAAAAAACGTTGTCATTCATCCACCATGATGGGAGCTAGCACATGTGGACACAATGTGTGTATGTTCAAAATTTCACACAGTTCTTAAGTTGCAAATGTGTTCAGAAACAGCCACAAATGTGTGTTAATTACTTGGTGCGTTTTCAGATTTTTCCTAAAACATCAATGATGTTCTTCAATTTTTGTTGAACATCATTGATGTTTTGCTTTATGTCATCTAGATCTCGATTGCAGACCATTATCTCCCCGATGAGTACGTGGGCACTCTCTGTGGTAAAGTGCGATTCTTCTTCCACAACATCCACGTCACCTAAAAACAACCAAAAAAAACACAAATGTGTTTTGGAAATGAGGCAGGCATACATTGATTAGCTTACCAGTAGCTGTGTTCTCCCACACTCACCTGTTGTGGTGACAAGTTCTCCAATTTCTATGATCTCTCCTTCCTCCTCCTCCTCCTCTGCTTCTGCTCTTTCCCCTTCTTTGGGAGGTGTTGGTTTTGTGGTTTCCTCAGACGTCACGAGTTTTCGCTCCCCTATGAGAAGGTACAAAAGGAAGATTTAGCACCACAATCTATTGAGGGCAGAAATAGGAAATGTCAAACATTGCTTGAAAGTGAGGGACAATATTTTTGTTTGGCCAGTTACAAATGACAACAACATGAATGTAGTCACTTTGTAAAGGTGCTAAACTTACTAGCTTTTTGGTAGAAGTTTGTCTGATGGAGACCCCCCTCTAGTATCCACTGGAGCACATGTGTGGAAAAGCATAATAAAAAGTGGGTTTGGGTGTCCCAGCACTAGTGCTCTAGAGTCCAGATGGGTAATCAGTTACTGGGTGACCTCTCCTTTACATAGAATAACTTGGCTTTACATTCTTGATGACATTTCTAGTGAGAACAAACTTCCTTTCCCCCAAAAAAACACCAAACATCGTATTATAAGTGGCCGAACGATCGAGGTTGAGTACGATCGAATGGACACACACACGAACATGACAGTGGCAGAAAGATCGAGGTTGAGTACGATCGAATGCACAGACGAACCTGAAAGTGGCCATTTTCGAATGTACAACTTTGTAAAAATACAAACACATGGAGCAGTATGCAAGCCAAAAATCAAACACAAAACACAACTACTTACTTTTTTGAAGAACTCGCTTGATCTTTCTGTACTGATCAGGCTCCCTCAGTTTCAGGTCTGACCAGCGTTTCCTCAGTTGCTCCTTGGATCGTTGTACCCCAAAATGATTGTACAGCCTCCTCACAACTTTAGACATGATCTTGGCCTTGCGGACATTGGGGTTGAGGTAAGGCCCATACTTCCCATCATAGTCGCTCCTCTTTAATATGTCCACCATCTCCAACATTTCTCCAAATGACATATTGGAGGCCTTGAATTTCAGGCTCCGGGATCGGGACGTTTCTGCCTCCGGCCTTTCCTCGTCCTCCTCCTCGTTGCTGCAATATTTCGGGCGCACCTGCTCTCCCCACTGCGCCGTAAATAGAAGGGGTGGGGAATAGCCGAGAAAGATCGTCAGGGGCGGGCGGAGTTTGACGCATGCGCACTGTATATAAAACGTCACACGCCTGTGTCGTAGTCACGATCTGTGAGACGAGGGGAGAGAAAGCTCACGCACGAGACGATCGCTATAACGAAGGTACAATTTGACGTTGGTACATAACTAGCCTAGACAGATTAGACCTTGAGGCTTCTTTATGGAGAAGATTAGGAGAGTTTTGCCTGACATTATTTATAGTGTTTTGTGTGGTGTTGTGTCTTGCAGAGATTATGCAGGGATTCAACGACGTGAGTTTTCTCCCCCTGTTCATTGATAAATACAGGGAAATTCCCCTTTTATGGCAGGCCAAACACCCCCATTACGGCCACAAAGCAAAGAGGTACGCAGCCCTGCTGAAACTTGTGGAATTTGTAAAGCCAAGGTTCCCCACGGCAACTGTTGGTAAGTTAAGAAAGAAAATTGGCAGCCTGAGGAGTGCGTATATCAGGGAGCGCAAGAAGGTCCTGAAGTCCCAAGAATCTGCAGCTGCAGCAGATGAGGTCTATGCCCCCAAGCTCTGGTACTATGACAGCCTCCATTTTCTCAAAGACCAGACTGATGTCACGGAGTCACTCTCGACTCCTCCTTCCACGCTTCCTTGCGTGCAGGCCACCCCTGATGAGGCTTCCGAGGAGCAACCTGGGCCTTCCAGTCTGGAAGAGGTGGAGGAGCCCAGCTTGAGCCAGGTATAGTAGTTTGGGAACCAATTTTGTGAAAAATAAATGATGTTCATTTAATTCAGGATCCCCAATTGCTTAGTTCCTAACGTGTTTGACATATCAACTGACAGTAGTGTTGGAGACATTTGGGGCAAGAATATAAACTGCAGGGCTGAGAATTGTATGGTTTTCTATTTGTAACCATTTTGCAACAGTCACTAGATGAAAATTGTGTGTGTTTGATGAACAAATAACTGAAACTATGTCCCTTTTTCATACACAGGAAGACCTCAGCCAGGAGAGGGCTGTGGAATGTGGCAGTCAGGAGGAGGAAGGGGTTAGTGGCAGCCAAGAGGTGGGTAGTGGCAGCCAAGAGGGGAGTAGGCCTAGGAGACTGACTGACTCCCAAATCCCTCCCCTCCGCCTTCCCTACAAAAGGGCGAGAAGGGGGGGTGAGGCGGGAGAGTCAGCGCTCCGGATGATCAGAGAGGCTTCAGCCTCCCTACATGCCACACCCACCGACGAGGAGACCTTTGCCTCCTTGGTTGTCACGAAAATGATGGGTATGGAGGTGGGGCAACGCAACATGTGTGAGGATGTCATCCTCAAAGTCCTAAATAAGGGTATGGCTGGGGGGATGACCCCACTCACACATGTTTGCCATAGTGACCATGCTCCGCCTCCTCCTCCTTCTGCCACCCCACCAGCACCACAGCCACAGCGTGCAAGGAAGCGTGGAAGGAAGACCTGAGAGTGACGACCTGGATTAAGTCTGGTCTGAGAGAAGATGTAGCCTCTCGTAGGACCAGAGCCTGGGGACCTAGATGGCATCTGCTGCAGTTCCGGATGTTTTGGACTTCAGGACCAAATAGCACTCCCTTATTATTTAGATACGTACTCCTCAGGCCCCCAATTTTAGACGCTTCAAAAATGATGGTTGCCGTGGGGGTCCAAGGCTTTGCAAATTCCCCAAGTTTCTCCATCGCTGCGTTCCTCTTTGGTTTGTTGCTGAGACCTAAATAAAGGTATTTTTGATTTGAAATAATCATTGCCTATGTGTTTTACTTTTCTACAATGACAGTTTATTTGTGAGTAGGCAGGTACATTTCACTAATCATAAAGTATAATTAACAAGGGGCACCAACAACAAACAAACTCCTAGTAAATTTAAGCAACAAATACAAATGTTAATAATGTTGTTTTGCTAAGTTGAGACACACAACCCCCCTCAAAAAAAAAAAAAATCTCCTTAAAATATGTATTCCAAAAAAAAATACAAAAATGACAAATCATCCAAAAAATATAACAAAGATTCTTTTACGATCTGAGTAAAAATAAACATGTAGTCTAGAAATCCTGAAAACTAATAAAGAACTAAGTTTGGGAGAAGTGTGGGTGAATAGGAGCAGCTAAAACATGTCATTCTTCTTGCATTGTAAAGAAAAAGAGAATGCGCTGCATTAAAGACATTTTAACATTGCAGCGTGACGAATGTGCTGTGTCGATTAGGAAAGGTAGTTTTACCTGACCGAGCGCTTCCGTCACAGAATTTCTTCTGAGCATGCGTAGCACTTTGTCCGTCGGACTACGCTACACACGATCGGATTTGGTGTGATCGGACTTTGTTGTCGGAAAATCTATCCAGCAGGAGATAAAACTTTGTCCGTCGGACAATCCGATGGAAACTGTCCGATGGTGCCTACACACGGTCGGAATTTCCGACAACATTGTCCGATAGGACAGAATCCATCGGAATATCCGACCGTGTGTATGGGGCTTATGAGTCTTCTCGTAGCGTCCAAAGATTGCCTACCTTTGATGAATCCTGTTTGATCTGCATTAATGAGGAGGGGGAACAATTTGGTTTTTCTAGAGGCTAACATTTTTGCATATACTTTTAAGTCTACATTGAGTAGGGAGATAGGTCTAAAATTTTGGGGGGTGTCTGGACTTTTACCTGGTTTAGGTAGGGTGACAATTACTGCTGACAACATTTCAGGGGAAACATGGATGGGGAGGCAGCATCATTGAAGAGGTTTTGAAGATGATATAACCAAATTGTTTGTAGTATTCTCCTGGGAGGCCACCAGGTCCAGGAGATTTACCAGATGATAGGGAATGGATTGCTTGGGCAATTTCTTGCTTTGAGAAGGGAGAATTTAGTTCTTTTAGGTGGTCTTCACTAAGGGTAGGGACATGTATCTTGGATAAGAATTGTTGGATTAGATCTTGAGAGGGTTGAGGAGTGTTTTTGTCATTTTTGAGGTTGTAAAGGAAGTCATAATATGAGCTAAAAGCATTGGCTATGTCTTGTGGGTTAATTAATTTTTCTTTTGTAAGAGGGTGGAAAATATGGGGGATTGAGGTCTTGATACGTTGGCTGCGGTTAGGTTGTGTCATGGCCTTCCCTGCCTTGTTAGAGGTAGAGAAGGATGTGTCTTTGAGCTTGTAATGTGCTTTTTCATAGGAATTTAAGAGAAGAGCTCCTAATTCTTGGCAGAGAGCTAACAATTACATTTTAAAGTCGTGGGTTGGGTTTAGCTTGTTTTGGGCATCGGTATTGGAGATTGCAGTGGTAAGCTCATCTAGACGCTGCATCCTCTTCTTTTTTGCCAATGAGCTTAGTTGGATCAGTATTCCTCTTGTGAAGGCTTTATGTGCCATCCAGAGGGTAGAGAAGTGAGGCACAGATGCTTGGTTGTTTAGAAAAAAGTTAGTCAAGTGGTCTTGAATTTTTTTCAGCGTATGTGGACGTTTGCATGGCGTGAGCATTGGCTCTCCAGATTGTCGCTGGGTTTGAGGATGTAGAGGGTGCAATGGTGATGCTAACGGGAGCATGGTCTAACCATGTAATGGGATCTATAGTTGATTTATGGATTTTTTTGTAGTACCCACTTGTCAAATAGGAAATAGTCAATTCTAGAATACAAATTGTGTGAGGCCGAGAAATAGGTGTAGTCTTTATCTGTCATGTGAAGTCATCTTCAGAGATCATGAAGATCAAGGTGAATGATGTCTGGGTTGGAGGTATCCAGTGCTTGATCCGGTATTATGTTGAAGTCCCCACATAAGATCAAGGAGCCTTGTCTGTGTTT
Organism: Lithobates sylvaticus; assembly: GCA_028564925.1. Taxonomy (NCBI): domain Eukaryota; kingdom Metazoa; phylum Chordata; class Amphibia; order Anura; family Ranidae; genus Lithobates; species Lithobates sylvaticus. Next base: position 365,177,912 of record CM053026.1, on the reverse strand, counting down.
GTGTTTTTTTCATCGCCTTGTTTAAGAAGCAAATTTGGTGTGAGTTTGGGTTGTATATGCATGTTAAAGTATATTTGGAACCTGCGATAATGCAGATCAGGAATAAATATCTACCATTGGGGTCCGATATTTTCTTATGGAGAAAAAAATCGATAGATTTGTTAATTGCAACCAGCACTTTTCTTTTTGTCCTGGTTAGATGCTAATAAGTCCTTGCGGTGACATGGAGGGGAGGCAGAGTCAATAAAGTGGGTTTCTTGGGTGCAGATAATGTCGCAGTGTGACTGTTTTGCTGTCGTTTTTGCGGATGGTTTAGCCCTTTCATATTTAGCAAAATTATTTTAAGTGCCATGTGGTGTGTGTTGTAGTAAGATGGTTAGTGTACTCACAGTTCTGTTGGGTGAGTGGCAGTTGTTCCTGCAGAGGAGGTCCTTCAGTAGAGGTGGGTTTCAGGTTGGTTGCTGAGCATGTTGGTAAGTGGTTCTTCATGATGGTCTCACACATGGGGGTTAAAACGAAAAGGGTGTCAACATGAATCAAAAACAAAACTTGCATAGCTGTGCAACCTTTTGCAAAATCATTTAGGTTGCTTTATACAGAGTGGGGGGAAACAGTTCAATCGGAACTAGCGTGACAGCCTAGGTGCCACCAAAGAGACATTAAGTGGATGGGTGTGATAGCACCTTCTTTAGTTAAAAGAGAAGTAAATAATTTTGTGCTAAAACCGTGGCAATAAATTTAAATAAATAAATGCATTCACATAAATAAATATAAATAAGCAATATCGTGCGCAATGTGCTAAAGTGCAACAACAAGGTGAATAATAGTAGTGAAGTGGTAAAAAAGGTAATCAATAAATATCACCCATTAAATAAAGTGCATACAAAATTGTAAATAAATAATGCATCCAATAAATAATGTGCAAAAAATGTGTTGGTGATGGTGATTAAAAATGAGTGAAAAGTCCCGCGGACGAATAAATGTTCATGGCAACAATGATAATAACAATAAATAATTCATAATGTCCATGCAGTGAGGTAGATCAGATGACAATGTCCTGTATGTCTAGATCAAAGTTAGTTCTACCTATATATTGCAGATTACAGCTGCACTGTAAACAATAAACTACACCCTCAGTACGACAGCAAATGAAATCCTTAATGGGATGAACCTGTCATGTGGTGGTAGATGTGAACTCAAATCGTTTACCCTGAAATTTGCGTGCCTTTTGGCACGCAAAACAATTTCTACAAGGGTAAAAACCCTTCCCAGTAAAAAATGTAATACCTTTCTTGGGGGGTGGTTCAACTACTGATTTCACCACTAAGTCTCGAACTGTCAGGGGTCTTTTGTAGACAATGTTAGGCTTTGCAGGTAGAATCGTCCTCAGATCTCTGTCGAGCTTATTGAAAAAAGGTGTGCAGACACAATATAGATCTACCATGAACTAAGCTAATTAATAACTATTTAAAGTGACAATAGTGAACCACATTTGGTTACTCATACATTACAACCATTATAATGTGAATAATTAAAAATTGGTTAAAGTGTGTTTATACAAACAATAATAACACCAGACACCTAGCGTGACCCAGTGAGGTATAAATTAATTATTACCCCAGAGATAATTAGCACACAAAATAGAGCTAACCGAGCTCTATTTAAATTATATAATATAAATATAACAAACCCTGTACCTTGTATCACAATGTGTACAACGAAAGTTAATGATCAAGCACTTGTGCCCAATCTAATATATAAAAAGTGCAAACCAACAAAATTGGCAAATAATCCCAATATCTTGGGTACATCCAAAAAACGTGAAAAATATTAAATAAATTAGACAGTGTTAATTGATATAACGCAAAGTTCATATAGTAGTCCTTGCTGTAAAACGCCACAATCACTCCTGTAGATATAGCTTGTGCACCATCACCAGACAAATTCTCGATCCACCCAATGTGAGAACCAGCAGTATTAAATGGCCTCTTACCAAATGGAGTTGATTACTTTGTTTAGAAGCAATCAAATGCGCTTTCACAGGATTGTGCCTGTACACTGAGTGACACACCCTCACTCAAGGGCTCTCTTCCCTCTATCAGACCAGCTCAGATGGAATGGATTGGAAACATATATGGGAATATAAAGAGAGGCGCACCTCATAGCGTAATAAGGTTTTTATTTAAAAAATAGCATAAAAAAAACAGCAGCCAATTGCTCACTTACATTTTCCAGTGCCTACCCGGCACTGAGGCTACTTGCCTCATATAATTAATTTAATACCTACAAATTACCCACTGTCTTAAAAGCAACCTACAACTTCTAATCTCCATCCCTACACAGGCTATCAAATTTTACTCGCCCCACATCCCTGGAAACAAAAGTATTTTCCTATTCTATAGCCTTCTACAGAAAAAATGCATTGGGGGACGCCCCCTTGGACTTTGTATGGCAGAAATATGGTATAAGAGTCAAAATTCAATTGACAAATATGTAAAAAAGGCACAACGGTGCCAACTTTATTATTTATATAATCATAGAAAAAAGTATATACCGTATTTATCGGCGTATAACACGCACCCCAAGTTTAGGAGGGCATTTTAAGGAAAAAAGTTTTTAGGAGGGAAGTTTAGGGGAAAAAAAACAACTTACATTTAAGCGTCATTTGCAGCTTGCCCAGCATCATTGCAGCTTGCCCAGCGTCATTGCAGCTTGCCCAGCGTCATTGCAGCTTGCCCAGCGTCATTGTAGCTTGCCCAGCGTCACTGTAGCTTGCCCAGCGTCATTGCAGCCTTGCCCAGCGTCATTTGCATCCTTGCCCAGCGTCATTTGCATCCTTGCCCAGCGTCATTGCAGCCTTGCCCAACGTCATTGCAGCCTTGCCCAGCATCATTGCAGCCTTGCCAAGCGTCATTGTAGCTTGCCCAGCATCATTGCAGCCTTGCCCAGTGCCATTGTAGCTTGCCAGCGTCATTTTCAGTTTTTTGCGGGTTTAAATTTCCCGCCGCCGAGACGCTGTCGCGTGCGCCGCCAAAAGAACCCGAAGCACGGCCGAAAAAGACCGAAGCGCCCCCAGAAAAAGCCGAGCCGACTCGGACGGCTAAGCTCGCGGTCCCGCCTCTCTGCTGTTTCCGGAGCGAGCGCAGGGAGGCGGGGACTACGAGCAGAGCAGAGTCTGCTCTGCTTTTTCCGGGGGCGCTTCGTTCTTTTTTGGCCGCGCTTCGTGTTTTTTCGGCAGCGCTCGCTATTTTTCAGCGGCGCTTGCCATTTTTGTCCTTTTTTTTGGGGGGTATCGGCGTATAACACGCACCCACGACTTTCCCCCAATTTTAAGGGGAAAAAAGTGTGTGTTATACGCCGATAAATACGGTATTACAAATAGGCATGAATGGATAAAAAAATCCTAAAATGGTACATCAATGTATACTGTGAATATTTTGGATAATAAAATACAATGACCCAAACTCGTTTGTCGAGAAGGAGCGTCAACCAAACCACACGTGGGCTGGAAGGCTAGTTCAAACGACATAAACCCAACATGTTTCAGAAATTAATTTTACATCAACATATTCCTTCTTTAGGGGTGATATTAGGTTATGCAATTATATTCAAATCTGAGAGGGATATAGAGATACATAGTAAGATTCATCTCACAACATCAGAGGAATATACATCTGTTGTCGGTGAATTTATTTTAACACTTTAACAAGTTTTGTAGTCTCAAATCAGGGCCTGGAGCTTGAAGACTTTAAAAAGATTTGGATGGGAAGAAGTCTACAATACTGTGTCCAGTTTTTACTGGAGTTCTGCATGCTGCGTGAGTACACAGGTCTGCAGGGTTGTTATAAGCAATGCCTGAGCATAGATTAGGGCTCCCGTTTTGGAGACAGAGCCCTGTCAGGAGAGAGCTCTGTGTTCCAGTTGGAGACTGCACCCCATGTTGTGGGTATTCTATGCCATAGGACTGGGAAAGCCAAGACAGCTGTGTCTGTCAGGGAGACCAAGAGAGGGTCCGGGAAACTGAGAAAGCTAAGGCAGCTAGCAAGTCCAGAGACTGAAGGAAGTCCAGAAACCTCTGAAAGTGTGAGAAATCTTGGAACCCTGTCTAGGGACCAGGTAACTGGGTGAAGTAACCTGACAAAAGCAGTGGTGCTGATGAAGTGTAGCGAGGTGGCTTAGTATTTTCTGTCTTAAGTTGTTCTGCTGGAGAAGAGCCCCTGGGTGTGCAAGTTGCTGTTTGTGAAGTTTATTTTTGTTTTTCAATCAAAGTGGGCTTCCATTCTCTTAACCACTCGCCTACAAGGCACGTATACCCCTTCCTGCCCAGACCAATTTTCAGCATTCAGTGCTCTCACACTTTGAAAGACAATTACTCAGTCATGCAACACTGTAGCCATATGAAATTCATGCTCTTTTTTTTTTACACAAACTGAGCTTTCTTTTGGTGGTATTTAATCACAATTGTTTTTTTTATTTTTATTTTTAAATCAATTAAAAAAGAACAAAAGTTTTGTGAAAAACACATTTTTTCTTAATTTCTGTTATAAACTTTAGCAAATTAGTATGTTTCCTTTATACATTTTGACCAAAATGTATACTGCTACATATCTTTGGTAAAAATAACCCAAATTAGTGTATATTATTTGGTCTTTCTGAAAGTTAGAGAGTCTAAAAGCTATGGTGCCAATCATTGAAAATTGATCACACCTGATCACACCTGATGTACTGATGACCTATCTAATTTCTTGAGACACAAACAAGCCATGACAGTACAAATACCCCCAAAATGACTCCTTTTTAGAAAGTAGACATCCCTAGGTATTTAGTAAGGGGCATGGTAAGTTTTTTGAAGTTGTAATTTTTTCCCCCAATTCTTTGAAAAATGATTATTTTTTTCACAAAATTGTCATAATAACAGGTTATTTCTCTCTAGGGATAGGCTTGATGTTCGAGTTAAACCTAAGTTTGACCCGAACATCAGCTGTTCATTTGTTCTTAGAACATATGGGGCGCTTGCGGTAAGTTTGCACACTGCAGAGCCCCCCATAATCCACTGCGAGATCGCAGTGCATTGACGGCTGCTGATTGGCCAAAGCATGCACCTAACCTGCATGATTTGGCCAATCACAGCGCGATGTGCTATGAGAGCCATGATTGGCTAAAGGCAGATCTCAAAGAGCAAAACATCATGCCTTGATTCTTAAGAAATTCAAGAACAGATGAGAAACAAAGTCATTGACATATATCTGTCTGGAAAGGATTACAAAGCCATTTCTAAGGCTTTGGGATGCCAGCGAACCATGGTGAGAGCCATTATCCACAAATGGAGAAAACTCGGAACAGTGGTGAAGCTTACCAGGAGTGGCCGGCCAACCAAAATGACTCCAAGAGCACATCCAGGAGGTCATAAAAGAACCCAGAACAACATCTAAAGAACTGCAGGCCTCACTTTCCTCAGGTAAGATCAGTGTTCATGATTCAACAATAAGAAAGAAATTGGGCAAAAATGGCATCCATGGGAGAGTTCCAAGGCCAAAGCCACTGCTGACCAAAAAGAACACAAAGGCTCATCTAACATTTACCAAAAAACATATTGATTATCCCCAAGACTTTTAGGCAAATATTCTGTGGACTGATGAGCCAAAAAATTAACTTTTTGGAAGGTTTGCGTCCTGTTACATCTGGCAAAAAAATAATACAGCATTTCATAACAAGAACCTCCTACCAAGAGTCAGACATGGTTTGCAGCTTCAGGACCTAGACGACTTACCATAATTAAAGAAATCATGAATTAGGAGCTCTACCAGAAAATCCTAAAGGAGAATGTCCGGCCCATCAGTTTGCGACCTCAAGCTCAAGTGCACCTGGGTTATGCAGCAGGACAATGATCTGAAACACAACAGCAAGTCTACCTCCAAATAGTTCAAACAAAGCAAAATGTAGGTTTTGGAGTGGCCTAGTAAACTTAAATCCAATTGAGATGCTGTATCATGACCTTACACAGGCCGTTCATGCTGGAAAACCCTCCAATGTGGCTGAATTAACACAATTCTGCAAAGAAGAGTGGGCCAAGTTGCAGTTGTTGCTGCCAAGGGTGGCACAACCAGTTATTAGGTTTAGGGGCAATTACTTTTTTACATAAAGCCAGGCAGGTTTGGACAGCTTTTTTGCCTTAATAAATGAAACCATCATTTAAAAAATGCATTTTGTATTTACTCGGGTTATCTTTGTGTAATAATAAAATTTGTTTGATGATCTGAGTCATTTAAGTGTGACAAATATGCAACAAAAATCAAAAATCAGAATGGGGGAAAATACTTTTTCACAGCATTGTATATTACAGTTCAGAGTATAAAGTGCAGTCCGTGTAGTATATATAATACAGTTCAGAGTATATAGTGGAGTCTGTGTAGTATATAGGAGTGAAAAGATTTGGGAAATGACTGCGCTTAATCAATCATATGTGAAGCTGCTAACACTAAAACAAAGTCAAAAAAATATGTGAAAACACAGTGTAGCGCTGGAAAACCAACAAAGAAACAGCATAATACAGTGCACTGAAGATGTATAAACATAAAAGAATAATGTATACAGAAAAAATTGTGAAGTATACAAAAATAATTATAATAATAAAGTCCAGTGAATGAAAACCAGTGAAAATGTAAAATCACCACTATAGTGAGCTCGTTAGAGCAAATGTCCACAAATGTGAAGGACTTAGGATCCACTCTTGAGATGACACGTAGATAGTGGAATAAAATGTAACTGGCCATTAGGACGCCAGAGATAGTGTATTTTTCACCAAGAAAATTTGATGTATACTCTTACCGGACGGAGTGGACTCCCATGCCAGCGGCAGTGGGTCAGTTGAGCTTGTATAGGCCAAAGCCTGGGAGTCGTATTCTGCACGGGACTTGATGGAACCGGAACCCAGTTGGGGATAGATCCTTAAGTGAATAGTTCGTAAAAAGATGCTCTCACCCAGACCAGCATGAAGATGATGAAAATCAAAAAGGCTCCATATGGTGCAGGGGGATTTATTGTAAAAAAAAGTACATACATCAATTCACAGATGTGAACAAAAATGTGATCACAAGGTTAAAAGCAATGCAGGGAGCAGTAAATGCAATACTGATGCGTTTCGTCACCAATGGACTACAACTGGGGCATATCCATTATGCCCCAGTTGAAGTCCATTGGGACGAAATCGGACCTTCCTTTATCTAGATGGCACTCACCTCCTCATAGAAGGTTAATAGATTGGTTTGGCAAGAACGTTTCTTCTTGAATCCATGCTGATTACTGCTAATGATACCGTTCTTGTTACTAAAATCTTGTATATAGTCCCTTATCATCCCCTACAAGCGCTTGCATACTATTGATGTTAGGCTAACTGGTCTGTAATTACCAGGGATGTATTTTGAGCCCTTTTTAAATATTGGCGCTACATTGGCTTTTCTCCAATCACCTGGTACCATTCCAGTCAGTAGACTGTCAGTAAAAATTAGGAACAATGGTCTGGCAACTACTTGACTGAGTTCCCTAAGTACCCTCGGATGCAAGCCATCTGGTCCCTGAGATTTATTAATGTTAAGTTTCCCAAGTCTAATTTTAATTCTGTCCTCTCTTAACCATGGAGGTGCTTCCCGTGATGTATCATAAGGATAAACAATGCAGTTTTGGTTACTGAAGCCCCCTGATTCCCTGGTAAAGACTGAGGAGAAGAATAAATGCAATACCTTCGCCATTGCCCCATCCTTTGTAACCAGATGTCCTTCTTCATTCTTTATGGGGCCAATATGGTCTGTCCTCCCTTTTTTACTGTTTACATACTTAAAGAATTTCTTGGGATTTTTTTTGCTCAACTCGGCTATGTGTTCTATCTTAACAGCCCTAATTGCACCCTTACATTTCTTGTTGCATTCTTTATAAAGTCTGAATGCTGATGATGATCCCTCAACCTTGTATTTTTTGAAGGCCTTCTCCTTTGCTTTTATATGCATTTTTACATTGGAGTTAAGCCATCCAGGACTTTCATTCACTCTTTTAAATGTATTACCCAATGGGATGCATTGGCTAATGCCCTTATTTAATATGCTCTTAAAGCAAACCCATCTCTCCTCTGTGTTCTTTGTTCCTAATATTTTATCCCAATACATACCTTCTAACAAGGTTCATAGTTTAGGGAAGTTGGCTTTTTTGAAATTCAGTGTTTTTGTATTTCCCTTATGTTTCCTTTTTGTGTGATTTATACTGAAGCCAATGGACCTGTGATCGCTGTTTCCTAAATTGCCCCATATTTCCACATCTGTGATCAGGTCTGTATTGTTGGTTATCAGTAGATCCAGTAACGCTTTATTTCTAGTTGATGCGTCCACCATCTGAACCATGAAATTGTCCTGCAAGACATTTGGGAACTGGCGAGCCTTAGATGAACGTGTGGTTCCCTCCGCCCAGTCTATGTCTGGATAATTAAAATCCCCCATTATCATAACACTTCCCATCCTTGTTGCTAATCCAATTTCTAATAGGAGATCCATCTCCCCCTCTTCCCTTAGGTTAGGGGGCCTATAGCATACTCCCAGTAATATTTTCCCTTTAGCTTCATCCCTTTGGAGCTCTACCCATAAGGATTCCAACTCCTCCCAAGCCCCCTTAGTGATGTCATCTCTCACATTTACTTGTACATTATTCTTGATATGTAGGCATACTCCTTCCACTTTTTTACCCTCTCTATCCCTGCGATAAAGGGTATACCCTTGAATGGTTGCCAGCCAATCATGAGAGCTGTTGAACCAGGTCTCTGAAATTCCCACAAAATCCAAATCCTCCTTTTAAAAACAGTATCTCTAGTTCACCCATCTTGTCCGCCAGGCTCTTGGCCTTGGTGAACATGCCATGTAGTTTAGACCGGTCGCATACTATCCTCCTTTTGGGTGTTCCGAGATTGCAACTAGGCCTTGTTACTATACTTACCTTGGGTTTATGTGCTTTAGTCAACCTACCACATTTGTGAACATTTGCTCTAACAAGCTCACTATAGTGGTGATGCTACGTTTTCACTGGTTTTCAGTCACTGGACTTTATTATTATACATTTTTTTATATACTTCACCATTTTTTCTGTAATCATTATTATTTTATGTTTATACATCTTCAATGCACTGTATTATGCTTTATCATTGATGTTTTTTCAGTGCTACACTGTGTTTTCATATGTGTAGTATATAGGGAAAATTACAAATTTAATTTCCTGACTACCTATTACACTTTTGTGAGGCACTGTAGTGCACTTATAAGCACTGTAGTGGCACTGATGTGGCATAAATGAGCACTAATTTGACATAGATGAGCACTGATGTGGCATGGATGTGGCATAAATGACCACGGATCAGGCCAGATGTGGCATGGATGAGGCATGCACGTGGCATGGATGAGGCATGCATGTGGCACGGATGAGGCATGGATGAGCACTGATGTGACATGGATGGACATGGATGAGGCATGGATGAGGCACAGATGGTCATGAATGAGGCGAGGATGAGGCATAGATGGAAATAATTATGGCACATATGTGCATGAATCAGGCACAGATGGGCATGAATGAAGCATTGATGAGGTATGAATTAAGCACATATGGGCATGAATGAGGCTTATATGGGCATGAATGAGGCACAGATGAGCATGAATGAGGCATATATGGGCATGAATGAGGCACAGATACAACAAACATTGTTTTCCTTTTGGAATAAAGGGTTTACATAAATAAAGGCTGATCATTTTAAGTACCCCTGCCAGTTTTAAATGATTTGTATCATCTCTGTAACTGCAAGAGAGCTGTTCTGTTGAAAAACAACAGAAGTACTTGCCAGGTCACCAGATGAAAATAGAAGAAATAAAAAGAAAATTAACGCAGAAATCACACCTAGGAATTGGTAAGCGGCAATATATAAATGTTTGTTTTGGGGTCTAATACTGCTTTAACTTCTATAGTCAACTCGAGAGTTTGATAAAAGATGACATAGATACGTTTGTGCTATTAAACAATTCTAGGTCATAGTAAGCATGGCTTCACAAAAAAAAAAGTTGTCAAACAAATCTTTTTTTAAGAGGAAGTAAGAAATTTTTTTAACATACTGTAGAAGTTGTTCCGGATCTTGTGTACTTGGATTTTGTAAGAGGTTGACACATATGGCTAATTTAAGTTAAAGTGAATTCCAGTCAAAATTGAAAATTTGCCCATGATTAATATGTTAAATATGTTTAACTTTGATATTATTAATTTTCAGGTTTGCTGATTGTCTAGCTTAGAACGTTTAAACTAAGCCAGACAATCAGCAGCTTCCTGATCATCACCAACAACAGTTTGCCCGCTGAGCTGAAACTGGTAGCTATCAGGCACTTCCTGAAAAGGTTGCCAGTCTCTGTGTGAGAAATTCAACCTAGCTTTCAGTAAACCTGCCCCTGTCTTGCCCAGCACCGCCCAGGGCCACTCCCATCCCTCCCATTCCAGACTGTGCAGCAGCTCCTCTCTTCCAAGCCCCATTTTGGCTTAGAGCTGAAATAAATAGAGAGATACATAGTCATTGTAAGCCTGGAACGCTCACTGCAGTGTATACACCAACATATGACACACACTGCAAGGAGGAATCCAGTGCATTTTACCTTAAGCCTTTGTGTTACACATAGAGATGTGCCAAACACCTTCCAGTTCGATTCACACCAGAACTCTCGAACACGGCGAAAGTTCAGAGTCGGATAATGAACCCCATTCAAGTCTATGGGACCCGAAGGCATAGATGCAAGTTATTGGGCATACAAAGGTTATAGAGGTCTGGGTACTGCCTAGGGGGACATGTATCAATGGAAAAAAAGTTTGTAAAAAACATAATTTTTAAATGAGAAGTGATTTACTGATGCTTAAAGGAGTTGTAAAAGCAGTTTTTTTTTTATCTTAATGCATTCTTTGCATTAAGACAAAGAACCTTCTGTGTGTAGCAGCCTCCCCAGCACTCCCTAATAGCACTCCCTAATACTTACCTGACCCCATCTCTTTCCAGCGATGTCCTCGAGTCCCTCGGTCATCCTAGACTCTCTCTCCTGATTGGCTGAGACACAGCAGCTCCCACCACTGTAAAAGTCAGCTAGCCAATCAGGAGAGAGAGGGATTGGGCCAAATGGAAGCTCCATGTCTGAATGGACACACAAAGCTTGGCTTGGCTTGGGTACCCCCATAGGGGCACTTGACAGGGGGGAGGGGCCAGGAGCAGTGAAGATGGACCAGAGAATAAGAGGATCCAGGCTGCTCTGTTCAATACCACCACACAGGGCAGGTAAGTATAACATGTTTGTTATTATTATTATTATTTTTTAAATAGACTTTACAAACACTTTAAAGTGAAACAATAACAATGACAATTTCCTTTAAATATAGTGCTAGGGGGTCCCTTAAGTCTGCCTGTAAAGTGTTGTATCTGGAACGTGTATAGAACCTGCTTCAGCAAAAATTACATTTATAAAAGCAAAAACATGACATTTTCCCTGCAAGCTTTCGTTTTTTTAAACAAGCCAGTCTGTATGAGGCACCCTTGATGTTTGTATAATGAGGCACTCTATAGAGGTACTCTTGATGAAAGCAAGAATTGGCCTTGCTGTAAAAAGATGTAATGATATGTACCTGTCAAACAGGTCAAAAAAAATTGGTCCTTGGGTGTTAGTTTTGCCCATGAAACCTATACCAAAAAATTACTTCCAAATAAAATCAACACTCAAAATGCTAGGAAGCATAGACAGTCTTGCAGAGATTCCAGATCCAGAAAACACTTAAATCCGTGACATCGGCATCAGGGGCTTTATGGGTGCTGTTAATCCTGGACTGATTAATTTTGATAAATGTTAGCAGGTCCATGGAGTCTGTGGACAGAAGCACTATTTAATCTGTCACAAAACCTCTGGCAGCACTGAATGCCCATTCAGAAAGCATGCTGGATGCAGGGCGGCCCAGCAGTTCAATTGCATACTGGGCAAGTTCTGGCCAGTGGTCTATTCTCATGACCCAGTAACTCAGTGGATCGTCAACTAGAAAGCTCTCCGTGTTCATTTTCGCCCCTAAATAATCTCCCACCATATGATGCAGACACTGCCGATGGGATGTGGAAGTTGACAGCCTTGGGCATTGAGGACTAACTTCTCCACCGCTCCTCTCTTGACCAACAGAAGCCTCACAACTAGCCTTTCCATGAAACAGTAATCTTGCAGAGTCTGGAAAGGCATTACATAAACTCCTCTTTAAGGTGTCCTCAAGATATTTCATCCTCTGCTCCCTCTGTGAGGATGGGATGAGGTCAGGGACTTGGAGGGTTGCCAACCAATAGTGATCTTTCTCCTCAATGCCAAAAATTCTTGGGTTCTTCCACAGGCTTTGAATAATAAGGGAGCCTATGCACCGCAAGTTTGTGGAGGCATGAGAAGCACTGTCATTGAGGATTACAGTATCTGGAACTAAAAGGAAGAAAAGAGAGAGGAAAGGAAGTGTCAGCTAAGTGTAGTATCCCTGTAAAATGTTTTTAATGGAGAAAGATTAAAAACACTCATAAGATTAAAATGTATAAAAAGCTCATCTGGTAACACTGTGTGTAGATGTAGATCCTCCTAGAACCGTTCTGCAGGACTGCTATCATCTATTCTGGCTGCTGGGCATGAAGATGGCTGGCTCGGGAGCCTGGTGCAGCCCCAGGAAGCCATGATGGCCAGCGTGGAACGCGCGGCGGAAGTGACGTCACCGGAAGGAAAGGATTCCCTCATGAAGGCTAGACAGGCCCAGTTCATCCTCGAAGCGACCCAGTTTTGTCTCAAACACAACTATTTTTTTTAATCTTGTGAGTGTTCCTAATCTTTCTCCATTAAAAAATGTTTTACTGGGGGGGCGTGGCTTAGTGATGGCCGAGTGAGGAAGTTTTTTTGAGAGCTCCTGATCTCCCCAGCCCATCTAACATCACAGACGGCTTCCTCCATTGATTTCTGAGGCATGACATCTACCAAAAGGTACAAGACCAGATCCTCAACAAGCGGCACCCCCTCACAGACCCCGCAGAGAAGCATCCAGCGGTATTTTACCGATTCGCACAGACCCTCTCCGAGAGCCATTACTACAGCACCACGTGCAAGTAACAGCTCAGAAGGATCCCCACCAGACAAATCGGCGACCACTGCACAGAATACTGAACCGGAGCCCCATTGGAGTACACCCGTTCCTGCCGACATAGACATGACCAGTCAGTTGCAGCAGTCAGGGATGATTCCAGACGACCTAAGGGCTATTCTGCAGGCCTTGCCAATGAAGGCAGACTTTGAAGCCCTGCCTTCTAAAACAGACATAGAGGCCCTCATACTCCGGGTGGAAGAGGCACATAGCCGGGACATGCAGGAGGTCAGAGAAGAGCTGCAAGTGATCTCGGAGCGGATAGACACAGGGGATGCGGCATCGCAAGCCCTGACACAGCGGGTAGCGGAACTGGAACAGGCACGACCTGCCCAAGAAAATACTGCGGTGGACCTACAATTGCACGTGGAAGACTTGGAGGACCGTAGCCGCCGGAACAACCTGCGGCTGCGGGGCCTCCCTGAGGCTACTGGGGCAGAGGATCTGGCGGCGACGGTGGTGGCCATATTCCAGGAAGTCCTGGGAGAGACACCCGCCCCAACAGTGGAGCTTGATCGCGTCCACAGGACGCTCGGACCTAAATCAACTGACCCAGAGAGGCCTCGGGACGTGCTCTGCAGAGTGCATAGGTACTCCCTCAAAGAAACCATCCTACGGAAGGCTTGGGAGCATGGAGAGATAAGCTTCGATGGGGCAATAATAAAGATATTGCCGGACCTCTCCAGAGCAACACTACAGAGAAGAGCGCTGCTGAGACCTGCGCTGGATCTAGCCAGACGACGAGGCTGCACCTATCGTTGGGGGTATCCTCTAGCTGTCACCTTTCGCAACGGATCTACAGCCTGCACTCTTCGCTCCACGGCAGATCTCCCCGCCTTCTTTGCCTTTCTAGAAGTGGACCCTGTGCCGATCCCCGACTGGCTCGCCCTCCTTCCCCGCACTACAGGTCGCACGGGACCACGGAGCCAACGGAACCATCCACCGCAGAGGCATCACAGCTCTAGAAGAAGATCCCGGGCGCCGTCCACGGAGGGGTCACGTGAGTCATGAGAACCCTGCTTGCCGGTACCCAGTATTCCAAACATAGCTAGACCTTACTATTGTTCTCAGTTCCGATCCCCTTCTATCCCCAATAGATGCATTGCACGGCTCTGAAAAGGTGCTAGCCTCCCACATCCCCACAGTGATCTGTACTTTACTCCTGTACCCTGTTCGCCCTGTAGCATGACCGCTCAGATACACATGGCTAGATACACCCTTTCTTCCCTCCCCAGCCAGGGACTACTTCCAGGACCCCCCCCCCCCCCCCCCTTTTTTTTTTTTTTGAATGGACGTCAGGTGTTCCGGAGCCTTACGTGTTCATTACCCCTAAACTGCAGCACAATCCAGCGAAATGGTACTAGGACTTGACACAGAGATCTCCCCTGCAATTACAAAGGACAATGCCCTCTCGGGACACGGAGGATAAGAAGCAGGACAATGTAAGCCGGCACTTGTCACAGGATCCACAGCCAGTACTGAAGGAACAGGTCTGCTTGGCTTACAGTGCAGCAATGGTTTGCTGACAGACATAGGGGGGACCTAAAGCTGGACATTAAGATAGTGCTAGGGAAGGTAAAGGAATGATTAATGGGGGGATAGGGGAGGGAGGAGACTGGTTTTATTTCCCATGTTTTTTGGAAAGGGAAGCATTATGACAGGAGGATGCTAAAGGGGGAGGGAGGATCGACAGGGACAGCTACTTCGGGCAGGGGCCCCTGGGAGTGGGAGGTCGCAGTATCATAGCACAGGGGGAGGGATATTGGGGAATGGATTTACATACAGTTATAATTGTCTTCATGCCTGTTTGTGTTTTCTCCTCTGGGTACGAATAATGCTATACTTGTCTAAATAAATGCCTGCTACTAAGTTTGCTGATGGTATTCATGTTAAGAAGCTATATCACAATTGTTATAAAGAAATGCTTTATATAGATGATGGGGGGGGAGGGATGGTAACTCCCCACTGGTTATAGCTTTCCACTAACCCACATAGGACTGCGCTCGATTACCAGTTTTCCACTGGTAAGCGTCCCAGCACTATTGTGCTGCAAAGTTAGGAAAGAGAAGCTTTCTTCCTTCTCTAGTGCTTTCCCCCACTTCTCTTCTTTCCCAATTTCTACCTAACCCACTCCCTACCCCTTCTTATCCAACCACTTTTCCTTACCTACCCGGGAACCATGGAGGTAGTAAACCTACTTTCATTAAACACAAAGGGCCTTAATGTGCCCGAGAAACGGCGGATGCTGATGCTGGATCTACGCCGCCTTAGGGTGGACCTGGCACTGATCCAGGAGACTCATTTTAAAGGAGGAAACCTACCCATACTGAAAAATAACCTATATCCAAAGGTATACCATTCTACAAACGAGGCCGCTAAGTCCAAAGGGGTATCTATACTTATATCCCGCAGTGTCCCTTGGCAATGTGCAGATATAAAGACGGATCCGGGAGGCAGATTCTTGTTCCTTAGAGGTACGATTGGAGGAGTGGAGGTAACCTTAGCAAACATATACGCCCCCAACTACCACCAGGACCAGTTTATTGCTAAGACCCTAGAGATCCTACAGGAGTTCACTAGAGGCCAACTGATCATAAGAGGAGATTTCAATACCCCATTGATACCAACAGAGGATACCTCCTCAGGACATTCCTCAATTACTACCAATGTTAGGAAACGCATAGCTCGCACCTTACATAGAGCACAACTGATAGATGCATAGAGGCTACTACATCCGACTGAGAGGGACTATACATTCTATTCCATGCCCCATAAGCAGTATTCCAGGATCGACTATTTTCTAATACCTCATGCTCACCTACATGCCATTCGGGACACATCCATAGGGCCCATCACGTGGTCAGACCATGCCCCAGTCCTATTAACATACTCCCTGACTGATAACCTTACCACCAGGAGCAGGACATGGAGACTTAACGAGAGCCTACTGCAAGACGAGGCGATACTCCAAGAAGTGGTAAGAGAATTGGAGTGCTACTTCAACAATAACGACACCCCTGACAGTAATATGGGTTATGTCTGGGAGGCCCACAAGGCGGTTATCCGCGGAGTCCTTATTAAGCATGGGGCTCGGATTAAAAGACAACGGACTATACAGATGACTTCACTGCTCAATGACTTACATATGGCTGAAGCCAGACACAAACACGCCCAAAGCCCTTCAGGGGAAATAGAGATTAGGCTCTTACGCACTAAAATCACTGACCTTATGCAGTTTCGCGCAAAGGCAGCAATACAATCCTGCCGCAGACTATCATACGAGTCTGGAGACAAGTGTGGTAGGCTGCTGGCTAAGTCGCTGAAGGAGCAAACCCTTGCCAATTACGTGCCACATATCTCTGCACCCCGGAACCGGAAGGTTACACTGCCACGTGAGATAGCAGGGGAATTCAAAGAATTTTACACAAGCCTATACAACCTACAGACACAGGCCCCGACACTGCCCCAAATTGAGAATTATCTGATTGCCTCAGACATGCCCAAAATACCATCAGAATTACGCCAGACCATGGAAGAGCCCTTCACCATGGAGGAACTACAAGCAGCGGTAGGGATGGCAAAACTAAGGAAAGCCCCGGGCCCGGATGGGTTCACAGCCCAATATTATAAATTACTACTACCGGCCCTGGGGGATTTCATGCTAAAGTTTTTCAACTCATTAGGTTCCGATACATCCTTCCCGCGAGATGCTCTTACAGCACATATATCGGTAATTCACAAGGAAGGGAAAGATCACTCACAGTGTGGTAGCTACAGACCGATCTCACTGCTCAACGCAGACTTAAAAATTTTTACGAAATTACTGGCATCTAGGATTCAAGGTCTCCTCCCCTCTCTGATCCATTTGGATCAAGTGGGTTTTGTACAAAATAGGGAAGCGAGAGATAATACGATAAAGGTACTCAATCTTCTGCATGTGGTCAACAGAAACAAAACCCCTTGCTTATTCCTAAGCACAGATGCGGAGAAGGCCTTTGACAGGGTGAATTGGAGGTTCATGACCTCAGTCCTGCGATATATAGGACTGGGGGACAAAATGTTGACTTGGATTGACTCAATATATACTAATCCGTCGGCTCGGGTACGAGTCAATGGGGTCCTATCGGAACCCTTGATGATAAAGAATGGCACCCGCCAGGGATGCCCACTGTCTCCTCTCCTCTTCACCCTGTCACTGGAACCTTTTCTGCGCACAGTGCGTGCAAACCCGAATATTACAGGGGTGTCCCTGGGGGACATGCATCAGAAGATTGCTGCATATGCGGACGACATGCTGTTTGTACTCACTAAACCTGAGGTCTC
Source organism: Lithobates sylvaticus (assembly GCA_028564925.1). Lineage (NCBI taxonomy): Eukaryota > Metazoa > Chordata > Amphibia > Anura > Ranidae > Lithobates > Lithobates sylvaticus. The sequence continues at coordinate 365,160,389 of CM053026.1, read as the reverse complement.
CCTCCCAAATTTACTACAAGAGTTTAGATCATACGGAGACATCTCAAACATGAAAATAAATTTCAATAAGTCTGAGGCAATGAGTGTAGGAATCCACCCCCAACTCCTTACAACCCTAAAAACTGACTTCAATCTTAAATGGACAACCACAGCCTTGAGGTACTTAGGCACATATATCCCTCCTAAAATCTCTCAAGTGTTTGCCCTGAACTTCCCTCAGTTGCTAGTAACAGTTCGCTCCCTTCTTAACAAATAGCATACAGGATTACACTCCTGGTTCGGGAGATGCAACATAATTAAGATGTGCATTCTCCCCAAATTCTTATACCTACTACAGGCCCTTCCGATCCAAATCCCCTCCCATTACTTTGAACAAACCAGAGCCTTATTATTCAACTTCATCTGGGCACAGAAAAGACCTAGACTGGATAAACGTCAACTTACCTTGCCAAAACAATACGGAGGCCTAGCAGTGCCTGACCTCCGCAAATATTATCATGCTACCCACCTGACCAGACTGATTGATTGGAACCGTCACCGGACCACAAAACTATGGACCAGACTGGAACAGGCCCAATGTGACATACCCCTTGACAGAGCACCGTGGTACCAGAATCTACTTATAAGAGACGTGAAAAATCATCCTCTAATAGGGACAACCACACGTATCTGTGCTTCCTTATTCACAAGCCTCCGACTAACATCTTCCGAATCTCCTATACGTCCTATCCTGGGGACCCCAGAGTTCTCCCCCGGATATACAGACCCCGCTTTTGGCTCCCTTAGGGCGGCAGGTTACACACAAGCATCTCACTTCCTCAGGGGGGACAAATGGCTCACACCTACCGAACTTATGTGCCCTGACGGCCCGTTTCAGTTGAATTTCTTAAGGGCTTCTCAGCTGACACATTTTTTAAAATCCCTACCCCCACCTGGTAATTTCACCCAAACCCTGACCTCTTATGAAGCGCTTTGCTCAGAAGAGGGAGTCCTGCCACACGCTCTTTCCGCGACATACCAAATATTGATCACACCACCGGAAGGACATCAACTGAGATGTCTGGAGGCCTGGGAAAAGGATATACAACGCTCCTTCACAACACGCCAAAGACAGAATATACTTCACTTTACTTACAAATCCTCCATATGTACGAGAATGCAAGAGACAAACTACAAACTAGTCACTAGATAGTATAATACCCCTGCGAAATTGCAGAAATTCTTCCCCTCAACATCGGATCGATGCTGGAGATGCCAGAGAGATAAGGGAACAATCCTCCACATCTTCTGGACCTGCCCCCTTCTGGAGCAGTTCTGGAAGTCGGTACAGAGTACGATGCAGAAATTTACAGAACACCCCATTCAGCATGACCCAGCATTTTTTCTACTCCACGCCTCTGAAATATCACAAAAAAGGTACAAGAAGTCCCTGATCCGCCACCTTCTTGATGCTGCCAAAGCATGTATTCCACTGCGATGGAAGTCCACACAACCCCCGACAATTGGTATGTGGCTTAGGAAAGTGGAGGACATCAAAAAGATGGAGGATCTTATCCTCACAGCAAGAAACCAAAACGAACAATTCACTAAGGTATGGTTAGGGTGGAATATGTTCATATTCTCCGACGAAGGACGGTCACTTTTGGAGAATGGTACCCTGAATTAGCACAATCCTCCCTATAGTGAGGACTGATAAGCGATAGATGGGGGGCCAGGTTCCCCCAGGGACATGGACACGGCAAGTGGTAATCGCTACCTTCTGGTTCCCTACCTAACCCTGCCCCTTCCCCTGCCCTCCCCCCCACCCTCACCTGCCCTCTATCCTGCTACACCCCTCCTCTACTAATTCTAGACTCTTCCCCTCTGATTTCCTCTCTTCTTCTCCTATTCTTCCGGAAAGCGGACTGGACTCATGGAACCATCCGAGGGTATAGATGATTACAAGTGGATGGACTATTTAAATTAGAATACAGGAGCGGATCTCACATATTAGGGTCAGATATGACGAAGCAACTCAGGCTACCTGGGTATCCCAGAGGCTTCAGGTGACCCCTCCTTACTACGGACATATAGATGATCCACTTAAGCTCAGAAGTTGGTAACTAACATAACCACAATGTTAAGAATTTATCTGTTGTTGCATTTGGATGTTGTATTTCTGTGTCCTTTACATAAATAAAAAATTTGAAAAAAAAAAAAATGTTTTACTAGGATACTACACTTAGCTAGAGCTTCCTTCCCTCTCTGCTTTCTTCCTTTTGATCTACACAGAGCCGGCCACAACTCTTAGGATAGCAGCCGCAAGTGGTCCTGTGCATTCCTTATTGTACCCCCAACTACCACGGACTATTGACATTCCATGGCTTTACCATTGTCACCCTGAACACTGGTATTTTTTAAATACAGTGCTGGCTGGACCATATACACTAAACTCACCAGTAACTTTCCTTATACATATAGTTACATAGTAGGTGAGGTTGAAAAAACACAAGTCCATCAAGTCCAACCTGTGTGTGTGATTATATGTCATTATTACATTGTATATCCCTGTATGTTGCGGTCGTTCAGGTGTTTATCTAATAGTTTCTTGAAACTATCAATGTCCCTTGCTGAGAATTCCTCCCCGGGAATTCCACATCCTTGCCTCTTTTACAGTAAAGAACCCTCTATGTAGTGTACCCTATACAGTATTTGGAACTGCCTCCTCCCAGCCACATACTACTCCCAAGGGTATTGGGACATAAAACCATCTCTTAAGGTTTGACGTATGTCTTCCTCTGCTTCAATGCCTCCAAATCTGCCAGAATCCTCCTCCTCTTGTGTGTTCTTTAAAATCGCAAGAATGGCATCTGCATTATGCGGTTCTTGAGAGGAAAGGAAGTCCTCCCGCTGCTCTGCCACAAATGCCCTGTCCATAATGCCGTGCAGAGTCTGCTCCAGCAGGAACACAACAGGGATTGTGTCACTGATGCATGCATTGTCACGGCTCACCATCTTTGTCGCTTCCTCAGATAGTGACAGTACAGTGCATGCATCCTTTATCAGCAGCCATTGGCGTGGAGAAAAAAAATCTGATCTGGCCTGAGCCTGTTGTTGTGCCATACTCACACAGGTACTTATTGACGGCCCTCTGCTGCATGTGCGGCAGCTGCAGCATTGCCAAAGTTGATTCGCACCTGGTAGGCATGTCACAAATCACACAGTTTACGGGCAGGTGGAATTCCCACTGAATTTCAGCCAACCGAGCACTAGCTGTGTATTACCACCTGAAATGGATACAGACTCGTCTGGCCTGCTTTAGCAGATATTCCCACCCTGGGTACTTGTTTAATAAAAGCTGCACCACCAAATTGAGGACATGTGCCAGGCATAGCACATGTGTCAACTTATGCCCCGTACACACGGTCGGATTTTCCGACGGAAAATGTCCTATCGGACCATGTTGTCGGAAATTCCGACCATGTGTGGGCTCTATCTGACTTTTTCCGTCGGAATTTCCAACGGAAAAAGTTTGAGATCCTGCTCTCAAATTTTCCAAGTCCTATCCTATATAGTGTAGCGAATTCCGACGGACAAAGTGCCACGCATGCTCAGATCACATTACAAGACCAAAGCTATGGACTACTAGCCTCTACGTAGTCCCTTTCGTACGCAACAAACGTCACCACGTTCAGGATGATTGGATTTTCCGACAACTTTGTCCGACCGTGTGTATGCAACACCAGTGTCAGACAAAATCCGTCGGAAAAAATCCGACGGATTTTGTGGTCGGAATTTCCGATCGTGTGTACGGGGCATTACCCTGTCTGGACAGTGTGGACATGAGGTTAGTGCTATTATCACATACCACCATTCCTGGCTCTATGCTGAGGCTATGGCAGGAGTAGCTGTGGACAAGGAGGTAGAATAAGCCAATCTGGTAGCTCACTAGTCTCTGCTTGGGTTATAGGCAATGAGGAGAATTAGGATGATTTAATAAGCCAGTCCACCACCTCCTCTGCATGCTGTGGCTGGATAGCATGGGCAACGTCACTAAACAGAGAAAATGGTACGCTGCCTGAGGACAGACCATGTCCACCTTTGCCTGTGATGGCCCCCTCAATGTGCCATGGGAACATCTCACCAGACAGTGATGGGGGGCTTATTACTGAAATGTAATAGAGACAGGGAAATGTGCACTTTATTCAATGGAAAGTGGTGTATGGTGCACTTTAACTTGAGGACTAGATACACAGACACACTCCACTGACACAATACAATATACTGCAGTAATACTGCACTAACACACTTCAATATACTGCCGTAAAAGTACCCTGACGCACTTCAATATACTGCAGAAAACGTGCACTAACACACTTCAATATACTGCAGTAAACATGCACTAACACAGTTCAATATACTGCAGTAAACGTGCACTAACGCACTTCAATATACTGCAGTGTCCTGGTGTAATATTTATTTATTTATTTTTTTTTATTTATTGCAGAATTTATATAGCGCCAACAGTTTACGCATCGCTTAATACTATACTGCAGTAAAACTGACACTCTACTGAAACACTAAACTGACACTACAGTAAAAATTAACGATCGCACTATACTCATGCTGCACTATCACTATATTCACACTAAATTGACACTAAAGTAAAAATGAATGGTCTCACTACACTTATGCTGCACTATCACTATATTCACACTACACAGATTATTTACACTCACAATAGCACACTATAGCACACTAACTACAGAAATGAATAGAGCCCTGTTCTATCTCCACTCCAATATCACACTGCAAATGGCTGCTTTGGGAAGGAATCTTTTAGGCCCCTTTCACATGAAGAGACGTTCTGAAAAGTCCTACAAGCAGCATCTTTGGGGCAGGTTGGGAAAACACCCTGCAATTAGAATGAATGGGCAGCGCTTTGAAAGTGCTTTAAAAGCACTTTGAAAGTGCTGCAAGACTGGACTTTTTACCCTTTTTTGGGGTAAAAATCACCCTGCTAGTGCTGCTAGCGGACGAAAAGCAGCGCAGAAACAAGCAGTGCTTTAGTGTGAATGGCAGGGCACTGCCCGGGTGCTGCAGTGTGAAAGTAGCCTAACAGTGTGGGCCTGGTCTATGAGCAATGAGCCATGATTGGGCACAGTCATTAATCCTTTCTCCAATCATGGCTCTGACGGTGTTCTGTGCCCCGATTGGACAAATCCTTAATTTCTTCAGCCAATCAGGGCTTTCAATGCACTGTGCGGCATGCAGTGCATTGTGGAGTGCTCAGCATAGTGAACAAATGATTGAACGCCCGACAATTTGGATGTTTGCTTAATGCACAACCAGCCAATGTTTGGGCCAAACTCATGCCCAGTCCGAACTGTTTGCCCAAAATTAGTTACACACTACAAGGCAGAATAATGTAGAGTTCTATACTTGTGATGCATTGGACTCACACTACAATGTTGGATCATGTGGAGTTCTCTGCTTGTCATGCGTTACACTTACACTACAATGTTGGATCATGTGGAGTTCTCTGCTTGTCATGCGTTACACTTACACTACAATGTTGGATCATGTGGAGTTCTCTACTTGTCATGCGATAGCAAGCGATTGTGCTGCAAGTTTAAAAATGACTTGCTAAACTATTGCTAGACTTGCCAGGCTTCACAAGTTTGCATAACATGATCGCAGCAAGTCCGCATTGCATGACTCCATATCAACATTCTTTGCAAATATTCTGCAAGTCTGCTGCAAGTTCTGGTTCAGTTATGTTGTGCAATAGTCATCCCACCACAGGAGTCACTGTGGCTGAATTTTCATGCTGTAGACTTGCAGAGCTCTTGCTGTAGACTCACCACTGCAACGTTGCTCTTGCTAGAGACTTGCCATGCAAATTTGTTACAAATTGGAAAAGTGTCAACTAGAACTTGTGCTTCAAGTGCTCTGTAAGTGTACAATTTGCTAGTGAAAATGTGCAGCAAGTTAACATACTTACTATTCAATAGACATGTGCATTTGTTTTCGTCCCAATGCATTTTCGTCCGAATTTCTGTGATTTTCGCATTAGTTTTAACAAACGATAACGAATGTGCAGAATCCGAAATCCGAATGATCCGACATAAAAATGCTCTATTTTCCTAGCGACAACAGTTCGATATACATAGAAGATTTGACATGACAATAGCGTTCTGTGTCTATCGAACCTGCGGCTCAATGTGCCTAACCTAACTCTATTAGTCCAAGATTATTCGACATAGAGAGAAAAGATTAGACATAATAGAGACATGAAGATTCGATGAAGCAGCTAAAAACATACGATCGCAGAGAGCGGGCATTTATGGTAAAATGCTCTGCCCATAGGCTATAGAAGAATTCTAATGTTGGTTGACTAGTACCAATAATAATTAATAAATATAATTATTACTAGTCATACAACATTAGAATTCTACTATAGCTTCTGGGTGGAGCATTCGACCAGAAATGTACGATTGGGGCGTTGTACAGTTTAGCTGCTTCGTCAAATCTTCTAAGAACTTTTGAGAGGCACCATAAGCCTTCAATGACAGATTCGACCTTAGTTAATTCAGATTTTTGGATGAATGCATTTTTAATAAAAAAAATAAATAAAAATGAATTTTGGACGTAACTAAATAATTTTATTTTTCGGACGAAAAAGATATTCCTAAACTAAATATTTCAGTGTGCACATGTCTACTATTCAACACTGCCACAAATTTGTGGCAAATTATCCTTGCTATCTGGGTGCTTGTCATGTGTTACACTCACACTACAATGTTGGATACCGTGGAGTAGACATGTGCATTAATTTTTATCTGAATGTATTTTCGTCCGAATTTCATGTATTTTCGTTATCGTTTTAACAAACGATAACGAACATGCAGAATCCGAAAACCGAAAGATCCGACATAAACAAATGCTTTATTTTTGTTTTCATTGTGACAACAGTTCCATATAGATAGGAGATTCGACATGCCGCTGACAATAGTGATCTGTGTCCATCGAACCTGTGGTCGAATGTAGAATAATCTTGGACTAATAGAGCTAAGGTTAGGAACATAGAGAGAAAAGATTTGACATAGAGAGAAAAGATTCGGCATTATAGAGACAAGAGCAAAAAAGGTTGAATGTGCCTAACCTAACTCTATTAGTCCAAGATTATTCGACATAGAGAGAAAAGATTCCATATAAAGATTTGTTTATCTTATTATTTATGGTCAAATGCTCTGCCCATAGGCTATAGAAGAATTCTAATGTTGGTTGACTAGTAATAATAATTAATAGGGATGAGCCAAACACCCCCGGGTTCGGTTCGCACCAGAACCTTCGAACGGACCGAAAGTTCGCGCGAATTTTCGAACCCTATACGTTATAATGGACGCGAACGTTCGAAATCAAAAGTGCTAATTACAACGGCCAATATGCATGTTAATGTCATAAAACAGGTTTGGGGACCCGGGTCCTGCCCCAGGGGACATATATCAATGCAAAAAGAACTTTTAAAAACTAACGTTTTTTCGGGAGCAGTCATTTTAATGATGCATAAAGTGAAAAAAAAAAAGTGAAATTTTCCTTTAAATATGGTACCTGGGGGTGTCTAAAGTATGCCTGTGAAGTGGCATGTGTTTCCCGTGTTTAGAACTGTCCTTGCACAAAATGACATTTGTAAAGGAAAAAAAGAAGCCATTTAAAACCACTTGCGGCTTTAGGTTTGTTCTTAAGTAGAATCTGAACAGGTACATTATGAAGTGTAGCTCCATCACAAAAAAATCTTTTTTTAAGCTTTTTGGAGAACATAGGGAGGGGTTATCACCCCTGTAACATTTGCTGTCTTTGCACATCTGTTCAGAACATGTCACCTCACTTTCCGTCCCAATGACAAATGTTTTTGGAAAAAGTGGGGTTTTAATTGAAACAAGGATTGGTGATAAAGTATCAGTAGAGAGGAGATACCTTTTTCCCAAATTAAATCTAACAGGATAGAATTTCCCTTCCTAGGGGTAGATTTCCTCTCACTTCCTGTTTTCTCTTTCCATTTGCAAGTAGGAGTCGTTTGTAAGTTGGATGTTTGAAAGTAGGGGCCTGGCGTATATACTCTGCAGAAATTTGCCCTATTAGATGTTGGTGTAGCCACAAGACTGGTGGGCACAGGAATGGGCCCTGCTGTGAGTTAATAGATCAAGATTTGTAATTGCATGCACCTGTTGAACAGGGCAGAAAAATTGGGGGTGGTGGTGGTGGACGGTGTTGCCACAAGACTGTAAGCTCTCACAGTTACTCTTGGTGGGCGCAGGAATGGGCCCTGCTGTGAGTTATTAGATCAAGATTTGTAATTGCAAGCACCTGATGAACAGGGCAGAAAAATTGGGCCTTTGGCGGTGGTGGTGGACGGTGTTGCCACAAGACTGTAGGCCCTCATAGTTACTCTTGGTGGGCGCAGGAATGGGCCCTGCTGTGAGTTATTAGATCAAGATTTGTAATTGCAAGCACCTGATGAACAGGGCAGAAAATTTGGGCCTTTGGCGGTGGTGGTGGACGGTGTTGCCACAAGACTGTAAGCTCTCACAGTTACTCTTGGTGGGCGCAGGAATGGGCCCTGCTGTGAGTTAATAGATCAAGATTTGTAATTGCAAGCACCTGATGAACAGGGCAGAAAAATTGGGCCTTTGGCGGTGGTGGTGGACGGTGTTGCCACAAGACTGTAGGCCCTCATAGTTACTCTTGGTGGGCGCAGGAATGGGCCCTGCTGTGAGTTATTAGATCAAGATTTGTAATTGCAAGCACCTGATTAACAGGGCAGAAAATTTGGGCCTTTGGCGGTGGTGGTGGACGGTGTTGCCACAAGACTGTAAGCTCTCACAGTTACTCTTGGTGGGCGCAGGAATGGGCCCTGCTGTGAGTTATTAGATCAAGATTTGTAATTGCAAGCACCTGATGAACAGGGCAGAAAAATTGGGCCTTTGGCGGTGGTGGTGGACGGTGTTGCCACAAGACTGTAGGCCCTCATAGTTACTCTTGGTGGGCGCAGGAATGGGCCCTGCTGTGAGTTATTAGATCAAGATTTGTAATTGCAAGCACCTGATGAACAGGGCAGAACATTTGGGCCTTTGGCGGTGGTGGTGGACGGTGTTGCCACAAGACTGTAAGCTCTCACAGTTACTCTTGGTGGGCGCAGGAATGGGCCCTGCTGTGAGTTATTAGATCAAGATTTGTAATTGCAAGCACCTGATGAACAGGGCAGAAAATTTGGGCCTTTGGCGGTGGTGGTGGACGGTGTTGCCACAAGACTGTAAGCTCTCACAGTTACTCTTGGTGGGCGCAGGAATGGGCCCTGCTGTGAGTTATTAGATCAAGATTTGTAATTGCAAGCACCTGATGAACAGGGCAGAAAAATTGGGCCTTTGGCGGTGGTGGTGGACGGTGTTGCCACAAGACTGTAGGCCCTCATAGTTACTCTTGGTGGGCGCAGGAATGGGCCCTGCTGTGAGTTATTAGATCAAGATTTGTAATTGCAAGCACCTGATGAACAGGGCAGAAAATTTGGGCCTTTGGCGGTGGTGGTGGACGGTGTTGCCACAAGACTGTAAGCCCTCATAGTTACTCTTGGTGGGCGCAGGAATGGGCCCTGCTGTGAACTATTAGATCAAGATTTGTAATTACCCGCCCCTGTTAAACAGGGGCTGAAAAATTGTGCCTTAGGCACTGGTGCTGGTGCCACAACACTGCAACCCCTCACAGATACTGTACTTGGAGCACAGCAGTCACACGTGTTGCGAAGCATTTTTTAAAAAAATTGTAAGTACACGCCCCTGTTAAACAGGGGCTGAAAAATTGTGCCTTAGGCACTGGTGCTGGTGCCACAACACTGCAACCCCTCACAGATACTGTACTTGGAGCACAGCAGTCACACGTGTTGCGAAGCATTTTTTAAAAAAAATTGTAAGTACACGCCCCTGTTAAACAGGGGCTGAAAAATTGTGCCTTAGGCACTGGTGCTGGTGCCACAACACTGCAACCCCTCACAGATACTGTACTTGGAGCACAGCAGTCACACGTGTTGCGAAGCATTTTTTTTAAAATTGTAAGTACACGCCCCTGTTAAACAGGGGCTGAAAAATTGTGCCTTAGGCACTGGTGCTGGTGCCACAACACTGCAACCCCTCACAGATACTGTACTTGGAGCACAGCAGTCACACGTGTTGCGAAGCATTTTTTAAAAAAATTGTAAGTACACGCCCCTGTTAAACAGGGGCTGAAAAATTGTGCCTTAGGCACTGGTGCTGGTGCCACAACACTGCAACCCCTCACAGATACTGTACTTGGAGCACAGCAGTCACACGTGTTGCGAAGCATTTTTTTATAAAAATTGTATGTACACGCCCCTGTTAAACAGGGGCTGAAAAATTGTGCCTTAGGCACTGGTGTGGTGGCATGGATCATTGAGGAGGAGGAAGAGGATAGTCAGTGAACATAAGAGGACAGTCACTCAGCATCAGCATAGGCAGTCTTGAAGGGATGTGACATTAAAAAGTATTCGGTTATATCCGCCTCAGGTGCCTGGTAGCTGGTGGTGATCCAAGACTGATTCATTTTGATGAAGGTCAGTCGATCAACCGAGGCGGTGGACAGGCGCACCCTATGATCGGTGACAAATCCTCCAGCAGCACTGAATGTGCGTTCGGAAAGGACGCTGGAGGCAGGACAGGCCAGTAGCTCAATTGCATACTGTGCAAGCTCTGGCCAGTGATCCATCCTCAGGACCCAGTAAGCCAGAGGATTTTCGGTGGGAAAGGTGTCCAAGTCTGACCTTGCCCCAAGGTATTCCTGCACCATGTATATCAGACGCTGGCGATGGTTGCTGGAACCGATCATACCTTGGGGCTGCGGACTAAAAAATTGTCTGAACGCATCGGTCAGACGTCCACCTTCCCCACCGCTCCTTCTGCTACTGACCGAAGCCTCAGCAACTTGTCGCCCAGGACCAGGAGTTTGTAACCTCCCAGTTTCTGGGAACGCGTTGCACAGACCTTTCTGCAAGGCCTCCCTGAGATGTCTCATCCTCTGCTCCCTCTGCGACGGCAAGATAAGGTCCGCAACCTTACCCTTGTACCGCGGATCAAGGAGAGTGGCCAGCCAGTAATGGTCCCTCTCCTTGATCCGAAGAACACGAGGATCCTTCCGCAGGCTTTGCAGGATCAGGGAGGCCATGCAGCGTAGGTTAGCTGAGGCATTCGGTCCGGAGTCTTCTGGGTCACTGAGGATGACATGATCGCCAGCCACCTCCTCCCAGCCACGTACAAGTCCACTGGTTTGTTGGGACTGTACATCATCCCTAAAAGACTGCTGCTGCTGCTGCTGATGCTGAGTGCCAGGCTCCACCTCCATGCTCACACAATCCTCCTCCTCCTCCTCCTCCTCCTCCTCCTCCTCCTCCTCATCCTCTTCCTGTGTGATGGGTGGGACAGAAGGAACACTGTCCGGATAAAGGGGGCCTTGAGAGGCAAGGAAGTCCTCCTCTTCCTGCCTCTGTTCTGCCTCAAGTGCCCTGTCCATTATCCCACGCAGCGTATGCTCCAACAGGTGGACAAGAGGGACAGTGTCACTGATGCATGCACTGTCACTGCTCACCATCCTCGTGGCCTCCTCAAATGGTGAGAGGACAGTGCATGCATCCCTGATCATGCTCCACTGACGTGGGGAAAAAAAAAACAAGCTCCCCTGACCCTGTCCTGGTGCCGTAGTCGCAAAGGTACTCATTGATGGCCCTCTGCTGCGTGTGCAGTCGCTGCAGCATGGCCAACGTTGAGTTCCACCTGGTGGGCATGTCACATATTAGGCGGTTCTTGGGCAGGTTCAGCTCCTTTTGCAGCTCAGTCAGCCGAGCACTGGCATTATAAGATCGGCGGAAATGCACACAGACTTTCCTGGCCTGCCTCAGGACATCCTGTAAGCCTGGGAACCTGCCCAAGAACTGCTGCACCACCAGGTTGAGGACGTGAGCCATGCAGGGCACATGGGTGAGCTGCCCCTGTCGCAGGGCGGAGAGGAGGTTGGTGCCATTGTCAGAAACGACCATTCCTGGCTTAAGCTGACGTGGCGTCAACCACCTCTCGGCCTGCCCCTGCAGAGCTGCCAGAACCTCTGGCCCAGTGTGGCTCCTGTCCCCCAAACACACCAGCGCAAGCACGGCATGGCATCTTTTTGCCTGCGTACTTGCGTAGCCCCTTGTACGTCTACGGAGCACCGCTGGTTCCAAGGACAGAGCACTGGAGGAAGAAGAAGAGGAGGGGGTGGAGGAGAGAGGTGTGTCACAACCAGTAGCAGTAGTAGCGTTTTGGAGGCGTGGTGGCGGAACAACCTCCAACACTACTGCACCTTGTCCTGCATCCCTCCCAGCTGCCAATAGAGTGACCCAATGGGCCGTGAAAGAAAGGTACCGTCCCTGTCCATGCCTGCTGGACCATGAGTCAGCGGTAATATGCACCTTACCGCTGACCGCCCTGTCCAGCGAGGCATGGACATTGCCTTCCACATGCCGGTAGAGAGACGGAATCGCCTTCCGTGAGAAAAAGTGGCGTTTGGGAACCTGCCACTGAGGAACCGCACATTGAACAAACTCACGGAAGGGGGCCGAGTCTACCAACTGAAAAGGGAGCAGTTGAAGTGCTAGCAATTTAGCCAAGCTAGCATTCAACCGCTGGGCATGTGGATGGCTGGGAGTGTACTTCTTTCTACGGTCCAGCAGCTGGGGCAGGGAAATTTGCCTGCTGCAATCGGACGTCGGTGTACTGCAAGTATTTGGTTGTGACACACCTAATTCTACACCTTCAGTCCTCTCAGAGCAGCTTTCAGAGAGGACTGAAGGTGTAGTGGGGATGGAGATCCCAGCTGATGAGGAGCAAGGAGAGGTCCGCTTAGTTCTTTGGTGTGGGTCTTTTATGTGTGCCTGCCAACGAGCTGCATGGCAGGTCGACATATGTCTGGTCATGCTTGTGGTGCCCAAGCGGCTGATGTTTTGGCCACGCGAGATTCGCTTGAGACAAATATTGCAAATAGCAGTGGTGCGATCTGATGCACTCGTCTCAAAAAAGGCCCACACCAAAGAACTTTTCTGATAACGTGCAGAGGCAGCGCCCTGCACAGGCGGAGCTCTGCGGTGTTGTACAGTTGCTGTGCTGGCCTCTAGCTGGCCTCCAGGGGGCATCCTGCCTCGTTGGACATGTGACGCCGCATCCTCCTCCTCCTCGTCCTCCTCCTCATCCTCTCTCCCTTCAGGCACCCACGTGGAGTCAGTGACCTCATCATCCCCTCCCTCTTCACCACTAGAGCAAACCTGGCAGTAAGCTGCAGCTGGTGGAACAGTACTGCCAGATTCCTCAAGCTGGGTATCATCATCCGAGCCTTCGAATCGTTGGGCATCCTCCTGGAGCATGTACCCAACACTGTGCTCAAAGAGTTCGGGGGACTCCTCAGGAGGACATGGTGGGTCTAGGGAAGGGGTGGCTGATGATGCCATTGAGTACGCGTTGGCAGCTGCTCTGCCAGTACCCTGAGCCTGGGTGAGAGAGGATGAGGAGGATGAGGAGGGCTTGGTCATCCATTCTACCAAGCCTTCAGCATGATGCGGCTCCACATGTCCAGCTGCCGAAAACAAAGACGCGCGTGTCCCATGGCCACGTGCTGATGACGATGCACGACCACGTCCACGTCCACGGCCACGTCCACTAGAAACAGAGCCTGCCTGCCCTGTGTTCTTGGCTCTGCACGCTCTGCCTCCCCTTGGCGGTCTTCCAGCCATTGTAGTCGGTAGTCCTGTGGGTGCTGCTGAGAAGAAAATATAGGAGCTCTGTGTGATGCCACTAACACACTAGAAGTCCTATGGGTGCTTCTGCAAAGAAAATAGAGGAGCTCTGTGTGATGCCACTAACACACTAGAAGTCCTGTGGGTGCTGCTGAGAAGACAATATAGGAGCTCTGTGTGATGCCACTAACACACTAGAAGTCCTATGGGTGCTTCTGCAAAGAAATAAGAGGAGCTCTGTGTGATGCCACTAACACACTAGAAGTCCTGTGGGTGCTGCTGAGAAGAAAATATAGGAGCTCTGTGTGATGCCACTAACACACTAGAAGTCCTATGGGTGCTTCTGCAAAGAAAATAGAGGAGCTCTGTGTGATGCCACTAACACACTAGAAGTCCTGTGGGTGCTGCTGAGAAGAAAATATAGGAGCTCTGTGTGATGCCACTAACACACTAGATGTCCTATGGGTGCTTCTGCAAAGAAAATAGAGGAGCTCTGTGTGATGCCACTAACACACTAGAAGTCCTGTGGGTGCTGCTGAGAAGACAATATAGGAGCTCTGTGTGATGCCACTAACACACTAGAAGTCCTATGGGTGCTTCTGCAAATAAAATAGAGGAGCTCTGTGTGATGCCACTAACACACTAGAAGTCCTATGGGTGCTTCTGAAAAGAAAATATAGGAGCTCTGTGTGATGCCACTAACACACTAGAAGTCCTATGGGTGCTTCTGCAAAGAAAATAGAGGATCTCTGTGTGATGCCACTAACACACTTCAAGTCCTATAGGTGCTTCTGGGAACAAAATATAGGTCTGTGTGATGGGACTAACACGCTTCAAGTCCTATAGGTGCTTCTGGGAAGAAAATATAGGATCTCTGTATGATGGGACTAACACACTTCAAGTCCTATAGGTGCTTCTGGGAACAAAATATAGGTCTGTGTGATGGGACTAACACACTTCAAGTCCTATAGGTGCTTCTGGGAACAAAATATAGGATCTCTGTATGATGGGACTAACACACTTCAAGTCCTATAGGTGCTTCTGGGAACAAAATATAGGTCTGTGTGATGGGACTAACACACTTCAAGTCCTATAGGTGCTTCTGGGAACAAAATATAGGATCTCTGTGTGATGGGACTAACACACTTCAAGTCCTATGGGTGCTTCTGGGAAGAAAATATAGGTCTGTGTGATGGGACTAACACACTTCAAGTCCTATAGGTGCTTCTGGGAACAAAATATAGGTCTGTGTGATGGGACTAACACACTTCAAGTCATATAGGTGCTTCTGGGAACAAAATATAGGATCTCTGTGTGATGGGACTAACACACTTCAAGTCCTATAGGTGCTTCTGGGAACAAAATATAGGATCTCTGTGTGATGGGACTAACACACTTCAAGTCCTATAGGTGCTTCTGGGAACAAAATATAGGTCTGTGTGATGGGACTAACACACTTCAAGTCCTATGGGTGCTTCTGGGAAGAAAATATAGGTCTGTGTGATGGGACTAACACACTTCAAGTCCTATAGGTGCTTCTGGGAACAAAATATAGGTCTGTGTGATGGGACTAACACACTTCAAGTCCTATAGGTGCTTCTGGGAACAAAATATAGGATCTCTGTGTGATGGGACTAACACACTTCAAGTCCTATAGGTGCTTCTGGGAACAAAATATAGGATCTCTGTGTGATGGGACTAACACACTTCAAGTCCTATAGGTGCTTCTGGGAACAAAATATAGGTCTGTGTGATGGGACTAACACACTTCAAGTCCTATAGGTGCTTCTGGGAACAAAATATAGGTCTGTGTGATGGGACTAACACACTTCAAGTCCTATAGGTGCTTCTGGGAACAAAATATAGGTCTGTGTGATGGGACTAACACACTTCAAGTCCTATAGGTGCTTCTGGGAACAAAATATAGGATCTCTGTGTGATGGGACTAACACACTTCAAGTCCTATGGGTGCTTCTGGGAAGAAAATATAGGTCTGTGTGATGGGACTAACACACTTCAAGTCCTATAGGTGCTTCTGGGAACAAAATATATGATCTCTGTGTGATGGGACTAACACACTTCAAGTCCTATAGGTGCTTCTGGGAAGAAAATGTAGGTCTGTGTGATGGGACTAACACACTTCAAGTCCTATAGGTGCCTCTGGGAACAAAATATATGATCTCTGTGTGATGGGACTAACACACTTCAAGTCCTATGGGTGCGTCTGGGAAGAAAATATAGGTCTGTGTGATGGGACTAACACACTTCAAGTCCTATAGGTGCTTCTGGGAACAAAATATATGATCTCTGTGTGATGGGACTAACACACTTCAAGTCCTATAGGTGCTTCTGGGAAGAAAATGTAGGTCTGTGTGATGGGACTAACACACTTCAAGTCCTATAGGTGCTTCTGGGAACAAAATATATGATCTCTGTGTGATGGGACTAACACACTTCAAGTCCTATAGGTGCTTCTGGGAAGAAAATATAGGTCTGTGTGATGGGACTAACACACTTCAAGTCCTATAGGTGCCTCTGGGAACAAAATATATGATCTCTGTGTGATGGGACTAACACACTTCAAGTCCTATAGGTGCTTCTGGGAAGAAAATATAGGTCTGTGTGATGGGACTAACACACTTCAAGTCCTATAGGTGCTTCTGGGAACAAAATATAGGAGCTCTGCCTGCCTGCCACGAACACACTACAAGTCCTATAGGTGCTTCTGGGAACAAAATATAGGAGCTCTGCCTGCCTGCCACGAACACACTACAAGTCCTATAGGTGCTTCTGGGAACAAAATATAGGAGCTCTGCCTGCCTGCCACGAACACACTACAAGTCCTATAGGTGCTTCTGGGAACAAAATATAGGAGCTCTGCCTGCCTGCCACGAACACACTACAAGTCCTATAGGTGCTTCTGGGAACAAAATACAGGAGCTCTGTTTGCTGCCAGTGCCTGCCTGCCACGAACACACTACAAGCCCCTCTTTCTAAATCAATCTTTCTAAATGAATCTATCTAACTCAATCTCTCTAAGTAAATCTCTCTAACTAAATCCAGCAGAGTGACACAGAACGATCCTGCTCTATCTACGCCGGAACAGCATGTGACCGGCGCAGGCGGCGTGGCGGCCTTTTATAAGAGGGGGCGTGTACTAAAGCCCCTGAGCTGTAATTGGCTACAGGCGTCCTGCCTGTAGCCAATTATGGCTCTTCGAGTTTCCGGCGCTGTGATTGGCCAAGCATGCGGGGTCACAGTGCATGCTTGGCCAATCATCAGCCAGCAATGCACTGCGCCGGCCGCGCCGGCCGCAATGCATTGCGGGGCCGCTCGCATCACACGAACGTGATGCGAGCGGCCAAAATAGTTCTGGGCTCGCCGAGCGAGCGAACACCCGGTGCTCGATGCGAACATGGGTTCGCATCGAGCACCGGGCCCATCCCTAATAATTAATAAATATAATTATTACTAGTGTCATACAACATTAGAATTCTACTATAGCTTGTAGGAGGAACATTCGGAAATGTACGATTTCGGCGTTGTACAGTTTAGCTGCTCTGTCAAATCTTCTTAGAACATTCGACAGACACCATAAGCCTTCAATGACAGATTCAACCTTAATTATTTCGGATTTTCGGACGAATGCATTTTTTAACGAAACAAAATAAATAAAAATGAATTTCGGTAGTAACTAAATAAATTAATTTTTTGGACGAAAATGAAATTCCGAAACTAAATATTTCAGTGTGCACATGTCTACTGTGGAGTTCTCTGCTTGTCATGTGCTACACTCACACTACAATGTTTTATCATGTGGAGTTCTCTGCTTGTCATGTGTTGCACTCACACTACAAGGTGGCATCATGTGGCATTAATGTACTATTTCTGTGTTTTTGTAGATGTCGCCAATCTCTAAAGTGGGAAAAATAGGTGTCAAAAAGGGTTTAACAGTGACAAATGTAAAGTTATGCACAAGCATGAGCTAAAAAAACATGCATGCATCATACATTCTAGGAAGAATACAACTGGGGTAGTCAATGAGTGAGGAGAATCTGGGTGTCCTGGTAGATCACGGACTTAATAAGAGTTAGCAATGCCAAACTGCATTTTCTAAAGCAAGCAAAATCCTTTCTTGTATGAAACATACTCAAGAGAAAGACATAAGTATGCCCCTGTACAGATTAGTAGGATCCCATCTGGAAAATGCAGTCCTGGTTTGAAGATCAATTCAAAATGGATATTGGCAAACTGGAAAGAGCACAAAGAAGGACAACCAGTTTGATAAGAGGCTTGGAGATTCTCAACTTATAAAAGGGAAATCTTTGCAATTGGAAGAAACAAGATTTGAAACAAGCTTCTTCACAGTATAAGCTGTGAAAATGTAGACTAGACTCAGAAACTAGGCAGCTCAGTTGATTGTTTTAAAAAATGCTAGGTGCATTCCAGAATGCATAATTCCTGAATGGCTATTAACAATTACAAGTAATAACACCAAGGATTGCTAATCCAGGGAATATGTGATTGCTTTAGGGAATCAGTAAGGAATTTTGTCCCTGATGGATCAAATTGGACCTTGTTTTAATTTCTTTTTTTTTTCTTCCAAAGACTAGCTAGTTACAGGCATGTTAGAAAAATAGATATTTGCCTAATAGTTTTGAGCTATGGAAAGACTATAGACTGAAATGTATTTACAGCATATAATATGTGACAGCTTAAAGAGAAAAAAATTAAATAACATCTAAAAAGCAGACTTAATTTTGCTTTATTTTCTCTCCAATCTTTTTATCATAAGTGTTACCAATAGATAGCTATTACAAGAAACTAGTTGTCATTTTTGGCAAGTTGTCAAGCTTTACAGTAATTATAACCCTTCATTCCAGTAACATTTTTAAATTTATTATTTTACTATAATAATTTTTATAGTGAAAACAGCTAACTGTTCTTCTGAAAGATCAAATTAATCAGTTTAAAGTTTACATTTTTCCTAAATAAATGTAATGCTTGAATTAAACGCTATGGGTAGATCATTTAGATGTATAAAATGACAGCAAACTGAGGTGCATAACTCAAAAGTCTAATAATGCTTTTTTTTGTACATTGAAGTGATAGTTTACAAATACTTTTGCACAACAAAAACTAACATTCTCTCAAAAGATTAACACTATACAACACGTCTTTATTAAATAGTACTGAACCTGCAGTTAAGATAAAACATTAAACTGTAATGCCTTCCAGAAGCTACACAAGATGTTGATGTGAGTTTGAGAATCCAAAGGGCTGTACCACCATGTGTCACAAAATCCTGGAGAACTCCTCTTGGTATCATGGGATTTCTCTATCTAGAATCCACGATTACCAACGGAGTTCTTCAGGATCATAGATGGAGCTTTTTAAAAAAAAAAGAGAATTATTAAAAGTCCAACACCCCATTACGCCCATTTTTTATGCTTTGCCTAAAACCCACACATCCATATCTTTACCTCCAGACAGGCCCTTTATTTCAGGGGTAGGTTGTCTTACCCAACATGCAAGCTCTTTTCTATTTTAATATTTTTATTGAAGAAGTTTCACATTACATGTAATCAAACATAAATCAAAACATCTTTACATTCCATTACAAACTTGAAACGTACTGTTGTATTGTAATAGTGACATCAAAATGCTTAAAAGATGCTAAAGTAATATAAACAATCTAGTAAAAACTTTATAACCCTGCAAGAGCCAAAAAAAACTGCACGACTGTTAGAGGTGTTGTCGACCTGAAAAGGAGTGTGAGTCATATGGAGGGCTCTATATTGACTAACACCGAAAAAATTTCCGGAAAGATCGGGTATTTCACCTCTGCACCCATACATCCCTGTAGGGATCTAACTGAGTGTGAGTGGAGGATACATCTGCTCAATATAAAGTTGTCTTATTGTTGGTTTCCCAAACGTAATATGCAGTTGATTATGCCTCCTAAAATGTTTTATAATTGAAAAAACAGAAGTGCATACAAAAATATAGCGTTACGATGTCTCCAACAAACTGACAAACGCATAGTGATAAGAAAGTTGAAACAAATATTAGTCCATGGAAAGAGTGAGCACATTGTGTACTTAACTAAGGCATCAAGGTCTAGGTATAAATCTTGACTGGTTGCCGTTAGGTTGGAGAAGAAGATTGAGCTGATCAACTACGTCCCCAGTACTCTCCGACACCCCCATGGGGATCATACTGTGTCAGAGGGGGCCGGAGCTGATTCCCACCAATAATGCGCATTATCTCAACCAGCAAGGATAAGGCAACCATGCGCGGTCGTCAGGCAGCAGATCAAACACTGCGTGGTCCACCACCTGAGAACCTTCTATATTCATCTAAGCTTATCAGGAACACCTGTGTCTCGATATTGTCCCTGAAAAACTCTGACCGGAAATATTTCCATAATGGAATATTATAATTCAAAAGAAAATAGAAAAGAAGAGAAACATAGAGAGAGGAAAAGAGAAGGGGGTAGAGTAAGAGAGGGGAAGGAGCACTATTACCCGTCCGCATGACGAGTAATGTTCATGACAAGTAGGGAAAGTTGGATAGTCCCATTAGTCTGGCCCACGGTTCCCAGGTGGCTTCAAATTTTTCTGATGAGTCCTGTAACAGACTGGTTAGTTTTTCTTGAGACATTACCCACGAAATTTTCCTTTTAGCCATTGAGAGAGGTACGGTCTGTGTTTTCCAGGCCCTAGCAATCGTGAGCTTGGCTCCTAAAAGCACGAACTGAACCAATCTATTAGAGGGTTTAGAAATGTGTGGGATGGGTTCATGAAGAAGGGCCACCAAGGGGGACCTGGGAACTGAAGAACCCACCAATTTATCTATCATATTGAAGATTTTTTTCCAGAATGATCGAATCTTCGGGCATTCCCACCATATATGTGACATTGTACCTAAAAGCTGGCATCCTCTGAAGCAAAGGGGGCTGGAAGCCGGATACATTGAGGCTATTCTGAAAGGTGTGTAGTACCATCTGGTCATCACTTTTAGACCAGCTTCCATCAATGTGGTATTAAGAATTCCCCGGAATGATTTAGCGCATGCAGAATGCCATTTCTCTTTGGTCCAGAGGAAATTAAAGTCTGTTTCCCAGGCGACCATAAAGGACGTCTTGGAGACAGGGGCAGTAAGTGATGTGTAGACCGTGGAGATCCCCCCCCTCTGGTCCATGGCCTGACCGCACCATATTTCGTAATCCGTGAATACTGGCGTGTTAGAATTGTTTTTACATAGGGATTGCAAAAAGTGATGAATTTGATAGAACCGAAATAGTTCAGAGTTGGGGAGATCAAGTTTTTTAATGCAGTGTTTAAGAGTAAGCGGTCCAGCAGCTGTGAAGAAGTGACCTATTCTATATAGACCTTTATCGACCCACCATTTAAAGGCCAGAACGTTTCTACCTGGGGGGAATTGTGGGTTGTTAAATATGTGGGTCAAGGGTTTATATGCAGAGACAAGAGAAGGCGAAGAACGTAAGGAGTCCCATAGGGCGAAGGAGTGAGACAGTGTAGGGGAGAGAATCGGGGGCCTATTCTTTTGAGGGGTCCACAATAAGAAGTCTAGAGTAAAGTGGGGAACAGCGTGTTTTTCAATTTGGATCCAATCAGGTTTCTCGAATTTGGAATAAACCATTGATATTTGGGCCAGCCTGGCTGCTTGATAATATCTATATAAATGAGGAAGACCCAAGCCCCCTCTTTTCCTATGCGCATAAAGGATTCACTGGGCCAATCTGTACCCTGCCTTGCCCCAAACAAACTTCAGAAGCTTACTTTGGAAGGTTTTGATGTGGTCTTTCCTAATGGGAATGGGAAGGGATCGAAATAGATACAGTAATCTAGGAAGTAATGTCATCTTGATGGCATTTATCTTTCCTAGCCATGAGATGGTATGTTGTGCCCAGTTGCGCAGGTCTGTTTCTAATTTACGATACATGGGAGGATAGTTGTGACTGTATAGACTTTCAATCTTAGCTGTGAGGTTAATACCCAAGTATCTGATGGAAGATTCACTCCACTGAAATTTAAAGGATTGTTTCAGGAGCTCTACTGTGGGGGAGTCTAGGGAGACATTAAGAGCATGCGATTTGGAGTAGTTCACCTGAAGGCCCGATAACGTAGAAAAGGAGCTTAGCAAAGAGCATAGATTGGGAAGAGAGATAATGGGGGATGTTATGAAAAGCATAATGTCGTCCGCAAAGAGGCCACATTTATGAGTTTGGAGACCACAGGAAACCCCTTTAATGTCCGGGTTTTGTCTAATTGCTATGGCCAGCGTCTCTATTGCGATTGCAAAAATTAGTGGCGACAATGGACATCCCTGTCTGGTTCCCTGTCGTATCGATATGGGTTTAGAATAGAAGCCTTGGATCCTAACTTTTGCGGAGGGAGAGGAGTAAAGCGCCTGTATGAGACCCATAAATCGCGGACCGAATCCCCATCGATGTAGTATGGTGAAGATATAGGGCCAGGAAACTGAATCAAAGGCTTTTTGAAGGTCTAGAGATAGAAGCATTCCCGATTGTTTGGGGCCACCATCCCAATTAGTTTGGAGAATAGACATGATATCTATTGTCCTCCGTATCTGGTCTGGACCTTGTCTACCCGGAATGAAACCCACCTGATCCTTATGAATGTAAGTATTAATAAAGGTTGCAATGCGGTTGGCGATAATTTTAGTTAGGATCTTGACGTCGCAGTTAATTAAGGAGATGGGGCGGTAGTTCCCAACTTCTTCCGGGTTTTTGTTCGGTTTTGGGATAACTGCGATAAATGCAGCATTAAGCTGAGGATCAAGTGGGTTACCTTTCGTTGCGTAGTTAAAGAATTTAGATAAGTATGGGGCTAAAATGCCAGCAAACTTTTTGTAGTAAGGGTTCGACAGGCCATCTGGCCCAGGGGCAGAGCCGGTCTTCAGAGCTTTTATTGCATCTAAGACTTCCCCTTCTGTGAAAGGGGCTTCTAGACTATCTCTGTGATCGGTGGATAGATGGGGGATGGGGAGATTGTCAAGGAAAGCGTGTATGGTGGAGTCCATTGAGGGGGTAGACGGTGAATAAAGTTTGTTGTAGAACTCATAAAAAGAGTTCGTAATCTTGGAGGGATCTGCTGTGGTGCCCTGGCCTGGGATGCATATTTTCGGCATTGTGTACGTTTTCAGTTTTGGTGTCAATTTGGAGGCCAACAAGGAATCCATCTTGTCGCCTTGTGTGTAGAAACGATTTTGGGACCAGCGGATTTGTTTTTCAGCTTTGGCTGTGAGAGCTAGGTTGAGTTCTAACCTGGCTTTGTCAAGCTGAGGAATCAAAGAGGGAGAGAGGTTCAGTTTGTGTTGTGCCTTGAGTGTAGTGTATTCAATTTCTAATCTTTTGATGTCTGCTTCCCTTTCTTTCTTGATGGAGGAGGCAATTCTGATGAATTCCCCTCTAATAAAGGCTTTATGAGCTGCCCAAAGCGTTTCATCCGAAACAGCCCCCTGATCATTGAATTTGAAGTATTCCTCAATTGATTTTGTCAACATTGTTACTCGAATAGGATCAGAGAGAATGGATTCATTGAGTCTCCACTGTCTCTGATCTGGTCGGTTGTAGTGGGATTGAAGAGTCATAATCACCATGGAGTGATCAGATAAGCTAGAGTCTGCAATGTGAGATTTCAAAATGAGCGGGATAGTTTGTGATCGGACCAGGAGATGATCAATCCTGGTGTATGTGTTGTGTGGGTGAGAGAAATGGGTGTAGTCTCTTCTATTGGGGTTCAATTCCCTCCAAACGTCCGCCAATCCTTGTGCGTGTATCAGTTTTGCTATCTTAAGGCTTTCGTTGGAAGGGCGGGTAAGCTGTGCATTCAGAGGTCTAGACTTGTCCAGTCCTTGATCAAAGGCCACATTAGAGTCCCCCCCAAATATGACCGTACCCTCAAGCAGTGGGGATAGGGTTTGAAGGAGGCATCTGAAAAAGGCTGCTTGTCCCTTATTAGGAGAGTAGTAGGAAATTATGGAATACAGCTGACCCTCAATAGTGCCTTTGACTAATAGATATCTACCCTGTGGGTCTTTCATATCCGAGATCCAAGTGAAATTACATGTCTTCGCTATGGCCACTGCAACCCCTTTGGTTTTATTTTCCGCATTGGCCATAAAGAATGTAGGGAAATGTGAGTGAATGAATTTGGGGCTATAGCTCGTGGGGAAGTGGGTTTCTTGCAGAAGGACGATGTCCAATTTAGACGTTTTATATGTGTTAAATATTTTTTTGCGTTTTAGGGGTGAATTCAATCCCTGTACGTTATGGGTGGCTACCCTTAAAACCTTATGTGTGTGATCAGCCATGGACCTGTGAGGGGGAGAAGCTGCCCGAGCCCGCATCACCTACCTTCAATGGGGATTTGTGTAGAGATGTCATATGAAGGAGCGTTGCACCTTTCCTGCTGGCAGCGTTCTTTCGGTACTGACCTCCGCGAGATGGTTCTGAAAAACAGAGAACGGGTAAGTAGTGCTCCAGAAAGGGGGAGAGGAAGGAGAGAGAGAGAAAGAAAAAGAGAAAAAAGAGATAAAGGAGTCTACTCCCACCCAGGCGAGAGAAGGCCCGGGGGAGAGCAACATCCTCGAAGGTCATCTCACCAAAAATCGTGAGATGACAGGAAAAATCCAAGCACCGACCGCAATGGTCGGTCAGCCTACCACCCTGACAACCGAAGTGGTCAAAGAAGTAGGAGGAGGCGCATGTGAACCACGCAGCCCCTATGCGCCCTAAAACCTACTACAATTGTGGCTAAACAGAAAACATTCACAGAAAAGCAGGTTGTGATAATTGGTAAACATACATACCACCCATGGGGCTCGCCAAGCCCCAAAAACAGAAACCCCCCCCCCCCCCTCTCGTAAGAGGGGAGAGAGGAGGAAAAAAAAAAATAATTTTAGTAAAAGTATATATAAAATGAAATGAAATTAAAAAAAAAAAAAAAAAGAATAAGGGGAGAAGCCAGGACCTACGTCCTCGAGGGAGACTAGGTAGACCCTATGGGAGCCCAGAACTACCCCCGATTAACAGATGACACAGGTCAAGACCATTCCTAGTCCTAAAAAAAAAAAAAAAAAAAAAAAATTTAGGAATGGTCCAGTGGCCAGGGTGGAAACCAGTTTTAGTTATTAAAGGAGAATCCCGTTCAGGTGGGGCTATTGTGTGATGGTCTTCTGGACTTGTTCTTGTTCCATAAAGGATTCGGGGGGCTCGACGGGAGCGGGCGTTTGTTGGCTCCTGGGAGGGATGGAGAGGCTTCCGTTTCCATTTCCTGTGAGATGATTTTTAGATTAAGAAGTAGTTGTTCACCCGATACGAAGGTGGAAAAAGAGTGTTGCTGACCCTTGTAAGCGAATTTAACCGCAAAAGGGAAGGCCCATTTGTACTTAATGTCCTTCTGGGTCATGGCTGTCAAAAGCGGTTTAAGAGCTCTTCTTCGTTGAATGGTAGAGGGGGAGAGATCTGCAAATATCTGGACGGGATGACCTTGGCAGGTGATCTGGGGAAGAGATCGGGCCTGTTTCATCACGGACTCCTTTACAGCGTAGTAGAGCGGTTTGGCAATGATGTCCCTGGGAGAGCCGTCCTTCCTGGGTGGGCCTAAGGCTCTGTGTACCCTGTCTAATTCAAGGCGGGCTGGCGGAATGTTCGGCACGAGCGATTTAATCAAGTCTTGTGTGGCAGTGGAAACATCAGTAATCGATTCAGGCAGGCCTCTGATTCTAAAGTTCAGTCTCCGAGACCTATTTTCCAAGTCGTCAATGCGTGAAAACGCAGTGTCCAGTTGGTCTTGTAGGGTTTGGATGAGGCCTGAATTCTGAAAGGTTACTGCAGCCGTCTGTTCCAGTTTGTCTTCAATGGCGTCCATCCTAGAGCCAATGTTCTGCAGGGAAAGCAGAGGAATTCCCAGCTTTGTGATCTGGAGTTGTTTCCAAATGTAGATGTGCGGGCATGGAGACTGTAGCAGCCATGGCGGCCATCTTGGGGTACCCAAATTGTGAGGCGGCCGAGAATTCAGGTTTTAAGTTCCTCCTGACCCCAAATTTCTGCATATAGAGGGCTTCCTATAGGAGATGGGGTATGGTGTACCTGCACAAGTGACCTCCAGCTGCGATCCGCGGGATGAATGAGCCCCTTTTTGTTTTAGAGAGATCCGGCGGCCATCTTGGAACACCCGTTTTGTGCTGCGGCTGCTGTGTGAGGCTAATTAACGAAGCAAGTGTCCGGAAAAGTATGTGGGGAGGGTCACCGGGTGGCGGGGGTCCCGGATGGCTATTTCTATGCCGTGATCTGCAGGACGGAAGACCCCTTCCTGTGTTAGAGAGGTCCGGCGGCCATCTTGGTACACCCCTCGTGTACTGCGGCCTCTGTGTGGGGCGAATGGCCGGAGCGGACGGCCGGAAAATTATGTGGGGAGGGTCACCGGGTGGCGGAGGTCCCGGATGGCTATCCTAATGCCGGTAAGTAGCGCTGGGTGGCTTACGGTGGGCGCAATAGAAGCTGTGTAGCGCGGAGCTCTCGGCTTAAGCGGCCATCTTGGAGCTCCCGCGCATGCGCACCATGGCCAAGTGATGCAAGCTCTTTTATAGACGATTATCTACACCCCCATGTAGAAAGCTTACCCACATATCTAAAAGATACCATTCATGTCCTGACTGCCTTGGAAGGTTTATTTGTACCCACCAATACCATTCTTGCTTCCATAGATGTTGATGACCTATATTCCAGCATCCCCCATGATAAAGGAATCACAGTTATTTCAACCTTCTTAAATGAAAGAGATCTTGATACCATCCCCTACAATGCATTCATTTTAGAAATGTTGCATTTTATCTTGACCCACAATGCCTTCACTTTCGATGGCTCCCACTACCTCCAGGTACAGGGAGTGGTGATGGGGACCAAGTGTGCCCCATCCTATGCTAACCTGTACCTGGGGGGTGGGAGTGTGAGGTCTTTTCCTCAGATGCTTCCTCAATATACCTGCGCCACACCTTAGTGTAGCACAGGTATATCGATGACATCTTAATTCTTTGGACAGGGAACCCGGAACTTTTATCAGAATTTGTGGAGAAGCTTAATCACAATGATTACAATCTGTCTTTTACCTATAATTGGCATACAGAGACTCTTCCTTTTCTGGATTTGAACATAAACAAAGACTTAGAAGGAGTTATCACTACCAATTTACATCGGAAAGACACTGCAGGCAACTCCCTGCTACACTCTACCAGTGCCCACCCAATACATCTAATTGGTTCTATTCCCAAGGGCCCATATTTATGGGCCAGACGGAATTACACCAATGAAGATGACTTTAAAATTCAAGCCTCCCAATTGCAGAACCGTTTTTGGACCGTGGATACAGCAAGAGATCCCTTAAAAAGGCATTTAAAAATGCAAGTAACAGCCCACGAGATCTGTTGCTGTTCCATGGTGAGAAAGGACCCTTACCACAACCTCAAGGTATCTGTCCCATTACGAATGTCAGTAATCAATCTCAAACCATTAAACCATCATACCCACTGGGACCTCCTGAGTGATGACCCCACTCTAAAACTATTTGTAGAACCCGAGCCGCATGTTATCTATAAACGCAATCAATCATTATGAGACATTTTAGTCTCCAGTAATTTTTTGCCACAGAAATCGAAAGACCCTTGTGGCACGTTGCCGCGAGGCATTTTTCAATGCGGCAATTGCGATTTCTGCAAATACATTCTAACTGGGAACATTGTTGTTCCGCCTACAGGTGAACACCTACATATGAAACATTTTGTAAATTGTGACTCAATCGATCGAATTTCTGGAGAAGAATTAAAGAACATGCTGTAGATGCATGCTGTAGATATACAGGTGTCACTGAGAAACCAATACCCAGGCATTTTTCTGAACATTATGACTACAGCACCAAATCCCTGCGATTTCAGGTACTGGCCTGGGTGCACCCCCCAATCCGTGGAGGAAACTTTGATTTTTAAATTAAGGGCGACACAATCACCAGGTATGAATGATGAGATTAGCTATGCCCCATTCTTAGGATAATATAATCTTTTTTATACATAATCTGCTTATCCTCATTTATCTTTAAACCCTAGGGTTTATCAATGTGTGCACAATATTGGATGTATATGTACAACCTATGTGAGGAAATGATTTGGAGGGTTTTGTTTTGTTTTAGAACTTTTTGCGTCTATGCACTGTAATGTTCATACTGGTGTTTATGCATTTATTTTATTGTTTGTTTTGTCTTTTAGCACGTCCTCTTGCCTTCCTTTTTGGACTGCTTCTGGAATTTACCTCTGACCCATGGGACCTTTGGCCTTGCTCGTGTCTCTTTACTACCTAAGGGGTCTGCAGGTGTTTCGTATACATGGCACATTTGCAGTTTCTTGGTATGTCTTCCAAGTCCCCCCAGAGGCGTTTCCATCAGATTCTCCATCGGTGGATACCGACAACTGATGGCCTTTTGGTCGACAGGTGCACGGTTCCTCCCCCATCTGTGGAACTCAGCGTCGCCGAAGCAAATCCACCTTCGCCGGCTAGACGCCATGCCGTTTGGGTCCCGCCCCTTTCTCTGCATGTATCAGCTCTCTCCCTGCCTATGGTTCCCCCATGGCAGGTGAGACAGTGGGATTTGTCCTTCTTCCCATTATCTGGTCTGCGGTATGATCGGGATGTGGATCAGGGGTTATTTGCATGCTAATCTTCCAGCATTTCATTCACTGTGCTGTGTGTGGAGTGTGCAGAGTGCTGATCATTGCTGTGCCTCCTCCAGCCTGCACAGAGCCAGGACTCAGGTCATCAAGGAATACGGGTCATCACTAGACCTCTTCAGGAATTACTAAACATGATTCAACACAAGACATTCATAAGATGCAGTTTTGAACAAACCACGGAGCACTTTTATTGCATGGACCAGCACTGAGCATCTTGAACACAGAATTATTTGGAACTGTTTCCACATGCTAAGAAGAATTGCTATTATTATTTGAAACACGCACTGTGTGGGTATTTTTACCCCCCCTGGTTTCAGCGATTTGCACAAAAAGCTGGGACTTGTAGTTCACCAATCGATTTGTCATTTTTTTATTTTTCATTTTTTTCAGTTGATCTTGTCTCACATATATTTATAATTTTGAGAGCATTTTTTCACTGTTATTTTTGCACTATCCAGATTATTTATTCAGGTGCTTTAACACCTGGAATTTGCTGCACATTATAGTGATTTACCTCACTTGTCATTACTTGCACGTTGCACTGTGCACTTCATTCTCCTTCGTTGGTGTATTTATTCACAGAAGGAAAGTTTCTATATTACTATCAATTTGTATTGAAGATTTTTGTCACAGTTTGAAGATTTACCCTTATCACAGTTTTATCTTCACTCAAATGAACATATATTTTACGCACAATTATGTAATTTTAACCATTAGTGTTTTAGATTATTGTACAGATTTAGAAGCTGTTTTTATTTTCTATGCAGATTTTATCCACTTGAAGGTTATCCATCTTTTGGAAATACGTTTTATTATAGACCACCCATTCAGTGGTTAGCGCCACATGCCCCCTTATAACAATCTTCCAGCATGCATTCACCCACAGCATTTAGTGTTTAGATGGATTTGCTCCAATCCCTCCGGATTTGTAAAACGGGCGATCTGAGCAACTCCAGGAATCTTTCCTCCCACTCACACCTTACAGGACTAATCATGACAGCTGTGCTTCCCTATATAAGATGCCCCCCCCCCCCCCCCCAGTCTCTCATTAGCGGTTCATCCCTCCATGTGAGAGGAATTTGTTTTGTTTTGTTTTTTATTTTATTTGTTTGTTTTAAATATAAGCAGCCTTTCCTCTCAGACTAACTTTTTGTTTGTTTGTTTGGATTAGGCTTTCATAATTTGTCAACCTCTCCTTTTTGAGACGTGCTTTAAAGTCTATTTCATACACCATCTCTCACTATAACTGAAACCAACGATTGAAGTTTGGGAATTAATCATCCCCCTGCTCGCAATGGAGCTTTAACTCTTTAAATAAGCCTATTTCCATTTCAGTACATTTACCTGGTGAGCTATTTGTAATATACATTTTGTTGTTTTGAGGATTATACCCCCCTCCCTTTTTTTTTTTTTTTTATTTGTATTTTTTTTTTTTTTGTCATTGTATTCATTACTCTTTATCAACCATATGCATATATAGAGGCTCCTCCATCTCTGTTCGTCTAGGTGGGGAGAGATTCCCACGGGGACCCAGACCTCACTTGTGCCACTGAGCCAATGTTTTTCCATTACCAGTCCTTTTCAGTAAGAGGGGTATGTTGTTGAAATTTATTTATTTAATTATTTTTTTTTTTTTTGTTAACATCATTTGTTAATGTTACCTAGACAGTTAATTCCATTTACTTGTGGTTTTTCCACATTTAGACTACTGAACACTAGGGGATATATACAGTTAATATGACTGCTGTTGTTGTTTTGTTTTTTATTGCAGTATTTTTAGTTTATCAACATTTGCTGTAATATATATATATATTTGTCATAAATGTATGTATATACCATTTGTCAACACCTCTATGCCATTTGCATCATTACGCATTTACATTAATCATATGATGTATGATATATTAATTAATGTTTTCTTTGTAGAATTTATATGACACTTTCATCTGTGTTATTCTCAAGGCCCCGACGAAGCAGTTTCACACACGAAACGCTTAGGCCACTCTTTGTATAAACCTGTTGGGAACCAGCACATCCCTGATTTCAAAATTTGAATCACTAAAGGCTTTTGTTGGAAGACTTTGTGAATAAAGCCCACAGAGGTGAGGTGTGTAAGGCTGATTTTCTAAAGGTTTTAACAAACGATAACGAAAGTGCAGAATCCCAAAAACATAAGATCCGACATAAACAAATGCTTTATTTTCATTTTTGATGCAACAATAGTTCGATATAGATAGGAGATTCGACATGATGCTGACAATAACAATCTGTGTCTATCGAACCTGTGGTCGAATGTGCCTAACCTTAATTCTATTAGTCCAAGATTATTCTACATCGAGAGAAAAGATTTGACATAGAGAGAAAAGATTCGACTGGAATTGGGTGGGGGAAGTAAAATAAAAATGATGATGATGATAAATGTTATTGGCTGATTGTAACCAAAGAGGAGGAGCAGTAAAATAGCTAGAACTAAGTACACACGTACAGCCAACTTACTTTCACTTACGATTGCTAGCAGAGAGAGACACACAAACTGAATCATTTCAGAAGACAGTCAATCTTAGCTGGTCCGTTTGTCAAAGAACCTGAATTATTTAGCAATTAAGCATAGGCACAGAAGCAGAACAAGTGAAGCAAGCTACAGTTCAACTTAACTTTTTCATAATAATCTGCTGCTATTGTGTTAGTGTTATGAACTTGATAGTGATACTAGTGTTGTTAGTGTTGAATGTTCAATGACAGATTCAACCTTAATTAATTTGGATTTTCGGACGAATGCAATTTTTAACAAAAAACAAAATATATATAAAAACAAATTTCGGGAGTAACTAAATAAATGTATTTTTCGGACGAAAAAGAAAATCCGAAACAAAATATTCACATGTCTACTGTTCATACTCTCGCATAGACTACTTCCTGGCTGATAAATGGCTTTTGCAAAAGGCTCTGAAATCCGCATAATAACATTGTTGGATCATGCCTCTATTTCACTTACCATAAGTGACCAGTTCCCCTCTAATTCTGCATTTGTGTGGGGGGGGATTCTAAACTTATTCAATCCACACAAGCAAATAAAACCATTGAGGAGAACTTGACTGAGTTTTATACCAGTGCAATGACTGTAAACAGTCCATCATGTTTATGGAATGCCCACAAGGCATTTAGTAGAGGGGTTTTCATAAAATTGGGGGGCACAGGATAGGAGGAAGAGACAGCAGCAGTTTGATACGATGACTTCTGAAATCTCCTCCCTAGAATCCTTGAATAAACCTGTTGGGAACCAGCACATCCCTGATTTCAAAATTTGAATCACTAAAGGCTTTTGTTGGAAGACTTTGTGAATAAAGCCCACAGAGGTGAGGTGTGTAAGGCTGATTTTCTAAAGGTTTTAACAAACGATAACGAAAGTGCAGAATCCCAAAAACATAAGATCCGACATAAACAAATGCTTTATTTTCATTTTTGATGCAACAATAGTTCGATATAGATAGGAGATTCGACATGATGCTGACAATAACAATCTGTGTCTATCGAACCTGTGGTCGAATGTGCCTAACCTTAATTCTATTAGTCCAAGATTATTCTACATCGAGAGAAAAGATTTGACATAGAGAGAAAAGATTCGACTGGAATTGGGTGGGGGAAGTAAAATAAAAATGATGATGATGATAAATGTTATTGGCTGATTGTAACCAAAGAGGAGGAGCATTAAAATAGCTAGAACTAAGTACACACGTACAGCCAACTTACTTTCACTTACGATTGCTAGCAGAGAGAGACACACAAACTGAATCATTTCAGAAGACAGTCAATCTTAGCTGGTCCGTTTGTCAAAGAACCTGAATTATTTAGCAATTAAGCATAGGCACAGAAGCAGAACAAGTGAAGCAAGCTACAGTTCAACTTAACTTTTTCATAATAATCTGCTGCTATTGTGTTAGTGTTATGAACTTGATAGTGATACTAGTGTTGTTAGTGTTGAATGTTCAATGACAGATTCAACCTTAATTAATTTGGATTTTCGGACGAATGCAATTTTTAACAAAAAACAAAATATATATAAAAACAAATTTCGGGAGTAACTAAATAAATGTATTTTTCGGACGAAAACGAAAATCCGAAACAAAATATTCACATGTCTACTGTTCATACTCTCGCATAGACTACTTCCTGGCTGATAAATGGCTTTTGCAAAAGGCTCTGAAATCCGCATAATAACATTGTTGGATCATGCCTCTATTTCACTTACCATAAGTGACCAGTTCCCCTCTAATTCTGCATTTGTGTGGGGGGGGATTCTAAACTTATTCAATCCACACAAGCAAATAAAACCATTGAGGAGAACTTGACTGAGTTTTATACCAGTGCAATGACTGTAAACAGTCCATCATGTTTATGGAATGCCCACAAGGCATTTAGTAGAGGGGTTTTCATAAAATTGGGGGGCACAGGATAGGAGGAAGAGACAGCAGCAGTTTGATACGATGACTTCTGAAATCTCCTCCCTAGAATCCTTGAATAAACCTGTTGGGAACCAGCACATCCCTGATTTCAAAATTTGAATCACTAAAGGCTTTTGTTGGAAGACTTTGTGAATAAAGCCCACAGAGGTGAGGTGTGTAAGGCTGATTTTCTAAAGGTTTTAACAAACGATAACGAAAGTGCAGAATCCCAAAAACATAAGATCCGACATAAACAAATGCTTTATTTTCATTTTTGATGCAACAATAGTTCGATATAGATAGGAGATTCGACATGATGCTGACAATAACAATCTGTGTCTATCGAACCTGTGGTCGAATGTGCCTAACCTTAATTCTATTAGTCCAAGATTATTCTACATCGAGAGAAAAGATTTGACATAGAGAGAAAAGATTCGACTGGAATTGGGTGGGGGAAGTAAAATAAAAATGATGATGATGATAAATGTTATTGGCTGATTGTAACCAAAGAGGAGGAGCAGTAAAATAGCTAGAACTAAGTACACACGTACAGCCAACTTACTTTCACTTACGATTGCTAGCAGAGAGAGACACACACACTGAATCATTTCAGAAGACAGTCAATCTTAGCTGGTCCGTTTGTCAAAGAACCTGAATTATTTAGCAATTAAGCATAGGCACAGAAGCAGAACAAGTGAAGCAAGCTACAGTTCAACTTAACTTTTTCATAATAATCTGCTGCTATTGTGTTAGTGTTATGAACTTGATAGTGATACTAGTGTTGTTAGTGTTGAATGTTCAATGACAGATTCGACCTTAATTAATTTGGATTTTCGGACGAATGCAATTTTTAACAAAAAACAAAATATATATAAAAACAAATTTTCGGGAGTAACTAAATAAATGTATTTTTCGGACGAAAAAGAAAATCCGAAACAAAATATTCACATGTCTACTGTTCATACTCTCGCATAGACTACTTCCTGGCTGATAAATGGCTTTTGCAAAAGGCTCTGAAATCCGCATAATAACATTGTTGGATCATGCCTCTATTTCACTTACCATAAGTGACCAGTTCCTCTCTAATTCTGCATTTGTGTGGGGGGGGGATTCTAAACTTATTCAATCCACACAAGCAAATAAAACCATTGAGGAGAACTTGACTGAGTTTTATACCAGTGCAATGACTGTAAACAGTCCATCATGTTTATGGAATGCCCACAAGGCATTTAGTAGAGGGGTTTTCATAAAATTGGGGGGCACAGGATAGGAGGAAGAGACAGCAGCAGTTTGATACGATGACTTCTGAAATCTCCTCCCTAGAATCCTTGAATAAACATAATCCCTCCCCTCAAAATAGTACCAAATTGTCATCACTGAGACAAAGTATTCGAGAATTCCTACTATTTGAATGGTCCTCCCAGAGGTTAAAAGAGCTTTACGACTTATCTGGAAATAAAGCTGGTAAGCTTCTGGCGAGAAAACTCCAAGGGCATTGCTCAAAATCCCAAATTCCTTTCATTCACCACCCTATTTCCCATGAACACATTTTTGACCCTTAGGGCATAGCTAATGCTTTCAGTTCCTACTATGGCACACTTTACAATCTAAAGGAGGATAGCACCACCCTTCAACCCAATGCCCAAGATATTGAAAACATCCTCCAAAGCATTAACCTCCCTTCCTTATTAAAGGAACAACTTGACTTACTTAATGCCCCATTTACTGTACCTAAAATCTTCTGTGTTATCAACACCCTCCCTAACAACAAATCCACCGGGCCAGATGGGCTCATGGGAGAATATTATAAATCTCCTAAAACTTTTTTGGGTCCCCACCTTAGAAAAGTATATGGCGCTGCTGCGGTCTCATCCTCCTTTCCTCCAGAAATGTTGGAGGCTCTGGATGTTACACTGCCGAAACGGGAAAACCACCTAATAAACCTTCAAATTTCCACCCTATTTCCCTAATAAATAATGACATCAAGATCTATGCTAAACTCATTGAACTCCGCCTGATGGACATTATTCCAACCTTAATCAATATGGATCAGTCTGGCTTTATCAAGGGAAGACACTCTTCAGATGCTACGAGGAGATGGATTGATGTTATCTATTTGGTGATCTAGTCTGGAACGCCTTATCTGCTCTTTGCTTTGGATGCATACCTCAGTAAAACACTCATTTGGTTTCTCTGGCCATATACTATGAGCAATTCTGGCAATATACACATCCCCTTCAGCTAGAGGGTATTCCTCTGGCATGCTCTCTCAACCCTTCCAAATCACAAATGGCACCAGGCAGGGGTGTCCACTCTTGCCCCTGATATTTAACCTTAATGGACAGTACCCATCCCAGTCCCGCAATCCTTTTACAATACGTTGCAATCTATGGTAAATTAATATTTCTGGCAAGGAAGGAAGGCTTGTTGCGCCTTTGGAAAACTGATAAAACTCAGGGTAGCAGGTGGGCTGGGACTCACAGATCTACATGATTACTATCTAGCCGCAAATCTAGCACAAAGTAAACAATGGTTTACACAATCGCCTTACTCATTGTGGTGCGAACTAGAACAGGTGATGCTACCTCATGGTGATTTAGTAGCCTATCTACATGCAAGCTATTATTTGCAAAATGTACCAAATACTCTCCCTCCCATGGTACGAGCTACCTTAACACATGAAAGTTATTCACTACCCCTTATAGTGGTTCTTAAATCTATGCCTGAACTCTTGTAACACTAACCTACCTTATCCCAGACCTGTTCCTGTCCCATTGGATCCATCAAGGAATCTCCTGGGTCTCGGATCTATACAGGGATAAAACCCTCAAAACATTCTCCACTCTATGCTCGGAATATGCCTTACCACAAACTGAGCATTACAATTATCTGCGCATAGCATCCTTATTGCATAGGATACCTGATATCAAATGTAAGGTGCCACTGAGGATGGCTCAATTTCTTAAACCCAGTGCCAGACCCACAGGAGGCATCTCTTTATTCTGTGTAACCATTAATGATAAGGCAGACTTTTATAAGTCTCCCCCACTTCTGGTCTGGGAGAGAGATCTTGAGATATCTTTTACGACAGCCCAATGGAAGAAAGCAATGTCCATGACTTATTCAGCAACCAAATGTGTTGGACTATGGGAAATGTCACACAAACTTATGCTACGATGGTATCTGACACCCTTTCGCATTTTCAAAAACAGCACTTCTCCTCATTGCTAGAGGCAATGCAGTCTAATTGGCAATGTACACCACATCATTTAGGTCTTTGAAATGATATCGCAAATACTAGGTTTCAACTTAAACCCCTCACCAAGTCCGGCAATTTTGAAACTTGGCACAGAGGCTAGCCCTCTGACCCTCAGACTAGCCGTGACTCATATTCTCCTTGCCACTAGGCTTTGCATAGCAAGATTATGGAAATCATCATCTATACCTTCATTGAGGGATATAATAAAGATATAAATCTTAAAGCAAAGTCACTTATCCAGCGCTTAGGTAAAAATACTCCAATTAAAATAATATAAAAAAACGGGCTACTGCTACATTATCAAATACTTATAAACATAAGCCTAAAAGTTAATCTCCAGTGATCCACAATGCCAAAGCAGCACTCTTCAGTGTATTAATACTGAAATTCACACAGTTTATAGTAATGCACCCTGTGAAAGGTGAGTCCAAATAAAACATAATAGTGTTGAATGTTCATTAGGGGGCTTGACGGATGTGTTGTGACAACCTTCACCACTCTGCGTGATTCCACTCCCCTGAAAATTTACACTCACCAAATCAAAATGGGGTAAGCACTTTCTGGATTAATCCTTTCTGTTTAACAGGCACATACGAGGAAGCTACTTCATCAATATCCCAGTCAGAACAGTTGATTCAAATCCCTCAATTTCTCTGATCATTTGAGCTCTGATGCCGCTGATAGACTCATTGGCTCATGGCATAGGGGAAAAAACAATCCACATAGCGTGAACCCGTTTAAAATTTTTATTCCCACAAAAAAAAAAAAACTTTTTACATTGCACTTACAATAACATAGATAACAAATTGCATCTCATGGTATAACCATACTGTACAGCATAGCAAGGTACTCCTTCACTGATCATAGGATTCTCGTCCAGGTTGATAGCCGGGTAGAGTTTGCAGCAGCTGACAGAATTCACATGCCTAGACACGTTTTGTCATTATGTCTTTGTCAATAGGCGTGGCCATACAAGACATCAAATCAAGTGATTGCAAAGACTATATAGTTACAAGTCCGTCCCGTTTGGCCACGTATACCCAGATACCACAGCATATCTTTAGAGATCCAGTGGAGTCCGTGCCTCAACACTAATTATGGTGGATGTTCATTATGTTATTTGATATATAGTGTTTTTGATAAATATATATATATATATATATATATATATATATATATATATATATATATATATATATGATAGTTTGTCATGGTATTATATGAAAATCAAGGTAAAGATACAATATAGCATGGACTTACATAATATAAATATATAAACCCAACACAATGTTGGTATTATCTTCACAAAGAGTGATAAAAATACATGCAATCTAATGCCCTGTACACACGGTCGGAATTTCCGATGTGATCCTGCTCTAAAGTTTTCCAACAACAAAGTCCGATCGGACTTTTTTTCGATCGTGTGTAGCGAATTCCGACGGACAAAGTGCCACGCATTCTCAGATCAAATTACAAGACCAAAGCTATTGGCTACTAGCCTCTACGTAGTTCCGTCATACGCAACGAACGTCACCACGCTCAGAATGATCGGATTTTCCGACAACTTTGTCCGACCATGTGTATGCAACACCAGTGTTGGACAAAAAAGATTTTGTGGTCGGAATTTCCGACCATGTGTATGAACTTAGTCCCAACGGTAGAACAATTACTGCAATTAAATAGGACAAGAGTCCTGCTTAAGATGATACCAAAATAATCATAGACGGAATATGATGTATATGTCAAGCGGAAATATCTAAACAGCTGGATTGCTAAATAAGCAGTGGTGATTGCACAGTCTCTACATAGTAAATGCTATGCACAGAATATGTGAGAGCAGACAATGTAGAAATGCAACCAGTGTTTGCACAATTCTCCCACCAATTCATATGCGTGACTGGATAGACGATGCCTCAAATGGCCAATTGTCCATATAATATTGTATATGCCTCGGCCCCCTGAGATGGGTATGAGATCACAACTTGCAGAATAGAGACTGCATAAAGGTGGTCCAACCTACAAACAACTCCTACTTACAAACAGAGGGAGACAACAGGAAGTGAGTTGCTTTATTACCAATCCTTGTTTCCACAACAACCCACATTTTTCAAAATCCAATTGTCATAGGGACAGAAAATGAGATGAAATCTTCTGAACAGGGCCACAGACAGCAAAACAAATGCTACAGGGGTGTTAACACTTCCCTATGCTATCCAAAAAGCTTAAAAAAAATTGGGCTGGAGCTACAACTTACAAACAAATTCAACTTAAGAACAAACCCACAGTCCCTATCTTGTTTGTAACGCGGGGACTGCCTGTATTCAGAAATCAAGCTGACTGGATATCTCTTGTTTGGTATATGCATCATATTCCATATATGATTTATGGTTATCAATTTAAGCAGGATTCCACTACTACATATTTACAGTCCTTTTTCTACTGTTGGGACAAATTGAGCACTATTTTATAATAGGACTTCTTGTATATTAACTTTGGTATTTTAGGGCATGTATGCAGATCTGTAGAGATGGTATAGGCTTTTACCTGATGGGACTGGCCCTCCATTATCACAGCACAGTATCATAGCAATGTGTATAAATCACGTGTGTTCAGAATATGCACATTAATTGGCTTAGTATTTACTGAAACAGATCATTGTTAGTTTTCATACATGCTGCAAGAGGATGACTTTTTTTTAGGTGGTGGTTCATGTGGTGTGTTTTTTTATATTGATATGGAAGGGGTTTGGGTGGGACTGTAGGGGTGTGGGGACTATTGGGAAGCTCCTTAATCCCAGATTGAGTTTTTTCTTATAAAATAAAAATTTGGTAGCTCAAGTTGGTGTCCCATTTCCATGGTAGCTACCATAATACCCAAACAGTGCCTGCAGCTGATTGGGTAGAGTCAATGTTTGGCTAACAATTTATGGTCCTGCTCTTTTGACAAAAGCTAATCGAGTAATTGACTTTGCTGAGCTCACATGGCCACCCACTATTAGAATTTCAGAAAATTCCTCTGATTTATATGAAATTCTACTGTATGGCCAACTTAGTAAACAAGAAGGCTTTAATAGTGAACACAGTTTTGTCTCATTTACTAAACTCAATAAACATTTACTTTGGAAAGAGAACATTCATTTTGCTAAGTGAACAGTCTCTGCTCCTTCAGTAAATCAACTCCGCTATGTTGAGAATGGGTGAAATTGTTAACAGTAATGCATTTAAAATCATCTCTAATAGGCTGATTTATTTAAGAAGTTATTTAAGGAGTTGAGAATCCTCCTTCAATAAATGTCATGCATATTCACTTCTATTAGTCAATCATGTGAAAAGTAATTAATGTGCAGATAAAATAAAAAGAAATTGCTTTTGTTTGGATACTTGAAGTGAATGTTAGCACAATTTTTGAGTAAAGTTTCTCAACTCCCTTAGTAAATCATTAAAGTGTATGGACATATTTAGCCATTATGAAACAAATATAAATATTATAGTCTTTTTCTCCTGGTACTATTATTGTAATGCATAATTACAGTTACAGTTACACTATTTTTTCTCAGACTTTTAGTACACATAGTTAAAATAAGAAACTTCAAAATAGTTAAACTATGTACATTAGCAGATATAGTTCAGAAATTTTCTGACATCCATGAGTAGATCCACATCTGTAACCTCTATAGAGAGATAGTGTTATTTTTAGCCAAGCAGATAATAATCAAACTCCTCTTGCTGTGTTTTAGAGTTGAATTCTGCTTTAATGAATTCTTAAGTCTTCAGTGTACATGTATAAGCAGTAAGTAAAATGGCACTTTGGGGTTTGAAGTTTACATTGCTTCCAAATAAAATGTTGGCTCTGTGATTTGCCTAAAAAAAAAAAAGACTTTAAAAACACTGCTAATAAAGCTGGCAGGACAAATCATCACAAGGGAAATGCTATAAAGGAAGATAAATAGTTACTACTGTACGTAGACTAAAACCCATACTCATGAGAAATCATTAAATAGAACAGAGTGGCATTTAATATATAGAACGTGGATAATAATCCAAAGTGAATCTTCAAAGAGAAACAGCCGGTGATAGAAAAAAACACTTTATTGAGAAAAACAAATTCAAATTCAACAATTAGATAAAATTGCACCTCCTCCACATTCGTTTAACATTTGATAATGTTGTCAAGATACAGGTAGCTACCGAATTCATTCAAACTTCACACACTCATCCTAAACAACTAGAAAGAAATAGACTTATA
The DNA here is from genome assembly GCA_028564925.1 of Lithobates sylvaticus. Taxonomy (NCBI): domain Eukaryota; kingdom Metazoa; phylum Chordata; class Amphibia; order Anura; family Ranidae; genus Lithobates; species Lithobates sylvaticus. The sequence goes on along the minus strand of CM053026.1, from coordinate 365,119,864 downwards.
TGGTAAAGTTCATATCTGTTATGTTGCAGGAGCGACCACTCAAATAGATAGGGCGCAGCCCAGTATGTTATAAAACACAGTCCATCTTAAGTCTTCAGTGTAGGATAGAGAAGTGTGATCCAGTAATGGACATTTGATCAATCTGAGGTTAGGCTGTTCCTCAGAGCAAAGTCCCTGTGCTGAGGCAATATGGGATCCTCCTAATATGTATCGAGCGCTGTAGTGATTGCAGCTAGTGCAGGCTCCTACTCCCTTTAAGAGAAACATAGTCCTCTGCATTTACCGCAGTCAGCGGGTAGTAAAGTGGTATATGTCTGGATTGTATTTGTGGTGATAAAGAGACCAGGTTCCAATAAGTTGCAGGAACAAGAAAAAAGAAAAGCTCAACACTCTGCAGATGTCCAATCTGTCATGCCGGGATGGAAACAATGTCCTCACTGAATAAAAAAGGGAGGGGAGAGGATTCTCACTCCCAGGCTTGTACTGCTGGTGTATCACATGGTGATTGTCACTCTCATCAAAGGATCGCCGCTAAGCCTTGATTAGCATCCAGGAATATCAAAGTGAAGGAATGTCTATGGTAGTCAGGCTGTATCCCTACTACACAGGGTGTGGTGGCCTCATGCTGACATGTTTCACTCAGATCCTGAGTTTCTTCAGAGCGTGGAAAGATAGATAATCTGCATTTTTTTTTTTTTCGTTCAATAATTTTTTTATTGAGATTTACACATATACAAACAATAACAATACCAAAAAAAGGAAAAAGAAGCAATGCACATCATAGCCTAATATACATCAAAGTGTTTCTTATGAAATGATCCTATATTATACCGACCATTCTGCCTATAGCTTAAACATAAAATATATTCTTAACCACAATCAAGCGGGAGAGCACCGCCCCCAATCTCGGGTCACTCATCTAGGGTCTAACTGTAGGAGCAGTTGGACTCGGCGCCTCCCTTCTCGTTTACTTCCCTCCACTCTGATTCCCAATGCACATTTTTATCTTTGACCCTTTATTCCACAATTGTGAAACCATCTCTCTTTTACCCCCCCCCCCCAACCTTGTGCAAACATAGTGCAATTCACATACACACAACATCTCTAATTATATTGTGGGAAGGGATCTTTTTGTAGTGTCCTTCTTGTTCCTCCTTTCTCCTCGCAGTGATCCACCACCGTTAAACTAGTGTTTAAAATTAAAATCCTATATCCATTTTGTTGCAGACAATAGGTTCCATGCGGGTAGTCCTACTCTATTCTCCTCTCTCAGTCCCTCAAGGGGGGCAACTCATATTATCCATCCAGGGCTTCCACATCTTTAAAAATATTTGAAAGTTCCGTCTTCTGGTATATACAACTTTTTCCTTCAACACTGTAGTATTTACTAGACGTGTGCACACTGAAATATTTAATTTCGGAATTTCGTTTTAGTCCGAAAAATGTATTACTTTAGTTACTCCCGAAATTTGTTTTTTATTTATTTTGTTTCGTTAAAAAGTGCATTCATCCGAAATTTTTAAATAATTAAGGTTGAATCTGTCATTGAAGGCATATGGTGTCTGTCGAATGTTCTAAGAAGATTCGACAGAATAGCTTGTAGGCAGAAGATTCGATGGAGCAGCTAAACTGCACGACGCTGCAATCGTACATTTCTGGTCGAATGTTCCACCTGCAAGCTATAGTAGAATTCTAATGTTGTATGACACTAGTAATAATTATATTTATTAATCAGTCAACCAACATTAGAATTCTTCTATAGCCTATGGGCGGAGCATTTGACCATAAATGTCCACTCGCAGCGACTGTCGAATCTTCATGTCGAATCTTTTCTCTATGCCGAATAATCTTGGACTAATAGAGTTAGGTTAGGCACATTCGACCTTTTTTGCTATTGTCTCTATAATGTCAAATCTTTTCTCTCTATGTAGAATAATCTTGGACTAATAGAGCTAAGGTTAGGCACATTCGACCACAGGTTCGATAGACACAGATTGTTATTGTCAGCGTCATGTCAAATCTCCTATCTATATCGAACTGTTGTTACAACGAAAACTAAAATAAATTATTTGTTTATGTCAGATCTTTCGGTTTTCGGATTCTGCACATTCGTTATCATTAAATTACCCGAAATTTGGACGGAAATGCATTCGGACGAAAATGAATGCACATGTCTAATATTTACCACCTTAACCCATTCTTCAGGTGCCGGAGGCCTCTTTGATTGCCAGTTTTACGCAATCAATTTCCTAGATTGAAATAAGCATCTTGATATTACTATTTTAGTGTTTGCAGACACTCCAGTTTCCTCTATATATCCCAATACACATATTCTGTTTACCAACTCTAATGTAGTTCCAAAAATTAAATTTATGGTATCAAGTACTTCTTCCCAATAGCTAAACAGTTTTGGACATCTCCAGAACATGTGTATGAGATCCCCAGTCTCTTGACACCTTGGGCACTTGGCATCTGATCTATGGCCAAATTGGAAAAGCCTCTTAGGAGTGTAATAAGCTCTATGTATCAAAAACAAATGCACCATTTTTTGCGAAGGGGAAACTGACACTGAGATAATGTGCATATTTAAATATCCTAGGCAATTAGGTAAATTGACATCCCCGGGAGTAGCCCAGCATCCATCTATTTCCAATTAGCAAACCAGAAAACACACTTATTCAACTAAAGACATCCTAGCTCTCATCGGAGCAGCAAATGTTTAAACATAAAAGACAAATAAAAAAAAAGATACTACAGATCCAGGTTTGCGTATATTAAGTTAACACCGAGGTCCCCTATTAAGAGTGGCATTTAATGTACGTGTCTTTAGAGATAAAAGTTCACCCTATCCTAGTTTTCACAAGAATAATTTACCATTTTTAATGGGGTTACAAAGATCTTTTTTTATATACAGTTTCAAAATATTACAGAGCAAATGCCTTTAGAACAGCTGTTGTCAGAATTGTTTGCATTAGAAAAAAATAATATGTAAAACTGCATTATAAAGTACCGTATTTTCTGGTGTATAAGACGACCTTTTACAGTAAAAAAAAAAATGGGTATAAAGCTGGGGTTATCATATGCCAGCCTCCAGCTGGATGTTAAGCCCTCCGGAGTGTGCGGTAATACTGTATACATACAGTATACACTGCTGAGCCAATCCCGGCGAGCAATGTATTCTATTAATAAATACAGCGGCTGCTCAGATTGGAGTAACAGCTTCTGCCAATCCGAGCAGGCTACATACAGTAGCCTGCTCGGATTGGCTGTGAGAGTCAGAGGCGCGGGCTAATGATGTTACAGCCTCTGCCAATCCGAGCAGGCATTGTATTCAATAATAGAATGCATAGCTCACCGTGATTGGCTCAGGGCGGTATACTGTATGTATACTGTGAGACAGCATGTTACCCGGCGCCAACTTTGTTTCTGAACATACGGTATTACCGCACAAGGGGGTCGTCTTATACAGTAAGTACAGCACAAAACCAAAGTTTTAAATCGAAAAGTAGGGGGTTGTCTAAATATATTTATAAAGAGCACACACAAAATGCAAAAATCCTCAAATAGTCATACTTGTTTTTATTTTCTAAATGGTCCCAGAATTGTTGCTGTTTTTGGTAGATAAGGGAGAGTTAATCCAACATAATCCATCTTCTTACATTTTTTTATGAACCCCAGTTGTAAGAGCATTGGCTTTAAAGGTACCCCTGAGGACATCAATTGTGACGAAACGGCGTAGGGTTTGTCACGTACGTTCGTACTGCGCATGCGCAATCGTTTTTTCTCTGCCTATAGACCAACGGAGCCCAATTTATACCTTGCAAGGTCTCTTATTTTCTGTATTGTGGATTTTTTAACCAATAAATCCTCTGAACCTCTACACTATCGAAGTCTTCTTTGTTTTTCATCTGTATTCGGATGCCTTTTCACTTTTTGTGGTAACTGAGGGACGGAGAAAAGAATCGCCATACAGGAGAAAACGCAGCTGTACCGAGATATCTTTTGGAACGCTGATGACAACAAACAGCACCAAGGCTGTTCTCCTAAGCTCAGTCTGACCCCCCTGAATAAGGGCAGTCACTGCCTTTTCGGTAAGCCTCCCCTCTTTACACACTTGTGGTGACGGTGACGTGTTGCACGAATAAGTTCCAAGCACACCCAGGAATGCACTTTGGATATTCTCTATATGAATAATAATTTTCACATTCATATATATACATTTGATTACCTGGACTTTCACATATGAACTTGTTTTGAATTATTGATGATTGTTCCTTTTTGATCACATATTTTATTTTTCACTACTTGGTTCATTATTGTATACCAGTCATATTTTATACATTGTATACTATCCAGCACTGCACTTTTTTTCTTTATACATTGGCTTTAAAGTGTATCTAAACCCAAAAGCTATTTTTTTATATATTTCAGATTAATAGTAGTATTGGCTAGTTTTAGAAGTATTGGCTACATTCGTTTTTTTTTTTTTTCAGTTTTCTTTACTTATTCCCAGGTGAATCTTTGTAATGTACTTCTGGTCAGTTCATGTCCACACAAATTTCTCCATGATAAGGAAGGAACGTGTCAGATAGGATCGATTTCAAACATATCTGCTTTTGTCAATTTCCATTACATGGTGGATTGCTTGAACTAGTAAATTACAGAAAAAGATATAATTGTTTTTGCTGTATTTTAAGCTCACAGAAAATAAAAAGGACACTGCATTTCTGGCAGGATCGGCTGGTATTTTCTGAAAATGTTCTGTACTTACTGGAAAGCAAAAGACAAATGTAGTCATCATAGCTAAGGTTTGGTAAAATTAAATATATAAAATTTTCGTTTTTTAGCTTAAAGTGGTGGGACACCCTGAAAACAAAAACTTTAAAAAAATGTTAGTAACAATTTAAAATGAAAAAAAAAAAAATTTTTTTAACTTACCAGAAATGGCTGTTGCTAGGCAGATCGTCCTAATCTGCCTCCTCCAGCGCCACGGTGATCTTCTCTCCTTCCGTCTTCTAGTGAATGGGGCGCGGTGTGTTATGGGAACTGTGTCCTACAACACATCGCGTTCCCCATTCACAAATTAGACTCGCGCATGCGCAGTAGGCCGCGCGCCGACTAGCGCATGCGCAGTAGGCCGCGCGCCGGCTCGCGCATGCGCAGTAGGAAACGGGAAGCCGTTTCCCTTACTGAGGATGGCACAGAACAAACATATTACAGCGCACACATGCAAAACTGACATTTACCTCCAGCTGGATTTACCTTGCTGGAGGTAAATGTCAGTTTTGCATGTGTGCGCTGTAATATGTTTGTTCTGTTGTATGGTCTTATGGCAGCACCATCTTAATGCATTCTTTAGGGTGTGCCTCCCAAATATCTTTTTTGTTTACTGAGGATGGCGGCGCTGGATCCGGATTGCCGAGGGACATCTCGGCCTCCACGAACGACATCGCGGGCGCCCTGGGAGGGCAAGTGTACTTATTAAAATTCAGCAGCGACTTTTTTTTTTAGCTGCTGACTTTTAATTTTTTTTTTTTTTAAGGTGAAACACCGCTTTAAATATACTGTAAAGTAAATTTCAACCCAATCACTAAAATCACATCTTATCTTTTATATGAATATAGTTTCAAAAGTCACTTTCAGTATTTTGAAATCTACAACTTTTATTAAAATTAAACCTGGTGATTGTGCGATTAGTGTCATGAGGTAAAAATTATATATTGTCTTCCAATTGCTTGCTTGCATTGCCATCATGTCATACAGATTTCTGATGTCCACATCTATTTTCATTGTGCTTGGATGTTTCCCTGTGTTCACTATCCAACAGTCAGCCCCGGGAAATGACATGCAGATGCATTTGGAACATATGTATAATGCAGTGTGAATTTCGTCGACTAAAACAATTAAAACATTTTAGTCAACTAAATTAATATTTTTTTAGTCGACTAAAATACGACTAAAACTAAAACAACTGAGATGACTAAAATACAACTAAAACTAAAATGGCATTTTAGTCAAAAAAACAAAGTGGGACTAAATCTAAAATGCTATTTTAGTCAAAAGACTAAAACAAAATAGAAATTTGACTTCAAAATTAACACTGGTCTGTAGTGCATGTTCATACCTCAATACCATAATAAATAACATATTCGATTTTTCCCTCCAGCAGTATATAATGAGTTTGGAAATTGTAGATAAATGTTACCTAATACATTACCATTTAATTGCACCCATTAGGTTTTAGACGACTAAAATGAGTTTTAGTCGACTAAAATGTACTGGAGATTTTAGTTGACTAAATACGACTAAATCTAAAACTGCAGAAGACTAAAATGAGACTAAAACTAAATTGAAATTTGCTGCCAAAATTTACACTGATACAATGTCTAATAGGATACAGCAAAACTGAACATTTTTACTTTTTCTGAAGTTTCAGTAAAAGTCTGAAGATTTTGAAAAATGTTTGCCATTTTGGTGAATTACATTGGAATCAAGAATAATTAAGATTGTTTTTACTGGGTTTAAGGGTGAAATAGGCTTAAAGCCTCATGCAGACTAAAAGTTTTACTAACTCTCTAATGCCGCGTACACCCGATCGGAAATTTGGCCAGAAAAAGACAGATGAGAGCTTTTGGTCGGAAAATGCGACCCTGTGTATGCTCCATCGGACTTTTACTGGCCGAATTCCCGCCAGTAAAAGATTGAGAGCAGGTTCTCAATTTCTCGGTCGGAAAAAGTTTTGATTGGAAATTCTGATCGTCTGTACCAATTCCTATGCGCAAAATTCCTATGCATGCTTGGAAACAATTTGACGCATGCTCGGAAGCATTGAACTTAATTTTCTCTGCTCGTCGTAGTGTTGTACATCACCACGTTCTTGATGGTCAAAAGTTCAGCGAACTTTTGTGTGACCGTGTGTATGCAAGCCAAGCTTGAGCAGAATTCCATCAGAAAAACCATCCAAGATTTTTCAGATGGAAAATCCACACATGTGTACGCGGCATTAGACTTCTTTCCTCCTGGCTGAAAAAATGCTTGATGCGTGTAAATGAGTATAACACATTTCAGCATGTTTAGATGCGCCAAGCACCAAGCCAATCGTTAATTAATTTAATTGGATAGAATAATAATTTATTCTGGCTATTGAAAAAAATTTACATGCAATCACTAAATGGGTCTAGCGTTAACACACATTTACATGCGTTTAGGCACGGCAAGCATTTTTTCTGCCAAAACCACTGCTCCTGGATGCAATGGTTATAGGTTTTTTTCTGCCTGCAAACACCCCTGCCTCTAAACTCCTCTAAATGATTAAGGCCTGAAAACTGAACTGATGGTGGCCCTACACTAGATAAAAATTTGTTTAAAAATATTTTATTTTTGGCCAGTTAATTTGTGCCAAAAAAATGAAGGACAAGTTTGGAAAACTTCTGCCAAACGAACGATAAATTGCAAGGTTAATGCGTTTATTGTCTGAAAAAACAAATGGTTGCTACTGCGCATGGGTGAAAAACATTTAACCCGTAAGATAAATATTCATGTCAAAGAATCGTCACTTCAAAAGGTCAAATAGTACACACCTTCCAAGCAACAAAGCCAAAAGCCTCGGAGTAATCTTTGATTCAGAGATGACAATGGAGGCACAAATAGGATCCGTAATCAGCGGATCCCACCATCTCCTCTGCATGCTACGCAGACTCATCCCCTTCATCCCGGAAAAGGAAAAATCGGTAGTAGTAGGAACGATCATCAATTCGCGTCTCGACTACGCAAACTCCCTCTACATAGGATTACCGGATTACCAGATTGCGCGCCTTCAAATTGTCCAAAACACAGCAGCAAGATTAGTCACCGGAAAGAAACCCTGGGAATCCATCTCCCCATCCCTAAGGATGCTCCATTGGCTCAAGGTAAAAGAGAGGATCACATTCAAGACCCTCTGCCTCACCCACAAATGTACACAAGGAAATGCGCCTCAATACCTTTGTGAGAAAATAGAAAAATACATACCAAATCGCAGCCTTCGATCAACAAACCAAAATCTCCTTCTCATCCCCAAAGCCCGCTACAAATCGAAGGGAGAACAAAGATTCGCAGTACAGGGACCCCGGCTATGGAATGCTCTACCGAACAACATCCGCATGGAAGAAAACCATCAGGCCTTCAGGAAAAAACTCAAGACCCACCTCTTCTAAACATGGCATCCCAACAAGAGCAGTCAAGCGCCTTGAGGCGATTCAGTTCGCAGTTGCAGCGCTATACAAATCATTCATTCATTCATTCATTCAACTATATAACCTGCAACATCGTCAATAGTGATATAGCTATTTTGACAAAAACTATTAAAGATAACAACAGACCAAATTGCAATATGCAAAATGTATTGCAAATTCTTTTGCACAAAAAAGTTAAGAAATTGTTTTACAAACTTTGCATAACTTGTGCATAATTAGCATTTTTTTGTTAAGCCTCCAAAAATGTAAAACATTATTGTCACAGCTTACAAAACAATATCCATCCATCAAACACTGATTTTTAATTATCTCTCATGGTTTTTAAAATTGTGCTTTTTTGGAAAACATTATCGGTAGTCTGGAGATGTTGTCCTGCAGAATAAACCTGGTTTGAGCTTATCTTTTACCCCTTCCCGACCAACCGCCGCAGTTATACTGTGGCAGGAAGGCTCCCCTGTGTGAGCCGTCGTAGCTGTACGTCAGCTCTTTAAGATGCTGTAGCAGGCGCAGCATGTCCCCGGAGCCAACGCACATGCCTGGCGGGCGCGATGACCGCCAGGCACCTGCAAACTCTCGTGACAGTTCAAGAATCGGCATCTGTGTGTGTAAACAGACAAATCCTGGTTCTCTCAGGGGAGAGGAGACAGATTGTGTGTAGGAACAACGATCTCTCTCCTCCTCTAGTCAGCCACATTTCCCCACAGATCACTGTGGGGCGTGGCCTGACCTGGCTTGAAGATGGACGCTTAATTCCGGAGCTCCCGCTGCCCCGAGACTTCTCATCTGCCTACCTGAGGTGTTTTTGCCCACTAACCTCTAGCTTTCATGGGGACTGCCTCGAGGACATCGTCGACCTCCCGATCCCGCTCTCCTCGCAGGAATCCCGGCACTACGGCCAATAACATACCGGACATGTTCCGATCCGGCAGGGGAAACATGGCGCCCACCCCTCAGGGGATCTCACAGGACCCGATCCCCACTCAAGCTGGCGCGCTATCCTCTACCTCGCCACCGGTACCTCATGACAACACAAATCCGGACATCGATTTGCTGACTTCCCAGCCTCACCTCAGCATCCATGATCTCCGGACCATCGCAGCTGACATAAAGGACACCTTGTCGGCTGCCATTTCCGACCTACGCCTAGACTTCCGCTCCTTAAACGATCGGGTTATAGCGGTGGAAGAGTCGATGGAGAGACAACACTCTCAATTGAAGAAGACAACCCATCATGTCGACTCCCACACACTCCAGCTCCGTGACATGCAAAGGCACCTGGAAGACCTCGACAACAGGGGCAGACGTCACAACCTGAGGGTGAGAGGTCTTCCAGAAGCCGTTGAGGGCGCCAGAATTCAACCTGCCGTGGCGGCTCTATTCAATAATCTATTGAACAGACCCCCCCTCACTCCCATCGCTATGGATAGGATACATCGGGCCCTACGGCCTAAGGGCAGAGAGACGGACCCGCCACGCGATGTGATCTGCCACCTGCCTGACTACAAACTCAAGGAGGACATCCTCAGACAGGCCAGGGGGTCGCAGCAAATATCCCATGATGGCCACCCCATACAGATCTTCCAGGACCTGTCTGGCATCACCTTGAAACACCGACGAGACCTTCGACCACTGCTGGATACCCTACGTGCCAACAACATAGTATACAAGTGGAAATTCCCGTTCTGCCTCGCCGCCACCTCTCACGGCCGTACTGCCTTCCTGAGGGTACCGGAAGATCTCCCACAGTTCTACCGGACTCTAAACATCCCAGCAACTGAAGTGCCCGACTGGTATGCAGAATTTCGCCGCTCAGCGGTCAGAAGGGATGCACCTCTACTGGAATCGATGGAAATCCAGCACACTGATCCCCGCATCAGCTCCTCTCCGCTGACCCACACCCGCAGCAACCGTCACGGCCGCAGCCCCGAGTCCTCGCCTGGCTCACGTAGGTCCAGGAGGGACCATTGATCCGTCTGTGATGGTATGTGCTCTCTCCCCCTGACGGGAAATTTAGCCTTTATGTTTTGGGGACATCGCTTTTATTTTTGGTCATGTTTGCCACCACTCCCGGTTAATTATGTTCTCAGATGTGTTTTACTACCGGCGCTTAGTTAGTATGGCTCTCCCTATACCCTCTGAATGTACTCCCCTGTAGTCCACAGCACTCTAACCGCGAGGATTTTGGCGCCTCTTTACCTCACGCCAGTGCCTACAATCCCCAAGTTGCACTGCGGTTGAGGAACCGCCCCCTGTACTGCGAACCCTCTTGCTTCCTGCGCCTCCTCTCGATCACCTTTTACCGGGACTGTTGCGACCACCACCTCTGGTCGTTATTCAGGACGCCCACAGCACCTCTACCTTCTGGGGACTTCAGCCAAAAGCACATTTTCCACACCGAAGCATACTACACCTGTGTCGGCGCCTACAGAGACTTTGCCTCACGGACCCCGGCTGGCTCTACTGAAAGCCCGATGTCACCTCACCGTACGGCATGTATCTTTACTCATATCAGAAGTGCCCAGACCCAATCCCCTACTACCTTTTAGCTCCCCTCATGATTGACCTTCCTCTCTTGCCTCCAGGACTGTGTCTTCATGTGGACCCCCCCTTGCATATTCCACCCCACTCCATATGACTTTAGAGATGCCTACTATCTTTACTTAGATGATCCATCTTCCCTATTGTGCTAAAGTCTACCTTTTTATGATAACCACAGGGGTCCATTAAGGATCCTATTTGTTCTGAACGCCTCGCTCTAGACCTGTCTGTTTGGGATTCATTGCCTAACATACCCTAATGCTCATTCACAAGCCTAATGTTAATGGATTTAAATGTTATGGTCATTAATATATATACATGAATGTATGAATTACAACGTTACCCTCTGATGATTGCCATGCTATATGGATATTGATCGTTATAACTCTTATTGTCACATTCTATGGCTATGCTCCCTTTTACCTGGTACTAGCATTCCCTTATAATGTCCTCAATAAGAATTCTTTGATCTACTGTTATAACCCTCCTATTGCACAATTGGTTATGTTTGACACTTCTTCCGTCTAAACACCGGTTCAAGTGCCTGAACTCCATACCCCTCAGAGATATACGCTATTATGCTCCTGCTCTCATCCCCATTTCGCATATTCTCTTCTTTTTTTTTTTTTTAATTAGTCCTCTCCAACAGAGCAACGTAGTCGGGCAGCGGGATATCGTCACATCGTTCTACTTACAGTCTCCCCATCTTCTCCAGGTTAGTTCCAACCCCCACACAGTGGTGTCTGGAGCCCCGTCTGCGTACTTTGTGCGTGGACGGTTCCCCTCCACCCTGACATACACCCGGAAAATATCTTTTTATTTTTTTTTTTTTTTTTTATTTGTTAGAGGGCTTACGATACCCTCTGACTTTTCCGGGAATTTTCCTTTTTTTTTTTTTTGGTTTGTTTGTTACTCCACTTCTAACGTTCGGTACCGTCGCTCTTCGATCGCGTTCTGCCCTGCTCAACTACACTCTTGGCTCTCACTGACCGTTACAGATGGCGGACACCTTACCCTCCTCCCCCACCACGCAACAGCGCCCATCCTCCCATGCTCAACTTAAACTCTACTCAATTAACATACAGGGCCTAAATACCCCTGAAAAGCGCTCCCATTTACTATCTACATTACATAAATCCAAAACGCACATAGCCCTAGTACAAGAAACCCACTTTAGATCTGATAGCATTCCGAAACTACATGACCACCACTTCCCTTTGGTTTTTCATGCCTCAAACGCTGATGCTAAATCTAAAGGGGTTTCTATATTAATTTCCAAAAAGTGCCCAATTCAAGACATAACAACCCAATCGGACACACAAGGAAGGTTTCTTTTCCTTAAAGGTACGCTTCATAATAAACCTATCACTATTGCCAATATATACGCGCCAAACTCTCATCAAGTAACCTTTTTTCGGAACACACTCAGATTATTGACTACGTTTCAGTCTGGCACCCTGATACTTGGGGGTGACTTTAATGTGGCCCTAAACCCCACCCTGGACTCTTCCAATGGTGCCTCTTCCCTACCCTACAAAGCACTCAAAGCTATTAAGCTGGAACTGCATGATCTTTTACTCCACGATACTTGGCGCACCCTCCATACCAATGACAAAGATTTCACCTTTTTTTCTGCCCCACACAACAAACACTCTAGACTGGACTATTTTTTCTTATCACAACCTGGTCTCTCTTACCTCTGTAAAGCTACCATTGAGCCTATGGTGTTATCGGATCACAATCCGATCACTCTACTTCTTTCTCTGCCCACTACAAGGTCTACCTCTTTCATTTGGCGGCTCGATGACTCTCTGCTCTCCGACACAGACACACTACTCCAAATCTCCACTCACATAAACCATTATTTTGCCGAAAATGCATCGTCCGACATGGACCCTGCCACGCTATGGGCCGCACATAAATGTGTACTGAGAGGACACCTTGTTTCTCTAGCCTCCGCCCGTGCTAAACATCGCAAAGCTTACATCGACTCTTTAGCACAACGCATACATGTCCTGGAAAGGGCTCACAAAGCATCGCGCGCAGCAAACACATTAACTGAACTAAACCAAACTAGAGCAGACCTCTTGGAGGTGTTACATAAATCGCTGAGACGAAAATTTGCTTTAACACAAAAGGTTTTCTATGAATTCAGTAACAAATCAGGAAAGATGTTAGCACATGCACTGCAATCCAAGAAGTCTGCCCACACTATACACATGCTGAAAACAGAACAAGGTGCCTCTGTCAACAAAACTGAAGAGATTGCCCAACAATTCGTTCGATACTTCACTAAACTTTACAACCTCCCTGGATCCCCAAATACTTCTGGCAGCCCGAACAGAAATGATCTGATCCACTCGTTCCTTCAACAATACTCCCCTGCCCCTCTTTCCCCTACTGACGCCGCTAGTCTTGATTCCCCCATATCCATAGAAGAAGCAACAACCGCTTTAAAACAACTAAAACCCGGAAAATGCCCAGGCCCCGACGGTCTTACCACTGGTTACTTTAAGTCATTTCGTGAACACTTACTGCCCCACTTCGTAAACGCGTTCAACGCACTGCCCTCTAACCCAGCGACTACTAGAGATCTCTTAGAAGCTCATATTACTCTTATCCCTAAACCTAACAAAGATGTCACTCTAGTCTCCAACTACAGACCGATCTCGTTACTTAACGTTGATGTTAAAATATATGCAAAAATCTTAGCAAATCGCCTACAACCCCTCCTACCCAAATTGATCACTTTGGATCAAGTTGGTTTTTTGTCTCTGGCAGAGAAGCCAGAGACAACACCATAAAGGCCATAAATGTACACCATTGGATGACCTCCACATCCACAGAGGGTTTCTTTCTTTCCCTGGATGCGGAGAAGGCGTTCGACAGGGTGGCGTGGGACTTTATGGAAGCCACACTGCGTACGGTAGGCATACCACAATACTGACGGTTGGCAACACTGACCACAATCTATGCTTACTATGATTATGGCTTTATACTCGTCCCCCACTGCGAAAGTAAGAGTGAATGGTCACCTGTCGGGCGCCTTCTCCGTTTCCAATGGTACGCGTCAGGGATGTCCACTTTCCCCCCTATTGTTCATACTAACGTTGGAGCCTTTTCTTCGCAAGCTTAGAGCAAATCCGGATGTTGTCGGCATAAATGTCAAGCAGAAGACTTACAAAGTGGCAGCATATGCCGATGACATCCTTCTATTCTTATCAAACCCCTTGATCACCATCCCTAACCTCCTCAAGGACTTTTCACTTTTCAAAGACTTATCCAACCTCCTGATCAACTTCAAAAAATCACACGCCCTTAACATAACGCTCCCTCCCGCACTGGTCACTCACTGTAAAGCGGTATTCCCCTTCCTTTGGGATCCGGTATCTATCACGTATCTGGGCACCCGGATACCTTCCAATCTAACTGACCTGTATTCCCTTAATTTCTTACCCACATTGATCGCGATTCAAACTGATCTTCTACGCTGGCACCGTGGCAATTTTTCCTGGTTCGGGAGGATTGCTATTCTAAAAATGAACGTGCTCCCCAGACTCCTTTACCTGCTACAGACTCTCCCAATAAAATTACCCCCCTCCTTTCACCTTTCCTTTAAACGCATCTGTAGAAATTTTATATGGGCCACCAAGGCTCCTAGGCTTAGTTGGAAAAGGTTAACGCTACCCAAATTACAAGGCGGGTTGGGTCTACCGGACCTACAGAAATATCAATGGGCCTGTCATATGTCCAGAATTGTTGACTGGCATGTACATACCAATTGCAAGGATTGGGTTCAACTCGAACGTTCCTTTTCTGACTTGCCATTATCACACCTCCCGTGGCTGCATACCAAGCACATTCCTAAACAACTGACTCTCCACCCATTGATCGGTCCCACTCTCCTATACGCCCGCCTTGCAAATAACCAGTCAAAGATCCTGCACGCCCCAGGTCCCATGACTCCATTGACTCATAACCCCGACTTTCCTGCGGGTCTTCCACGACAAGACTCTTCACACCCAATCATTAATGATATTCCTAGGGCTCGACACTTTTTTAATAATGGTAAACTCTCAACGCACCAGTCTATATCACTCTCCTTGCCAGATTATCGTATTTCATTTTACAATTATTTACAACTCAGACACTTTTTTCTATCCGGTAAACCTGCCACCCCCTGGCACCACAACTTCACACCACTCGAGTCCCTTTGTCTCCAACAAGAACCTCAAAAGCACGTTATCTCCGCGACTTACTCGATCCTTTTCTGTACAGACGATATTAAATCTGACAATTTAGTTCAAAAATGGGAATCCGACCTCGGGATAGACCTTACGCCTCAAGACTGGGGCAAAATATTTACGCACATACACAAGGGCTCACTGAATGTTTCTATCCAAGAGAACCGTTTTAAATTATTCTCTAAATGGTACAGGACACCCATGCTCCTCCACAAATGTCATCTGAATGTTTCCCCCTTATGTTGGAGATGCGACACTGCCCCTGGCTCCCTTCTACACATATGGTGGGAATGCCCCCACATTCAGACCTTCTGGACAGAAATTCGCTCACTCATACACCAAATCACCACTTACGATATTCCGTTCACCCCTGCCCGCTTCCTGTTACACCACACACACTCTGCCGTTCGCACATACAAACGTTCCCTCTCCATTCACCTTCTTAATGCCGCTAACCAATGCATCCCGGCCCATTGGAAGAGTCCCACACCCCCTACTATTGCCGAATGGACCCGTAGGGTCGACAAAGTGGAGGAAATGGAATGCCTCATACATCAAGCCAAAGATACCCTCACGCGTCATGAAAGTACTTGGGCATGTTGGAAACACTTCCGTTCCTCTTCTCCAAGTATCCTTCCTGTAAACAGTCCACTATCTCCCTGAATGTTCAATGAATACTATCTTACTGCCGTTCTTGAACCGACAAGGCTCCACTTTTCTATATACCATTACATCTATCTAAATCTTCCGCCCTCAAGGTAGCATACGTTGTGAATAACGGCATCACATACCTTACATTTCTCTCCTTTGTTCCTGGTTCCTCCCCCATTCACAGCAAGTTCCCTATATAGGGGTGAGTGGGGGAGGTTTGCTCTTCGATGCCCCGTGGTTTCATTTCCCTCCCTCCTTTTCTCATTCCCTTTTACAGATTTTTGAAAGAGCAACACTGCTACGGTTGTTGCGATGGTAAGACATACCTCTTATTCTCCTACCTACACACCGATATGATGTCACATTACCTGGACTGTACCTATTAACCATCTCACAGCCAGATAGTACTTACACACGATCTCCCTTTCGCTTATTGCAATGTTTCTTTGTTTGTTTGAATTGAACTTGATTAACATGCACACGGTACTGTTCCTCACTGTAACGTATCGGTTCAACATGTATTCCTCACCTTGCTGATTTATTTGTAATGTTTGAAAACGTTAATAAAATCTTTCAAAAAAAAAAAGGAAATCATTGTGGAAGGAAGCACTGCAATACAAGAGTGACATAGTGTGTGCACGGGAGACTCACTTCTGTGCAGCCACGGCACCTTCCTGTAAACACAGAAACTTCCCTCACGTTTTTTCAGCCAACGCAGTCTCAAAAACCAAGGGAGTTCTTATAGCGATACGAGACACAGTTGCATTTAAACTTCATACAGAATACAAAGATGTCAACGGCCGTTTTCTTATCCTAGTGTGTGACATAAACCAAGTGACTTATACTGTGGTAAACGTGTATGTACCTAACAACCACTAGATCAATTTTTTTCACAAGCTCATGAAAAGAGTCAATAGTTGTAAAAATGGTCTACTGGTATTATGTAGCGATTTCAATATGGTCCCAGATCATACCATTGACACTACGACCAGATCAGTTCGTTCAACCACATCCCTTTGGGAATCAATCCACCAAGAAGACTTACATGATGTGTGGCGGTTCTCCACCCTGGCGAAAAAGACTATTCGTTCTTCTCCGCCCCACATCACACCTATACCAGGATAGACTTTTTTTTGACAGATCAACACGCACTAGCCAGAACTGCATCTTCAACCATAAACACCATTGCGTGGTCCGACCATGTGTCAATCACCCTTTCCATGAGAGACCCCTCCACAATAATATCTAAACCCCTTTTGAGAGCAAACTCTTTCCTTATGCAAAATCTGCAAAACAAGCAATGTATTGAAGACCATCTGAAGAAATTTTTCTCTCTAAATGAGCCCTCGATGCCTAACCACTTCACCCTGTGGAATGCTCACAAGGCCTTTATTCGAGGAATCTTTATTAAAATGGGGGCTAGGGCAAGGAGGCTGCGGCAAAAGAAAATACACAACCTCACGGCCGACATATTCAAAATAGAATCCCAAAATAAAATAAAAATGATCTCCTGCATTATCCACAAAATGAACGCAATTAAGATATGAACTTCGAACCCTCATATTAGAGGAGTTTGAAAAAAACACAAAGAGACTGAAAATGACTTACTATGCACAGGGAAACAGGGCGGGGAAACTATTAGCACACCAAATCAAAGGACACAGACACAAGACTAAAATCCTCTACATCATACACCCAACTACTAGACATCACATGCAACATCCACAGGACATAGCCAACACTTTTAGTCATTACTATAGCACACTGTACAACCTAAAAGACAACACAGACAAACCACAACCCACTGCTGAGCTGGTAAACAATTTCTTACAGAAAGTCTCTCTCCCAACACTTTCACAACAACAAACGAACTTCCTAAACCTGCCTTTTACCAAGGAAGAACTTAAAAAGACGATAGACTCCCTGCCAACAAATCCACCGGCCCAGACGGTTTTATAGTGGAATATTACCGCACCTATAAGCATATTCTTGCACCTTACTTGAGCAATCTTTTCAATGCAGCGGCTGCCTCCTCGTCCTTCCCTCCAGGAATGCTTGAAGCAATAATTGTAACCCTACCCAAGCCAGGGAAGGAACCAAATACCCCAGCAAACTTTAGACCTATTTCCCTATTGAACAACGATTTAAAATTATATGCCAAATTAATAGCCAACCGCTTAATAGATATATTACCCAGTGTTATTAACGCAGACCAGACGGGTTTTACAAGGGGACGCCAGACTTCGGAGGCCACTCGGAGGTTGATAAATATAATTCATTTAGCTAAGCTCCGACAAAGGCCTTCTCTGCTGTTGGCTTTGGACGCAGAGAAGGCTTTTGACAGGGTCCACTGGGGTTACCTGGAACTGGTTCTACAAAAATGTGGATTCTCAGGTTCAATCATGCAAGCAATTATGGCCCTATATTCAAAACCTTCTGCCCGAGTATATACATCGGGGATATTGTCAAATCCATTTTACATCACTAACGGAACACGCCAAGGGTGCCCCCTCTCCCCGTTAATCTTTAATTTAATTCTACCTATATTACAAGCCATCAGTCCATTAGCTGACGACATCATTTTGATGCTTACGAACCCCGAATCTTCCCTGGCTTCAGTACATGCTGTATTACAAATGTTCAACAAGGTCTCGTACTATAAAGTAAATGGAAATAAATCCTATGTACTTGGTATAGGCGTATCAGCAGAACTAAAGAAAATCACTCAGTTCACGGTTTCCGTATACATGGAGCGAAGATAACATCAAATACTTAGGGATCAATCTCACTGCCTCCACAAAAGAATTATTCAATGCTTATTACCTCCCATTTCTAAACTCTCTACCACAGAAACTCCAAGATATCTCCAAAGTAGAACTTCTATGGTCAGGACGCTTAGCAGCGTTCAAAATGATAGTACTCCCACAATTAATATACCTATTTAGAGCATTACCCATCCCAATCCCCAACTCCTACTTCTGCAAAATACAATCTCTAATCAATAAGTTCCTCTGGAAAGGGAAGAAAGCAAGATGGGCTTTCAATAAATCCATAGCAGCAAGGAAAGTGGGTGGAGTAGGAAACGTAGTGATCAAAGATTACTATATGGCCGCAATCTTGGCACAATTGAGAGTTTGGTTCCCAAACTCCTCATGCACAAAATGGCAGGAACTAGAAGAATTCCAAACACATAATAATGATCTACATAGCTACTTAATGGCAAACACGTTCAGTCTCCATACGATCAAAGAAACAGCACCTCCTGTACAAGCTTCCATAGCAGCTTGGAAATTACTGGTATCCTCATATCCTCCAAACCTACATAACTCTCCACTTTCAATTCCCCTCTCTAGCCTCTCAATGATAATCCCAGGTATGCACATAGCTCACTGGATTAAGAAAGGTATTATCAATATCACTGATCTTCTGATAGGACCTACAATGAAGACATTTAGAGCACTACAAATAGAGTTCTCGCTTTAAGACTCTGAATATTATAGATATCTCCAGATTCAACATTTCTTGCGCACTGCTCCCTCTCTCGAGATTTACCTACCCTGGAGAATAATTATGTTCCTTACAAAAGCAACCACAAACGTCAAAGGAATATCATTATTCTACAATTCTCTAAACAACAAACTGATATTCACTAAATTTTCCAACATCAAAGCTTGGGAGCGCGAATTGGGAGCACATTAAACTTCGGAACAATGGCAACAGGCACTACAAACGACTTACGCATCCACAAAATGTATCAATCTTTGGGAACTAACACAAAAAATATTATTGCGCTGGTATCTAACACCATATAGAATAGCCAAATTTGACTCACAAGCCTCCGCACTCTGCTGGAGAAACTGTAGTAAAGTAGGCACCTTGTTCCACATAATATGGGACTGTCCGCACATTAGAGAGGTATGGTCCAAGATTTTCCAGATAATAGGGAAAATAACCAATACTCATTTCCCCATGGACCCAGGGATGGCTATCCTTTCCCTGGGAATAAATATGTACCCAAAAAACCATAGAACCATAATATCCCACCTATTATTAAGTACGAGGCTAGCTATCATGAGACACTGGAGGGATCAGGAATCACCATCTATAAGAGAAATATTACTTACAACTTCTACACATGCATCATACGAAATTATGTTTGCATCGTCTCAAGGTAAATATAAAATTTCACTAGACACTTGGAAACCGTGGACTGACTGGTACAACCTCAACTTAAGCCCCATACACACGGTCGGACTTTTTCATCAATTTGGTCCGATCGGACAAGGTTGTTGAAAAATCAGACCGTGTGTATGCACCATCGGACAGTGTTCGTCGGTTTGTCCGTCGGACAAAGTCTTATCTCCTGCTGGAAAGATTTCCCGTCAACCCGGTCCGATCACACCAAATCCGAGCGTGTGTACGCTTGTCCGACGGACAAAGTGCTACGCATGCTCAGAAGAAATTCTGTGACGGAAGCGCTCGGTCAGGTAAAACTACCTTTCCTAATCGACACAGCACATTCGTCACGCTGCAATGTTAAAATGTCTTTAATGCAGCGCATTCTCTTTTTCTTTACAATGCAACAAGAATGACATCTTTTAGCTGCTCCTATTCACCCGCACTTCTCACAAACTTACTTCTTTATTACTTTGCACCATTTATACACTACATGTTTATTTTTACTCTGAACGGAAAAGAATCTTTGTTATTTTTTTACCATGATTTGTCTTTTTTTTTTTTTTGGGGGAATACATATTTGAATGTTTTTTTTTTTTTTTTTTTGTGGGGGGTTGTGTGTCTCAAATTACCAAAAACACATTATTTACATTTGTATTTCTTGCTTACATTTACTAGGAGTTTGTTTGTTGTTGGTGCCCCTTGTTAATTCTACTTTAGGATTAGTGAAATGTACCTGCTTACTCAAAGAAAAACTGTCATTGTAGAAAAGTAAAACACAATAGTCAATGATTATTTCAAAGCAAAAAAACCTTTATTTAGGTCTCAGCAACAGACCAAAGAGGAACGCAGCCATGGTGAAACTTGGGGAATTTGCAAAGCCTTGGACACCCATGGCAACCATCATTTTACACACTTAAACAATTGGGGGCATGAAGACTACCTATCTAAATAATAAGGGAGCGCAATCTGGTCCTGAAGTCCAAAACATCCGGAACTGCAGCAGATGCCATCTAGGTCCCCAGGCTCTGGTACTACGAGAGGCTCCATCTTCTCTCAGACCAGACTGAGTCCAGGTTGTCACTCTCTTGTCTTCCTTGTACGCTTCCTTCCACGCCGTGGTGCTGGTGCTGGTGGGGTGGCAGAAGGAGGAGGAGGAGGCGGAGCAAGGTCACTCTCGCAAACATGTGTGAGGGGAGTCATCTCCCCAGCCATCCCCTCATTTAGGATTTTGAGGATGACCTCCTCACACATGCTGCGTTGCCCCGCCTCCATACCCGTAAATTTACTTGTAACCAAGGAGGCAAAGGCCTCCTCGTAGGTGGGTGTGGCATAGAGGGAGGCTGAGGCATCTTTTATCAGCTGGAGCGCTGACTCTCCCACCTCCCCCATGTTTTTCGCCCTTCTGTAGGGAAGGCGGAGGGGAGAGACTTGGGAGACAGTCAGGCTCCTACGCCTACCCCCCTCTTGGCTGCCACTACCCCCTGCCTCCTCCTGACTGCCACCTTCCACAGCCACCTCCTGGCTGAGGTCTTCCTGTGTCTGAAAAAGGGACATAGTTTCAGTTATTTGTTCATCAAACACACACAATTCTCATCTAGTGACTGTTGCAAAATGTTTTCAAATACAAAACCATACAATTCTCAGCCCTGCAGTTTAGATTCTTCCCAAAAATGTCTCCCACACCACTGTCTGTTGATATGTCAATCACGTTAGGAAATAAGCAATTGGGGATCCTGAATTAACTGAACATCATTCATTATTCAACAAACTGGTTCCAAAACTACTATACCTGGAACAAGCTGGGCACCTGCACATATTCCTGACTGGAAGGCCCAGGTTGGTCCTCGGAAGCCTCATCAGGGGTGGCGTGCGTGGAAGGACGCATGCAAGGAAGAGTCGAGAGTGACTTCCTGACAGTAGCCTGGTCTTTGAGAAAGTGGAGCCTGTCATAGTACCAGAGCGTGGGGACATGGACATCAGCTGCTGCAGCTCCAGATGCTTGTGACTTCAGGACCTTATTGCGCTCCCGGAAATAGGTAGTCTTCATGTTGTTTATCTTCACTTTTAAGTTTGCGACGGTTGCCATGGGCAGGGTAGGCTTTACAAATGCCACCAGTTTCAGCAGGGCTGCGTACCTCTTTGGTCTGTTGCTATAATCCCTGTGTTTTGCCTGCCATAAGAGGGGGAATTGCCGGTATTTATCAATGAAGTGTGGGAGAAAGCTCACGTTGTAGAACGCCTCCATCACCTCTGCAAGACACAACGCCACACAAAACAATATAAATAATGTCAGCCTAAACACTCCTAATCTTCTCCATAAAGAAGCCTCAAGTTCTAATCAGTCTAGGCTAGTTATGTACCAACGTCAAATTGTACCTTCGTTTGTAGCGATCGTCTCGTGCGTGAGCTTTCTCTCCCCTCGTCTCCCAGATCGTGGCTACGACACAGGCGTGTGACGTTTTATATACAGTGCGCATGCGTCAAACTCCGCCCGCCCCTGACGATCTTTCTCGTCTATTCCCCACCCCTTCTCTTTACGGCGCAGTGGGGAGAGCACATGGCGGGGACACAGCAGGTGCGCCCCAAATATCCCCCCAACGAGGAGGAGGACGAGGAAAGGCCGGAGGCAGAAACGTCCCGATCCCGGAGCCTGAAATTCAAGGCCTCCAATATGTCATTTGGAGAAATGTTGGAGATGGTGGACATATTAAAGAGGAGCGACTATGATGGGAAGTATGGGCCTTACCTCAACCCCAATGTCCGCAAGGCCAAGATCATGTCTAAAGTTGTGAGGAGGCTGTACAATCATTTTGGGGTACAACGATCCAAGGAGCAACTGAGGAAACGCTGGTCAGACCTGAAACTGAGGGAGGCCGATCAGTACAGAAAGATCAAGAGAATTCTTCAAAAAAGTAAGTAGTTGTGTTTTGTGTTTGATTTCTTGCTTGCATACTGCTCCATGTGGTTTGATTTTTACAAAGTTGTACATTCCAAAATGGCCACTTTCATGTTCGTCTGTGCATTCGATCGTACTCAGCCTCGATCTTTCTGCCACTGTCATGGTCGTGTGTGTGTCCATTCGATCGTACGCAACCTCGATCGTGCGGCCACTTATAATACGATGTTTGGTGTTTTTTTTTTTGGGGGAAAGGAAGTTTGTTCTCCCTAGAAATGTCATCCAGAATGTAAAGGCAATTTATTCAATGTAAAGGAGAGGTCACCCAGTAGGTGTTTACCCATCTGGACTCGAGAGCACTAGTGCTGGGACACCCAAACCCCCTTTTTATTAGCCTTTTCCACACATGTGCTCCAGTGGATACTAGAGGGGGGTCTCCATCACACAAACTTCTACCAAAAAGCTAGTCAGTTTAGCACCTTTACAAAGTGACTACATTCATGTAGTTGACATTTGTAACTGGCCAAACTAAAATAGTGTCCGTCACTTTCAAGCAATGTTTGTCATTTCCTATTTCTGCCCTCAATAGTTTGTGTTGCTAAATCTTCCTTTTGGACATTCTCATAGGGGAGCGAAAACTTGGGCCGTCTGAGGAAACCCCCAAACCAACACCTCCCAAAAAAGGGGAAAGAGCAGAAGCAGAGGAGGAGGAGGAGGAAGGAGAGATCATCGAACTTGGAGAAATTGTCACCACAACAGGTGAGTGTGGGAGAACACAGCTACTGGTAAGCTAATCCATGTATGGCTGCCTCATTTCCAACACCCCATTTTTTTTGTTTGTGGTTTTTAGGTGACGTGGATGTTGTGGAAGAAAAATCGCACTTTACCACAGAGAGTGCCCACGTACTCATCGGAGAGATAATGGTCTGCAATCGAGATCTAGATTACATAAAGCAAAACATCAATGATGTTCAACAAAAATTGAAGAACATCATTGATGTTTTAGGAAAAATATGAAAAAGCACCAAGTAATTTACACACATTTGTGCCAGCTTCTGAACACATTTGCAACTTAAAAACTGTGTGAAATTTGGAACATGCACACATTGTGTCCACATGTGCTAGCTCCCATCATGGTGGATGAATGGCAACGTTTTTTTGGGGGTGCAAACACTTTACGAACTACGAAAGTGGTTGTGGTGAAGGGGTTGCACCCCAAAAAACGTCCATTCATCCCCATGATGGAAAATGGCACTTTTGAAGCTTCTAGGCATGTGTTTTACCATCTAATGACCATTTTCAGAACCAAATTGTGTGCATGTTCCAAATTTCCACTTTTCGGGGGTGCCCCCCCCATGTGATGAAGGCAAGATCAAACACACTTTGAACATATAGTCATGTCTGATCTTGTCTTCACTTTACAAAGTTGAACTTTCCTACTTCATAGGTTCTGCTTAGCTCCATGCCTGGTTTTACAAATTGCGTAATCTTTGTAAATAATGTTGTAAATAACCAAGATGTTGTCAGTTTTGGCGTGAAGATTGTAAACGCACTTGTGAATGTTTTCCAAGTAAACTTTTTTATTTTTCAAAATGTGTGGCTTCCTTATTTAAATAAAACAATGCATTATGTATGTAAAATGTAAAGGATATGGGGGGCAATGGGTGTTATTTACTAAAGGCAAATCCACTTTGCACTGCAATTTCCTTTCCCAGGGAACTTTTTCAATGCACTTGTAGAGCATAGCGGATTTGACTTATGTAAATGACACCCACAGTGCTTTGTACGAAAACACGGAGCACAGCATTTTGGAGAATACACACATGTCACACCTGGTGCTGAAAAGGAGTATTTTGGGTGTCAGTTATGCAGGACAAACCTTCTCTAGACCAAAGATTAGGTAGCAAACACACATGAGAATAATCTTTTTGGGAAGAAGAGACTGTTACCTCCTTTTGCCCAGAAAGTGCATTACCACTGTCGAAGGCAAAGGGAAAAAATGTCAAAGTAAAATAAGCTAAAAAGAAGACTGAAATGACAAGAAATCAGAGGTTGGTTAAAATATCAGATTTATTAAAAAATGCCTCTCACACATCGTCAGGCAGAGCAATGGCCCCCCTACCCACAAAGTATTCCATATATTGGTCCCGGACCACGCGGGCATTGAGAGGGGGCAAGCCTGGACGTGCCACTCGAAGGGCTGTGAGGTCCGCATTTGGAGGGCCCTCCACATCTGGGCCAACGGGCACCACATAGTTCCTGTTATGTCTTTTGAGGAAGTTGTGCAATATGCAACAGGCAAGAACTATGTGGTTCAGTTTGTATTCCGCCAAGTTAAATGCCGTCAGGAACAGGCGGAAGCGGCTGGCCAGGATGCCAAAAGCGTTCTCCACCACTCTTCTGGCTCTGGACAGCCTGTAGTTGAAGACCCTCTGGTCCGGGGTGAGGGTCCTCATCGGGAACGGCCTCATCACATGGGGAGTCAGCGCAAACGCTTCATCTGCGACAAAGACGAAGGGGAGTCCTTCGGCATTCTCCTCTGGAGGTGGCAAGCACAGACTGCCACTTTGGAGACGCCAGTAGAACTCCGTGTGCGTAATGGCCCCACCATCCGATATCCGGCCGTTCATCCCCACGTCCACATACATAAACTCGTATGTTGCCGACACCACCGCCAACATCACTACACTATTAAACCCTTTATAATTATAATAGTAGGACCCCGAGTTGGGCGGTGGGACGATGCGGACGTGTTTCCCATCAATTGCCCCTCCGCAGTTAGGAAAGTCCCAACGGCTGGCAAAGTGGGAGGCCACAGTCTGCCATTCCTGTGGCGTGGAAGGGAACTGTGGAGTGAAACAAGAAAAAAAAATTAGTCACTTTGCACCTAAACATTGCAAGCAGATTAGACAATCAACATCTTGGAACAAGAGCATTGTATAAAATTGGAGGCTGGAAAGTATTTACACAGAAAAGTAGAGGCTCCCCTTCACAGATTACTCACCCCCCCATCAATCCCCCCACTTCTGATGGGACATTGGCAATAACTATGGTTTTGGGGGGGGGGTGGTGGACAGGTAACCCTCTGCACTTCATTGATTGGCAAATGGCTCAATAATGTGGGCTAGTTTGGCCAGACCCTCTGTACTTAACACTATTGGCAGGCCACAGGAAAGATCAAATAACATTTCCCCCCCCCCCCAAAAAAAGGCAGGCACAGTGTGACATTATTAAATTACCAAGCAAGCTAATAGGAGGGAAAGAAGACAAAAAAATAGGAAATGGAATGTATGGAGGCAGTCCCTTGCACTACATGCTTTGCTGAATTCATCCCTAAAGATGCGCACTATAAAGAGGTAGGTATATAGTGTGTATGGACCTTGGGAAAGCCAGCAGATAAAGGATTGGTACCATCTGACAGAGCAGTTGGGGGAGGGGGTTCCTAATGAGTTTGCCCCCCCCCCCCACCAAAAGAACAAAAAAAGGGGGCTCTACATGAAGTAAACCACACAGCAAACATTTGTGCATATTTTAGGGGGTGTTTTGGGGCAAACAATACTATGCAGCAGACAAAAGACATTGCTTAAGTGAGTAGGCCATAGGTGTCTATTGGGGCAG
Organism: Lithobates sylvaticus; assembly: GCA_028564925.1. Lineage (NCBI taxonomy): Eukaryota > Metazoa > Chordata > Amphibia > Anura > Ranidae > Lithobates > Lithobates sylvaticus. The sequence goes on along the minus strand of CM053026.1, from coordinate 365,093,504 downwards.
AAGAGCATGCTGGTGAGGTAAGTGAAGGGAAAAATGCATGAAGGAGAAAAGGGGCACAGCATATTAGAACATATTGCAATCATGGTAATTAGGGAAGGAGGTCAAAAATACAAGTCATTAGCAAACAGAGCATACATAGAAGGGAATAGTAAAGTAGAAATGTTACCTTAATATAGTCCTCCTGCAGGACCTGAATGATGGCAGAACAGGTCTCTGGAATAATGATTCCCAGGGCCTGGGGAGAGATACCTGAAGAGAACTTCAAATCCTGAAGACTTCTCCCTGTCGCCAAGTACCTCAACGTGGCAACAAGCCTCTGCTCCGGAGTAATGGCTTGTCTCATGCAGGTATCCTGCCGGCTGATAAAGGGGGTCAGCAAAGCCAAAAGACGGTGAAAATCGGGGTCCGTCATCCTGAGAAAGTTCCTGAAATCATCAGGATTATTCTCCCGGATCTCACGAAGCAAAGGCATGTGCGAGAACTGGTCACGCTGAAGCAACCAATTCTTGGTCCACATACTCCTCATCACTCTGTTCATGGACGGGTCTTGGGTCAAAGCTAAAAGCCCGACACCAATTCCGCGTACAGCACGAACTCGGCGACGAGTACGCACGGGAAACATCGCTCAGAAGGTCACAAAAGGTCGGCTGGTCAGAACGGACAAACAGAAAGCACCGATAAACAGCAAGGCCTGAAAGAACGAAGTGAATACCAGCAACGAGCAGACAATAAGCAGTGCAAATCAAAGCGTCCTATATCAAGATATAGGCCGCAATGACCAACAAATGCGAACTGACTACACGCACTAATAAACAGATACGCACGACAAGCACAAACTGAAGAGCAGTAACGATCTGAGTCAGAAAACTGAGAAGCGCGAATCTTAAGTCACCAAACTTCCACTAACTCTCGATAAACACGGGATCAGCAGAAGGAGCCCAACGGGTGCCTGACGTGGTGCTGAACTTCCCTTTTGTAATCTCGTGGACGACGACTTACGTCACGACGTTCTTCCGGACCGGATATTCCGACAACGTAGTCCGACCGTGTGTACGCAACGACAACATCGGACAAAGTACGTCGGACAAAGTCCGACCGACCTTGTCCGCGGATTGTCCGAGCGTGTGTATGGGGCTTTAGTCAATTACCATTAGTGACACAACTGGTAACTTAAACAGCAATTAATCACAAATATACATAGAATATCAATGTAACATAGAAGAGGATTGATAAGGGCAAAGATACTGTCTCCTCCTCTCCCTTTCTTTACTTTATTTTCCTTTTCACCCACTTTTTCTTTATCTTTCACCTGCTCTATCTTAATCTATTTGTTCAATTATGAACAGTTGAATCTCCAGGTAATAATTTTACTACTGCTCAAAGAAATGTAGTAACATTTACCCAACTAGAGCTTATCATCAATGCACTTAGTGACCAAATATAATAATTCTAACCTGGGGGGGGGGGGGCGGTCTCCCTGATACGACAAAGTGTGTACCCTGGAGGGACGTCGTTGGGGGGGGCGTCCCCACCCTAAAACTCCAGGGGCATGAACAGGAGCGTTTTCACGTTCCGGTATTTGAAGGTGCATTCCAATGTGTTTGATGTATTGATAATATACGGTTATATACAATGAACAAATGATCTGTGTTTCCTGTCGACATGTTGTTGCAGTCTAATGTACTTTCTATGTTAACGCTTCTGTATTATTCTTGAAAAATCTCAATAAAAAAATATTGTTAAAAAAAAAAAAAGACAGCTTTGCTCAAACCAAGTTTTTCCTAAGCAGGCCTGCAGCATAATTGTGCATAAAGCGATCACATTATAGATATGTAAAACATATTATGTCCACAATAAAGTGCTTGTCCTCAACATTAGAAATAGTTTAACTATGATGTTGAGGTGAAAAGTCTTGTAAACAATGACCACATGAACTGAAATGCATTATACAAAAGGTAAAGAAAAGAAAATCATTGAATAAAGTGAAACATGTTAAATTTCATAGTGTGTCAACTACAAACATAAAACTGTTTTGGACAGGGGTCAAGTGATCTTTGCATTTCTCTGACTCGGAGGAGCACATCAAAAGTAGGGATGAGCCGAACACTCGGTTCGCACCAGAACCTGCGAACGGACCGAAAGTTTGGGCGAACATTCGAACCCTATTAACCGCTTCCCGACCGCCCACTGACTATATACGTCAGCAGAATGGCACGGGCAGGCAAAAGCAGGTATCTGTACGTCCCCTTTAAATACCTGCCCGTGGGTCGCGCTCGTGACCCGGTCGGGAGCTCCGTGACCCCGGCCGCAGGACCAGTGGACCCGATCGCCGCTGGTGTCCTGCGATTGGGTCACGGAGCTGAAGAACGGGGAGAGGTATGTGTAAACAAACCTCTCCCCTCGCTTCCTACTCTGCCTGTCATTGATTGGCTGTTCCCGGTCATCGGGAAAGCCGATCAATGACGTCAGACGTCAGCCCCGCCCCCTAATGTAAAAAAACACACATGTCACAGCCCATAACCCCTCCCCTCCCCCTAGTGGTTAACATGCTATAAAACTATCCCCTATTTTGTAAACGCTATAACTTTTGCGCAAACCAATCAACAATCGCTAATTGCGATTTTTTTTACCAAAAATATGTAGAAGAATACGTATCGGCCTAAACTGAGAAAAAAAATGTTTTTTTTATATATTTTTTGGGATATTTCTTATAGCAAAAAGCAAAAAATGTTAAATTTTTTTCAAAATTGTCGCTCTATTTTTGTTTATAACGCAAAAAATAAAAACCACAGGGGAGATCAAATACCACCAAAAGAAAGCTCTATTTGTGGGAAAAAAAGGATGCCAATTTTGTTTGAAAACCACGTCGCACGACCACGCAATTGTCAGTTAAATCGACGCAGTGCCGAATCGCAAAAAGGGGCCTGGTCCTTTGGCTGCCAATTGGTCCGGGGCTGAAGTGGTTAATTACAATGGACGCGAACGTTCGAAATCAAAAGTGCTAATTTTAAAGGCTAATATGCATGTCATTGTCATAAAAAGTGTTTGGGGACCTGGGTCCTGCCCCAGGGGACATGTATCAATGCAAAATTTTTTTTGCCAAATTTTTTTGCCAATTATTGCTCTCCTCGCCGCTGGCTCTATGATTGGCCAAGCATGCGGGGTCACAGTGCATGCTTGGCCAATTATCAGCCAGCAATGCACTGCGACTGGCGCAGTGCATTGTGGACCGTTCGCATCACACGAATTTGAAGCGAACGGCCCACATAGTTCTGGGCTCGACGAGCGGTCGAGCGGCCGATGTTCGATTCGAACATGGGTTCGAATCGAACACCGGGCCCATCCCTAATCAAAAGATCAGCTACCAATCTTTGTGCAGTGAGAGAATTTAATCCCTGTTCTTCAGACAGATTATGTGCTGTAAATGATAGAAAAAATAGAAATGTTGTTTATGTTAAAGTGTATGTGTAGTGGCTTGCCTGTGCTGCTTGTGATGTGATCAGAGGAATGTTGTGGCTAATCTGCTTCAACATCTGATGTACTGACATGGTTCAGCATCATCAGCGGGGCTGGACTGGGACAAAAATTTGACCCTGGACTTCACCCAGACCGGCCCACTTTAATTTTGCAAACACGCACAAAAACAGTATATAAACCACTTCCTCTTCATAGATGCAGCACATGGGCAGGGAGAGAGGGGCAGGAGAAGCAGTGTGTGTCACAAGCTGGCTCAGGCATGCTCAGGCATGCTGGACAAGCAGTATGTGGAGCCCCTCTTCTAGGGCAGTTGCACTGAGCCGACTGTCACCCGCTGCCCATGCACTGACACCAGGGATGATCCGGAGGATGGAGTGGCAACAGCTGTCGGAGGGCTGGCAATGATAACAAGCACTAACAAACTAAATCTCCCACCATCCCAGCCCAGTCCACCCCTGAATTGCTGCCTGGGTCCTATGATAGAGCCGGCCCTGGGCAGTACAGCGGTGTTCAAATGAATGGCTGTGCGAGCCACACAGCCATTACTTTGACAGGCTATCTGTCACTGAAATCGGCCCACTGGGAAATTCCCTGTAGTCCCAATGGCCAGTACATGCCTGATCATCAGGACTTTCAGCAGTAGCTGGAGCAGTGCCATCAACCAGAACGACATCCATTCCTGTTGTCACAATTGTGGTGTCAAAGTGTTCTTTCGTGTGATTAAATAAATAATAAAACATGAATCATTGACCCCCAAGAAATTAAAACACACAATATGGGTAGAGTGATGAAAAATGTCCCCTTTTTAAAATGTGGAAAAAAATGCAATGTAGAAGAAAATGGTTTGCATTGATGAAGATTGCAGAGAAGAAGAGATGGATTTCATAGCTGAGAGAAAGCAGAATTGCAGAAATTAAAATTTTTGATTATTCTGTGGATCTTTTGCAACTGTTCTTTCACCCTATGCTTCAAGTCATACAATTTCTTGTGCAGCTAGTCCTTTGTTCACTCCACACCATACTTCTTGGGAAGCACATGGACAACCTTCTCCATGATAGTGTCTTTTCTTGTATTAGGCCTGGGGTAGTTGCAGAACCTTCCATCATAATAATTTTATTCAAGAATCTTCACCATAGGTTTTATCTCATCAAGCGTCACTTTTTTCCCCCTAGGTCGACTTTTTCATTCTCCTACAGCATGCTCCTTCTCTTCAGCCATTTTTCTGCTGCTAAAGATGGCGCTGGATGAAAAAGAGGGGTGGAGCTCGGAAAGTCCCATAGAGCACCACGGTACATGCAGACCAGGCATACAGAACATTGTCACAAATGATTAAACTGACCAATCCACAGATAATCTGTAACAACTGAAGGTAAGCAGATCAGTACAATAGTTCTAGGGTATTAATAGTTTTACATAGTTAGGTTGAAAAAAGACACAAGTCCATCTAGTTCAACCAAAAAAAACAAACAGTTTTGTGTAGTTTGCCTTCTGTACAATGATGCATTGTTTATTATCTGAGGAGCAATGATGGAATGGTGGACAACTTTACCTCACCATAATTCCTGCTACAATTTATTCAAAAGTACAGAGATCTTCCATGTCTATGGAAAGTATGCTCCAAGGATTATTCAGATGAAGCATATACTAAATTAGTTGAACTATGCACTGTTGTGTATGCCAAAGCAGATATATCCTATGCGACCAAAAAATAAAAGCAAATCTGCGTACTGTATTCAAAAAAGGAATTGAATAAAATAAACAAGTCCAATAGATCTGTGCAGGTGCAGATCAATTCTACATGCCGCGCCTGTGGTATTTTGAAGGTCTCAGTTTTCTGACTGACCAGGAGGAATCACAACCCTCTGTGTCAAGTTTAGACAGTATCAGTGGAAATATTTTAGGTGATGAAGAAGGTTATGGGACATTAGAGGGAATGGCAGATTTTATAGGCACCAATAGTAAAATCAAAAATGTTTATTAATAACATAAGTAATTATATAAGTTTTTATTATACACTTTTATATGTTCAGATCAGAAAATATAGATTAAAGATAATATGTCATCCAAAATGTCACAACACATCAAATTTTAAATCCAAAACTTAACAGTAGCTTTGTACATTTTATTTGTTATGGCAAATGTAACACGACAGCTGTGGTTATTACTGAAATAATCTATTAATGCACACCCACCAATCTATTAATCCCACACTCACCTAACAACTATCCCGAGCCACCCCCATCAAATCATTCTCTGATGCTATTACATTTTGTACCACCCCCTCCCTTTAGAATGTAAGCTCTACAAGGGCCCTCCTGTACCTATTGTATTGAACTGTACTGTAATTGTGTTGTCCCCCCTATACATTGTAAAGCGCTGCATAATCTGTTGGCGCTATATAGATTGTGTATAATAATAATAGATGCAGACAATCAAATTAACATATACCATTTAGAGATTGTTTTGCCAACCTACTGCTCCACTTCCCAGAAAATATTGCATATAATCTAGGTGATTGTGGTGGGCTAGTTGACTAGAGAGACATGGTGGGGCACAGCCTAGGTTTAAAAGTCCTTCAGTATCATTACACCACTCACCAAGCATGACATCCCCAGACAGAATATCTTCCTGGTTGACCATGGATTGTGGCATGTAGGTGTCCTTCCACAGTTTCCTCTTTGGATGGTAGATTCAGGAGTCCATTTTTTTAAACGCTGATAAAATGTGGGTTTCTCGATTATTCCTCCATCTGAATATCATCCATGTTTGCCAATGTCCACAAAGATGAACTCATACTTTGCATCCATGATAGCCATTAGAATGCTAAAGTAGCCTTTGTAATTAAAATAGAAGGAGACTGATTTGCCTGATTTGCTGGGGGCGTTGTGCGAACATGCTTGCCATCTATGGCACCACCACAGTTGGAGAGATTACATTAGTCATTAAATTCTTTAGCTTTTGCTTTCCATTCTTCAACAGATGCTGGTAGTTGTAAAAGCAAAAATATATGTTTTAGTACATTCTTAATTATAGATACATTTATTTTTTCAGTTTATTACACAGGATCTATTTGGCAATGAATCACAAAATGTGACATCATCACCAGAAAGCAGGAGCAAAAAGAGAAAAATAATGCAAGAGTCTCCAAGCATCTTTCTAGTACAAGCATCTACAGTAATGAATTAGAAGAGGAATGAATGTGATGACCTGGGTGCCTTAACTGCCAAGAAAATATGTGGGATGTCAGAAGACCAAAAACAATTAATGGAGCCATTACTCATTCAGCTTCTTAATAAAAGAGGGGAGATCACAACAAATATACACTTAGCTGAGCACAAAACCACACACAACCTTTCATCTCAACAACCTCAACAAATGCATCAGTGGCATGTACCATTCACACAACAGTATTGTCAACAAAACAACCGGGGACATGATTACTAGGGATGAGCCGAACACCCCCGGGTTCGGTTCGAACCAGAACCTTCGAACGGACCGAAAGTTCGCGCGAATTTTCGAACCCTATACGTTATAATGGACGCAAACGTTCGAAATCAAAAGTGCTAATTACAACGGCCAATATGCATGTTAATGTCATAAAACAGGTTTGGGGACCCGGGTCCTGCCCCAGGGGACATATATCAATGCAAAAAGAACTTTTAAAAACTAACGTTTTTTCGGGAGCAGTCATTTTAATGATGCATAAAGTGAAAAAAAAAAAGTGAAATTTTCCTTTAAATATGGTACCTGGGGGGTGTCTAAAGTATGCCTGTGAAGTGGCATGTGTTTCCCGTGTTTAGAACTGTCCTTGCACAAAATGACATTTGTAAAGGAAAAAAAGAAGCCATTTAAAACCACTTGCGGCTTTAGGTTTGATCTTAAGTAGAATCTGAACAGGTACATTATGAAGTGTAGCTCCATCCCAAAAAAATCTATTTTTAAGCTTTTTGGAGAACATAGGGAGGGGTTATCACCCCTGTAACATTTGCTGTCTTTGCACATCTGTTCAGAACATGTCACCTCACTTTCCGTCCCAATGACAAATGTTTTTGGAAAAGTGGGGTTTTAATTGAAACAAGGATTGGTGATAAAGTATCAGTAGAGAGGAGATACCTTTTTCCCAAATTAAATCTAACAGGATAGAATTTCCCTTCCTAGGGGTAGATTTCCTCTCACTTCCTGTTTTCTCTTTCCATTTGCAAGTAGGAGTCGTTTGTAAGTTGGATGTTTGAAAGTAGGGGCCTGGCGTATATACTCTGCAGAAATTTGCCCTATTAGATGTTGGTGTAGCCACAAGACTGGTGGGCACAGGAATGGGCCCTGCTGTGAGTTAATAGATCAAGATTTGTAATTGCATGCACCTGTTGAACAGGGCAGAAAAATTGGGGGTGGTGGTGGTGGTGGTGGACGGTTTTGCCACAAGACTGTAAGCTCTCACAGTTACTCTTGGTGGGCGCAGGAATGGGCCCTGCTGTGAGTTATTAGATCAAGATTTGTAATTGCAAGCACCTGATGAACAGGGCAGAAAAATTGGGCCTTTGGCGGTGGTGGTGGACGGTGTTGCCACAAGACTGTAGGCCCTCATAGTTACTCTTGGTGGGCGCAGGAATGGGCCCTGCTGTGAGTTATTAGATCAAGATTTGTAATTGCAAGCACCTGATGAACAGGGCAGAAAAATTGGGCCTTTGGCGGTGGTGGTGGACGGTGTTGCCACAAGACTGCAGGCCCTCATAGTTACTCTTGGTGGGCGCAGGAATGGGCCCTGCTGTGAACTATTAGATCAAGATTTGTAATTACCCGCCCCTGTTAAACAGGGGCTGAAAAATTGTGCCTTAGGCACTGGTGCTGGTGCCACAACACTGCAACCCCTCACAGAGACTGTACTTGGAGCACAGCAGTCACACGTGTTGCGAAGCATTTTTTAAAAAAATTGTAAGTACACGCCCCTGTTAAACAGGGGCTGAAAAATTGTGCCTTAGGCACTGGTGCTGGTGCCACAACACTGCAACCCGGCCCTCACAGATACTGTACTTGGAGCACAGCAGTCACACGTGTTGCGAAGCATTTTTTTAAAAAATTGTAAGTACACGCCCCTGATAAACAGGGGCTGAAAAAATTGTGCCTTAGGCACTGGTGCTGGTGCCACAACACTGCAACCCGGCCCTCACAGAGACTGTACTTGGAGCACAGCAGTCACACGTGTTGCGAAGCATTTTTTTAAAAAATTGTAAGTACCCGCCCCTGTTAAACAGGGGCTGAAAAATTGTGCCTTAGGCACTGGTGCTGGTGCCACAACACTGCAACACGGCCCTCACAGAGACTGTACTTGGAGCACAGCAGTCACACGTGTTGTGAAGCATTTTTTTAAAAAATTGTAAGTACCCGCCCCTGTTAAACAGGGGCTGAAAAATTGTGCCTTAGGCACTGGTGCTGGTGCCACAACACTGCAACACGGCCCTCACAGAGACTGTACTTGGAGCACAGCAGTCACACGTGTTGCAAAGCATTTTTTTTAAAAATTGTAAGTACACGCCCCTGTTAAACAGGGGCTGAAAAATTGTGCCTTAGGCACTGGTGCTGGTGCCACAACACTGCAACACGGCCCTCACAGAGACTGTACTTGGAGCACAGCAGTCACACGTGTTGCGAAGCATTTTTTTTTTAAAATTGTAAGTACACGCCCCTGTTAAACAGGGGCTGAAAAATTGTGCCTTAGGCACTGGTGTGGTGGCATGGATCATTGAGGAGGAGGAAGAGGATAGTCAGTGAACATAAGAGGACAGTCACTCAGCATCAGCATAGGCAGTCTTGAAGGGATGTGACATTAAAAATTATTCGGTTATATCCGCCTCAGGTGCCTGGTAGCTGGTGGTGATCCAAGACTGATTCATTTTGATGAATGTCAGTCGATCAACCGAGGCGGTGGACAGGCGCACCCTATGATCAGTCACAAATCCTCCAGCAGCACTGAATGTGCGTTCGGAAAGAACGCTGGAGGCAGGACAGGCCAGTAGCTCAATTGCATACTGTGCAAGCTCTGGCCAGTGATCCATCCTCAGGACCCAGTAAGCCAGAGGATTTTCGGTGGGAAAGGTGTCCAAGTCTGACCTTGCCCCAAGGTATTCCTGCACCATGTATATCAGACGCTGGCGATGGTTGCTGGAACCGATCATACCTTGGGGCTGCGGACTAAAAAATTGTCTGAACGCATCGGTCAGACGTCCACCTTCCCCACCGCTCCTTCTGCCACTGACCGAAGCCTCAGCAACTCGTCGCCCAGGACCAGGAGTTTGTAGCCTCCCAGTTTCTGGGAACGCGTTGCACAGACCTTTCTGCAAGGCCTCCCTGAGATGTCTCATCCTCTGCTCCCTCTGCGACGGCAAGATAAGGTCCGCAACCTTACCCTTGTACCGCGGATCAAGGAGAGTGGCCAGCCAGTAATGGTCCCTCTCCTTGATCCGAAGAACACGAGGATCCTTCCGCAGGCTTTGCAGGATCAGGGAGGCCATGCAGCGTAGGTTAGCTGAGGCATTCGGTCCGGAGTCTTCTGGGTCACTGAGGATGACATGATCGCCAGCCACCTCCTCCCAGCCACGTACAAGTCCACTGGCTTGTTGGGACTGTACATCATCCCTAAAAGACTGCTGCTGCTGATGCTGAGTGCCAGGCTCCACCTCCATGCTCACACAATCCTCCTCCTCCTCCTCCTCCTCCTCATCCTCTTCCTGTGTGATGGGTGGGACAGAAGGAACACTGTCCGGATAAAGGGGGCCTTGAGAGGCAAGGAAGTCCTCCTCTTCCTGCCTCTGTTCTGCCTCAAGTGCCCTGTCCATTATCCCACGCAGCGTATGCTCCAACAGGTGGACAAGAGGGACAGTGTCACTGATGCATGCACTGTCACTGCTCACCATCCTCGTGGCCTCCTCAAATGGTGAGAGGACAGTGCATGCATCCCTGATCATGCTCCACTGACGTGGGGAAAAAAAACCAAGCTCCCCTGACCCTGTCCTGGTGCCGTAGTCGCAAAGGTACTCATTGATGGCCCTCTGCTGCGTGTGCAGTCGCTGCAGCATGGCCAACGTTGAGTTCCACCTGGTGGGCATGTCAGATATTAGGCGGTTCTTGGGCAGGTTCAGCTCCTTTTGCAGCTCAGTCAGCCGAGCACTGGCATTATAAGATCGGCGGAAATGCACACAGACTTTCCTGGCCTGCCTCAGGACATCCTGTAAGCCTGGGAACCTGCCCAAGAACCGCTGCACCACCAGGTTGAGGACGTGAGCCATGCAGGGCACATGGGTGAGCTGCCCCTGTCGCAGGGCGGAGAGGAGGTTGGTGCCATTGTCAGAAACGACCATTCCTGGCTTAAGCTGACGTGGCGTCAACCACCTCTCGGCCTGCCCCTGCAGAGCTGCCAGAACCTCTGGCCCAGTGTGGCTCCTGTCCCCCAAACACACCAGCGCAAGCACGGCATGGCATCTTTTTGCCTGCGTACTTGCGTAGCCCCTTGTACGCCTACGGAGCACCGCTGGTTCCAAGGACAGAGCACTGGAGGAAGAAGAAGAGGAGGGGGTGGAGGAGAGAGGTGTGTCACAACCAGTAGCAGTAGTCGCGTTTTGGAGGCGTGGTGGCGGAACAACCTCCAACACTACTGCACCTTGTCCTGCATCCCTCCCAGCTGCCAATAGAGTGACCCAATGGGCCGTGAAAGAAAGGTACCGTCCCTGTCCATGCCTGCTGGACCATGAGTCAGCGGTAATATGCACCTTACCGCTGACCGCCCTGTCCAGCGAGGCATGGACATTGCCCTCCACATGCCGGTAGAGAGACGGAATCGCCTTCCGCGAGAAAAAGTGGCGTTTGGGAACCTGCCACTGAGGAACCGCACATTGAACAAACTCACGGAAGGGGGCCGAGTCTACCAACTGAAAAGGCAGCAGTTGAAGTGCTAGCAATTTAGCAAGGCTAGCATTCAACCGCTGGGCATGTGGATGGCTGGGAGTGTACTTCTTTCTACGGTCCAGCAGCTGGGGCAGGGAAATTTGCCTGCTGCATTCGGACGTCGGTGTACTGCAAGTACTTGGTTGTGACACACCGAATTCTACACCTTCAGTCCTCTCAGAGCAGCTTTCAGAGAGGACTGAAGGTGTAGTGGGGATGGAGATCCCAGCTGAGGAGGAGCAAGGAGAGGTCCGCTTAGTTCTTTGGTGTGGGTCTTTTATGTGTGCCTGCCAACGAGCTGCATGGCAGGTCGCCATATGTCTGGTCATGCTTGTCGTGCCCAAGCGGCTGATGTTTTGGCCACGCGAGATACGCTTGAGACAAATATTGCAAATAGCAGTGGTGCGATCTGCTGCACTCGTCTCAAAAAAGGCCCACACCAAAGAACTTTTCTGATAACGTGCAGAGGCAGCGCCCTGCACAGGCGGAGCTCTGCGGTGTTGTACAGTTGCTGTGCTGGCCTCTACCTGGCCTCCAGGGGGCATCCTGCCTCGTTGGACATGTGACGCCGCATCCTCCTCCTCCTCGTCCTCCTCCTCATCCTCTCTCCCTTCAGGCACCCACGTGGAGTCAGTGACCTCATCATCCCCTCCCTCTTCACCACTAGAGCAAACCTGGCAGTAAGCTGCAGCTGGTGGAACTGTACTGCCAGATTCCTCAAGCTGGGTATCGTCATCCGAGCCTTCGAATCGTTGGGCATCCTCCTGGAGCATGTACCCAACACTGTGCTCAAAGAGTTCGGGGGACTCCTCAGGAGGACATGGTGGGTCTAGGGAAGGGGTGGCTGATGATGCTCTGTCAGTACCCTGAGCCTGGGTGAGAGAGGATGAGGAGGATGAGGAGGGCTTGGTCATCCATTCTACCAAGCCTTCAGCATGATGCGGCTCCACATGTCCAGCTGCCGAAAACAAAGACGCGCGTGTCCCATGGCCACGTGCTGATGACGATGCACGACCACGTCCACGTCCACGGCCACGTCCACTAGAAACAGAGCCTGCCTGCCCTGTGTTCTTGGCTCTGCACGCTCTGCCTCCCCTTGGCGGTCTTCCAGCCATTGTAGTCGGTAGTCCTGTGGGTGCTGCTGAGAAGAAAATATAGGAGCTCTGTGTGATGCCACTAACACACTAGAAGTCCTATGGGTGCTTCTGCAAAGAAAATAGAGGAGCTCTGTGTGATGCCACTAACACACTAGAAGTCCTGTGGGTGCTTATGCAAAGAAAATAGAGGAGCTCTGTGTGATGCCACTAACACACTAGAAGTCCTGTGGGTGCTTCAGCAAAGAAAATAGAGGAGCTCTGTGTGATGCCACTAACACACTAGAAGTCCTGTGGGTGCTGCTGAGAAGAATATATAGGAGCTCTGTGTGATGCCACTAACACACTAGAAGTCCTATGGGTGCTTCTGCAAAGAAAATAGAGGAGCTCTGTGTGATGCCACTAACACACTAGAAGTCCTGTGGGTGCTTATGCAAAGAAAATAGAGGAGCTCTGTGTGATGCCACTAACACACTAGAAGTCCTGTGGGTGCTGCTGAGAAGAATATATAGGAGCTCTGTGTGATGCCACTAACACACTAGAAGTCCTGTGGGTGCTTCTGCAAAGAAAATAGAGGAGCTCTGTGTGATGCCACTAACACACTAGAAGTCCTGTGGGTGCTGCTGAGAAGAATATATAGGAGCTCTGTGTGATGCCACTACCACACTAGAAGTCCTATGGGTGCTTCTGCAAAGAAAATAGAGGAGCTCTGTGTGATGCCACTAACACACTAAAAGTCCTGTGGGTGCTTATGCAAAGAAAATAGAGGAGCTCTGTGTGATGCCACTAACACACTAGAAGTCCTGTGGGTGCTTATGCAAAGAAAATAGAGGAGCTCTGTGTGATGCCACTAACACACTAGAAGTCCTGTGGGTGCTGCTGAGAAGAATATATAGGAGCTCTGTGTGATGCCACTAACACACTAGAAGTCCTATGGGTGCTTCTGCAAAGAAAATAGAGGAGCTCTGTGTGATGCCACTAACACACTAAAAGTCCTGTGGGTGCTTATGCAAAGAAAATAGAGGAGCTCTGTGTGATGCCACTAACACACTAGAAGTCCTGTGGGTGCTTATGCAAAGAAAATAGAGGAGCTCTGTGTGATGCCACTAACACACTAGAAGTCCTGTGGGTGCTGCTGAGAAGAATATATAGGAGCTCTGTGTGATGCCACTAACACACTAGAAGTCCTGTGGGTGCTTCTGCAAAGAAAATAGAGGAGCTCTGTGTGATGCCACTAACACACTAGAAGTCCTGTGGGTGCTTATGCAAAGAAAATAGAGGAGCTCTGTGTGATGCCACTAACACACTAGAAGTCCTGTGGGTGCTGCTGAGAAGAATATATAGGAGCTCTGTGTGATGCCACTAACACACTAGAAGTCCTATGGGTGCTTCTGCAAAGAAAATAGAGGAGCTCTGTGTGATGCCACTAACACACTAGAAGTCCTGTGGGTGCTTATGCAAAGAAAATAGAGGAGCTCTGTGTGATGCCACTAACACACTAGAAGTCCTGTGGGTGCTTATGCAAAGAAAATAGAGGAGCTCTGTGTGATGCCACTAACACACTAGAAGTCCTGTGGGTGCTTATGCAAAGAAAATAGAGGAGCTCTGTGTGATGCCACTAACACACTAGAAGTCCTGTGGGTGCTTATGCAAAGAAAATAGAGGAGCTCTGTGTGATGCCACTAACACACTAGAAGTCCTGTGGGTGCTTATGCAAAGAAAATAGAGGAGCTCTGTGTGATGCCACTAACACACTAGAAGTCCTGTGGGTGCTTATGCAAAGAAAATAGAGGAGCTCTGTGTGATGCCACTAACACACTAGAAGTCCTGTGGGTGCTTATGCAAAGAAAATAGAGGAGCTCTGTGTGATGCCACTAACACACTAGAAGTCCTGTGGGTGCTTATGCAAAGAAAATAGAGGAGCTCTGTGTGATGCCACTAACACACTAGAAGTCCTGTGGGTGCTGCTGAGAAGAATATATAGGAGCTCTGTGTGATGCCACTAACACACTAGAAGTCCTATGGGTGCTTCTGCAAAGAAAATAGAGGAGCTCTGTGTGATGGGACTAACACACTTCAAGTCCTATAGGTGCTTCTGGGAAGAAAATATAGCTCTGTGTGTGTGATGGGACTAACACACTTCAAGTCCTATAGGTGCTTCTGGGAAGAAAATATAGCTCTGTGTGTGTGATGGGACTAACACACTTCAAGTCCTATAGGTGCTTCTGGGAAGAAAATATAGCTCTGTGTGTGTGATGGGACTAACACACTTCAAGTCCTATAGGTGCTTCTGGGAACAAAATATAGCTCTGTGTGTGTGATGGGACTAACACACTTCAAGTCCTATAGGTGCTTCTGGGAACAAAATATAGCTCTGTGTGTGTAATGGGACTAACACACTTCAAGTCCTATAGGTGCTTCTGGGAAGAAAATATAGCTCTGTGTGTGTAATGGGACTAACACACTTCAAGTCCTATAGGTGCTTCTGGGAACAAAATATAGCTCTGTGTGTGTGTAATGGGACTAACACACTTCAAGTCCTATAGGTGCTTCTGGGAAGAAAATATAGCTCTGTGTGTGTAATGGGACTAACACACTTCAAGTCCTATAGGTGCTTCTGGGAACAAAATATAGCTCTGTGTGTGTAATGGGACTAACACACTTCAAGTCCTATAGGTGCTTCTGGGAAGAAAATATAGCTCTGTGTGTGTAATGGGACTAACACACTTCAAGTCCTATAGGTGCTTCTGGGAACAAAATATAGCTCTGTGTGTGTAATGGGACTAACACACTTCAAGTCCTATAGGTGCTTCTGGGAAGAAAATATAGCTCTGTGTGTGTGATGGGACTAACACACTTCAAGTCCTATAGGTGCTTCTGGGAACAAAATATAGCTCTGTGTGTGTGATGGGACTAACACACTTCAAGTCCTATAGGTGCTTCTGGGAACAAAATATAGCTCTGTGTGTGTAATGGGACTAACACACTTCAAGTCCTATAGGTGCTTCTGGGAAGAAAATATAGCTCTGTGTGTGTAATGGGACTAACACACTTCAAGTCCTATAGGTGCTTCTGGGAAGAAAATATAGCTCTGTGTGTGTAATGGGACTAACACACTTCAAGTCCTATAGGTGCTTCTGGGAACAAAATATAGCTCTGTGTGTGTAATGGGACTAACACACTTCAAGTCCTATAGGTGCTTCTGGGAACAAAATATAGCTCTGTGTGTGTAATGGGACTAACACACTTCAAGTCCTATAGGTGCTTCTGGGAACAAAATATAGCTCTGTGTGTGTGATGGGACTAACACACTTCAAGTCCTATAGGTGCTTCTGGGAACAAAATATAGCTCTGTGTGTGTGATGGGACTAACACACTTCAAGTCCTATAGGTGCTTCTGGGAAGAAAATATAGCTCTGTGTGTGTAATGGGACTAACACACTTCAAGTCCTATAGGTGCTTCTGGGAACAAAATATAGCTCTGTGTGTGTAATGGGACTAACACACTTCAAGTCCTATAGGTGCTTCTGGGAACAAAATATAGCTCTGTGTGTGTGATGGGACTAACACACTTCAAGTCCTATAGGTGCTTCTGGGAACAAAATATAGCTCTGTGTGTGTGATGGGACTAACACACTTCAAGTCCTATAGGTGCTTCTGGGAACAAAATATAGCTCTGTGTGTGTGATGGGACTAACACACTTCAAGTCCTATAGGTGCTTCTGGGAAGAAAATATAGCTCTGTGTGTGTAATGGGACTAACACACTTCAAGTCCTATAGGTGCTTCTGGGAAGAAAATATAGCTCTGTGTGTGTAATGGGACTAACACACTTCAAGTCCTATAGGTGCTTCTGGGAAGAAAATATAGCTCTGTGTGTGTAATGGGACTAACACACTTCAAGTCCTATAGGTGCTTCTGGGAACAAAATATAGCTCTGTGTGTGTGATGGGACTAACACACTTCAAGTCCTATAGGTGCTTCTGGGAACAAAATATAGCTCTGTGTGTGTGATGGGACTAACACACTTCAAGTCCTATAGGTGCTTCTGGGAACAAAATATAGCTCTGTGTGTGTGATGGGACTAACACACTTCAAGTCCTATAGGTGCTTCTGGGAAGAAAATATAGCTCTGTGTGTGTAATGGGACTAACACACTTCAAGTCCTATAGGTGCTTCTGGGAAGAAAATATAGCTCTGTGTGTGTAATGGGACTAACACACTTCAAGTCCTATAGGTGCTTCTGGGAAGAAAATATAGCTCTGTGTGTGTAATGGGACTAACACACTTCAAGTCCTATAGGTGCCTCTGGGAACAAAATATAGCTCTGTGTGTGTGATGGGACTAACACACTTCAAGTCCTATAGGTGCTTCTGGGAAGAAAATATAGCTCTGTGTGTGTGATGGGACTAACACACTTCAAGTCCTATAGGTGCTTCTGGGAAGAAAATATAGCTCTGTGTGTGTAATGGGACTAACACACTTCAAGTCCTATAGGTGCCTCTGGGAACAAAATATAGGAGCTCTGCCTGCCTGCCACGAACACACTACAAGTCCTATAGGTGCTTCTGGTAACAAAATATAGGAGCTCTGCCTGCCTGCCACGAACACACTACAAGTCCTATAGGTGCTTCTGGTAACAAAATATAGGAGCTCTGCCTGCCTGCCACGAACACACTACAAGTCCTATAGGTGCTTCTGGTAACAAAATATAGGAGCTCTGCCTGCCTGCCACGAACACACTACAAGTCCTATAGGTGCTTCTGGTAACAAAATATAGGAGCTCTGCCTGCCTGCCACGAACACACTACAAGTCCTATAGGTGCTTCTGGTAACAAAATATAGTAGCTCTGCCTGCCTGCCACGAGCACACTACAAGCCCCTCTTTCTCAATCAATCTTTGTAACTGAATCTATCTAACTCAATCTCTGTAAGTGAATCTCTCTAACTATCTAAATGCAGCAGAGTGTCACAGAATCAGCCTGCTCAATCTGCGCCGGAACAGCATGTGACCGGCGCAGACGGCGTGGCGGCGTTTTATAGGGGGGGGCGTGTACTACAGCCCCTGAGCTGTAATTGGCTACAGGCGTCCTGCCTGTAGCCAATTATGGCTCTTCGAGTTTCCGGGGCTGTGATTGGCCAAGCATGCGGGGTCACAGTGCAGGCTTGGCCAATCATCAGCCAGCAATGCACTGCGTCGGCCGCGCCGGCCGCAATGCATTGCGGGGCCGCTCGCATCACACGAACGTGATGCGAGCGGCCAAAATAGTTCTGGGCTCGCCGAGCGAGCGAACGCCCGGTGCTCGATGCGAACGTGGGTTCGCATCGAGCACCGGGCCCATCCCTAATGATTACCATTACACATCTTTGTGAATTACATACATTTGGTTTAACACATTTTATGTTTGTCAGTTTGACATGTTATGAACTCGTTTTTTCATATGTTTAGAGCTTAAAATTTCAAACATTACCAAATAAACCTCTGTTATACCGTGTTTGACAGTTAAAAGCACAGTGTCATTACCTTTAAATATTCGTCTTGCATGATTTTTATGATGGCTTCACAGGTCTCAGATATGATGCAGCCTAGTGACTGGGCAGAGATTCCAGTGGTGCACTTGAGGTCTTTAAAACTTCATCTAGTTGGCAGTAAATTAAGTGTGATCAAATGATCAGTCTCTGCTCTGCTGTGATGCTCGGTCTTAAGTCTGTGTTCTACTCCTGGTTCTGGTGCCGTATGTAGTGGACAGGTAAGCCAGTGGCTTTGCTCCGGCCTGCAGGGAAAACCACCATACAAACTCCCGGGGCAGCCCCTCTACCGCCAGATCTCCTCTGCAAGACCCCCACAGCTAGCATCATGGAGCGGTACCCCTCCCAATCCCGGTCCCACTCGGGATCTTGATCGCAGCACACGTTCCCCACACAGGCAGTCTCAGATCCTAAAATGGCTGCTGCAGCATGTCCCTCATCTCCCTCACAGGATACACACTGCTCCATGACAGGAGATGGAGCTGATCAGAGGGAGGTGATTGACAACATGGAGGAATGTGAAATGGGGACCCAGGGCTCTCATGGGAAAATAGCTCAAGCAGTCACAGCTCTCCCGTCCCCTACCATCACATCACTTTTTATAAGCTCACAGAAACTGAGCAGCATATATCATCCCTGGAAGATGATCAGTACCAAACCAATGCAGCAAAGGAGCAGTAGACACAAGCTCACCAACTCCTATATGACAAAATAGAAGACTTAGAGAACCATTCAAGGAGGAACAATTTAAGAATAATTGGCCTCCCAGAAACATATAAGCCTGGGTCATTACTAGACATCTGTGCCACACTCTTCCCAGTGGCTCTGGATCTATGCTATAAATGTGTGGCAGAAAGAGCACACCATATTGGTGCTCCAGCGAACAATCGCAAGAACCCCAGACCAGTAATAATCAAATATCTCAATTATGCAGACTATAAACTGGAAAGTATTTGGAAAGCTCGTTCCATGGAAATTGAAGGGCAGAAGCTCCTAATATTCGCAGACTATACAGCAGAGGTGTCCCGCAAATGCAAGGAATTCCAAACAGTCTGCTCAGAGCTCTGTAAGAATAACATCCACTTTACATTGTCGTATCCAGACATCTTCCGACTGCAAGCCCCAGATGGGAAACAAAAATAGAAAAAGAGTGAAGCGCTGGATAATAAATAAACAGTGAGTAAACAAAACTCTCAAAATAGTGCAGTAAATATGAATGTGATCATTCACAATAAACTAAACAATATGTCCTTAATAAAGTGAAATACAGTCCTAAAGTAATAGGATTGCTGTATAAAACAGCAGACGTGCTGTATAACATAAAAGTTCATGAATAAAACTTCCAAACAGTTCATGTGTGAAACATCCAGGAAGTATCCAGAGTGCAATGATCATAGGTATACGTTTTCACCGCTTGTGCTGCCCGTCACCATACAGTAAACAATGGAGGCTTACCAGAAAGCCAGCGACCGCCCTTATTCAGGGGGGTCAAACTAGGCTTAGATGAACAGCAGGATTGCTGTTAGATCTCACAAGCTCCCTCTCCAGTGACCAGCCTGCCTCCAGGGAAAGCCCCTTCCATGGCGCACTTCTAAAATAGATTGTAAAAGGCGTTCCGTTTCCACGGATTGTGTATGGACATCCAGTGGGTAAATAAACAATTCGGGAGAAAAAAGGAGACTACAATAGTGTACACCAGGGGTCTTCAAACTACGGCCCTCCAGTTGTTCAGGAACTACAATTCCCATCATGCCCAGTCATGTCTGTGACTGTCAGAGTTTTACAATGCCTCATGGGATGTGTAGTTCTGCAACAGCTGGAGGGCCGTAGTTTGAGGATCCCTGGTGTAGACGTTCCTTAGGTAGATTTATTTAGTAAAAAGATCCAGTACATAAAAATTATCCTTGCAAGGTAAAAAAGCTCTGTAATGTCTGCAAGAATGGTTCGCGCATGTGCAGTGCATGTGTGCGCAACGTCCCTACGACCATTTCACAACTGATGTCATCAGGGGTACGCACACAGATGGGAAACAACTTACATTCCACACTCTGGAAAAAGCAGAAGCACTCCCTAACACCCAGACCAGCAGCAGCTAATACCTTCTCTGATAAAGTCAAACAGGGGCACAGGGAACAGAGAAGCCCCAGAAAGGATCCTCCATAATGGCTAAAATCAACCTCTACACCTGACCCAGCCCATTATCACTGCTGAGCGATCCTCTACTCCAGACCTACCTTCAGTTTATGGTAATATGCTCATTCTCTTACCCCAGGAGACCACAAGATAATTCTTATATACATCTACTTAGCTAACACCTGTTGATGAAAGACTAAAGGTTCTTATATAGTTGTCGATCTACGATGTTATAAAATAAGTACTGTGCAAGACTTTTAATAAATTTCACTTATAATTCCACTAGGGGATACCAGATTGGATTTTATATAATCCACACCCCTTCTCTGCATGCAAAGAAGGGTAACTGCAGCTGGGTACCCTGTTTTTTTGAATGCTTGCAGGCTAGCGGTCTTACTGGAAGTGAAAGAAACATACGGAAAAAAAGAGTCAATTCGTTTAACGTTTTATTGTTTCAGTTTTACATTCTTTCTTTTTTCACTCCCATCTTATCCTCTATCTCTACGTATGGGAAGCAACCCTGAGCCCATTTGCCACAGATGTACCTCTATAACCAAGGAGCAAAACATCCGACCCCCCCTTCCTAGTAGCCAGAACATTCACTAAAAGGTCTTATCTCCATAACCCACTACACAAGACATAAGAGTAATTTCTTGGAATGTTAAGGGATTATGATCCCAGGCCAGGAGAATGAAAATCCTCAGGCACTTGAAAAAGCTTAAAGTGGATGTAAACCCCCAAAAAAATTTTGATGTCATAATGTAGAGAATATGATTTCCTTTCATTTGAGCCCAGTCTTGCCACACAGATTTACTCGAGGCCTGAGCAATCCTCTTTTTTTGTTCAGTTAGAGAAATCTTGACAAAGTCTTGAAAACTTTGTCAAAAACGCCCCCTTGCTGTGAATGACAGGTGATTTACATATCTCATGTACTAGCCTGAGACAGGTTATCATCAGATCACTGGATGTTCTACTCTGCCCAGCTCTGACTACATACATGTCCCCTAAATCCCTTGTCTGTCTATAGTCTGCTGACTGTTCACTGCATCCCATGATGAGAAACATCCACTCAAAACACAGTAAAGCTGGGAGAGCTGGAGGGGAGGGGGATGTGAATTGTGAACTTTTTACACAGGATGTGCCTGTCTCAGGCTAGTGCATGATATGTAAATCACCTGTCACTCACAGCAATGGGGCGTTTTTGACAAAGTTTTCAAAACTTTGTCAAGATTTCTCTAACTGAACAATAAAAGAGGATTGCTCAGGCCTCGAGTAAATCTATGTGGCAAGACTGGGCTCAAATGAAAGGAAATCTTATTCTCTACATTATGACATTAAAAAAAAAAAGGGGGTTTACATCCACTTTAAAACTATCCTATGACTTGGTATCAGTACATAAGGATTTTGAGGGCCATTTGATTTTAGCTCACCTTAAATTCCCATCCAAAGAGCTGTTGATTACTAATGTCTACGCTCCAAACTCAGCAGATAAAAAATACTTCAGTAAATTATCAGAACAGCTCTTAAGTTCACCCCAGTTTCCACACCTCATAGGAGGGGATTTTAATATTACCATGTGCAATAGTGAGGAAAGGTCCCTAAAACGCACTAGAGAAACATATTCAACCCAAAGCCAAGACACCCAATTTCTCCAGATGACTATTGCCCTATAGCTAATCGACCCATGATGTTTATCGCATCCAACAGACAGAGAGTATACTTTCTACTCTCATGCTCATGACTCGTTTGCCAGGCTAGACTACCTCCTCTGTACTATCTCCCTTTTACCCAGTATAAGAGAATCTACAATCCATGACCTGGTTATCTCAGACCATAGCCCTATCTCAATAACGATTGAACACTTGCTACCACGCGACAATACCAGACAATGGCGCTTTCCCTCTTATCTAAAACCAAATGAACCATTCAAAACATATGTTGGAGAGCACATGGTCTGAATATGAGGAAACAAATGCCCCACACAGGGAAAACCCCAATCTCTATTGGGAAGCGGGCAAAGCATTCTTGCGAGGTAGGATTATATCATATGAAAACGCACACAAGAAAAACACCCAGAAAAAATATCAAGAAACTACTGAAAGAGTACGAGAAGCACAAACCCGATTAAATGACCAACATGCTCCAGACAATTTAAAGCTTTGGCACGAAGCCAAATGACTTTTTGATGTTTGGGCTAAAAACCTAGAAAACATCAAATCATCATACATAGAACTGCAATTCCACAATCATGGGAACAAAGCCGGGAAGCTACTAGCTAGATTAAGCAGGGGCTCATATCATCCAACCTATATCACTTCCCTGACTGAAAAAAATCCTTGAATTATATTATTCCAAACTCTACACAGACGAACCTATAAACACAGATGAAGGGTGCAAATGGTTAGAATCATTAGTCCTACCTAAAATAAATTTAGAACATTTGACATTATTAAACTCCCCAATGACCCACAAGGAAATATCTGAAACTATCAATAAAATGTGAAATGGTAAAGCCCAAGGCCCAGACGGGTACACCCCAGAATTTTATATGCTGACCAATGAAATGCTATCCAACACTCTACTGTGGGTATACAATGGCATTTCATAAGGAGGCATGTACTTACCATCAGGTCATCAAGAAAGCATTAAATTGATAGCAAAAAAGGATAAGACCCCACAGAACCTGGCTCATATGGCACAATTTCCTTTTTAAACGTGGAATCCAAGATTCTCTCAAAAATAGTGGCATCCTGATTAGCAAATATTATGCCTCCCTGATACACCCAGCACAAGTGGGTTTCACCAAAGGCAGGTCAGCTTTTTCAAACTTTTGCAAGGTCCTGACAGTTTTGGAGTATGCGCAATTACACCAACTAGAAGATATAACAATCATCACATTAGATGCAGAGAAAGCTTTCAGTAATGTGAGCTTTCATTGGCTCTCTCTGGTCATGCAAAAATGTGATCTTTCAGCAATTCTTTTGCAATTTTATGTTTATACTCTGCAGCTTTGGCCAGGGTAGTAGCAGCAGGACACCTATCTAAACTTCACAAAGGCACGAGACAGGGATGCCCCCTTTTCCCGCTATTTTTCAATTTGGCTATAGAACCCCCTCTCCCGCTTCTTAAATAATACAGCCCCACTACATTGAATCCCTATAGGAAGTGAAGAGTAGGGATGAGCTGAACACCCCCGGGTTCGGTTCGCACCAGAACCTGCCAACGGACCTAAAGTTTGCGCGAACGTTAGAACCCTATTAGTTACAATGGACGCGAACGTTCGAAATATAAAGTGCTAATTATAACGGCCAATATGCATGTTATTGTCATAAAACAGGTTTGGGGACCCGGGTCCTGCCCCAGGGGACATGTATCAATGCAAAAAGAAGTTTTAAAAACTGTAATTTTTTCGGGAGCAGTCATTTTAATGATGCATAAAGTGAAAAAAAATTGAAATATTCCTTTAAATATGGTATCTGGGGGGTGTCTAAAGTATGCCTGTGAAGTGGCATGCGTTTCCCGTGTTTGAAACTGTCCCTGCACAAAATGACATTTGTAAAGGAAAAAAAGAAGCCATTTAAAACTGCTTGTGGCTTTAATGTCATGTCGCAGATGGCTGGATTAGATGACAACAGGGCAGAAGGGCAGATACAGGGTAAAGTGGTTTTAGTGTGCTGTGCTATACTCACACAGCACACACACACACTAACTCCTGCAGATGGCTGCCTTAAATGACAACAGAGCAGAAGGGCAGATACAGGGTAAGGTGGTTTAGTGTGCTACTGCTGTGCTATACTCACACAGCACGCACACACACTAACTCCTGCAGATGGCTGGATTGGTAGAGATTAGAGAACAGCACTGAGAAGAATAAACTATCCCTGCCTATTTTTCCTCTTTTCCTACACTATTACCCACACAGAAATGAATCACAAGCTCATATAGTGTGTACACTGTACAGTACAGTCTGTCACTGTTCCTAACGCCGGAACACACTACAGGAGGCCTCCGGCGCGGTGGCCTTATATAGTGTGGGGCATGTACTAAACCCCCTGAGCTATAATTGGCCACAGGTATCCTGCCTGTGGCCAATTATTGCTCTCCTCGCTGCTGGCTCTATGATTGGCCAAGCATGAGGGGTCGCAATGCATGCTTGGCCAATCATCAGCCAGCAATGCACTGCGACTGGCGCAGTGCATTGTGGACCGTTCGCATCACACGAATTTGATGCGAACGGCCCTCGGAGTTCTGGTTTCGATGAGCGGACGAACATGGGTTTGAATCGAACACCGGGCCCATCCCTAGTGGAGAGCTGCAAGTGGCCCTTTTCGCAGACGACATTTTCATTTTCTCATCAGCCCCATGTATGGCTATAGCCAATAGACAACAGATTTTTGATTTGTTCCGTCTATGTTCTGGCCTGAAAATAAATTTCAGCAAAAGAAAAGTACTCCCTCTAAGTATACCAAACTCACACAAGTGGACACTTTTATCCCCCTTCCCCATCAACAATAAACATATCACTTATCTTGGCATAAAAATAGGTAGGGAACCTTCCTCCCTCTACTTCTAGAACTTTCCTCCCCTGATCTCTAAAATTGTGGGCGAATTAGAAACCTGGATGGAGCTCCCATCATCGCTCTTTGGGAGATGCTCCCTGTTCAAGATGGTTTGCTTTGCACGCCTCTTATACCCCCTCCAAACTATACCTCTGCATATGAAGCATAAAGATATCCAAAAAATCAATTAGGCGGCCACCACTTTCATATGGCGCAACAAAAAACCTAGAATAGCTAGGAGCGAAGGGGGGGGGGGGGGGACTTTCCTAAAATCAGAGTTTATAACATATCTTGCCTGCTAAGAGTGGGGTTGGACTGGTTTCTCCAAGCCTCAAAGTACACAAATTATGAATTAGAATCAGCTATGATCCAACTCTATAACCTATCTGCACTGATGCATAGCTCATTAAGATTAACTTCCAACCATTTTAATCAAAACCTATTGATCTGAGACACTGTAATAGCATGGAGGGAGATGAGGAAAAGCCTGGAAACCTCTTAATGTGTCTCCAAATACTTACCTATACAAGGAAACCCAATGTTCCCTCAAGGCCTTCAATATGAACCATTCTCAAAATGGAAAGACAAGGAATTGATAACTGTAGTCTCCCTATATGATGAAGACACTGGATTTCTTAAGCCATTTAACTCTCTGGCTGAGGAATTTCACCTATCGAAACAACACATCCTTCAAGTATCACAAACCTCAAACTTTATACATAAGACATGTCCAAACAAACAAATCAGGTTTCGTTCATCCCTGCTAGACAAGCTGATTAAAGAATAGCATTATTTGATTACTGACATATACAAACCACTGAACTCAACCTTTACAAAATCACTACACCACACATCAATAAAATCCTGGACCAAATATATATCTGGAGAAGATATCATCGACAAAATTCTAGAAGGCTATGCAATTACCCTAAAATTTATAACAAATTAAACCCGGAGGGAAACACAGTTCAAACTAATGCACAAAGTCTATATCCCTTTCTCCACCGAACATCTAACACCAAAGGAGGCCTCCTGTCTTTGGTGCTTAGTTTCGAGACAGACATTATTCAACAGTCTATGGACATGTCCGCCCATCTCAAAATACTGAGATCAAACCCTATCTTTCATCCAGGGGTAACTGATTGCCAGATAGCAAAATATCCTATGTTCCTCCTGTTTGGATCCCTAAGCTGTGGAATCTCCTTTGAGGTCTCGCTCACATCATCGATTCAAGGAAAAAAACAATGAATACTCATAAGTCTTCTCGTAGCTCGCAGGATTATTTTCAAGCAGTGGATTTCTCCAACACCACCCTCCTTATCTGAAATTAAACGAGATCTTAAAACCTTTATTATTTAGAGAAAAGCTAGACACCATTATGCCAAATGATTGGCACAACAAACGATTTGAAACCAGGTGGCGCTCTTTCATGGACATATGTCTAACGACATCTGAGGTACAGTATCTTCTCTACAGACTCCTTTCATATTTACATCTAGATGCGGTGGGACCCATACAGTAGACTTCTCACAACAAACAAGTCTTAATTCTCCCTATTAGGTACACTGACCAACTGTGTTTATTGGTTTAAGATTTTACTATTGACCATAGGGACCAGAAGGAATAGTCTCATAATGTCCCTTCTCCTCTCCTTCCCAATCTTTTCCTTATTTCCCTTTCCTTTCCTTTCTTTTCTGTGGGTCCCCCCCTCCCCAGAGTTGAAATAAGTTCTCTTTATTAGAAACTTCAGTTCCGGTGATCATATGACCACAGCTCCTATGTTTTAGCAGCAATTAACGGCCTACGGCCTTGGTTTCTTCTATCTATAACCTTGTGTATTATACACAGTTATATATTCTACTATGTATACTGTGTAATATGTAACATTCTACTTTTGTAATTTGAAAGAAAAACTTCAATAAAATATATTTTATATAAAAACTTTTTTGTTATGGGGGTGACACATCACTCGGAAACAGCTAAAAGGCCTCATCGGGCATCCTGAGATAGTTCCAACAATCATCGGGATTGTTTTCCTTGAGCTCTTGATCCAATCTCTTATGTGAGAAGTTATCATGTTTTTTTAGCCACTCTTTACTTCTTAACCATCGCCTTTTTCTTATTGACTCCTCTGCTTGCTGTATAACCATCACTCCAAGCATTATTATGGCAATGGTTCTCTTTTCCACATCCATATCGAAGGTGGTGCTGATGTAGGTGATGCTAAGGAGATGCAGGAGAGATGCTGGAGAGATGCTCACTATGCACAAGGTTTGTTCTGTCGACTTGGTGTATATGGAAACCACAGTAAGCCAGGTGCAAAGGTCACAGAAATGTCATCACTGCCTTTTTAGATGCAAAAATTGCACGACAAAATGATTAATTTATGTTCATAAACAATTTTTGTTTAAAAATTGGTCATTACATGATAGCACGTGTGTTCATTTTTCAAAAGGGCGTTCAAATGATTTTTTGACTAGCATTAGTATACACTGAGCAAGATGATACAGCAATCCTTTTACAAACAGTACGTAGCAGTGTTAGTCTCAACATTGGATTTGACCTTTAAACTGTGGCTGTATATTGTTATAGTGCTTTCTCTACTGGTAAAGCAGTTGAACTGTAGATGCTACGTGGGCATAGTCTAAAAGTCTCCACAGATAGTAGATCTGAATTTGCCAATCATTAGGTTCAGAGGCACTGAATTCTAGTGCATGGCTGTAATGAGGGGCTGAACTTTACATTATTGTATTTCTAATTTTTAATGATAATATAGAAAAATATCTTTTCTGCATGTCAGCATAAACATTTACTGAAAAAAGCAGCCTAATAATATACTTTCCTGTATAGTCACTAGATATTTTTAGTATATGCGGTCATTGAATTTAAGTTCTTAATATTAGCCATGCACTTTAATTTTGTGAAGACAGCCTTGCAATTAAGATAATAATTAATTTTGTCATGGCTCTGCGCTGTGTTGGGATGATGTGGGTTTTTTATTTATTATTTAGGTTGTGTCTTTTTTCGTTGTCATTTGTATATCTGTCCTTACTTTGTAGGGAAAAAAAATTATAATAAATACATTCTGATCAAGACATAAGTGCTGTTGTTTATATATTCTAGACTTACCTGTGGGATTTAAAATCTGTTCCCAGACATGTTATTTCCACCATTTCTGTATTAATAAAACTAAGAACAAACTGAATTCTTGTTACAGATTGGGAATGAAATTTCTTACCCACACCAGTGGAAAGGCCGTGTGTAAGATTTAACTGTGTAAGAAGTTATTTAACTTCATAAAATGACATCCTCTTTAAAGAAAAATCATGTTGTATTTGCAAGCAGTGTTGGTCATCTTACTTTAAAAAGGAATTAGTTAAGTTACAAATTACTTCTCCCAAAAAAGTAATTGAGTTAGTAACTCAGTTACTACATTGGAAAAGTAATTAGTTACTCAGCAAAGTAACTGACTTTTTTTTTAATATTCTTAGGGATGGGTCTAGTATTACTGTAAGCAAGGGGCGCGTTCCCCCCTGCACGTCTATTTCCCTTCTGTACCCCCCTGCACGTCTGTTCCCCCAACACATATATCTGTTCCCCCTCTGTACCCCACTATACATCTGTCCCCCCCCACACACATATATCTGTTCCCCCTCTGTACATCTGTCCCCCCCAAACTCACGGATCGGATCGTTGCTCGGATCAGAGTCACGGATCGGATCATTTTTTGGATCAGCAAATAATAATTGAATTTGAAGAAAACCTGTGAAAATTCCACCACCATATAGCCCCCACTGTAATATCCACAATCTCCCCCACTGTAATATTGGCTGAGTATGGCTGGGTATGGCTGAGCATGGCTGGGTATCGCCGAGTATGGCTGGGTATTACAGAGTATTGCAGAGTATGGCTGGGTATTACCGAGTATTGCAGCGTATGGCTGGGTATTGAGTATTACCGAGTATTGCAGAGTATGGCTGGGTATTACCGAGTATTACCGAGTATTGCAAAGTATGGCAGAGTATGGCTGGGTATGGCTGGGTATGGCTGGGTATTGCAGAGTATTGGCAGGGTATTGCAGAGCTTTGGCAGGGTGTTGCAGAGTATTGGCATGGTGTTGCAGAGTATTGGCATGGTGTTGCAGAGTATTGGCATGGTTTAGCAGAGTATTGGCAGGGTGTCGCAGAGTATTGTCAGGGTATTGCAGGGTATTGCAGAGTATTGGCAGGGTATTGCAGAGTATTGGCAGGGTGTTGCAGAGTATTGGCAGGGTATTGCAGAGTATGGCTGGGTATTACCGAGTATTGAAGAGTATGGCTGGGTATTACCGAGTATTGCAGAGTATGGCTGGGTATTATGGGGTATTGCAGAGTATGGCTGGGTATTACCGGGTATTACCGGGTATGGCAGAGTATTGGCAGGGTGCTGCAGAGTATTGGCAGGGTATTGGCAGAGTATGGCAGGGTATTGCAGAGTATTGGCAGCGTGTTGCAGAGTATTGGCAGTGTGTTGCAGAGTATTGGCAGCGTGTTGCAGAGTATTGGCAGGGTATTGCAGAGTATTGGCAGAGTATTCAATTCACAGTCACAATAAAAATCGCTGATCGCCGCCATTACTAGTAAAAAAAAATTATTAATAAAAATGCCATATGACTATCCCCTATTTTGTAGACACTATAACTTTTGCGCAAACCAATCAATAATCGCTTATTGCATTTTTTTTTTTACCAAAAATATGTAGAAGAATACATATCGGCCTAAACTGAGGAAAAAAACGTTTTTTTATATATTTTTGGGGGATATTAATTATAGCAAAAAGTAAACAATAAAGCGTTTTTTTCAAAATTGTCGCTATTTTTTTGTTTATAGCGCAAAAAATAAAAACCACAGAGGTGATCAAATACCACCAAAAGAAAGCTCTATTTGTGGGAAAAAAAGGACGTCAATTTTGTTTGGGAGCCACGTCGATGGACCGTGCAATTGTCAGTAAAAGTGACGCAGTGCCAAATCGCAAAAAGTGCTCTGGTCTTTGGCCAGCCAAATGGTCCGGGGCTTAAGTGGTTAATATTGATCTGTTACTCCTCCACAGTAGAAAGTAGTTTAAAGGATACATTCACACAGGCGCATGCGCGGCAGCTCCCAAGATGGCCGCCGGCATCTAGAGCTCCGCTCCACCACAGCCCGCCGCTGACCACCGGAGCATACGGAGCGCTCGTTCACCCCCCACACTCAGCCATCCTGGTAGGGGAATCCCCAGGGAATCGGGTCATGTCGGTCCCGCTGGCCAGGCGCGATCTATCAGGCCAAATGACGGCCGCTCCCAGCCCCCTCAGCTATGCCAAGATGGCGTCGGCCACACGAGGCCCGCAGGCCTCAGAGGAGCAGGAAGCATCAATTGCGGACCAGGACCAGTCAGATCAACACTATACAGGTACAGACTTCCCCCCCCTGCCAACAGCCAGCTCTCCCTCCTCTACTGAATCCTTATTGGGGAGAATGGGCTCAGGATATCCCACTACCCCTATGCTGGACCCACACACTGGCATGTTACTCACTGATAGTGAGGCCCAAGAAGACATCCCTATCCCCACAGACTTCCAGTCTATGATGACAGCTTTCTCTCAGATGTTAACTAAAGGTCTGGCTCTGAATGCTGCCCAAATTACTGCATCACTACATGCTGACTTGCAGCAAATAGGTATGAGGATGGACAACATAGAAAATAGGGCTGACCAAGCTGTGGCACAGATTAACCAGAACTCTGCCAGACTACAGGAAGTACAGGATCAATTGGAATCGGCGTTTGCAAAGATCGATGACCTTGAGAATAGGTCCAGAAGATATAACTTTAGGCTGCGGGGACTCCCGGAAACTGAAAAAGATGTTCAAAAAGCAGTTAAAACTCTGATTAAAAGCCTTATACCTGACATCCCAGACCACCGCCTAGAGCTGGACAGAGCACACAGGGCACTACAGGCCCCCAGAGCAGACGGTCTCCCCAGAGATGTCATTATCAAACCACACCACTACGCAGTCAAGGAAGAGGTCATGAGGAAAGCCAGATACTCAGACAACCTCACTTTACTCGGCCACAAGATCCAAATTTTTGCAGATTTGTCACCTTATACAGTACAGAAGAGAAGGTCTTTTAAACCGTTACTGCAAGTACTCCTGGACAAGGACATCACATATAAATGGTCCTTTCCTCTTCGCCTGAACTTTTCCTACAAAAACAGGAATTTCTGCTTCTCCTCTTTTCAGGAAGGGGAACGACTGCTAACACACCTCGGCCTGATACAGCTGGAACCGTCGCCTGCCAATGCTAACAAAGGGACCCCCTCATCGACCAAGAGACCACCGCCAGCAAGTCCGCTGCAACAATCCTGGCTGAAATAAGGACCCAAAAGGTCCAAGGAAACCATTCCACCTTGAGCATGTGCTCTTATGCTCTACTTGCTGCATGACTGAACTTTTCCCCTGATTTTGGGGACACATTTTTGGGGAAAGGTCTGTTTGGGGACTTCTCCTCTCCTCCTCTTCCTTATAGAGGAAGGCATTGGGGAGCCCCCCTTTCCCGGCTGGACCACATGATTGAGACATTCCTCACATTAGTCAGTCCTGTTTGTCCTTTTTTCCCTTTTTAAAATTTTTTTTTTTTTTTCTTTTTTTTTTTTTTTTTTTGAATAGTTAACTCCATTTGTAACGTTATGGCTTTACCTGGGAGCGATAGCTGGCTCTTTCTCTGCTGACTTTTATCCTGGTCCTCCCTACAAGGAAGACATACTGAGTCCTTAGCAGAATACAGTTGTTAACCCTAATGCCTGAATTCATTTACATGCTTAGAACATTTATAAGTCAAGTTATAGGCTAAGGATGACACTTAGTATTTTTATTCTCCCCCTTGCTGGGGTGCATCGACAGTTTAGTTTTAATGCCTGGCTTTGCAGGGTCTGTTACATTTATTTGAATTTGCCTTTTCATTATTATTTTTTTTTCCTTTTTTTTTCCTTTTTTTTTTTATTGTAATTTTTTTATATCCTAAATATTAGGCCTAAAGGGGGATCAGACCCCCAGGGGGGGCTCCGGAACCTGTTAATAATGGGGCGGATAGGACCCCTCAGTAGCTACTGATTTAAGGTGGGGGGGCTGTGGTGGACCCATTGCGCCTTAACTGGATCAGGGGCCCATTTGGATTTCCTAGATCCTATTCCGGTTTTTCTGTTCCAAGAATAACCGGTACCATGGGGTTTGTGGTGGGTTTGGTTAATCCGAACCGACCGGGGGGTGGGAAGGGACCAGGGGGTCCCTTTGTTTTATTGTGTCACATGTCACACGTTCAAAGGTCTCAACAGCAGTTCATTAACCCTTTTGTCTTCTTCTCCTTCTTTCCTTTCCCTCTTCTTTTCCCCTTCATACCTTCTCTCTCCCTCTCTCCAGACACTCTAGGTGGAGTTCATAGGTCACACAGAGTCCTCCACTCGACTCTCCCAGGCTCCAGGTTCATCTCTCTTTGCATCACGGGAAGGAGGATGTTTCTTATCTCCCAACGGCAGGGTAAGTGCCATGACGACTGTATAGATCACCCCCTTCTGATCCATGCCTGACCAACCCAATCTGGCCGCCACCCTAAAAATAATATCACACAACACTCAGGGTCTTAACTCGCCGATCAAGCGAAGGAAAACCCTTCAATACTATCACTCGATACATGCAGACGTTGTCCTTCTGCAGGAGACACACTTCCCTTCTACATACAAGCCCAAGTTCCTACACCAAAGCTACCCACAATTTTTTTTAGCATCCGCAGAGAATAAAACTAAGGGGGTTGCGATCTGCTTTGCGAAACATTTAAATCTCTCCCAACCCGAAACTATAACTGATCCCCAGGGACGCTATATTCTGGTATCGGGTTTCATAGATGGGGAACTATACACCTTTGTCTCTTACTACGCACCTAATAAGGGTCAAAAATCCTTCATGGAATCCCTGGTAACTAGACTGCAGAAACATTTCAAGGGGACGGTATTCATGGGAGGGGACACCAACTTAGCCTTTGACTTCTCCCTAGACAAGCTAGCAAGTGGTGCTTCGAAACCCAAACGCCCGTCTAAACAGAGCGTCCAACTTGCTAAGATTCTCAACGAAGCTGACCTGATAGACGTATGGAGGGAAACTAATCCGCGCACCAAAGACTACACACACTTTTCCGCCCCGCACGGTTCCTTTGCCAGGATAGACCACATCTTCACCCGAACTTCCACACTCCCTCTCATTAGGTCCTCCAAGATCATCGACTCTTCCCTCTCGGACCACTCCGTAGTTACACTACTCACGTGTAAACCAGCAGGCACCGAGTTCCGTCCGCGTTGGCGCTTACGGGAAACCCTTTTGAATGACCCTATACAATGTGCGTTACTGGAATCTGCTATTCAAGAATACTTTACGTTAAACTCGACAGACGGGATATCCCCGACCATCAGCTGGGCGGCGCATAAAACTGTTATCAGGGGCAGTCTAATCCAATTGTCCTCTAAACTAAAGGCGGAACACAGGGCTGAAACAGTGAGACTTACGGAAGAATTTTGTTCACTATCAAAAATGCATAAACGTAGCCCCAATGCACTTTCATTAGCAAAATTAGACACGGCTCGGGCACTTCTCAACATGACACTGACCACTTCAGCAGCTCAACATCTTCAATGGACCAGGGCCAAATTTTATGCACAACAAGATAGGATCGGTTCCAAATTGGCAGCTAAGCTTTCCCCCAAAACACGCACTCAGGCTTTTCCCAAACTGAAGGTAACCTCAGGGGAACTTTCACAGAACCCGAGCAAAATAATGGAAACCTTTAAACGATTCTACTCGGATCTTTACAAACGTAACCCCGGCCCCTCCACTACTTTACGGGATAAATTTCTACATGATCTGCAGTTACCCTCTCTAGATAAGACACATGCAGAACTTTTGGAGTCCCCCTTCACCCAAGGGGAAGTCTTAGATACTATAAAGAACCTTAAGCTGGGCTCTTCCCCGGGCCCGGATGGCCTATCTACGGGATATTACAAGAAATTTGGTCACTGCCTGGCACCACACTTAACTAGAATGTTCAATTCTCTCAGGGATGGGGCCTCTTTAAATACAGATTTGAACTCGGCATATATTTCGGTGATACCGAAACCTGACAAGGATATCAGTGAGGTTGGCAACTATCGCCCTATACCTCTTATTAACAATGATATAAAAATAATGACTAAGATACTTGCCAACCGACTATCTAGCTTTATCTCCACATATGTACATAAGGATCAGGTAGGCTTCATCCCCGGGAGACAGGGACCAGACCAGATCAGACGGGCAGTAGACATCATTTCATTGCTAAAATCTAAATGGGACGGGGGCCCTGCACAAAAAGGATTTTTATTGTCAATTGATCTACACAAGGCGTTTGACTCAATAGATTGGGCATACCTGTCTGATATCCTTAGGCGATGGGGCTGTGGCTCATACTTTCTTAATCTTATTAACTCCCTTTATTCCACTCCGACGGCACAGGTGCGCCTACTGGGTAGGTACTCGGAATCCTTTCCCATCGGCAGGGGGACCAGACAGGGATGCCCTCTATCACCTCTCCTGTTTGCTATAGCAATCGAGACTTTGGCCATCGCCCTGCGGTCAAACCCAGACATCAAAGGGGTACGTTGCGGCTCCCATGAGCACAAATGTGCACTGTATGCGGATGACCTCCTTCTTTTTATTACCTCTCCCCTGACTTCCATGCCTACGATCCTTCAGATCCTTGGGGACTTTAGTAAGATATCAGGCCTAAGGGTTAATATGACTAAATCACTGGCTTTGAATGTAACCCTCCCGCCAGATACACTCAAACAACTTACAGATAATTTTACTTTCACTTGGGCTCCCTACCAGATCCCATACCTGGGTATCAAGCTTACCCCGAAAATAGAGGATTTATTCCGCGCAAATTATCCGCCCATGATAACAAAATGCTTACAAGACGTGGAGAGGTGGTCTAAATGTGGTCTATCCTGGCTGGGCAGAATTCATGCGGTGAAAATGACGCTGTTACCAAAACTACTGTATCTATTCCGCTCGTTGCCGATCCCAATACCCAAACGTGTTCTCACCAAAACACAGTCGGACATCATTCGCTTTATTTGGGGTAGGAAAGGCTATAGATGTCCTTCTGAAACACTCTACAGATTAAAAACTCAAGGGGGTCTGGGACTTCCAAATCTTTGGGCTTACTATCAGGCTGCACGGCTGACACAAATTTCTTTAGCCTACTCTAGTCATGCTAAACCAGACTGGTTTACCATGGAACGACAAGCTGTTCCCTCGCACACCATCGACTTCCTCTTAAGTTGCTCTTCGAAAGACAGACCGGCTATCATGGCACCCACCCTATCACACTCTATAGCGCTTAGCTCCAAACTTTTCTCCCTGAGCTCAATCATATCCCCACTGAGACCCCTATCACACATTTTTCATAACCCTGAATTTCCCCCTGGAAAGAACATTGAAGCATTTAAATGGTGGACCGACAAAGGCCTATATCGTATCGGTCACTTCTTCTCCCATTCGGGGCCCCTCTCACTGCGGCACTGTAGGAAGAAACTAGACATGCCCGACTCAGAACTTTATAGGTACACACAAATCTCCCATTTCTTGCACTCTATCTGGACCACCAAACCACTACCCCCACTATTACCCCATTCGAACAATGGTGTATCAACACGGCTGATCAGAAGGGGGGCATTTCACTGATCTATACGGCACTTATGACAAAACAGTCCAAACCATCTTATGCCCGAGCCTGGGAGTACGACCTGGACGATTCTTGGGACCCTACAGCTTGGTATCGAGCCTCTGCAAGAGCTTACAAAGGTATTCTCAATATATCACTGATTGAAGCCAGTTTGAAAGTTTTACTAAGATGGTATTATGTCCCTTCCAGGCTGGCTACACTTTTCCCGGGCACGTCTCCGGTTTGCTTCCGAGGATGCGGACTGGAGGGCTCTATGGTCCATGTTTGGTGGACCTGTCCTCGCATACGGTCTTTCTGGCGGAAAATATTCCGAACCATTAGCTCCCTGACAGGCTCTACAGTTATGCCTCACCCTAGGTGGGCACTGCTGAACTTTCTTATCCCAGATTTATCCAAAACGTCCCAGGCGTTAGCATTGTTTCTCTGCCTGGGGGCCAAAATAACTATAGCCAAAGCCTGGAAGACACATACCATCTCTTTCCGGTTGTTTAAACAGAAGGTGACATGGATCATGATTCAGGAACAAACCGTTGCCAAGCTCAACGACAAAACCGAGAAGTTTAGGAGCATCTGGGAACCCTGGGCAACCCTCTGCAATATTTCCCTCATACCAGGAGTACCCCCTGGTAGTCTGACCTCCCGATCTACAAGCTGATGAACGGAACATCACTCTCCTCTCCTTTTTTTCCCTTTCACTTCACACGTATTCCCCCCCCCCCCCCTTTTTGTGCTTCCTTACTTTCTTCTGTCGCCTCTCTTGGCAAGGCTCTTTCCCCCGCACATTACCGTGTCAGTTTGATAACTGACGCTTGACTTACCTATATCGGTATACAGAGACTATAGTATCAACACTTCAGTTCTGGCTTTGAGCCAAGTATTATACGCCATGGGATGGGTCTGGCTCCCCGACTCCTGGGCTGCAGCAGGATCCCATTTGGGGCTCCTGGGTACTCGGGGTTCACAGACTCTCCCTGGCTTGGGTCCCTTCTGCAGGTCTGCTGGTGTAACAGGCAGGGTTGCATCCTGAACCGAAGTGACAGGTACCTGAGGCTTGTTATGACATCCTTGGTTGCGTTATTATACGACTTTGTCATTATTACTTTTTCTGTTACATGACATGCCTGTTTAATTTTCTCTTTAGTATGTTTGCACTTGTTGTACCTGTATTGAGTATACAAAACTTTAATAAAAACTTTTAAACATAAAGGATACATTCACCTTTACCAACATGTGACTCATACATGTTACACCTGTATTCATCAGCCCTCTCACCCCCAGTGTCCTTCCCCTGTGACAGCGGGCAGGAGTTATTCTCCCTGCAGCCTCTGTTGCATTTAAATTTGATGCAGCTGTGCAGCACTCCACTTGAACAGCCATGTCATTCATTCACAGCAATCTGCGCATGATTAAACTGCAAGTCATGTCTGCCACCATGGCAGAAGGCGGAAAGTAGTTCTCAGTGGACTATGAACATGCTGATCAGTGCCCCTATAGTCCATTGACAACACCTGCAGCTCAATTACTGTCTGCCCCTACAGAGGTACAGGGAAGCGAGCCTGACTTTGCACCCACAATCCACTGATCAAGGGTACAATACTTTGCTATGGTGCTTTTGCATCATAGCATTTACATAAAAACTTTTTATTTTATTGTTGTCATTCTTATCCACTTAAGAGGTATTGTATGTTGCTTTGCTTATGGTGCTTTTGTATAGGTGAATACACTCCACTCGCTAAAAGAGTATTCACATATACACAGCTAGATCTGAGGATTCTTAAACAAAAGTAGTAGTTCGATCTGCAATATACATGTATTGATAGGGTTGCATAATATATACAAATTACACACTAAACCATATTTACAAAACAATGTACAATGTACACTGGGTTACATGATACTTACAGATTACACAAAACTATCTTTACAATACCATGTACAGCACAAGTATGTAAGTTAGTTTACCTTCCAGCTTCAGATCTGTTCATACTGAGTGCTTCTGTGTCTCCAGGACAAAGAAAAAGCACAGCTTGGTAACAATTCATGATATCCCCCTTTCCTTTCTTTACAGTAGCTAATATGATGCACCCTAATTGGTCACTATATAGCGAATGTATATTGGGTGAGGCTTGATTGGAGGATTCAAATAAGGCTTCTGTTTACAACCCATGTGAGATAAGAAAAGACAATTGTCAGACCTCAAAGTAGAAAACTATTTATAGTAAGACCAACAGGGAAGTTATATATGGTTTGATGCTAAACCACACTTAATGATCTAAATATATCCCATCTAACTAAATATATATTTTTTCATATGCGGACGCTACTCACGTATGTGTTCGCTTCTGCACGCAAGCTCGTTGGGACAGGGCGCATTTATAAAAAAAAAAAAAAAATCTTATTTATTTTACCTTTTACGTCGCTTCCGCCCAGCAATTGTATGGAGACGGGTGGGGGCCATCTTCCCCTCACTTGTCTCCATACCTAACAGGAGACAAGACACAATCACCTTCGCTGCTGCCGACGGCTCCAGTAAGGGGTGGGCCTTCTCCCGCCACCGATAAAAAATCTTGTGGCGAATCTGCCGCAGAGACCACTTTTATATTGTAGCGGACCGCCCACTGAAGAAGAGGATACTGGGGTTATGGCAGCTAGCTGCTGCCATAACAACGATATCCTCTTTCAAACAGCCAACGTAAAACTGTGGTGGGCGGTCCGTAAGTGGTTAATATTGATATTAGCAGACCCTGAGGACCTTTCATAAATGACAATAAAATATATTAGGTGACATTCTTTCCATGGCACGTAGAGTAGAATAGCTGTTGAAATTCACACAAGCATTCATAAGATTTGCTCACAAACCAAATAGTACACGCACATCATTCACCCAATACCAGCCTTGTTACTGCAAAGTGAATACTGGCCAGCAGCAAATGTTTACTCCAACCTGCAGTGTCTACAAAAAAAAAAAAGAAGATGAATTCACATTTGTTACAAATAAAAGTATAAATATATAGAAATGAGCATGGTGCCAAATAAAATTACATGCAATAATGTAATGCTGCACCAAAAAAAAATCACTGTTTGCCATTTTCCTGAAGACGTGCGCAAGAGCATGAAATGCATTGAGAACGAGGCTTGACACACAAGATACAGGAGCCCTCATTTCTATTACTAGCTGAGACGCACGCCATGTTTCCTGCCTCACAATCTTAGTGACGGACCAGCCCCTGCCTCATCCATCAGCTGAGCTGCCTATCGTTTATGGCATGTAAGTGCTTTTAAAATAAAAAATACTTTATTACACTATATCGCCTTCTCTGTGGCTCGTTTTTGGGGGAGCCATCTTTCACAGATATAAGGATAATGAGTGCTGGATTGGCACTCTAAAGTGTAACATTTGGAGGATTACCACTCATTGATTGGAGTTTGATCGATAATTAAATGGTCGTTTGGAGTGTGGTCTGGCTTGGAGAATCCTGGTTCATTGAGGAATCCTTTTCCTACTTTATATGCCTGGTGGTCACCTTGTAGCCAGGGATATCTGGTGAGCAGTTTGATGTGTCACTTCTGGTGAAGCACAGTTTATAAGAATTAAGCACATCTGCACTTTAGGAAGGCAAAGTGTTGGAGCACAGTGTATAAAGAAGAATCTACAGGATTATATATAAGGATTTTTTAATATATGTGTATATGTACATTTTTCACCACAGATATATATAGACATTTATTATTTGACATATATGGTGGACAGTTAGATACTTTATTCATGGTTATGTGTTGATTATTATTTTATTGTATATCAACAAATAAAAGTATAAATGTCCCCATGCAGCAATCCCTTTCCCTAATATAGAGCCAGCATTAATTATATGTTTTCATGTACTAATTATATGTTTCAGCCACATAAAACATACCAAATAATAAAACTCAAAAAGTGCAGCGCACAAAATAATACAGTGTGCATCACTTCTTACCATAAATATACTAAAAACAAATGGTACAAAATAAATACCAATAAATCAAACATATAACGTGTCCATGTGAAAGTCCGATATGTGTCCGATACGTGTCCATGTGAA
The DNA here is from genome assembly GCA_028564925.1 of Lithobates sylvaticus. Lineage (NCBI taxonomy): Eukaryota > Metazoa > Chordata > Amphibia > Anura > Ranidae > Lithobates > Lithobates sylvaticus. Next base: position 365,053,908 of record CM053026.1, on the reverse strand, counting down.
AATCACATATCAGTGACAAATCTGGGACGTTTATGGTGCTAACACAAATACAAATTTAATTTAAAAGAATTTTATCAAATATTCATTAACATTTCATAAAAGTGCATACAATTTTACTTAACATATACAGCAGAAGATATTGATAACTTGTTGTTTTCCTCAACATGTTTCGCGACAATGGCTTCATCAAGAGGAGTGTTGCCAAATATTAGCAAGCTGTATATAGATAACATATGTACTGTATGTAAGCAAATTCATATTTGGCAACACTCCTCCTGACGAAGGTCGGTGAAATGTGTTGAGAAATACAACCAAGTGTAGCCTTTATGGAAAAACAATATCTATATCTTCTGCTGTACAGTATATGTTAAGTAAAAATGTATGCACTTTTATGAAATTTTAATGAATATTTAATCAAGAAAATTATTTTTAAAGATATTTGTATTTGTTTTAGCACCAAAAAATTCCCAGATTTGTTCAAGTTGGTATATATGAATTATGGGATGCTAGGGGAAAGGGGTTAGGGGAAACACTAGAAGACATACTCACAAGCAAATAGCAAGTACTAGCACATATACGAGAGTAGGAATGACTCTGGCAGGTATCACCAGTCATGTGCATAATGACGTCCATCATGGTTTGGAGACAGACACATTGCATCTTCAAGCAGAACTTTCTCAGAAAGCATTAGATTGCCTTTGTTCCATTGTTCTACTGAGAGAAAGGGTGGTCTAAATAGGCCAGTGTATGGTGTGCGATGTTAATGGTTGAATTTGAGCCTGTATGACTTCCTGAGGTCTTGAGATGGGTGAGCATAATAAGAGAATGGCTACAAACAACATAGTATCTCCTTACATTTTAGAGAACTTCATGATAATACTTTCTCCTTGCTTAAATTTTGGGGTATTGATAGGTTGCTACCACACTGGAGAGGCATAAATACTTTTACTTGCTGATCTAAGTTGTTGATGGGAGACGCAATCTTGCAGAGTGGCTGGCCATATACTCTGCCAGCGGATTGCAGTAGTTTCACACTAGCAGCTGATCAGTATTCAGTGAGAAGCTCTGTAGTGACCTGTCTTATGTTTTATTTTATTTAATGAAAAGAAATACACTATTTTGATGGTATCACACTATTAGGATTATTTTGTTTTATATAACATATGGTGGATATGTGGAGGGGAAAGGGGATACATTCATTGCTTAATGGCAATGAAGCCAACTAAAGTGAAAAAGTCACTGATATCTAGACATGTGCATTCGTTTTCGTCCGAATGCATTTTCGTCCGAATTTCAGGTATTTTCATTATCGTTTTAACAAACGATAACGAAAGTGCAGAATCTGAAAAACGAAAGATCCAACATAAACAAATGCTTTATTTTCGTTTTCGTTGTGACAACAGTTCGATAAGCCTTCAATGACAGATTCAACCTTAATTAATTTGGATTTTCGGACGAATGCAATTTTTAACGAAAAACAAAATAAATAAAAACGAATTTAGGGAGTAACTAAATAAATTTATTTTTCGGACGAAAATGAAATTCCGAAACAAAATATTTCAGTGTGTACATGTCTACTGATATCAAGCGTAGTATGCCAATCTTTAATTAGAAATACATATCATAGCGGTGAGTGTCTGTCTGAAGGGTGGCAAAGACATTGAGCATTAGATTGAGGATTGGATTGCTGGAATTACTTTGGACTTTTTTTGTTGATTTTTTTTTTACTTGTGCATTGCTCATAGGCGCATGGATTAGATAATCTGATACATTTTGGTTACAATGTGTCATGTGATGTCTTGCACTGAGATTTTTTACATAGTACTTAATTTTTGTCTTTTGATTTATTTATGGTCTATACTTTATTTATTTAATCAGATAAATATATTTTTTCCATTTAAAAGAGGTTTATTGAAGTTTTATAGCATACAGTGAAGTAAAATAAAATAACATAAAGAATAAACAAAAGTATTGAACATAGAGAAGCACAGAACCAGAGCATGTACAGTATTATACCCGAGTCATACATTCATCAGTAAGTTATGTAGTAGCGTACTTTGTAGTCCATATATTCCACATTTTGTCAAGCTTAGTGCATTTAAGCGAGTTTATTGCCAAGAGTCATTCAAATGTGTAATTCTGTTGAACTTTCCTGGTGACATCAGTAATATTAACAGTCGGAATGGTTTTCCAATGTTGTAGTATCAAAGATCTAGTAGCCAATATGATGTGGGACACCACATGTCTCATAGTGTATGGAAAATCTTCCAACCGTATAAGCAGTATAGCCAGTGTTGGGGTAGGGGGTGTTATCATACCCGTTAGGGATGAAATAAGTGTGAATGTTTGGTTCCATAGGCTGGTGATACTGGGGCATTCCCAGAGTAGGTGGAGAATATGCCCATTGTGACCACAGTTTCTCCAACATAGCGGAGAGGTATCTGGAAACATTTTTGCAAGTCTGCAGGGGGTATATTGCCAGCGATTGATTATCCTAAGTGACGTTTACCAGTGGCTAATGCAATGAGAAGATTTTTGTATAATGTTAAACGCGAATTGCCATTGGTCATCAGTAATCGTGGTTCCCATGTTGGTGTCCCATTTCACATGTGCTGCTGACTAGACAAATAACTTTTTATTGTTTAAAAGATTGTAGTACATTGATATACCTTTGTTGCCCTGTGGACCTTTGGTGATGTGTTGCCACACCGAGGTGGGTAGAGATAAGGTACAAAATGGGTTATCCTTCATAAAGTGTGCTACCCGTATACATGTGAACAGCATGTGATTAGACATGTTGTATTTGGTCATCAGGTCTGCAGCTGACAGTGGGCTATCTTCGTGGAGTAAATCCTTAACAGTTTTTACCCCTAGGGAAGGGAACTGTTTCAGAGATAATATAGGGATGTTAGCTTCTATTATACTTAGTGGAAGGCTATTGACTATAGCTTTGCTATTACTGAGGTGGCGGGAAAGTAAAAATCTCCAGGCTCATAATGACGTGGCAATAGTGGGGGGTAGCTTCTGCAAGTTCCAGGGTAACCACTTGTCTCCCAGTAGTACTGTAGGTAAGTCTGGTATGGGAGCTAGGGAAGTTTCAATGTCCACCCATGAAGGCCTGTCATCTGAAGGCTGTGTTTAAGCTAGTCGAGTCTAGTAGCCCATAAATAGTCCTGTATGTCCACAAGACTTGCACCTCCTACTGATTTATGGGGTAGTAAATTGGTCCGTGAGCATCTGGCTTTTTTGTCCCCCCATAGTAGTCGCCATTGAAGACTAGATAGAGATGTGAGGTAGGTTATAGGGATGTCGAGCGGGAGAGCTCTGAATATGTATAGAATTTGTGGGTAAATTAGCATTTTAAATGCCGCTAGTCTGCCAAGCCATAACAGTTCTTTTTTGGCTATATTGTTGATTTGGGATCCTATCCTGGATAGGAGAGGTTTCAGATTAGTTTCAACCATTGTTTTAATGTTATGAGTCAGGGTGATACCTAGGTATGGTAAACCTTTGTCTGTCCATGTGTAAGGGAGGTTTTGTTGTAGTCTAAGACAGTCACTTGGCGTGAGGCCCATATTTAAGATGAGGGATTTGGAAAAATTCACTTTATAGTAGGAAACATCCCTGAAGGCTCCAGGAAATCAGGAAATCTGTTTATCAGGAAAAAGAATAAAAAAAGAAGTTTGGGAGAAGTCAGTGTGAATATGAGCGGCTAAAAAACGTCATTCTTCTTGCATTGTAAAGAAAAAGAGAATGCGCTGCATTAAACACATTTTAACATTGCAGCGTGACGAATGTGCTTTGTCGATTAGGAACGGTAGTTTTACCTGACCGAGCGCTTCCGTCACAGAATTTATTCTCAGCATGAGTTGTACTTTGTCCGTCGGACTAGGCTACACACGATCGGAATTTTCGTGATCGGACTTTGAGGATCTCTCAAACTTTCCGACGGAAAAAGTCAGATGGAGCCCACACACGGTCTGAATTTCCGACAACATGGTCCGATAGGACATTTTCCGTCGGAAAATCCGACCGTGTATATGGGGCATTACTCTGTTCACCTTTTGGCAATCCATGAAAACTCATCTATTTAAAGAAGCGTACTTAACAAATCTCATCCAGTACAGTCCAAAATCAAATTATTAAAGACCCTCTAGTTGTCCTTGCAGTGGTTCAACAACTTCATAGTACCCATTAAGAAAGACAGGTAATAGGGGCTTTAGGGATTTGTAATTTGTGCTTCTGTTCTACATGCTCAGTACATACTGTATGCATGTGTAAAGATCAAAAATACATCACCCACATGTTTAAAAACTATACAAAGGAGCATATACATCCCACCTTGTCTCCTAATACATTGTAAATAGATTTTTTATTTTATAGTACAGATACAATGTCATAGCCTTGCAATAATGTTCTAAATATCATGAGTAAAACAATATGCACTAACATCTGCTCTTGTTTCTAAATTTCTCTAGAACAGTTTATGATAGCATTTCCTCATCCCTTGAAACATCTTAGAAAATACATTAACATTAGGCTTTAAGAAAAAGAGACTACTTAGTTTTACCAAAATGACTGCAGAAATTATCTAGTACAAATGCAACATATCACTTAAATTATCTATATAGGGTACTTTTCCAAATAAGAGAAAATGTAAATAAAGCGTAACTTCAATATTGCACAGTTTCAGACAGCAAACACAATATCATAAATCTACAGTATTTTTATTCTGTTTTGCAAATGTAAAATAGACTTGCAGTGGTGTTTTGATGGCTAAATGAAATGCATCAAACGTAGTTTAATAATTGCTATAAATGTAAGATTTTTTTAGGGTTCAGGTATCCAAGAGATTGTTTATTTCTATATTTAAGTCTTATGAGATAAAGTTCTGGTTTGCAGTTATCTCACGTGCAATAACTTAATTGTAGTGTTTTGGAAATTAGGCAATTGCGATCAGGGGGTTAATATCATACTATTAAGCTTTTTAAAATGTCCTGGATAGTTTGGTATTCGGATCAAAACCAATAATCAGGCTTTAATTTTCAACCTTTTCTTTTTTTTTTTCTTCTATTTCTACTGCACGTGTTCACTGTTGCTTTCAGAACTCCCAAGGCCTGACACCAAGCACACAGTGAGTGATCCCCCTAGTGATGGGTTAATCTGTTTAGGTTTGATTCACCGGCATGTTTAGTGAACAATGCCAAAAAAACACAAATTGCAAAGTTTAATGCGAACCCCACTGAAGTTAATAGAAGCAAAATATTAAAATCAATTCTCAAAGAAAGTAGGCAAGAGATTATCAAAAACTTGCATAAGGAGCTGGGCACTGGCAGGAACATGTACCAATTCAAAATAAAAATAAAACATTTTTAAAATATATAAATAGCATCTACCTTCAAATCTTTTTTTAATTATGTGGCAGCTGCCCCTTTAAGTGAACATCTCATTACAAATATGTCTATAAATAATTTAAGTCACTACTCTAATTTGTGCAAAAATTTACTCAATTCTGGGCAAAAAGAATAAAAAATTGTATGTGTATGGTAATAAACCCACTCCACAAAATAACTATAAAAATACAATATGCAATCAATTATATACTGTAGAATGTTCTCCACAGTTATATAACATGTGCAATTATGCACAAGAAATGTATTTCCAACAAAATTATTGTATCGAAGTGTCCAAATAACTTTCAAAAAGTGTCCCTTTTAAACAATAAATAAAAATAAAAGAGTACGCCAAAAATACAAAATCAAAAAAAGTGTGCTGTGCTTATAAATCAATTAGTTCCGTCCACCATGACTTTATGCTACTGTCAAGAACTTCTCAGCTCTCAAACACAGTGCTCCACCACGTGTGATTTAGGGGTACCCTCACCAGATCCACATGGCCAAAAAGACCAAAAAAGCCTTAGTATTTATGCCAACAGGAGAAGATGGGATAAATGCTCAAGCCAATGTGTTCTCCTCTTTCACATCCAATGTGTATTCATAGATCCAAAAAAAACAAAAATAGATTGATCATGAAGGACGTTTCTTAACCGCTTACTTACTGGGCACTTAACCCCCCCTCCCGCCAAGACCAGTTTTTAGCTTTCAGCGCTGTTACACTTTGAATGACAATTGCGCGGTCATGCTACACTGTACTCAAATTAAAATGTATCATTTTTTTCACACAAATGGAGCTTTCTTTTGGTGGTATTTAATCACCACTTGGGTTTTTATTTTTTAGCTAAACAAACAAAAATACAGAAATAAATAAAAAAAACATGTTTCATAGTTTGTTATAAAATTTTGCAAACAGTAATTTTTCTCCTTCATTGATATTCGCTGATGCGGCTGCACTGATGGGCACTAATGGGCTGCACTGATGGGCTGCACTGAGAGGCACAGATAAGGTGACAATGATATGCACAGATAGGGCGACACTGATAGGCACTGATAAGACGCACTGATAAGATGGCATTTATGGTCCCTGATGGATGGCACTGATATATGTCACTGATGGGCACTGCTAGGTGGCACTGATGGGCACTGCTAGGTGGCACTGATGGACACTGGTAGGTGGCACTGATGGACACTGCTAGGTGGTATTGATAGGCAGCACTGGTGATGAGGCACTGATAGATGACACTGTGCACTATGGGCACTGATAGATGACACTGTGGGCACTGATAGGGAACACTGTGGGCACTGATGGGTGGGGAACTGTGGGCACTGGTAGGTGGCGCTGGTGGGCACTGGTAGGTGGCACATGTGGGCACTGGTAGGTGGCACAGGTGGGCACACAAGCCTCTGCAGAGGCTCTCCACGATCGGAACTGATGCCCCTCTCACAGCCGCTGGTGATCGGCTTTTTTTTGTTTACATCACATGATCAGCTGTCATTGGCTGACAGCTGATCATGTGGTAAAGGGGTCGGGACCGACCCCTTACTCCGATCTGTGATCAGCCGAGTCTCATAGACTCGCTGATGACAGAGCACGCTGCACGCGCCCTGCAGGGTGAGCGCAGGCCGCTCGAGCATGGGAGGTAATCTATGGACACCCTCCCAGGCAAAGTAGGTCCGCGCTGTAGCCATCTTTCAGCTATAGCGTGGACAGGAAGAGGTTAAAGTCCAAATATTAAAACACATCCAGTCTATTACACATTTATTTGTTCCCAGATCTACACCAGCTCAATCAGCATGTGTGTTTAGGATGCCGCCCGCATCTTTACAGAGAATCGGTGTGCGTTCCACCTAACCCGGATATGATGTCACCAGCAACCCCAGAACTAACAATAGTGACCCGACTTCAATGCATTTCACCAATATGACGTATGCCATATCCTCACAATGTCAACAAAGTATGAATCACATGGTACCTGGTCCAATCACAGAACCTTATACCATGTGGTTAGCAGTAGACAATCACAGATCACTAGTATTCACAGCTGTTATGAATGTAACCCATGCATAACAGTTCAAAACATTGCTGTTGCTAATCATCATTGTAACAGCAATCAAAGTGTAAAAAAAAAAAAAATCCCTGATCACCCCCAGAGTTGTACAGTATTACTATGGTGACACCTAACTACTCTGATGAAAGTATGTAAAAAAAAATTGTAAGAAAATAAAAAAAAGTAAAAAAGATAAAAAAAGTTAAAAAAAAAGTTAAAAAAGTATAAAAAAAAAGTAATTTTATTTTTTTTAACATACTGTTACCAGTCAGTGTCGCTGATCACCACCACACCAGTCATATGATGAAGCTGTACTGAACTGGTGACAGTATGTAACAAAAAAATAAAAAAAATTTCCATGTCAGGCGCATGCGCGGCAGCTCCCAAGATGGCCGCCGGCATCTAGAGCTCCGCTCCACCACGGACCCCCGCTGACCACCGGAGCTTACCGAGCGCCCCCACGCCCCGCACACCGGGCGATTCACACCGGGCGATTCACACGGGGGAAACCCCCAGGAACAATCTGATGTCATCCCCGCAAGCCAAGCGGGACTTATCTGGCCAGATGACGGCGTCTCCCGGCCCCCTCAGCTATGCCAAAATGGCGGCGGCAACACGAGGCCTTCACCCCACGGAGCACCAGGAATCCTTTATTGCGGACCAGGACCAGATGTCACAGGCCCTCACAGGTACCGACTACCCCCCGCTTCAGCCTGCTAGCTCCCCAGCTTCTACAGAATCCCTGCTGGGTGGTCTGTCTGCTGTGTGTCCCACTACTCCCATGATGGACCCCCACACAGGCCTCATGCTCACTGTCAGTGAAGCTCAGGAGGACATCCCAGCCCCCACTGACTTTCCCTCAATGATGGTTGTAAGGTACACGTCTTTCTCCTTGTGTTCTAAATGCCTAGGCCAGGAATGTTAGAAGCGGAGGTCCCAATCACCGGTGGATAAACAACACACAAACACTCAATGGTACGTGAAGAATGATTACAAAGTTTATTGAAGAGTACATCGTCTTTTATGTGTAATACTAGAAGACCCTGCCCCATGTGGAGCCAATCAGGGCTTTACACAGAAGCATACATCAGCAATTTCTAGTCATGTGATGGTCGTTAGTTTGCAATATGGAATATAGGGCAAAGGTTAGTCATGTGATGGTTGTTAGTTTGCAATATGGAATATAGGGCAAAGGTTAGTCATGTGATGGTTGTTAGTTTGCAATATGGAATATAGGGCAAAGGTTAGTCATGACAGTTAGTTCTCGTTATCTGTACACATCTGCTAACTTGACCGCAAACTCCTACGTCACTGGTCCTAGCTAGTTTCATATCCTCTGGTGAAGTACAAAGATAAAAACCACAAAACAGATGCGTCCTGATATGTCAACACTTGTCAGTTTGTTACATAGTAAGCAGTATACACTTATAACAGCTTTGTTCAAAAGCTGTTACTCTGAAAGTTTAAGCATATTAATTTCAATCACTATAAAAATGGTATATCATTATAAGTAGCCCCCTTATAATCCTCCCTTTGATCATTCTGATTTAACATAATGATCATCCTTTATCCTTGTAACGTTGGTAAGTATTATTGGGGGCGTGCCATTTAGGAGTGAGGTAAAATTTAAAGGTATGGCCATTAAAGGAACTCTGGCAGTACTGGGATGTAGTTTACTGCATATCCAGCACTTTTCAAAACCTGATTTTTGGGCATAGCTATATTTAAATTTCAACAACAACATTTTATCAGAAAACTCTTGGGGGGGTTCACTTCTTCTATGTCTTACTATAGGAGTGTTATTTGACTTGGGAATCCCACATATCCCTTTGAGTGGTCCCAAATCCTCTGGGTGGTATATACAGTTAGCTATCAGCCAAGTGGGTAAGAACACTACCAGAATTAGACAGCACCAGAGGCACAAGGCCTTCCCTGATACTGATGTTGAAAGCATTATATATATATATATATTTTTAATGTCCTCACAATTCACTATTCTTCTTCTTCTTCTTCACTTGTCCTGATGATAGAAAGATCTGTTTTGTTTCCAGGTAAAGTCATCGTATCCTTCAGGGAGATTTGTCCTATGCCTTCCTGAATATCTTGTAGATCTTGTCGCTGTCTTTTTTTTTTTTTTTTTATACAGTAAGTTTTTATTGATTTTTCAGAACAATACAGTGTACAATTAAACATTGTACGTCGCGCAACGACGTTGAGGGTATCATAAAAGTTGGGTTCAACAATCAAACACTTGTTCAGTAGAATAAATCAAACAGTATGCAGCATAAACAATTAACATTGAGAAAGGTCGAACAAGGAGAAATATTTTCAAATATAACAACCTGACCACTCGAGTGGCACCCCAAACGGGTTCATTAGTGCCACAGGAGTGGACCGGTGCAAGCGTGGATACAAAAATCCAGTAGTAGTTGGGTGTATATAATTTGGCAGTCTAGGTGAAAGAGAGGGTAAGGAGGGTCCAGTTGTGTTGCTCGGTCAAGAGGAAATCGTCGGTCTATGTATTGAAGTCATTAAGAACTAGTAGCAGCTGAGGTCCAGTTAGTCCAGGGTTGCCAGTGGAGGGCTGTTTTGGTGGATTGAGTGTTGTTGGATGCCGTCACTGTTTCGTAGCTGTGATGTAGGTTTACCAAGTCAACGACTTGGGATAATGTCAGTGCGGCATCAGACTTCCAGTGTCTGGTAATGTTAAGTCTTGCAGCAAGAAGAATGTGTGTTGTTGTGTATCTTGAGGGGCAGGGAAGGTCTTCAATAGTTAGATTAAGGATTGCAAGTGCCGGTGACGGAGGGGTTACGCGTTTGGAAATATTCGTGATGAGCTGGAATATGTTATTCCAGTAGTTTTGTAGTTTGGGGCAGGCCCAGAAAATGTGGAGCATATCTCCAAAGTTTGAATTGCACCTCCAGCAGGTGGAGGGTGTACGTGGGTCAAAGGACGATAGTTTGGATGGTGTGAGGTACCACCGTAGTGAGATTTTCTGTGTGAGTTCCCATAGGGCAGCACATTTAGTGGCCTTGTAGATAGACTTGAGTGCACTTTGCCATTGAGAATCAGAGAAGGTGATTGCGAGGTCTGTTTCCCATCTGTGATGAGGGTCAAGTTTGGTAAAGTCGGTTTTACTGTTTAGTTGGTTGTAGAAATGGGATATGCCTCTAGTTCTAGAGGTGGGGTTGGTAAGGTAGTCCCAGGATTTAACATCAACAGTGTATAGGGGGAGTGATATAGTGTGCAAGCAGTGGTGTATACGCAAATAATTAAAGTGTTCCGAGATAGGGAGGTCATATTCAATCTGAAGTTGTGGGAAAGGTTTGAGGTGGTCGACTTGGATGAGGTCCTGTAGGGAGCGGATCCCTTTGAGGGTCCAGCTCGCGGTTGGTAGGTCTGGCGATAAAAATGATAAGGTTCCGAGTGGAATATTAAATTGGGGGGCGGGTGGGGAAGGGTTTGGTAGAGCTGTCAGTTTTTTCCAAGCGTAAGCCGAGGCTTTCATGGTTGGAGGGATGGAGGTTGGGATTGGAGTGCCTAGGGGGGTGCTCATGAGCCAGTCTTTTAGGTTGGGTCGAGTGAGAGTGAAGCTTTCTAATTGCGTCCAGGACGAGCTCGGACCTGGTTGAAATCATTTGGGCAGTTGGGCTAGAATGGCGGACAGGTAGTAATCTTCAAAATCTATGGAGCCCACTCCACCTGCAAGTTTGTGTTTGATTAATTTATGGTGGGCGCACCGCGGCTTTTTATTTGTCCATAGAAATTTGTTGAAGATGGTTCGAAGGATTCTAAAAAAGGAGGAGGGGAGTGGGACAGGAAGGGTTCTGAAGAAATACAGTATTTGGGGAAGACAGATCATTTTAAAGGCTGCTAGTCTGCCAGACCAAGAGAGTTCGTGTTGCGCAATCGATTGGGATGTCGATTGAATAGTTTGCAGTAGTGGTAGGAAGTTGCATGAGTATAGATGTCTGAGCGTTTTTGGTAGTGTGATTCCTAGGTAGGAGATGTGTTTGTCTGCCCATGTATACGAATATTGTAGTTGTAGTAGGTTTCTGATGGTAGCATCAATGTGGATGTCGAGTATAAAAGATTTAGTAGTGTTCACCTTATAATATGAAATTGAGCTAAACCAGGTTAACAACTTTTGTACTTCGGCCAGGGAAGAAGTCGGGTTAGTAAGAATTAGAATGACATCGTCAGCGAATAAACTGATTTTGTGGGAGATTGGACCGACTTGGAGACCCGAAATAATGGGATTAGCGCGGACATGTTCAGCCAAGGGTTCCATGAGTAAGTTGAATATAAGGGGGGATAAAGGGCAGCCCTGGCGTGTGCCATTGGTGATTGGAAACGGACGCGAAAGCATGCCTTCAGTGAAGACTTGGAGTACAATGCCATAATGGCGTTTAGTATACGGCCTTCGAAACCGAATTTCCGGAGGGTGGTTCGGAGGTATGTCCAATGGACTCTGTCGAACGCCTTCTCTGCGTCCAAGGATAGAAGCAGAGAAGGTGTTCCTGTAGAGTCAGCATGGTGTATGATATTGAGCATCCGTCTGGTAACATCTGAGGCTTGTCTGCCTTTTGTGAAACCTGTCTGGTCGTTATGTATAAGGGTGGGCATGATCTGGAGTAGTCTCGTAGCTATTGTTTTTGCATAAATTTTGAGGTCAAGGTTGAGCAGGGAGATTGGGCGGAAGTTTTGGGGGACATTCGACTTCTTCCCTGGTTTCGGTATTGTTATTACAAGAGCGTTTAAATATTCTTTAGAGAATCCAGAAGAGGAGGCAGCGTTGTTGAAAAGTTCAGTCAGATGTTGTAGTAGTTGGGGGGAGTATTGTTTATAATATTCTCCCGATAACCCATCTGGGCCAGGTGCTTTTCCTGTAGGAAGGGAGTTGATAGTCATCTGTATTTCTTGGTCTGTGAACGGGGCGTTGAGGGCCAGTAGTTGTTCTGAAGTCAAAGTGGGTAGGTGTAGGTGTTGTAGAAATTTGTCAATCTCATGTTGGGAAGGTTGAGGAGTGTGTGGGTCTCGGTTTAAATTGTAGAGGTCGCTTGTCGCTGTCTTGAAGAGAGTGTATCCTCAGTTACTGTTAGGGGCTCTGGAGTTGAGGGGGGCTGGGGACACTTCTTCAGTCGGCTGGCGTGGATCCAGGTGTTGCCTAGGTCCGTTAGTACCGCGGTCCTGGATACCTTTTCCACCTTCCACGGTCCGGAGTAGATTGGTCCAATTCTTTTCCTGTGAGCCAGCTGCTTAATCAGTACTTTGTCCCCTGGGATGAAGGGGTGGGTAGGTTCTGTTGAAAGAGGAGAGAAGGTGACAGAAACTTGTTCATTTATTTCACGAAGCATACTTACCAGACTTTTCACGTACACTTCCTGTTGGGAATAAACGTTAATGTCAGAATTTGGGTCTAATGGGGGTAATTCTATATTTGCAGGGATTCCCATTAGAATTTCAAAAGGGGACAATCCTGTCCTGGAATGGGGGGTGGTTCTTATCTGAAAAAGGACAGAAGGTAAGTGTTCCAACCAACCTTTTAGAGTACCTCCTGTAGCCTTTTTTAATTTGTCTTTGATGTTCCTGTTCATTCTCTCTACTACTCCTGCACTCTGGGGATGATAGGGAATATGTAGTTTCCATTGCATCCCATGGAGGTAGGATAAAATTAGGATACAATTAGCTTCAGGTATACCCAGGATCTTCCCCTCTTTTGTCCAAAGACCTTCAGAGTCTTTGGTCAAACCTTCATTTGCCCAGAAATGGACATCTGTATCTGTGGCCATTGACTGCATTTGGGCCACAACAGTTTTGAAATCAGGGGATGAGAAGTGCTCTTTAAAGAAGATTGTGGTAGGGGCTGGTGAATTGGGTAAACTGGCAGCAGCCTTTTTTGCTTCTCTGTCTGCGAAAGCATTTCCTTTTGATACTATACTATTATCTGATGAGTGGGCTTTTACTTTTATAACAGCAACCTTTTTAGGGAGCAGAATTGCTTGCAGTAGATTAAGGATCTGCTCTGAATTAGCTATCTGTTTGTTGTCTGCTGTTTTAAATCCTCTATTGGCCCATATCACACCAAAATCATGTACCACTCCAAATGCATATCTGCTGTCTGTATAAATGTTGACTTCCTTGTTTGTGAACAGAATACAGGCTCTGGTCAGAGCTTCTAGTTCTGCTACTTGGGCAGAAACAGGGGGCAATGGTTTTGCTTCTAACACTGTATGTGGCAACTGAACTACAGCATAGCCAGTTAAAAATGTAGAGTCAGAGGGACGGGAACAACTACCATCTACAAAAACATTTTCGGCATTTATAATTGGAATGTCAGAAAGATCAGGTCTTGGTGAAGTGACTTGTTCCACTTTTTCTACACAATTATGTGTGTGATCAGGTTCGTGTGGTAAACGTAACATGGAATGTAGTAAACGTACAACTGGATTGCTATTCGGAACATATTTAAGTACCAAGTTGTCAGTATTTAACAAAGTGATCTCGTATCCACTGAGTCTTTGGGAAGTCATGTGTTGTGTGTTCATATTCTGTATGAGGTGGGTAACTGAATGAGTGGTGTACAGTGTCATTTTGTGTCCCAATACTATTTTGTTGGCATCCTGTGCAGACATGGCACAGGCAGCGACATTCTGAAGACAGGACGGCATGCCCTGGACTTGGATAGGGAGTTTTCTAGATAAATATGACACTGGGCGATACCCTGAACCATGAGATTGTGCAAGTACTGCAGCAAAAGATTTTCCTGAAACTACACAGTACAACTGGAAGGCTTTACCATAATCTACCAATCCCAGGGCGGGGGCGGTGGACAAACTCTTAATAAGAGCATTAAAAGCATTTTTTCTGTCTTCTGTCCAGTCTATCAATTTAGGGGCGTTTGACCCGGCAGCCTCTCGTAGGATACTATCATAATGAGAGCAGTCAGGAATCCACTGGCGGCAATATACAATTGCGCCCAGAAATGACAACAAAGCTGCTTTGTCTTTTGGAGGACTGAGAGCTTGTAAGGCTGCGGCACGTTTGGGGGACACTAGCCTGGTTCCCTTGTCCAGAATACATCCTAGGTATTCTACTTGTGGTAGACACCACTGTATTTTCTTCCTTGAGGCTAGGTGGCCGGCTTTGGCCAGATGTTCTAACAGTAATGTTGAATCGACCGCACAATCTTCAGCAGAACGACTGCACAAGAGCAAGTCGTCCACATACTGTATTAGTACCGACCCATGCTCGGAAGTCCAAGACTTGACGGTCTCGTTGAGTACCATGGAGAAGGCGGCGGGGCTGTCTACATACCCTTGCGGTAAACGCGACCAAGTTAACTGACCCCCGGCCCATGAGAAGGCAAAAATAGGCTGAGCCTCTTCGGCAATAGGAATGCTAAAAAATGCGTTTGCCAAAGTCAATCACTGTGTAGCATAGGGAATCTGCAGGTATGCATGAAAAAATGAAAGTTATATCAGATACCAAGGGCGGGAGGGGTAGTACTTGCTTATTAACTGCCCTTAGATCTTGGACTAGCCTCCATTCGCCACTGGTCTTTTTTACGGGGTAAATGGGCGTGTTCCAGGGGCTGATTACTGGTTTCAAAATGCCTAAGCGTATGTATTCTTCAATCTGTGGTGCAATTCCATTGGTTTTCTCTGGGGGCAAGGGATACTGCTTGTGGTATTGTGGCTGTGCATCTGGACGTAATTGGGGAGTGTAGGGTGTGCAGTTGATAAATCCTACGCTACCTTTGTTTTCTGCCCAGATTTTGTGAGTCTCTAAAGTAGCGGGCAGTAACATAAAGAATCCTTTATGTGTGTGTCGTTTATGACCAGTCAGGTCACAGAAAGGGGAACTTGCAGTTAGTGACCCTTCTTTGTCAAATTTAATAGTGATACTTAGACTGGACAACAGGTCCCTTCCCATAAGGGATACAGGACAAGAGGTCAACACAGCAAAAGACTGATCGCACAAATGTTGCCCCTCGGGAGTGGTTACAGGTAATGGTGGAGTGATGGGATGGGTAACAGGGGTCCCATTTATACCAATAGAGTTTCCCTCAGTACATTGTGGTGTGTCAAAAATTACATTATTCACTGAACTTGATGTGGCGCCATTGTCTATTAAGAAACAGACACGTTGCCCATCAACATTTAATACAACTTGGGGAAGACTCTTCCATGAGAGGTTGTAACACACTAAACTGAGGGAAGGGACATACTCTAGGCATCCCTATAGGGGGTTTGGCTGCTGGCGGTTTGATGGCCACTGCATAATCTTTTAAACATTTGCACCATGAGTGATAACAATCTTTCATGTATTGAGGGTCATTAGATTTACACGGGGGGTAGGAATGCTTATGCATCTGACAAATTTTGCTAACTTTCTTCCAATCTTCCTCTGAACAAGGACCTTGTGGTCCCGGATCATGAATACCTAACTGGTGGCATCTTTCCCGGACTTGAGCCCAGAAAGGTTCCACCTGTGGTCCGGGTAGATTGTTTTTAATATATTCATACGGGCACGGGATCCCTATGTCTGATCCTGGGGTGGCCACAGAATTCCCCATCTAACAAAGTGGGCAGAGTATGACTAGTATGTGGACACAAGTGATAACAACCCGTTTGGGTAATCACTTGTTGTCGAACAATTGGGTGGTCTGCTTGGTCCGTCAAATCAGATGGACTAATGGGACTGTGAAGGTTTACCCTTAGTACTCGATTTAGGGTTCCTTTCTTTGTGGCGGGATATATTCCGCTTACCCCTAATCTACAGGAATAGCCCCCTGGTCTATTGGTTAATAGAACCCACCTATTTTCTATTTTAAAAAACAGTAATCCTATAGTACAATGTGGACAAGATAGAGCTATGTCACTACAATCAGGTTCTTCGTATTCCGAAGTCATTAAACTCTTATACTTTATACAACATACAATTCTTTAAATTTTTAGGTACTTACGCTGTCTGTGGGAAAAGAAGTCTCACATATATATATATATATATCTTAAACAAAACTTTATACTTATTTCTATAGGTCTTATACTGTAAATCTTATGAACAGAATTATTTTAAATGATCATTATAAAACCATACATTTGTTCAATTTTATAGTGCACTTTTTGTTTCTCAAAAACTTAATGGGCGTCCGCTCAACCAAACCTTTTATCACGGGCGTAATCTGCTACTTCCCGGTGATTAAAATAATAATAATAATCTCTTTTACAATAGTTTTTTTATAGTCAGACCAACCTAGTCGGACTCTCTTTAAATACCCAAATAACCTACGTAACTACCTGCGTGTCCTTTTAACCTCCCGGGGGACCAACCTAGTCCGCCGCGAAGGCACAACAACCTAACCTCCCGGGGGACCAGCCTAGTCCGCCGCGAAGGCACAACAACCCCTTTAAACTAAATTTGTGGCGATGATCTGGACAGCGTAAGCATTTACACCTAGTCACCTTAAAAGGTAAAAAGGGCAAAATCACTTACCTGTCACAAGATATCCCACTTCTGAACACCAGTTGTAAGGTACACGTCTTTCTCCTTGTGTTCTAAATGCCTAGGCCAGGAATGGTAAAAGTGGAGGTCCCAATCACCGGTGGATAAACAACACACATACACTCAATGGTACGTGAAGAATGATTACAAAGTTTATTGAAGAGTACATCGTCTTTTATGTGTAATACTAGAAGACCCTGCCCCATGTGGAGCCAATCAGGGCTTTACACAGAAGCATACATCAGCAATTTCTAGTCATGTGATGGTCGTTAGTTTGCAATATGGAATATAGGGCAAAGGTTAGTCATGTGATGGTTGTTAGTTTGCAATATGGAATATAGGGCAAAGGTTAGTCATGTGATGGTTGTTAGTTTGCAATATGGAATATAGGGCAAAGGTTAGTCATGACAGTTAGTTCTCGTTATCTGTACACATCTGCTAACTTGACCGCAAACTCCTACGTCACTGGTCCTAGCTAGTTTCATATCCTCTGGTGAAGTACAAAGATAAAAACCACAAAACAGATGCGTCCTGATATGTCAACACTTGTCAGTTTGTTACATAGTAAGCAGTATACACTTATAACAGCTTTGTTCAAAAGCTGTTACTCTGAAAGTTTAAGCATATTAATTTCAATCACTATAAAAATGGTATATCATTATAAGTAGCCCCCTTATAATGGTTGCCTTCTCCAATATGCTTTCCAAAAGCCTGGCACTCACTGTTACACAGATCACTAACTCACTACATGCAGACCTGCAGCAGTTTGGAATGAGAATGGATGTTATAGAACAGACAACGGAACAAACGGCAGCTCAGATTAACCAAAATTCCAACAGGCTGCAAGAAGTACAGGAGCAATTAGAGACTGCTTTTTCTAAGATCGATGACCTTGAGAATAGGTCACGCAGGTATAACTTCAGGGTCAGAGGGATCCCCGAATCCGAAAAAGAGGTACAGAAAACGGTGAAATCATTGATAAAAAGCCTAATTCCTGATATCCCTGACCACCACCTGGAGCTGGATAGGGCCCACAGAGCACTGCAAGCACCCCGCTCAGATGGTCTTCCTCGGGACATCATTGTTAAACCACATTATTATGCGACCAAGGAAGAAGTGATGCGAAAATCCAGATACGCAACCAATCTCAACTTTCAGGGACACAAAATCCAAATCTTTGCCGACATCTCACCATACACGATACAGAAAAGGCAAGCTCTCAAGCCATTACTACAAGTCTTCCAGGAGAAGGAAATCGCTTACCGCTGGTCCTTTCCTCTACGACTGAACTTCTCTTACAAGAACAAAGGCTTTGGCTTCTCCACTTTCCCTGAAGGTGAACGTCTTCTCACACAGCTCGGTCTGATTCAACTAGAACCGCACACGGCGCAGGCTACCAGGGGAACTCCGACCTCGACGAAGAGACCTCCGCCAGCAAGCCCCCTGCAACACACCTGGCTGAAGCAAAGCTCCAAGCGCACGAAGGAAAACTTACCGACCTGAGACTTTGATCCTCGGTTACCACAAAGTACACTTGTCTCCTGTTTTTGGTTCGCCCTTTTGGGGTCAAGGGTCAGTTTTGGGCCCTCAGTTCCCCATTCTGTTTGGGGAGGCGGAATTGGGAATGGCCCCCCTTGCCCCAAATGCACGGTGAACTAGGTTGTTTTTAAACATTGATCTTTCCGTTCGGTCTTAGTGACCGCAGTTTACAATTCTGTTGGAAACCTTGCAACAGCGACATTCCTAAGTCGCAACAGAGGGCAGATCCTTCTCTACTATGGTTTGTGACCTCAGAGTACCAATGATCCGCCCTGACAGGATTTTTTTTTTTTTTTTTTTTTTTTTTTTTTCTGGAGTTGCAGTCATCCAGGTCTATTCCTCCCTACACTGGTTTGTTATTCTGTTGACCACTACTTAGGTAGATGGGGAGGTTTCCCAGTAATTTAACTCCATAACAGATACATAACTCTCCTCTCAGATGTTCAACTGTTCTCTTTGTTTTTGCCTTTCTATTTAATTAATGGCTCATTTACCCCCTATAAGATGCTCCAAAGTAAATAATTTAATCTTGGGTGGAGCTGCCGGGGATGGCCCCACCAAGCTCGCATTGTTATTTAAGCTTTTTACCTGTCTGGCGGCCCCCCCCTCTTACCCCCCTGTCTGGGGGGTGGGAGGGGTGGACGACGGACAGGAATCAAGGGACCTCTTGGCTCGGCTCTACCGAGCGGTTTACTTGCCAGAGATATTTTTTTTTTTTTTTCCTTTTCCCTTAGGGGACGCTCTGTAGTTAGGAAATGTTGAGTCCCTTAGGGGCTTTCGGATATGAATGAGTTAAGGTGGCGGGTCTGTGGTGGATTCAGTGCACCTCACTTGGACCAGGAGACCTCCGGTGCACCTGGCTCCTAGCCCGGATTTCCTTACTAAGGTCTTCCGGCTCCTCAGGTACTGAGGGCGGTTACGGCTAGTCCGTTCCGTCTCAGGGGTGGGCGAGGGTCAGGGGACCCTTATGTATTCATAATGGATGTGATTGTCACAGGACTGCATTATATGTCACATAATGATTTGCTTCTCTTTTCTTTCCTCCTTTGCTTATTCATCTCTTTTCCCTCCCCCCTTCCGACCGCTCCATCCCGAGATCGCAGATGCCTCAACTGTTCCCAGTCTTCTTACCCAGGCTCCAGGATCATTCTTCTTGGGCGACCAGAGGTTAACCTGATCCACCTTTCCCGTAGGCGGGGTAAGTCTCTAATTTTTGCTACCAACTACTCCCTTCTGATCCATGGCTGACACACCCACCAGTGCACCTACCTTAAAGATTATATCTCACAACACACAGGGTCTCAACTCTCCAATCAAACGTAGGAAAATTCTGCAACAATACCACTCTTTACATGCCGATATACTCTTGTTACAGGAAACCCATTTTCATTCCACGTTTAACCCCACTTTCCTACATCAACACTACCCCCAATTCTTCCTGGCCTCGGCGGAAAACAAAACGAAAGGGGTCGCTGTCTGTTTTGCCAAGCACATTAACTTGTCGCAACCCGAAACGATCAAGGACCCGCAGGGTCGCTACATTCTAGTGTCTGGCTATATTGATGGGGAACTTTACACTTTTGTATCATACTATACTCCCAACAAGGGCCAGAAGGCCTTTTTTGAAGTTTTACTCCAAAAGCTACAAAAACACCTCAGAGGTACGGTTTTCCTCGGGGGGGGACTCAAATATAGCCTTTGATTTTTCACTTGACAAATTTACGAACGGCGCCACCAAACCCCGACGGCCCTCTAAACAAAGTGTCGCCATAGCAAAAATCCTGAACACAGCAGGGTTGATAGACGTTTGGAGGGAGGTTAACCCACATATGAAGGACTACACACACTTCTCGGCTCCTCACAATTCCTATGCCAGGATAGACCCCATCTTTACAAGGCCTTCTACGACCCCCCTGATCAGGAGTTCCAAAATTGTTGATTCTTCTCTTTCGGATCACTCCATGCTGACCTTACTAACTCAAAGACCAGTAGGGACTGATCATCGCCCGCGCTGGCGACTGAGAGAATCGCTCTTGAACGACCCCGTTCATTGCTCCCAAATAGAATCTGATATCCAAGAGTACTTCCTTCTTAACCAGTCAGAAGAGATCTCTCCCACTATCATCTGGGCTGCGCATAAATCAGTGATTAGAGGGAAATGAATACAGCTATCTTCTAAACTCAAGGCAGCACATAGAGCAGACTCTTTGAAACTTTCTGAAGACTTCCGCATTCTAGCCAAGGCCCACAAACGGAACCCCACACCTACATCCCTCGCAAACCTTGACTCAGCCCGAGCACGCCTAAATTTGTCCCTGACCACGGCAGCGGCGCAACATCTTCGCTGGACGGGTGCAAGATTTTACGCCCAAAAGGACAGAATCGGCTCACGCCTAGCAGCTAAACTGAACCCTAGACAGCGATCGCAGACCTTCCCTAAAATTAAGGTGGCCTCTGGGGATCTATCACAGAACCCGACCAAGATAATGTACGCTTTCAAGCAATTCTACACCAAACTGTACCAACAAGACCCTAGCACCTCCTCAGCACACAGGGACAAATTCTTAGCTGACCTCCCCTTACCGGTACTGATTAAGGAACACAGTGACCTTCTGGAGACCCCGTTCACCCAAGCTGAGGTTCTCGATACCATCAAGAATCTTAAGATAGGCTCCTCCCCAGGCCCGGACGGCTTCTCCACAGGGTACTATAAGAAATTTGGTCAATGTCTGGCCCCACACTTGACTAAAATGTTTAATTCTCTCAGGAATGGAGCCCCATTAGACCCGGATCTAAATTCTGCATACATTTCGGTCATTCCGAAACCAGACAAAGACAATAGCAAGGTGGGAAACTATCGCCCCATCTCGCTCATAAACAACGATATCAAAATAATGACAAAAATTATGGCGAACAGAATGTCCAGCTTTATCTCCTCTTATATACACAAGGATCAGGTGGGCTTCATTCCTGGGAGACAAGGCCCAGACCAGATTAGACGTGCCATTGACATAATCTCCCTACTCAGATCACAATGGGATGGCACACCCCCTCAGAAGGGCTTCCTTCTATCGATTGACCTTCATAAAGCGTTTGACTCGCTGGACTGGGAATACCTGTCTGATCTTCTCCATAGATGGGGATGCGGCAGACATTTTCTCAATATCATTAACTCACTATACTCTAACCCCTCTGCACAAGTGCGCCTGCTGGGCAGATACTCAGACTCCTTCCCCATAAGCAGAGGAACCCGACAGGGATGCCCACTTTCGCCTCTCCTCTTCGCGATAGCCATTGAGACGTTGGCTATCGCCCTGAGGACTAATCCGGACATCAAGGGGATCAATTGCGGCACACAGGAACACAAATGCGCCCTTTATGCGGATGACCTCCTCCTGTTCATCTCCTCCCCCCTCACGTCTATGCCCATGATTATGCGTACCCTTAAAGACTTTAGTGGGATATCCGGTCTACGGGTGAACATGTCTAAGTCACTAGCGTTAAATATAACATTACCCCCGGATAGCCTTAAACAGCTCACAACCAATTTCGCTTTCCCTTGGGCCTCCGCAACACTACCCTATCTAGGTATTAAATTAATGTCTGACATAAACGGACTTATCACAGCCAACTACCCGGTCATGATACAAAAATGTAAAAGAGATCTGGAAAGGTGGTCCAAATGTGGTCTATCCTGGCTGGGCAGGCTTCACGCAGTCAAAATGACCCTACTTCCACGTATGCTCTATCTATTCCGCTCGCTGCCAATCCCGTTCCCCAAGCAATTCCTCAACAAGTTACAATCGGACATATTACACTTCATCTGGGGGAATAAAGGGTATAGGTGCCCCTCGGAAACACTTTACCGCTTGAGATCACAAGGAGGCTTAGGTCTTCCCAATCTCTGGAAATACTATCAGGCAGCACAGTTAGCTCAAATCTCTACAGCATTTTCACAGAACTCGAAACCAGATTGGCTGTCTATGGAAAAGCAAGCCATCCCCTCAAATACCATAGATTTCCTTTTGGGGTGCAAGCCTAGGCTCAGACCGGCAGTTATGGCGCCTACTCTCTCACACTCACTGGCCCTCTGCTCCAAACTCTTCACTCTGCCTACCATCATTTCCCCAATAAAACCCCTGTCACACCTATTCCATAATCCAGATTTTAACCCGGGAATGGAAATTCAAGCCTTTAAATGGTGGACCGACAAAGGCCTCTATAGGATAGGACACTTCTTTTCCCCCTCAGGCCCCATTTCCCTAACACATTGTCAGAAAAAGCTGGATATGCCTAACTCCGAACTCTTTAGGTTCTCACAGATCTCTCATTTCCTCCATTCAATATGGACCAATAAACCCTTACCTCCTACTATCACTACCTATGAACACTGGTGTGTCAATCTAATGGATCAGAGGGGAGGCATTTCTTTGATCTATGCAGCACTGATGCATAGGGAAACGAAACCCTCTTATGTCCGAGCCTGGGAAGCAGACGTGAATAACACTTGGGACACCGCAACTTGGTTTCGAGCCACGGACAGAGCTTTCAAAGGTATTCTTAATATCTCTCTTATTGAAGCTAGTCTGAAGGTTTTGATCAGGTGGTACTATGTTCCCTCCAGGCTGGCCAGGTTATTTCCGGGTACTCCACCGGTCTGCTTCAGGGAATGCGAGATGGAGGGTTCTATGCTTCATATTTGGTGGACCTGCCCTCGCATCAGATCGTATTGGCGGAAAGTATTCCGTACAATCAGCACCTTAACAGGTACCGCTGTACCGCCTCACCCTAAAGCCCCATACACACGGTCGGACTTTTTCATGGATTCTGTCCGATCGGACAATGTTGTTGAAAAATCAGACCGTGTGTATGCACCATCGGACAGTGTACGTCGGATTGTCCGACGGACAAAGTCTTATCTCCTGCTGGAAAGATTTGCCGACAACGCGGTCCGATCACACCAAATCCGATCGTGTGTACGGTTGTCCGACCGGACGAAGTGCTACGCATGCTCAGATCACATTACAAGACCAAAGCTATTGGCTACTAGCCTCTACGTAGTCCCGTCGTAGGCAACAAACGTCACCACGTTCAGAATGATCGGATTTTCCGACAACTTTGTCCGACCGTGTGTACGTAAAACCAACATCGGACAAAGTATGACGGACAGGATCCGACCGACCTGGTCCGCGGATTGTCCGACCGTGTGTATGGGGCTTAACTCAGCTCTGTTCAATCACCCCATACCTGGACTCCCTAAAGCATTTCAGACCCTATCCTTTTTTATTTTACTGGGGGCCAAAATAACATTAGCCAAAGCCTGGAAGAACATTCTGTCTCCTTTCAGCTCTTTAAAACAAAAGTATCATGGATCATGGCCCAAGAACAGATTGTGGCCAAACTGGATGACAAGCTGGAGAAATTCCAGAATATATGGGAACCATGGGCCACTTTCTGTGACATTTCCCTAATCACTGGCCTTCCACCTGGTGTGACGATCTATGGGAATACTAGCTGATTCTCCTTTCCAACTCCCCACCCCCCTCTCCCTCACACGTTTCTCTCTTCTTTTCCTATACTGCCTCTCTTGGCTAGGATAACTTAGAATCTTGCCGGACATTAGGCTCCCTGGGCACGATTGACCGACACTACTGTCTGGTAGGATCCTTTCCATGTCGAGACGTAACCTGAACCTGTGGCGGATATCTGGTAGTTCCCACTCCAGGGTGACAGCATGATCCCTTTTGGGGCACCCAGGAGTCTGGGATCTCCCGGACTCCTCCTATGCCTGACCCTTTAAGACGACATGTAGGGCCATATACAGGGAAGGAACCTTCCTGTACTCCCTTCATTCAAGAGATATGACTGGTTATGTTTCATTGCTTCATGTGAACAGATCTTTCTATCTGTGACACCACATCTTTTGTATATGATTGTTATTACTCACATGTTCTTACTTACATGCATTTTGATGTTCTGTTATTGCAAAATTTTTCAATAAAAATTATTCAACGTAAAAAAAAATTCCACGTGGTACATAATACCCCCTAATTACTCAGTTGTAAAAAAAAAAATGTAAATAAACATACACCACCATAACAAAATCCTTCATAAATAAGAAACCCACAACGTCCCACAATGTAAATCCATTTTATATCACGCTGTCCAGCAATGTAGATCCATGTCAATCAACAAAGCAAACAGAATATTGGCATGCACTGAAAAGGGGATCAACTCCAGAGATAACATGATATTTCTCCCACACTCAATGACTCTGGTCCGGCTGCACCTAAAGTATGCTGTCCAGTGCTGGGCACCAGTCCTCAGGAAGGATGTACTGGAAATGGAGCGAATACAAAGAAGGGCAACAAAGCTAATAAAGGGTCTGGAGGATGTTAGTTATGAGGAAAGGTTGCGAGCACTGAACTTATTCTCTCTGGAGAAGAGATGCTTGAGAGGGGATATGATTTAAATTTACAAATACCATACTGGTGACCCAAAAATAGGGATAAAACTTTTTTGCGGAAGGAAGTTTAACAAGACACGTGGCCACTCATTAAAATTAGAAGAAAAGAGAATTAACCTTAAACTACGTAAGAGCATTGATAGTTTAAAAAAAAAAACTTTATTTTTCGTACATCACGGGACACAGAGCACCACAGTAATAACTGTATGGGTTATACCCCAACCTCAGGTGATGGACACTGGCATAATTACAGACAGGAAGTCCCCCTCCCTATATAACCCCTCCCACATAGGGAGTACCTCAGTTTTTTCACCAGTGTCTAAGGTGTTGGTCACGGTTAAGATTCTTTGCTAAAGAAGCTCCCTGGAAAGGCCTGCAGGGTCAAGGAGCTGCACAATTGGATCCATTCAGAGGCCACAATCAAAGGCTTAGGTGAATGTTACCTGAGCCTCGGTACGGAAGAACAAGGTTTTGCCCATAATGCTTCTCTTTAAGAGAGCTGGGCCCTGGGATCCAGCGCCTTGGTCACATTCTCATACCACAGGTTTTGTTCTGGCAAGGCACTATACGGGTCCAAGGCAGTGGACCCTACATTAAAAGGGGACCCAGTCCTTGAAGGTCTGGCATGACTTCAACCCGCCGTGATGGGTGAAGATTGGGTCACTGTGAGTATTCCAGTTTGTACCATGCGGTGGGAATGGTAAGTCCTGGGACGTTCCTATGAACCTCTTTTAAGTAGATGTTGTCTTGCCTGTATTTATATTTGCAACCACTAGAGGGTGTTATTGACATAGGTAGTGTTAAAGCTCCCATGATAGTCCCTATGGATAGCTGTGTCAAGCAGTACCTGTGGAGAGGTCTGTTTCCTAGACTCCTGTCAGCAGCTACTCGTAGGGGAAAGAAGGGGGGAGAATCCAGGCATCAGTGTCCTCACCCCCTTCCCCCTCCCCCCAAGGGATTGCCTTTGTGTACCACCACGTGCGCATGCGCAAATCGATCCTCCTTCACAGTTTGTGTATTGAGAGGTTGTCACAAGGGGGCGGGGCTCGGCGACGCTGGTGTGCACGTGGATTGGTGTGCACACTTTCTCACGGTGCAGGCATGGACCGGCGGCTTTGTATAAGCCATTGTCGTGTACAGAGTGCTGGTTGAAGGAGGGACACAGACACAGTCCAAGGGCATGTAAGTGCTGGGTGATTGGCTAAAGGGAATTCAGACACATATACTTAGCATCTTGCTGACATTGATAGTGGCATATTAACCATTGCTAAGACTGAGCTCAGCAATAGATGCATGGTAATTGTACCTCTGCTGTGTGCTTAGGACTATGTATTCCCAAAAGAGAGGGACAAAATCAGGGAGAAGGAGTTCAAAAAAGCAGCGGTCGGGGTCTGAGCACTGAACCTAGTCCTGCCTCCACAGCATCATCCTCTTCTGAAAGTCCTGAAGCGACCAGGCTGAGCCATTGGAGCCGTCAGGCATTGTAGCTACCTCCAACATTCCAGCCTCTGCCTATGTCACTAAAGACGATTTGGCTACAGCCCTGGCTAGTTTGGAAGGAAAGATAGCTAGTTTGCTTGCATCCTCCTCCCAGACTGGGAGAAAATGCGAAAGACCCCCTTCCCCATGCCCTGGACTCGACATCTGCGGATCAGGAGTTGGTAGAGGATTTGGATGTGCCCCTGGGGGGCCCACTAGAGGGGCAGGAGGAGGGTTCTTAATTTGAGGAATCTATCCCAGAGGCTTTAGTTTCAGCTTCACAGTCGCAAAGGTTGTTAGTTCAATCACTCACTGTTATAAATTACCCTTAGCAGAGATGGCTGAAGCACCTGTCTCCTCTTGCTTTTCCTATGCACCCATTGCTGGAACAGCTTATTTATGCTTATGTGTATAAGTGGATCCCTCGCGCTACTGTGAGTAATTTGCAGGTCAAAGGTATGGTGCTGACTAGAGATGTTTGCAGCAAAATGAGTAGTGTTCACAAATACACAAGCATAGAATAAATATAGTAGATAATTTTGCGCAAACAGAATTGAATAAAAATTACATAAATATTAAAGTGCAATAATAACTAGTCCCCAGCAGGGGGCACTAGTATAGGCTGGAGTGGGTATAAAGGGTATATAAAGTGACTGTAGTCTAATATAAAAGTGACCAGTGCATAAAAGTACATAAATAGGTATATAAAAGTGTATAAAACTGAGTGACATTTGATGTGAAATTAATCAAATAAAATATCCCAATGATTCACATAGAAAAATAAAAATAAATGACGTCAGGTAAAACCAATGGAGTGGTAAAAATCAAATAAGTCCATGATTCGAATGAAATAAATATGGGGTGATTGCAAAATAAAATAGATGAATAAATGAATATGAATAAAAATAGTCCAAATTAATAAAAATTTCAGAATCAATAAATAAATAATGGATCAAATAAATCTTGATATCATCATAGCAAAAAATACATGAATTGTGCATCCACAATGGGTAGATAGCAATGGAATAACAATGGCCCTCCAATGGGTGCTCTTGAATGCTTCCAAAATTATTCCAAGAAATGTTCTATGCGTTTACAATGCGTTTATCTGTATTGCTGAGTCAGGACTATATTCACACTGCTATTCATCTATTTGTGGGTAAATCCTTTTCTGGTCTCCCAGAACTCTCACCTTAGGACTGAATAAAATACGCCTTTCAGGGGTATCCAAATAAGCCCCAGGGTACAGGTAGTAGAGGTCAAGGTCTCCTAGTGGAAAAAATCCCTTAAAACGTGGACCTAGAGGGCTTAGTGTCTCAAATTCACCATAGCACCATGCCAAGGAGAGGAAGGGAGAAAGAGAGGGAAGCCTCCACTAGTGTAGTAAGTTTTTTAAAAATATAAATGATTTATTGTGCAAAGTATTGGACTCTTACATTTAAAACATAAAAATCAGGCAAAGTAAAGGGTTAATATCACCAGGCGTTCTCAGCGCCTTCTCGCGTCCTCCTCTGAGTTCGTCTGCCTACGGGGAGTGGCTGTTGCTATCTACCCATTGTGGATGCAAAATTCATGTTTTTTTTACTATGATGATATCAAGATTTATTTGATCCATTATTTATTTATTGATTCAGACATTTTTATTCATTTGGACTATTTTTATTCATATTCATTTATTCATTATTTATTATTATCTATTTTATTTTGCAAATCACCCCATATTTATTTCCCTTGAATCACGGACTTGATTTTTACTACTCCATTGATTTTATCTGACGTCATTTATTTTTATTTTTCTATGTGAATCATTGGGATATTTTATTTGATTCATTTCACATCAAATGTCACTCAGTTTTATACACTTTTATATACCTATTTATGTACTTTTATGCACTGGTCACTTTTATATTAGACTACAGTCACTTTATATATCCTTTATACCCACTCCAGCCTATACTAGTGCCCCCTGCTGGGGACTAGTTGTTATTGCACTTTAATATTTATGTAATTTTTATTCAATTCTGTTTGCGCAAAATTATCTACTATATTTATTCATTAGCTTATTTATGCTGACTGAGATCATCCAGATAGGCATTTTATTCCTCTTAAAAGATTTTCTCAGATTTATCCTATGGAGGAGAAGTTTACTAAAAAATTGAGTTTGCCAGCGGCTGTTTCTTCTCTTAATAAGAGTCTTACTTGTCCAGTAGACAATGTTAAGGTGTTTAAGGATCCAGCAGATAAGAGACCGGAGACATTGCTTAAAGCCTAATTTTCCATGGCTAGTGCAGTTGCACAGCCTGCAGTTGCACAGCCTGCAGTAGCGGCAAATCGGTGTCTGTCAATCCCTTAATGACAAAGTAAAACAAGTCATCAAAGGGGAAGAGGTCCCAGATTTGGCAGAATTGCCCAGGGCCTTTTGTTTTGCGGTTGATGCTATTAAAGATTCTATTCATCAGGCGCCTCGCCTTGCCCTCCTATTAGTTCACATGCACAGGATTTTGTGGCTTAAGCATTGGTCAGCAGAGTTGCCTTGCAAAAAGCTGCTGACTGGGTTTCCCTTTCATGGGGAATGATTATTTGAGGATGACTTGGATAAATATATCCAGAAGATATCTGGTGGAAAAAGTACCCTTCTTCCAGTAAAGTAAGTATTTTTCTTTTAAATGTTCTGCCTCTCCATCGCCAGGGTTAATGGCCTACAGACAGTTAAGACGGCCTCCGCCGTCAACTCTAAGGGGAAGGCCTCAGAATCAAACACAGGGCCAGAAAAAGCCCTGGGGACAGAAGTCTACAAAGCAGAGTCCCAAGGCCTCCTTATGAAGAGGCGCCCCCGCTTGATCGAGTGGGGGGAAGGCTCCGGCAGTTCTTAGGAGTCTGGCAGGAGGAAATTCAGAACAGATGGGCCATCTCCACACTGTTTCTGTGATACAAACTAGAGTTTTGGGAGTTTCCACTGTCTCGCTTCCTAAGATTGAACGTTCCCAAGGACCCAATAAAAAGAAAGTCCTTGTTTCAGGCACTAGACTGGCTGCTATCTCAGGGGGTGATCATAGAGACTCCATTAGGAGAACAGGGGTTGGGGTTTTATTGAAACCTCTTTACAGTGATGAAACCAAATGGAACTGTCAGACCCATTTTAGATCTCAAGGGTCTGAACCAATTCCAAAACATTTGTTTGTTTTGCATGGAAACAATTCACTCAGTGGTATCCACCCTTCGGGGAGGAGAACTTCTAGCATCAATAGACATCAAGGATGCATATCTCCATGTTCCAATATTTCCCGCTCATCAAAGATTCCTGCGATTCGCAGTAGAGCAGCAGCATTTTCAGTCTGTGGCCTTGCTTTTTGGGTTGGCCACCGCACCTCGGGTGTTTACAAAGGTCCTGGCTCCACTCTTGGCAAGATTGAGAGCCCAGGGTATAACAACAGTGGTGTACCTGGACAACCTGCTTCTGATAGATCAGTCTGTAGCAGGGCTGGATCAGCATGTGATAAACACGGTCAGATATCTGGAACGTTCTCAACCTAGAAAAATAGTCCTTACGACCAGTAAAAAGTTTGAAGTACTTGGGTTTAGTCATAGATACTACCCACAAGAAAGTGTTTTTACCCCAGGCAAAGGTTTGCGCCATAAGAGAACTGGTACTCGTGGTCAGGACAAAGGAGAGGCCTTCCGTCCGCCTTTGCATGAGGTTGTTGGGGAAGATGGTAGCCTCATTCGAGGTAGTTTCCTATGCCCAATTTCATTCAAGGTTTCTGCAAAACAGCATCCTGGTTGCCTGGAGCAGGAAAAGCCAGGATTTGGATTGTCCAATGGGTTTGACTCCGAGTGTTCATCAAAGTCTCAATTGGTGGTTGTCAGAAAAAAATTTGCAGAAAGGGAATACCTTCATACCCGTCACTTGGAAGATAGTGACGACCGATGCCAGCCGCTTGGGCTGGGTAGCAGTCTTGGAAAAATACATTGTCCAGGGAAAATGGTCGGATTCCAAAAGGCTCCTACCCATCAACATTCTAGAAATTCGGGCCCTGAAGGCCTGGACAGACAGGCTACAAAACAGGCTACAAAACTGTCCTGTCACGGTTCAGTCCAACAATGCCACGGCGGTAGCCTATATCGATCATCAAGGTGAGACCAGGAACCGTGCTGCCCAGAGTGAGGTAAACCATATTCTATCTTGGGCAGAAGAGCATGTGCCCTGCCTATCTGTGGTGTTTGTTCCAGGAGTGGAAAATTGGCAGGCAGAATTCTTAAGTCGCCAACAGTTGCTCCCAGGGGAATGGTCTCTGCACCCCCATGTCTTTCGAGCCATATGCCAAAAGTGGGGCACCACAGACATAAGCCCCATACACACGCGCGGATTATCCGAGGACCAGGTCAGTCGGATCCTGTCCGTCGTACTTTGTCCGATGTTGGTGTTGCGTACACACGGTCGGACAACGTTGTCGGAATTTCCGGTCTGCAAGAACGTCGTGACGTAAGTCGTCTTCCACGAGACTAGAAAAGGGAAGTTCAGCACCACGTCAGGCACCCATTGGGCTCCTTCTGCTGATCCCGTGTTTATCGCGAGTTAGTCGAAGTTTGGGGACTTAAGATTCGCGCTTCTCAGTTTTGTCACTCAGATCGTTACTGCTCTTCAGTTTGTGCTTGTCGTGCGTATCTGTTTATTAGTGCGTGTAATCAGTTCACATTTGTTGGTCATTGCGGCCTATATCTTGATATAGGACGCTTTGATTTGTACTGCTTATTGTCTGCTCGTTTCTGGTATTCATTTCGTTCTTTCAGGCCTTGCTGTTTATCGGTGCTTTCTGTTTGTCCGTTCTGACCAGCCGACCTTTTGCGAGCGATGTTTCCCGTACGTACTCGTCGCAGAGTTCGTGCTGTACGCGGAATTGGTGTCGAGCTTTTAGCTTTGACCCAAGACCCGTCCATGAACAGAGTGACGTGAGTATGTGGACCAAGAATTGGTTGCTTCAGCGTGATCAGTTCTCGCACATGCCTTTGCTTCGTGAGATCCGGGAGAATAATCCTGATGATTTCAGGAACTTTCTCCGGATGACGGACCCCGTGTTTCACCGTCTTTTGGCTTTGCTGACCCCTTTTATCAGCCGGCAGGATACCTGCATGAGACAAACCATCACTCCGGAGCAGAGGCTAGTTGCTACGTTGAGGTACTTGGCGACAGGGAGAAGCCTTCAGGATTTGAAGTTCTCTTCAGGTATCTCTCCCCAGGCCCTGGGAATCATTATTCCAGAGACCTGTTCTGCCATCATCCAGGTCCTGCAGGAGGACTATATTAAGGTAACATTTCTCCTTTACTATTCCCTTCTATGTATGCTCTGTTTGCTAATGTCTTGTATTTTTGACCTCCTTCCCTAATTACCATGCTTGCAATATGTTCTAATATGTTCTAATATGCTGTGCCCCTTTTCTCCTTCATGCATTTTTCCCTTCACTTACCTCCCCAGCATGCTCTTCTGGCCCAATAGACACCTATGGCCTAGTCCCTTAAGCAATGTATTTTGTCTACTGCATAGTATTGTTTTCCCCCAAACACCCCCTAAAACATGCACCAATGTTTGCTGGGTTTTTTACTTCATGTAGAGCCCCTTTTTTTTTGTTATTTTTGTGGGGGGGGGGGGGGGGGGGGGGGGGGGGGCCCCCCTAACTCATTAGGAACCCCCTCCCCCAACTGCTCTGTCAGATGGTACCAATCCTCTATCTGCTGGCTTTCACAGGGTCAATACACACTATATACCTACCTCTTTATAGTGGGCATCTTTAGTGATGAATTCAGCAAAGCATGTAGTGCAAGGGGCTGTCTCCATACTTTCCATTTCCTCTTTTTTTGTGTTCTTTCCCTCCTATTAGCTTGCTTGGTAATTTCAGAATGTCACAATATGCGTTCCTTTTTTTTGGGGGGGGGGGGGGGGTTGAAATGTTATTCTATCTTTCCTGGGGGCTGCCAATAGTGTTAAGTACAGAGGGTCTGGCCAAACTAGCACACATTCTTGAGCCATTTGGCAATCAATGAAGTGCAGAGGGTTACCTGTCCAACCCCCCCCCCCAAACCCTTGTTATTGCCAATGGCCCATCAGAAGTGGTGGTATTGATGGGGGGTGAGTAATCTGCGAAGGGGACCCTCTACTTTTCTGTGCAAATACTTTCCAGCCGAAAATGTTAAAGTATGCTCTTGTTCCAAGATGTTGATTGTCTAATCTGCTTGCAATGTTTCTGTGCAAAGTGACTAATTTTTTTTTATTGTTTCACTCCACAGTTCCCTTCCACGCCACAGGAATTGCAGACTGTGGCCTCCCACTTTGCCAGCCGTTGGGACTTTCCTAACTGCGGAGGAGCAATTGATGGGAAACACGTCCGCATCGTCCCACCGCCCAACTCGGGGTCCTACTATTATAATTATAAGGGGTTTAATAGTGTAGTGATGTTGGCGGTGGTGTCGGCGACATACGAGTTTATGTATGTGGACGTGGGGATGAACGGCCGGATCTCGGATGGTGGTGCCATTGCGCACACAGAGTTCTACTGGCGTCTCCAAAGTGGCAGTCTGTGCTTGCCACCTCCAGAGGAGAATGCTGAAGGACTCCCCTTCGTCTTTGTCGCAGATGAAGCGTTTGCGTTGACTCCCCATCTGATGAGGCCCTTCCCGATGAGGACCTTCACCCCAGACCAGAGGGTCTTCAACTACAGGCTGTCCAGAGCCCGAAGAGTGGTGGAGAACACCTTTGGCTTTCTGGCCAGCCGCTTCCGCCTGTTCTTGATGGCTATTAACTTGGCGGAATACAAACTGAACCACATAGTTCTTGCCTGTTGCATATTGCACAACTTCCTCAAAAGACATAACAGGAACTATGTGGTGCCCGTTGGCCCAGATGTGGAGGGCCCTCCAAATGCTGACCTCACAGCCCTTCAAGCGGTACGTCCAGGCTTGCCCCCTCTAAATGCCCGCGCGGTCCGTGAGCAATATATGGACTACTTTGTGGGTAGGGGGGCCATTGCTCTGCCCGACGATGTGTGAGAGGCATTTTTAAATAAATATTTTTTTTCAACCAACCTATGATTTCTTGTCATTTCCGTATTATTGCTTATTTGACCTTGAAATTTTTTCCCTTTGGCTTCGACAGTGGGAATGCACTTTCTGGGCAAAAGGAGGTAACAGTCTCTTCTTCCCAAAAAGATTCTTCTCATGTGGTTTGTTTGATACCTAATCTTTGCTCTAGAGAAGGTTTGTAGTGCATAACTGACACCCAAAATACTCCTTTTCATCACCATGACAGAAATGTGTGTATTCACAAAAATGGTGTGCTACGTGTTTTCAAACAAATCACTGTGGGTGTCATTTACATAAGTCAAATCCACTATGCTCTACAAGTGCAGTGCAAAAGTGCCTTGGAAAAAAAACTTGCAGTGCAAACTGGACTTGCCTTTAGTAAATAACACCCATTGCCCCCCAAATCATTTACATTTGACATACATAATGCTTTTTTGTATTTAAAAAAGGAAGCCACACATTTAGAAATTTAAAAAAGTTTACTTGCAACACATTCCCAAGTGCGTTTACAAACTTCTTGCCAAAACTGACAAGATCTGGGTTATTTACAACATTGTTTACAAACATTCCGCATTTGGTAAAACCAGGCATGGAGCAAAACAGAACATAGGAACTCGGAAAGATGAACTTTCTAAAGTGAAGACAAGATCAGACATGACTATATGTTAAAAGTGTGTTTGATCTTGCCTTCATCACATGGGGGGTCACCCCTGGAAAGTGGAAATTTAAAACATGCACACAATTTTGGTCAGAAAATGGTCATTAGATGGTAAAACACATGCCTAGAATCTTCAAAAGTGCCATTTTCCATCATGGGGATGAATAGACGTTTTTGGGGGGTGCAACCCCTTCACCACAACCACTTTAGTAGTTCGTAAAGGTGGTTGCACCCCCAAAAAAACGTTGTCATTCATCCACCATGATGGGAGCTAGCACATGTGTACACAATGTGTGCATGTTCCAAATTTCACACAGTTCTTAAGTTCTATTCAATCTATTGAGGGCCGAAATAGGAAATGTCAAACATTGCTTGAAAGTGAGGGACAATATTTTTGTTGGGCCAGTTACAAATGACAACAACATGAATGTAGACACTTTTTAAAGGTGCTAAACTTAGTAGCTTTTTGGCAGAAGTTGGTTTGATGGAGACCCCCCTCTAGTATCCACTGGAGCACATGTGTAGAAAAGCATAATAAAAAGTGGGTTTGGGTGTCCCAGCAATAGTGCTCTAGAGTCCAGATGGGTCTTCAGCTACTGGGTCACCTCTCCTTTACATCGAATAAATTGGCTTTACATTCTTGATGACATTTGTAATGAGAACAAACTTCCTTTCTCCAAAAAAAACAACAAACCTCGTATTATAAGTGTCCGAACGATCGAGGTTGAGTACGATCGAATGGACATACACACGAACATGACAGTGGCAGAAAGATTGAGGTTGAGTACGATCGAATGCACAGACGAACATGAAAGTGGCCATTTTCGAATGTACAACTTTGGAAAAAGACAAACACATGGAGCAGTATGCAAGCAAGAAATAAAACACAAAACACAACTACTTACTTTTTTGAAGAACTCGCTTGATCTTTCTGTATTGATCGGGCTCCCTCAGTTTCAGGTCTGACCAGCGTTTCCTCAGTTGCTCCTTGGATCGTTGTACCCCAAAATGATTGTACAGCCTCCTCACAACTTTAGACATGATCTTGGCCTTGCGGACATTGGGGTCGAGGTAAGGCCCATACTTCCCATCATAGTCGCTCCTCTTTAATATGTCCACCATCTCCAACATTTCTCCAAATGACATATTGGAGGCCTTGAATTTCAGGCTCCGGGATCGGGACGTTTCTGCCTCCGGACTTTCCTCGTCCTCCTCCTCGTTGGGGGGATATTTCGGGCGCACCTGCTGTGTCCCCGCCATGTGCTCTCCCCACTGCGCCGTAAAGAGAAGGGGTGGGGAATAGACGAGAAAGATCGTCAGGGGCGGGCGGCATTTGACGCATGCGCACTGTATATAAAACGTCACACGCCTGTGTCGTAGCCACGATCTGTGCGACGAGGGGAGAGAAAGCTCACGCACGAGACGATCGCTATAACGAAGGTACAATTTGACTTTGGTACATAACGAGGGGAGAAGATTAGGAGAGTTAAGCCTGACATAAGTTATAGTGTTTTGTGTGGTGTGGTGTCTTGCAGAGATTATGCAGGGATTCAACGACGTGAGTTTTCTCCCCCTGTTCATTGAGAAATACAGGGAAATTCCCCTTTTATGGCAGGCCAAACACCCCAATTACGGCAGCAAACCAATGAGGTACACAGCCCTGCTGGAACTTGTGGAATTTGTAAAGCCAAGGTTCCCCACGGCAACTGTTGGTGATTTAAGAAAGAAAATTGGCAGCCTGAGGAGTGCGTATATCAGGAAGCGCAAGAAGGTCCTGAAGTCCCTAGAATCTGGAGTTGCAGCAGATGTCTATGCCCCCAAGCTCTGGTACTATGACAGTCTCCATTTTCTCAAAGACCAGACTGATGTCACAGAGCCACTCTCGCCTCCTCCTTCCACGCTTCCTTGCGCGCAGGCCACCCCTGATGAGGCTTCCGAGGAGCAACCTGGGCCTTCCAGTCTGGAAGAGGTGGAGGAGCCCAGCTTGTTCCAGGTATAGTAGTTTGGGAACCATTTTTGTGAAAAAGGAATGATGTTCACTGAATTCAGGATCACCAATTGCTTAGTTCCTAACGTGGTTGACATATCAACTGACAGTAGTGTTGTAGACATTTGGGACAAGAATCTAAACTGCAGGGCTGAGAATTGTATGGTTTGCGATTTTTTAACCATTTTGCAACAGTCACTAGATGAGAATTGTGTGTGTTTGATGAACAAATAACTGAAACTATGTCCCTTTTTCATACACAGGAAGACCTCAGCCAGGAGGTGGCTGTGGAATGTGGCAGTCAGGAGGAGGAAGGGGTTAGTGGCAGCCAAGAGGTGGGTAGTGGCAGCCAAGAGGGGGGTAGGCCTTGGAGCCTGACTGACTCCCAAATCCCTCCCCTCCGCCTTCCCTACAAAAGGGCGAGAAGGGGGGGGTGAGGCGGGAGAGTCAGCGCTCCGGATGATCAGAGAGGCTTCAGCCTCCCTACATGCCACACCCACCGACGAGGAGGCCTTTGGCTCCGTGGTTGTCACTAAAATGAAGGGTATGGAGGTGGGGCAACGCAACATGTGTGAGGGGCTCATCCTCAAGGTCCTAAATAAGGGTATGGCTGGGGAGATGACCCCACTCACACATGTTTGCCATAGTGACCATGCTCCGCCTCCTCCTCCTCCTCCTCCTTCTGCCACCCCACCAGCAACACAGCCACAGCGTGCAAGGAAGCGTGGAAGGAAGACCTGAGAGTGACGACCTTGATTCAGTCTGATCTGAGAGAAGATGGAGCCTCTCGTAGGACCAGAGCCTGGGGACCTAGATGGCATCTGCTGCAGTTCCGGATGTTTTGGACTTCAGGACCAGATTGCACTCCCTTATTATTTAGATACGTACTCCTCAGGCCCCCAATTTTAGACGCTTGTAAAATGATGGTTGCCGTGGGGGTCCAAGGCTTTGCAAATTCCCCAAGTTTCTTCATCGCTGCGTTCCTCTTTGGTTTGTTGCTGACACCTAAATAAAGGTCTTTTTGATTTGAAATAATCATTGCCTATGTGTTTTACTTTTCTACAATGACAGTTTATTTGTGAGTAGGCAGGTACATTTCACTAATCATAAAGTATAATTAACAAGGGGCACCAACAACAAACAAACTCCTAGTAAATTTAAGCAACAAATACAAATGTTAATAAAGTTGTTTTGCTAAGTTGACACAACCCCCATCCAAAAAAAAAAAAAATCTCATTAAAATATGTATTCCAAAATAAAAAAGAAAATGAGAACTCATCCAACAAATATAACAAAGATTCTTTTACGATCTGAGTAAAAATAAACATGTAGTGTAGAAATCCTGAAAACGAATAAAGAACTAAGTTTGTGAGAAGTGCGGGTGAATAGGAGCAGCTCAAACATGTCATTCTTCTTGCATTGTAAAGAAAAAGAGAATGCGCTGCATTAAAGACATTTTAACATTGCAGCGTGACGAATGTGCTGTGTCGATTAGGAAAGGTAGTTTTACCTGACCGAGCGCTTCCGTCACAGAATTTATTCTGAGCATGCGTAGCACTTTGTCCGTCGGACTAACATACACGCGATCGGATTTGGTGTGATCGGACCTTGTTGTCAAAAAATCTATCCAGCAGGAGATAGGACTTTGTCCGTCGGACAATCCGACGTACACTGTCCGATGGTGCATACACACGGTCGGATTTTTCGACAACATTGTCCGATCGGACAGAATCCATGCGAAAATCCGACCGTGTGTATGGGGCTATAGACTTGTTGGCATCCAAGTTCAACAAAAAGTTGGACAAATTTGTGATGAGGACAAGGGATCAGCTGGCCTGCGGTACAGATGCCTTGGCAAGGGTCGGTGTTCCATCCTGCCTTACAACCGCTAAATTTGACGGTTTGGCTGTTAAGACCCTCGTGGGCTTTCAAGTCCAGTAATAACTACTCTGATTAATGCAAGAAAATTAGCCTCTAGAGCTATCTACTATAGGGTCTGGAAGGCCTACATCTCCTGGTGCAAGAGTAAAGGTTGGCATCCTCGCAAGTATGTCATAAGTAGAATTCTATCCTTCCTGCAATCAGGAGTAGAGATGAAACTAGCCATGAGTACTATCAAGGGTCAAGTCTTGGCTTTGTCAGTCTTTTTCCAAAAACTTCTTGCTTCTCATTCTTTAGTTCAGGGATTATTGTGAATAAATCCTCCAGTCAGATCACTTCTGTGTCCATAGGATTTGAACTTGGTCTTGTCGGTCCTTCAGGAACCTCCTTTTGAACCAATAGGTGATACTCCATTGGTCCTTGTGACAAAGAAATTGGTATTTTTAGTGGCAATAACCTCCGTAGAGAGAGGTTCTGAGTTAGCAGCCTTCTCTTGTAAAGAGCAATACCTGATCATTCATAAAGATAAGGTGGTCTTACGTCCTCGCCCATCCTTTTTACCTAAGGTAGTATCCAGTTTTCATGTGAACCAGGATATTTCTCTACCTTTGTTTTTTCCAGAACCACGTTCTGCAGAAGAAGATTTACTACACTCTCTTGACGTAGTAAGAGTGGTTAAATTCTATCTGGAAGCAACAGCTCAGATACGGAAAACTGACTCTTTGTTTGTGCTACCAAAAGGTCCCAGGAAGGGGCAAGCAGCATCAAAATCAACTATTTCTAGGTGGATCCATCGGGTCATTATTCAGGCCTATGATTGAAAAGAGAAAATTCAGCTTTTTCGTCCTACATTCGTCACGCTGCAAATTTTGAAATCTTTTAATGCAGCGCATTCTCTTCTTCTTTAGAATGCTAGAAGAATTAAGTTGTTTTGCTGCTCATATTCACACAAACTGATTTTTTTATTATTTCTCGTGATCTCATGAATAATATTAATTTAGTTTTTAGTCACATCTCCATAATACTTTTTTTTTTAATTTGTCTTTTTTTTTAATCAAGATCTGCATTTTTTTTCTAGT
Organism: Lithobates sylvaticus; assembly: GCA_028564925.1. NCBI lineage: Eukaryota > Metazoa > Chordata > Amphibia > Anura > Ranidae > Lithobates > Lithobates sylvaticus. Next base: position 365,014,792 of record CM053026.1, on the reverse strand, counting down.
GCTCTCCATAATATTATTTCTCATTTTGTGTGTCAAGTTACCACAACACCATTATTATCGGGCAGAGTTTCACGCATGCGCAGTGTATATAAAGACTATATATACCGTATTTATCTTAAAATCGGGGGAAAGTCGTGGGTGCGTGTTATACGCCGATACCCCCCAAAAAAATGAAAAAATAGCGAGCGGCGCCGAAAAATAGCGACCACCAACGAAAAAGACCGAACCATCGCTGAAAAAGGCCGAACCGCCACCGAAAAAGGCTGAAGCGCTGCCGAAAAAAGACCGAGCTGACTGTTCAGCTCCGCTCATAGTCCCGCCTCCCTGCGCTTGCTCCCGAAACATCGTGGACACGGTGCATCCTCATCAGCATGTGGCTATGGGACACGCTTGTCCTTTTTTTCGGCAGCTGGCCGTGTTGAGCCGCAACATCCTGAAGATTTGGAAGAGTGGATGACCAAGCCATCCTCATCCTATCTCACCCAGGCTCAGGGTACTTTGTCTGGCAAAGCAGCTGCCAACGCGGCCTCTTCCCTCGACTCAATGGCATCAGTCACTTCTTCCCTAGCCCCCCCATGTCCTCCTGAGGAGTTCCCCGAACTGTTTGACCACAGTGTTGGGTACATGCTCCAGGAGGATTCCCAGGGTTTTGAAGGCTCTTATGATGGTACCCAGCTAGAGGAAGGCAGTAACGGGAGCCCAGAGAGAGGGGGTGCCCAAGAAGGACAGCAATCTGGCAGTCATGTTCCCCCAGCTGCAGCATACTGCAAGGTTTGCGCCAGTGATGAGGAGGGAGGAGATGATGAGGTCACTGATTCCATGTGGGTGCCTGCTAGGAGAGAGGAGGAGGAGGCACATTTCTAACGAGGCAGGATGCCCTCCAGGGGCCAACTTAAGGGCAGCACACCGACTGCATAAAACTGCAGAGCTCCCCATGTGCAGGGCGCTGCTGTCTCTGCGCGTTATTCGAAAAGTTCTTTGGTGTGAGCCTTTTTTGAGAACTGCATCAGATCGCACAGCTGCTATTTGCAACATATGTCTCAAGCATATCTCGCGAGGCCAAAACATCACACGCTTGGGCACCACATGCTTGACCAGACATATGTCGACCTGCAAGCGTACCTAAAAGACCCACACCAAAGAACAAAGCGGACCTCTCCTTGCTCCTCATCAGCTGGGATCTCCAACCCCACTATACCTTCAGTCCTCTCTGAAACCTGCACTGAGAGGAATGAAGGTGTATAATTAGGTGTGTCACAGCCAAGTACTTGCGGGCAATCTGCTATGTTTTCCAAAAAGCTTAAAAATATTTTTTTTGGCTGGAGCTCCACTTTAAAAATTTACCAGTTCAAAATTACAAACAAATTCTACTTAACAACAAACCTACAGTCCCGTCTTGACAACAAATGTTGGAGCATACAAACGGTCAGATTTTCAACATTTGTTGTCGGAAAATCCAATCGTGTGTACGGGGCATTAGGCTGCAAAGGTGGGTTGCGTGTATTTAGCAAAGAGATGTATGGATGTTGGTATAAGGAGGTGGACGACTTACTTTTTTGCAGAGGAGTTCTAGGAGATTATCCATGCTGGCTATAACTTGGCAGATTTAAATTAGCATGGATGGATGAAGTATAGCGTTAAGTGGCATACTGTAATATATGGTAAGCAGATCAACAGTTAAATTAGAAACAGAAGAAACATATTCAGTGTTTCCAAGAACTTAAAAAAAAAACAAAGAGAACAGTAGAACTCTGCGTGTGCGCTGTATACCGCATCTTATATAGGGGGTATAAGGCTGATGAGCTAGGCTCGAGCAGACATTCCAGGGCTGAAACGTAAGCCTGGAAAAGCTGGCATAATTTAGGTGGTCATTTCATCAGGGGGATCAATGTCATCCCAATCACTATTGTTGTGATTGCATTGATTACGGCTTTGCTGACATTGCTGTAGTGGCTCCAGGATGTGCCATTGTCGCAGCAATGATAGGCCTTCATCAAGGGTGCGGACAGTGTAGGACATGTTTTCCTTCGTAATTACTAGTTTAAACGGGGTGACCCCATTTGTATTGTATCTGGTGGTTTCTAGGGGGTTTTGTGATGGTAGATAGATTCTTGTGTTGGAGCATGGTGTATTTACATAGGTCAGCGTAAAGGGCCAAATTGTTGTATGGCTGAGGATAATCATCAGGGTTACATCATCAAATTTTCCTTTACTTTAAAAAAAGTGAATTCAGACAATGGTATCACTTGGAATAGTGTCTGGCAGATATGACGGCTTGGATAGCCGGTGAATGCTGTCAATGATCAGTTCTCCTGGAGGGGTATCGGGGAGAAAGGCCATCATCAATTGGGTAAAGTAATCTTTTAAAGTGGTTGTAAACCCTTACAATCCACTTTTTACTACAGGTAAGCCTATAATAAGGCTTACCTGTAGCTACCCCATATATTTCCTAAACCTGCACAGTTTAGGAGATATCCCCTGTATCAGCATGTGCCGATGTCATCAGCACATGCGCACTGAAGCAATGGCTCAGCTAGTGTGCCGTTACCATCATCTGAATTCACTTTTTTTCACGTAAAGGAAAATCTGATGCACGCAATACGTAACCCTGATGCTTATCCTCAGCCATACAACAATTTGGCCTTTTACACTGACCTGATATAAATATACCATGCTCCAATGCAAGAATTTATTTACCATCACAAAACCCCTCCGAAACCACCAGATACAATACAAATGGAGTCATCTGGTTAAACTAGTAATTACGAAGGAAAAAAAAAGTCTGCTGTCTGCTATGCATACTAGCTCATTATGCCTTTGTCTTGCAGGTTTTTTTTTTTGTGGGTTTACAACAATTTAAGGCGGCTTGTGGAATGGACTCTGGTATGCCTCTAATTTTCATTGATTTTTCCTTCGGAATGGTCTTCTAAATCTGCTATTTTGTCTTTCATCCATTCAATATCCTCTGCCTACTCACTCTGAGCATCCACTAGACCATTAAAGGAGGATGTCACTTCTCCCATATTGTGTTCTATAGTTGTGACTCTCTCTCCTAGAAAGGATATTTCATTAATGTTGCATTATTCTGGCGATATCAGAGTGAATGTAGCTTTGTAGTGATAGCAGCATGTCTCTAAAAGTGGTGTCAATATCGGGCTGATTTGATGTTGAGTATGCTGCTATGGAGTTAGACAGGGCAGAGCTAGAAAGGGGTGTCTGTGTAGCTGGGCTCACCTCAGAGTCTTGGTCTGTGTCCTGTGTCAGCCGCAGCTTAGATTTAGCTGGGCTTGCTGATGGGGTAAAGGCTGCGGAGCTAATGTTTGGAATGAGTGGAGGAAGACCCGCTCCTTCTGTAGCCTTTGCCTGTGTGAGAGCTGTCTCTGGGCTGCCATGTGGGGCTGCCTTGTGTCTGCCGGCGCCATCTTGGAATGATCAGCAGCGGGTAAGCTAAACGTTCCTTCCCCCTCTTCGACATTCTCCGGGGTGTCTCAGGGATCTGATGCGAATGTAGGCCGAGAGAGAAGGCTGATTTGCGTGTCGCTGCCACCCTGGAAAGCCGCTGTAGCCTAGAGCAGGATTAGCAAGCAGCCATCTCGGTCGGCTTCCCGCCATGTCCCTCAAGATACAATTTTAAATATAGACGCACACACATAGGTTGCATGGGTAACTATTGCTATTATACCTTTATGTACACTTAATATTTTTATGCATGTAATTTACTTGTAAACGCTCTCATTGTGTGGACATCCAGAAGCCTTGAGACAGCTGCTGTGCTGAACAAAGAAACATTTTATAAAAGGGCAGACTTGAGAAACCACGTGATATTTTTTTGCTGTCACTCTTCTATGTTTCTGTATTTTTATGTTACTGTAATAATACCTGCAATAAAATATTTGCATTTGTGGTTCTATAAGCTATTTATTATTTAATATTCAATATGTATAAAAAATCCAAAACATGCGAGTTTGCTGGCAAAAAACCCCAGTAAAGTAGTTGTCTATATCATTATACTGAGACTACTACTTGACTGAGTGTCTGAATGAGGCACTGAATTTTGTAAATTCAAATATAAATGTTATAACTTTATTTAGCAGAGTAAATAATAACTTGGTTGAATAGAGAAGATGGATCTCCTTAACCATAACTTTGCTATCCAAAACGAAAAAAAAGATTCTGCCGGGCACCCGCAATTGCTTGTGGCAGAACAGGAACCTGGATCTGTGTGTGTAAATAGATCCACATACTGTCAGGGAAGAGGAGACAGATCATGTGTTCCTAGTATATAGCGGTGATATCTTCCCTTCCCTATATAGGAACACCGATCGGTCTTCTCCCCTAATCAGTCCCATCCCCCACAGTTAGAACACAACTAGGGAACACATTTAACCCCTTGATCGCCCCCTAGTGTTAACCCCTTCCCTGCCAGTGATATTTACACAGTAATCAGTGCATATTTATAGCACTGATCACTGTATAAATGTCACTGGTCCCAAAAAAGGGACAAAGGTGTCCGATCTGTCGGCTGCAATGTCGCAGTCCTGATAAAAATCGCATATCGCTGCCATTACTAGTAAAAAAATAAAAATAAAAATGCCATAAATCAATATCCTATTTTGTAGGCGCTATAACTTTTACGCAAACCAATCAATATATGCTTATTGTGATTTGTTTACCAAAAATATGTAGAAGAATGCATATCGGCCTAAACTGAGGAAAAAAAATATATTTTTTAAAAAATTTGGGGATATTTATTATAGCAAAAAGTAAAAAATATATTTTTTTGTTTATAGCGCAAAAAATAAAAACCGCAGAGGTGATCAAATACCACCAAAAGAAAGCTCTGTTTGTGGGGAAATAAATGATCAATTTCATTTGGGTACAGTGTTGTATGACCGCGCAATTGTCATTCAAAATATTACAGTGCTGAAAGCTGAAAATTGGCCTGGGCAGGAAGGGGGTGAAAGTGCCCTGTATTGAAATGGTTAATATTATGTATATGTATTATGTATGAATATGTATTATGTATGATATACAATTACATTTCATAAACCATTAAGGCAGAAATGCTAAACATTGCTAAAAATTTATTTGTTTTCCTTTTTTTTCAAAAATATTTGTAAAAAAACAAAACTTTACACATAACTTACTACTTCTGAAGAAATAAATAGAACACAAAAGTCAATATTATACATACAAGCTCATACATATCACACATATATAATATTTTTTATTTGGATATAGTTCATTGTTGAGACAATTTTAGCACTAGTACAGTTAATTTAGATATAAATCAATGCTGCTCTGTTTTTCCCTTCCTACTCATTGTCTGAATGCTGACTCGACAGGGAATATTGTTAAGGCCATGACCGATTTAGATGAAAATAAAGATTTATATTAACTTTAGCTGTCAAACCACTAAAAATAAATGATAGAATTTTGCCCAAGTCATCCTTTACTTACAGTGTAACATTAGTGTGGCAGGCCAATGACTGCATAAATAAATTTAAGAATTCTCAGATGTCACTGTTTCGTAAAAATCACCTTCATGCACTGCTGGATGCTGACCAGTGTAAAATCTTTCAATGATTTAGTCAGCAATCTGTTGTATGTCCGTTGATGGCATTGTACATTTTCCCTTGATAATCAAGTCACTTGAAGGATATTATTCTTTTGCAATAAACAATGTTTAATATACTAAGTATACATATAGAGAAAGAAAGATGGAAAGATAGATAGATCGATAGTAGATGCCACTACAAATGTTAGGGAAGTAAATAGTTTGTTTAGACCAGCTTGATCCAAACAAGCTATTTAGAGTTAAATGAAACCGAGAGATCAGTTTCAAAAGAGAGTAAGGAATCAAAATTTCCCCTGGAGAATGATTTCTATATGCTGTAGTGCCTTAAAAACTACATAGCATAACCATTCAATTTTAAAGTCAATTATTTATTTAGGGAAAGTCTGGTAAAGACAAATACATCAAAGAGTTTTAACAAATGCTTACGGCCCGGAGCAGTGCTGACATAGACCAAAAGGTGATCCAGCTGGAGGAAGGAAGCAGCAGCATTAGTACATGCTGCATTTGTGTAGAGGATATTTCTTTGAAACAGCATAATGCTTGAAGTTCTGTGTATGAGAAAAAAAACATGGTGGGCGGCCTTATAAAATGTGGAATAGTAAAGTCAATTGGTGTTTTTCTACATAAAAGTGGGTGAACAGTGTGAAAGCTGGCAAAAACTTGGACTGGGTTCTGTGTGAGGCCACAGATTCTGTCAGTGTCTTTGTGTAAGGAAACCCCCACACCTCTTCCAATGCTGTCAGGTCTCTTGTCCTGTTAGTGACATCTGTAGGTAACATGCCCCAGAGCCTCGATATCTGCCCTATATGAGCTCATGACGTAACTTGTATAAGAAAAACAATGGGGGTAAATAATGATTGTTGGGAATCAATCCAATGTCTCTACCACCATAGTCCTCTAACCAAAATGCATATATGAAAATAAATAAATAAATTGCACTCGGAGAGTGTAAAGCTCCCAACCAGGGCAAAGAAGAGGTTAATTGGATAGAATCAGACTTGTTGGAAAGTACAAAACTTGTGTTTATTAACTATCAATAAAAGGAATACTTCTTGGTGTTGCAAGAGAAATACATAAACAAAACTAGTGCAATTAAAATCAAGAAAAGAAAAAGAAAAGAAAAAAGACAAAAATCACAGAAATATATGTCCAGACTAGAAACACTGTGTGAGCTCCATTTCTCAGTGTGGGAACAGCATGTATGGATATGGGGAGTTCATGATGAATGCAGCTCTGACACTTGCAGCCCACCCAAAGCCCCGGGGCTGTCTAAATAATGAGAGGATTGCTCACAGCTGTGGACTACAAAGCATGTAGGTACTGGGTTCTACAGAGTTCTCTGATAATGAACCAAACAATGCCAGACAAATATCAAGACAGAAATCCTACAGATGTAAATTCCTTCCAGGATTGGAAATGTCAACAAATTAGATGCAAGAGCTAGGAGCCATATGGAGTCTGTACTCATGTGGCGCGATTATGCAAGATGTAAGGTTTTACCCCAGAGGCACAAGCCGATTGAAAGTTCAGGGGAGAAAAAAATCTTACCCTTCAGGTGCATATTGGCTTTTCCTATGCAGATAGGAAGTCTGTGAACAGTCTGTCACTCATCAGTAGTGATAAGGGGATGATCAGAGACCTCCACGTATAGGGTCCTTACCATTCGTTGCAAGAGCTGGGAGCAGTATGAAGTCCATGCTCATGGGCTGTGGCATTATTTTGCATGATGTAAAATTTTACTACAGAGGCACAGGTAGAGTGGAAGTTCAGGGGAGAAACATGATCTTACCCTGAACCCATGAAGTAACTTGCCCTGCAAACTTGCTCTCTGGATATCTACAATACCATCAGGCAAGTGGACAGTGGTGGGAGAAGCACCTTGTCTTTATCATTTTAGATTCTGCCCCTTCACTGTCGCACTTGTCAATTACTTAAAATATTGATGCAAAGATGTTTGCAATAAGAATAGGAGATGGGGCAGATCTGCTGCAACAGCCTTTCCTTCTCACACAGGGGAGGACCTTCTCACTTTTCTCTGGGGCTAATCACTGCCGATATAGCTGTCGTTAGCAATTGTTTCAGCTGTCACTTCCAATTGTGTACACAGAATGTCTTTATCTTTGCACTAGGGCCCATATCCTATAGAGATATGCAGATGATCATCCACATCAGATGCCATTCATAGACCTAGGAGTTATACTGATTACAAACATGTCAGATGCTGTTTAACACTCAAGAGTTCATTTTCTCAGTTATGTAATTAATCTATCTATGCTCCTGAGTGGTGGGTTCCCCCACCTTACTAGACACTCCTACTAGGGAAATATGCAGCAAAGAAATCATGCATTAGATACACACCTCACTTCCCAAAGATGTCCTACATCCAAGAACTTTTTCACATGGTCAGATGGTGTAAAAGAATGTCTTACCTATTTCTAATTTTCATCCTCACCCCTCCGCTCCACCATCCAACTCTCCAGAGGATACTGGCAACTTTTTTGCATTACTGATCCTCTCCAATTAAGCAAAGGTACCCCCTGGGATGGATTGTAGTGTCATTATTGTCAGTTAATTTATAAATGTTACAGCTTATGCTGTTAATGCTGTTTTCGTTATGCACCTTACCTGACCGTCTACTCACTAGCAGATCTACTGCTATGCCCCGGAAAGGGACATCTTTGGCAATCCACAAATGCTTAATTAGCCTTATCATAAGCCATAACCCACTGTAATGAGGGGTGGATACAATTTGCATGGTCTCCCTTAAAGCAGTAGTAAACCACTGGACTTTTTTTTTTTTTTATTATTATTTACACCCTGCAAAGTAAAGTCATAATGTGCTAGTACTAGCACATTATGTTAAACTTACCTTAAAACTTTGTCCTCCTGTACCGAGATCTCAGAGCTGCAGTGGACTCCCATCATCACCCATCTTGCTTCCGAGTTTGCGGACTCCAGCTCTGTGACTGGCCTGAGCCGCACGGACATCACTACTGTGCATGTGTGTGGGAGCTTCCGAATATGGCACAGGGCTCAGAAGGAAAGGCATGGCTGGCCATTTCTTCAGAGCACATGCACCAGTGACGTCACTAGCTGCATGTAATGTAAATATCTCCTAAACGGTGCCCGTTTAGGAGGTATTTACACTACCTATAAGTAAGCTCCCTATAGGTAAAAGTAATGTGTGACAATTTACTTCCACTTTAATAATAAAGGCCTTAACTCCCCTAAAAGATAAAGATACTTCTCAATGACCTGAAATATCCAGGAAACTCGATTTAAAGAACATAAGGCAACCACCCTAGGAGATCATAATTTTCCAACGTCTTACCAAAGCTATAACAATAATAACAGTAGATCAAAATCAAAGGAAGTTTTTGAACCAACACCAGGATATACCCATGGACATTAAATAAGATATAGGGAACTTCACATCTCACTTCTTTAGCCTTAATGGACAATATCCCTTCTGGTCATGGCGATGGAGACTAAATGGAGAGCTAAATTCAACATACTCAGATCTTGGCAGATGTGGTCAAAGAACTTACCTAATATTTGAAGATAAATGCCACTCCTGATAGGGCTCCTCATCTGGTTTCAGATTCAAATGTAAGCAACATGCCAAACTGCAATAATTACTAGATGATTGCTTTAAACACAAAACCAAACCAAGCCCCATTGCAGAAGAACTAGTTGCCCTATGAAACCAAGAAAATTAGAACTAAAGGCAAAACTTTGTTTTTTCATTTCAAAAAGAGTAAGGGATGGTCAGTTTTATTTTTACCCTTGTATTTTTTTATTTTATTTTACCTTTATTTATTTTATTTTTAACTTTATTCAACCCCTTCCCTACTTGTAAAATTACACAGACAGGAACCTTACCTCCCTCCGGGCGGGTGTCATATGACGTCTGCACGTTTTTTGCTGCTCTCGCTCACCCCCGGAGGCAGACAGCACAGTGATTGGGAATGAGGCGTGCCCCTTGGGACACAGCCCATCCCTGATCAGGGTAAAAAGCCAATGAAAATGTCTCTTTACCACGTAACCGACTGTGTCTAATCATAGCTGGTCACATGCACTGTCTTTGTGCATGCAGCTTGTGCGCGCCCCAAGGGGCATGGATCACGGCGGTCGGGGATGAGGCGTGTGACTGTGACACAGCCCATCCCCGATCAGTGTAAAGAATGAATGAAATTGGTTCTTTACCACGTGACCGGCTGTGTCCAATCACAGATGGTCACAAATGTCAACAAACCGTGGTAACTAGCTGTTACTGGGTTCTCCTCCTCACACCGATCCTGTGTGAGGAGGAGATTGCGGTAACAGATAGTTACTGCTTACAGTGCACAGTAAAAAACACTCAGATTGCTCCAGTAATAAAGCGTACCTGTCACCAGCCCATCAGTGTACCAGTCACCAGCCCATCAGAGTACTTGTTACCAGTCCATAAGAGTACCCGTCACAAGCCCATCAGGGTACCCTAGTACCTGTCTCCAGCCCAGAGTACCTATCTGCAGCCCATCAAAGTACCGGGGTACCTGTCTTAAGCCCAGAGTACCCAAGTACCTGTCTCTAGCTCAGAGAAAATAAGTACCAATATGCAGTACCCAAGTACCTATCTGCAGCCCATCATAGTGCCCGAGTACCTATCTGCAGCCCATCAGAGTACACGAATACCTGTCTGCAGGCCATTGAAGTACTCAAGTACCTGTCTCCAGCCCATCAGAGTACCTGTCTCCAGCCCATCAGAGTACCTGAGTACCTGTCTCCAGTCCAGAGTACTCAAGTTCCTATCTCCAGCCAATCAGAGTACCCAAATACCTGTCTGCAGCTCATCGGAAGTACTCGAGTACCTATCTACAGCCCATCAGAGAACAGCTGTATTTATACTGAGATTAAATCACACACAGATGAACCCTATTTACTAATTGGGTGACTTCTGAAGGCAATTAGTTCCACTAGATTTTAGTTAGGGGTATCAAAGTAAAGAGGACTAAATACAAATGCACACCACACTTTTAAGATATTTATTTGTAAACAATTTGGAATACCATTTATCATTTTCCTTCCCCTTCACAATTATTTTCCACTTTGTGTTGGTCTATCACATAAAATACCAATAAAATACATTTACGTTTTTGGTTGTAACATGACAAAATTTGGAAAATGTCTAGGGGTATGAATACTTTTTCAAGGCACTGTAGCTCAGCAAAAAATAAGCATGTTTGGTGGGTCAGGGTCAAATGCATCCCAGTGATTTGAGAGACCTTAGCAGAACCCTCTGCCAAACTGGTTTAATTGCACTACAGCTCCAGAGGATATGGAGGTGTGTGCCTCTATCTAGGCAGCCTCTGAAACAGGTTTCAGGGACTGAGGGGTAAAACCTGTGTAGTTTAGACCAATGTTTCTCAACTCCAGTCCTCAAGTACACCCAACAGGTCATGTTTTCAGGCTTTCCATTATTTTGCACAGTTGATTTGATCAGTTTCACTGCCTTAGTAATTACCACAGCCATTTCATCAGAGGGATATCGTGAAAACATGACCTGTTGGGGGTACTTGAGGACTGGAGTTGAGAAACATTAATTAGATTTGTACGACCTAGTATGGAGCCTAACAACCATTTCCTTAATTTCCATAGACGTTGTGCATCTGTGCATAGTGGAAAGCATATCCAACTAATCCTCATGGGAAATTTCTTGCCCCTTTTGCTCCTTCTAGCTGAGCATCGCTGAAGATTTGGCAGGGAGACTCCTTTTATTAAGATATTTATACATAATAGAGATTGTACCCTTATTCCTGGAGGAGAATATGCACATACGTTTAAAGGTGGAATCTGTGCCTGTCACCTCCAGGGAGAAGTGAGTGGCAGAAAAAAATGTCTGACCTGCAGATATTTATAGCATTTCGTTCAAGGGAGAGTATAGCTCAGCTGAAGGGAGGAGAAAGAGCAAAATGGGGGTTCTCCTGTCAGAGACTCCAAGGTGACAATGTCATTCTCAGCCCACTTGGATGGGTCTCAGGGAGAATGAAAAGCTGGAGGGAATCTAGGGTCTCTTAAGAAGGAAGCCAGCCTAGGTTTGGGAGGTAACAAAGAGAATTTCAGCATTTATAAAGGCCATAAATGGAGCAATTGACCAACTACTGCATTAAGAGGAATTAGGTCTCTCGGGCGGACTGAGTTCAACCATAACAGGCACGGAAGGTAGAATTGGTCTATGGAGGCTCGTTCTAAGTGAAGCCATGGAATATGGGTTGGTGAGGAATGCCACTGCGCCAGATGAACCAGTCTGGCAGAAATATAGTATAACCACAGATTTGGCAAACCCAGCCCACCCAGGGCCTGTGGTCTGTACACTAGTAGTTTGCACAAGCAAGGTTTTTTAGTAGACCATATAAACCTATTCACCTCCTTTTGTATCATCTCTATTATCTGGCGAGAGGAGGGGAGAGCTCTAAAATAAAAAAAGCTTTTTTTTTAGACATCTTCACTGCCTGAACCCTACCCAAGAAGAACATGTGGTATGGGTTCCATATGCTCAGTAGTTGCCTGATGCAGGAAAACACCTGTGATAGTTAGAATAGTACATCTTTCAGAGGGATGGAGCTATTCTAATATCCGAGTATGAGAGTGTTTCCCCACTCCAGGAAAAACTGAATTTAGCTTGAATGCCCGAAATCGAGGACTGGGAGAAATTGATTAGAAGTGCAGTACATTTTGAGAGATTAACCCCTAGACCCGACAAATCTCGAAAGGTGTGCCAAGTGGAAATCAGGTTAGGTAATGAGACCACTGGGTCTGCTAAAAATAGTAGGACATCATCATCATATATGCTCAACTTAAACTCTTGGTCTCCCTTCACATAACCTCTAATGTTAGGGTCCAGACAGATAGAGTGGGCCAAGGGTTCAATAGCCAATGCAAATAGAAGTGGGGAGAGGGGATATCGCTGCCTCGTTCCCCAGCCAAGTGTAAAGTATTTTGAGTTACAACCTGGAAGTTTTATTTGTGTGTGTGGATGGTGATACAGAGCTCTGAAGCCATGCACAAATGCTCCCTGAAATCTGAATTTCATAAGTTTCCAAGTAGGGCCATAATACTATATCAAATGCCTTATGCAGGTCATGACTCAACAATAATACTTTATGAGAAAAGAGGTCGGCATCTTGTATGATGTTGAAGGCCAAGCAAATATTATCAGTGATCTGTCCGGTTGGAATAAATCCATTTTGATCTATGGAGAATGATGTGGTAATAATGGAGGGAAGCCTATCCACCAGAAGGCATCTAAATATTTTTAGCTCATAGTTGATTACAAAGATAGGACGATAATTCTGTGGGAGGGTATGTTCCTTGTTTAGTTATCAGGGACATATTTGCCATAAGCATATCATTAGGGAAGGTGTGACCTTTGAGGATATAATTAAATAGATTCTGCATGCTGGGAACCAATCGGTAAACAATTTTTTATAGTAGGAGGCCAAAAAGCCATCCAAACCTGGGGCTTTAGAGGGTTTCAAGGAGGCTATAATAGTTCAAATTTTGTTGTCAGTGCAAGCGGCATTCAAGGTCTGTATCTGTTCTTCAGACAATGTCGGAAGTCAAAGAGTGTCTAGTCAGGACTTAGATGTGGAATAAGAAAGGGAAGAAGGTGTGAATAGAAGGTCCTGGAAACATTTTGAAAACATCTGGAGCATTTCCGTGGGATGAGAGATGATGTTCCCATCAGCATTTCTAAGTTTATAGGAATGCGGAGGCTGAATAGACTGGTTAAGTTTTCTTGCAAACATAGCTTAAGCCAAGTTGCTGTGCAATAGAAACCGAGCCTTTGACCACTATAAAGATTTTTCAGTTTACTCAGAGAGAATCATGTCCAGGGCCTCTTCTTGTCCATCTGTTTTAGAAGATCAGGGGAATGGTTCTGGCTATGGAGGTGATATAGCTTATACCATTCCTGCGTGAGTCTGGTGACATCCGCTAGTTCTATCAGGTGTCCCCTTTATACCCCTTTGTGGGCCGCCCCGAGTGAAGCAGTGGGGATATCTCCCAAGTTGCTAAGATTGAAATATTTGTCTAGTGGGTCAGAAAATTTGGCAACTAGTTCAAAGTCAGTGAGAAGGGAATCATTGAGGCGCTATCCTGAAGTAGCAGGTGAGAGGCCTATATGGGACATGGTGAAAAAGACTATGTGGTGATCTGACCAAGGGCATGGACCAGCCATAGTGGAGTTAGCAAGGACTGGGGTGCTATATATATAGTCCAGCCTTGAGTAACTATCGTGAGGGTGTGAATAGTAAGTATACTCTTACTATTCACTATTCTGCACCCACGTTGTTTCCCCACCAAGTGTCTAAGAGCAGGGGAGAGCTGAACAAGGTCTTAGGGAAGGCATTGTCAGTATTTACAACTCTGCTTCTGTCCGGTACAGAAAGCGCCACCAGATTAAAGTCTCCACCAACCAAAAGATGAGGGGATTGATATTTATCCAGGACCTGAAAAAATGATTTAAAGAAAGTAGCTTGTGAGTCGTTTAGGGGCATATACATTGGCTATTGTAATGGCCTTGCCCTGCAGAGAGCCTTGGATGATCACAAACCTACTAGTCTTTATATACATCTTGGACATCCAATAATACTGTACTTCTGATAAATATTGCTACTCCCCGAGATCTGGACCCAAAAGTGGTGAAATAGTTCTGCTTATATAAGCGATCAAAGAAATTAGGGTGGTTAGTTTCAGAAAAATGGGTCTCCTGAAAGAGCAATATATCAGCCCCCAGATGTTTATAAGCTCTAAAGGCTTTCTATCATTTATGGGGTGAATGAAAGCCTCTGGTGTTGTGAGATATTACCTTAATACCCATGGTAAGTCTAGAGATACTATCAGACACCTAGAAGGGGCAGGATCTCGGGGAGCATTTGACTGCCGGCGACCACAGTCCAGAAACAGTGCACACACAGACACAAATATGCATAAAGTGCTGGTAGACAACATACCATACTCATATAAAAATCGTACGATAATACCCTTGAGAGAAAGCATAAAAGAAAAACTAAAAAATAAGAAGTCAAATGGAGTTAGGGGGTAGACCTCCCTCCAACTAGAAAATAAAACGCTCAATAAGGACTATAAAGTGCAAAACTCTTAGGCCCCTTTCACACTGAGACACTTCTAAACTGCCCGTAAAACACTGAGCGCTAGGGATGAGCCGAACACCCCCCCCCCCCCCGTTCAGTTCGCACCAGAACCTGCGAACAGACCTAAAGCTTTTAAAGGCCAATATGCATGTTATTGTCATAAAAAGTGTTTGGGGACCTGGGTCCTGCCCCAGGGGACATGTATCAATGCAAAAAAAAGTTTTAAAAACGTCTGTTTTTTCAGGAGCAGTGATTTTAATAATGCTTAAAATGAAACAATAAAAGTGTAATATTCCTTTAAATTTCATACCTGGGGGTGTGTATAGTATGCATGTAAAAGGGCGCATGTTTCCCGTGCTTAGAACTGTCCCTGCACAAAGTGTCATTTTTGCAGGAAAAAAAGCTATTTAAAATCACTCGCAGCTATAATGAATTGCCGACTCCCGTAATACAGAGAACAGTCATTCATTGAAAGTCATTGATAAAAAAATAATTTTTTTTTTTTTTAAAAAGCGTGGAGGTTTCCCCAAATTCAATTACCAGGCTCTTTAGGTCTGCTATGGATATTAAGGGGAACCCTGCGTCAAATTAAAAAAAAAATTGCGTTGGGTTCTCCCTAAATATCCATAGCAGACCCTTCAGGTCTGGGATGGATTTTAAGGGGAACCCCGCACCAAAAAAAAAAAAAAATGGCATGGGGTCCCCCTCAAAATCCACACAGACCCTTACCCTTATCCCATGATTACGTCCACATCGTGACGAAACGTCGGAGGAGCGACGTGCTGACGTCACCGCGAGTGGATCGCTTCCGTACTTGGTGCGGCTGCAATTTATATTTTATACTCTTAAACGTTTGTTTATGCACATCTACAGTGCTTTTTATTTAATAAATCACCCAAGCGGGTTTTACCTATGACCCCCCCTTTTGGCATCTCTTTTATTTTGCATGCCCGAACCCCCATCTTGCTCATTGAGTGACACCGGAAGCAGGCGCTTTGAGTGAACACTTCATACTGGAGTTTCTGACACAGCAGCAGATGCCTTCCACCTTATAACAGAAGAGCAGCAGATGAGCTGAGAGGAAAAGGCCCTGGCTGGGCAATAGCCACACGTTTTTATCAATCCAGGAGCTGGTAAGCGAGCATTTCTAGCGGTGGTGGAGTCACTTTTGATCAACACAGTCACTTTATTTATCTGTTGTCACCCACTTACAAGGACTGCACCTATCTATATATTGGATTTCCGTTGGACAACTTCAATATTATTCTTGGTTGAACGTTCGTTCTTTTTTACAGGTTCCTTTTTGGACAGTAATAGACTATATTTTACTAGACATGTGCACAACAAAAAAATTAGTTTATTTTCGTTTCCGAAAAAAATTAGTTTTTTTTCGTTTCGTTTTTTTGTTCCTGTTGATTCGTAACGATTCGTACATTCGTAAGTCGTTGTTGTTCGTATTCGTAACGAATCGTACATTTGTAAGAGTTATTTTTCGTTGATTCGTTTTTTCGTTAGTTTCATTTTCGTTCATTCGTTTATTCGAAATTCGGATGCATTCGTAGTTATTCGTACATTCGTAACATTCGTAGATTCGTAATCGGAGCATAATTCATAATTTTATGTAATGTGTATGCTATTATTACATTTTAATAATTTACGAATCGAAAAAAAAAGTTACGAATCGAAAAAAAAAAAGTTACGAATCGAAAAAAAAAGTTACGAATGTACAAATTTTTTTGTTCAATCCATTCATTACGAATCGAAAAAAAAAAAAGTTACGAATCGAAAAAAAAAAGTTACGAATCAAAAAAAAAAGTTACGAATCGAAAAAAAAGTTACGAACGTACAAATTTTTTTGTTCAATCCATTCGAAGCACGTTAAGCAGCACCATTGTAAGGGACACGGAAAATTACCAATTCAACAAAAAAAAAAGTTACGAATGTACAAATTTTTTCGTTCATTTTCGTTGTTCCTTTTTTCGTTTTTTTCGGATTTTCGTTGTTTGGTTTTTCGGATTTTCATTGCTTTTCGGATTCGTTCGATTCGAACGATTCGTTAATCGGATTCGTACGATTCAAACTATTAATTTTTCGGATTCGTTCGATTCGAACGATTTGTTCATTTGTACGAAAACGAAAGAAACGAAAAACGAAAAAAAACGAAACTAATTGCACATGTCTATATTTTACATTGCACCTTTTCACTTATGGGCAATGTTGTGTTGATTATAATTTTTGTTGGTACATTTTGTGTACTTATAGTACACCTTTTATATTTTGACACAGAGTATTATCAATTTTTTCCACAGAGCATCGTTTATTATTATAATAGTACGATTGATTTATGTATTATTTAAGCGCAACTTGTTGACATTTCTACTATAATTTTGTGTTGTATCGCACTTGGTGTTGCTGCTTTATTTTATCCTTTTTGTGTCCAGCGCATTTTTTTCTGTACTTAAGAGTAGAGGGTCACCTAGACAGGCGTAGCTAGGCTACTTTCACACTGGGGCAGGCGCCAACGGTAAAGCGGCACTATTTTTAGCGCCGCTTTACTGTTGTTTTAGCGGCGCTGTTCAGCCACTAGCAGGCGGTTTTAACCCCTGCTAGCACCTGAAAAAGGGTTAAAACTGCCTACATAATACCGCTGTAGAGGCGGTTTGTAGTAGCTGCCCCATTGTTTTCAATGGGTAGAGGCTCTTTAGGAGCTGTGTATACACCGCTCCTATAGCGTTTCAAAGATGCGGCTTGCAGGACTTTTTTTACTGTCCTGCAAGCGCACAACTCCAGTGTGAAATCCCTTGTGCTTTCACACTGGAGACACAGGAGAGGCTCTTTACAGACAATATACAGGCACTATTTTTAGCGCTGTAGCGCCTGTAAAGTGTCTCAGTGTGAAAGTAGCCCTAGACTTGGCTGCAGCAAAGATAGACAAAACATTATTGCCCATGCGATGACAAGCCAACGGGCAGAATGCTCATCCAGTCGGGTGGTCCCAGCAACAGGTCGGAGCAAAAAGCATCCATATCAGGTTGTTGGATCCCTGAAGTCTTGTTGTTGTCTTCTGAGATCTATTTGAGGAGAAGGAGTCACCCAAATAGCTGATGGGCATGGGGTAGAGGGCATCCTGGGCAAGTTATCCGGGGCCAGTAGGCCCAACTTGATGAGTAGTTATTTTCCTTTAGGTATCGTGGTGACCGTATATGTGGTGGCATTGTGGGGGACCTGCAGTTTAAAGAGAAATTCCCATCTGTAGCGATTCATTGCAGCTTGGAGCACTGTGGTCACCTCTTTTATCCTGGAACATTTGTCGAGAGTGACAGGGGATACGCCATGGTATATATGTATCTTGGCCCCGTTAAATTGGATGTTGGGAGTGTTGCAAGAAGCCCTCAGTATCTCCTCTTTAATGAGGTAATCTATAATGCATATCCGGGGTCTCTGGTAGTAGGGACTGAAACAGCCTTTGAACCGCTGAGAGCAAGTCTGTGACCGTCTCTGGAACCCCTTGCACTCTCAAGTTATTGTGCCTGTTTCTATTATCTAGGTCCTCTAGATGGGCTTGGAGCTGGGCATCTGTGTCTGAAAGTGTCTCATGATCTCTGCAGAGGTCGGTATATGCCAACTGCAACTCATCATGTTTGGTCTCCAGGAGATCTGTTCTGCCTCCCAGGGCTGCTCCTGTGTCAAAGTGTTAGTGGACTTGTGCAGTTCAGTCTAAAACTTCTCTGACAGTTTTACATACTTGTCCGACAGGCTATCAACTAAGTCCGCCTTTGTAAGTTGGACAGGGTACTCACTGTCTCCTGATGGATGAGATGGTGAGTAGGGATGAGCCGAACACCCCCGGGGTTCGGTTCGCACCAGAACCTTCGAACGGACCGAAAGTTTGCGCGAATTTTCGAACCCTATTCATTATAATGGACGCGAACGTTCGAAATCAAAATTGCTAATTACAACGGCCAATATGCATGTTAATGTCATAAAACAGGTTTGGGGACCCGGGTCCTGCCCCAGGGGACATATATCAATGCAAAAAGAACTTTTAAAAACTAACGTTTTTTTCGGGAGCAGTCATTTTAATGATGCATACAGTGAAAAAAAAAAAGTGAAATTTTCCTTTAAATATGGTACCTGGGGGGTGTCTAAAGTATGCCTGTGAAGTGGCATGTGTTTCCCGTGTTTAGAACTGTCCTTGCACAAAATGACATTTGTAAAGGAAAAAAAGAAGCCATTTAAAACCACTTGCGGCTTTAATGTCATGTCTTGTCCTGGCCGCCATATGGCTGAAAATCCTTGAGAAAAATGGCATGGCTACCCCATCACCCCCCCCCACCCCAGCCCCTTTGGGTCTTGTATGGATATTAAGGGGGACCCCGCACCCAAAATAAAACCCTATACCTACAACCCTATATACTCTGAACAGCACTATATAGGTGGTGCAAACAAGACACGGACTGTAGGTTTGTTCTTAAGTAGAATCTGAACAGGTACATTATGAAGTGTAGCTCCATCCCAAAAAAATCAATTTTTAAGCTTTTTGGAGAACATAGGGAGGGGTTATCACCCCTGTAACATTTGCTGTCTTTGCACATCTGTTCAGAACATGTCACCTCACTTTCCGTCCCAATGACAAATGTTTTTGGAAAAGTGGGGTTTTAATTGAAACAAGGATTGGTGATAAAGCATCAGTAGAGAGGAGATACCTTTTTCCCAAATTAAATCTAACAGGATAGAATTTCCCTTCCTAGGGGTAGATTTCCTCTCACTTCCTGTTTTCTCTTTCCGTTTGCAAGTAGGAGTCGTTTGTAAGTTGGATGTTTGAAAGTAGGGGCCTGCCATATATACTCTGCAGAAATTTGCCCTATTAGATGTTGGTGTAGCCACAAGACTGGTGGGCACAGGAATGGGCCCTGCTGTGAGTTAATAGATCAAGATTTGTACTTGCATGCACCTGTTGAACCGGGCAGAAAAATTGGGCCTTTGGTGGTGGTGGTGGTGGACGGTGTTGCCACAAGACTGTAAGCCCTCACAGTTACTCTTGGTGGGTGCAGGAATGGGCCCTGCTGTGAGTTATTACATCAAGATTTGTAATTGCATGCACCTGTTGAACAGGGCAGAAAAATTGGGCCTTTGGCGGTGGTGGTGGTGGTGGACGGTGTTGCCACAAGACTGTAGGCCCTCATAGTTACTCTTGGTGGGCGCAGGAATGGGCCCTGCTGTAAACTATTAGATCAAGATTTGTAATTACACGCCCCTGTTAAACAGGGGCTGAAAAATTGTGCCTTAGGCATTGGTGC
Source organism: Lithobates sylvaticus (assembly GCA_028564925.1). NCBI lineage: Eukaryota > Metazoa > Chordata > Amphibia > Anura > Ranidae > Lithobates > Lithobates sylvaticus. The sequence continues at coordinate 364,994,777 of CM053026.1, read as the reverse complement.
TGGTGCCACAACACTGCAACCCCCCACAGATACTGTACTCTTAGCACAGCAATGAGACCTGTTGCAAAGCATTGCCTAAAAATTGTAATTACACGCCCCAACAGGGGCTTAAAAATTGTGCCTTAGGCACTGGTGCTGGTGCCACAACACTGCAACCCCTCACAGATACTGTACTTGGAGCACAGCAGTCACACCTGTTGCGAAGCATCTTTTAAAAAAAATTTAATTACACGCCCCTGTTATACAGGGGCTGAAAAATTGTGCCTTAGGCACTGGTGCTGGTGCCACAACACTGCAACCCCTCACAGATACTGTACTTGGAGCACAGCAGTCACACCTGTTGCGAAGCATCTTTTTAAAAAATTGTAAGTACACGCCCCTGTTATACATTGTGCATTAGGCACTGGTGTGGTGGCATGGATCATTGAGGAGGAGGAAGAGGATAGTCAGTGAACATAACAGGACAGTCACTCAGCATCAGCATAGGCAGTCTTGAAGGGATGTGACATTATAAATTATTCCGTTATATCCGCTTCAGGTGCCTGGTAGCTGGTGGTGATCCAAGACTGATTCATTTTTATGAAGGTCAGTCGATCAACCGAGTCGGTGGACAGGCGCACCCTATGATCGGTGACAAATCCTCCAGCAGCACTGAATGTGCGTTCGGAAAGAACGCTGGATGCAGGACAGGCCAGTAGCTCAATTGCATACTGTGCAAGCTCTGGCCAGTGATCCATCCTCAGGACCCAGTAAGCCAGAGGATTTTCAGTGGGAAAGGTGTCCAAGTCTGACCTTGCCCCTAGGTATTCCTGCACCATGTATATCAGACGCTGGCGATGGTTGCTGGAACCGATCATACCTTGGGGCTGTGGACTAAAAAATTGTCTGAACGCATCGGTCAGACGTCCACCTTCCCCACCACTCGTTCTGCTACTGACCGAAGCCTCAGCAACTCGTCGTCCAGGACCAGGAGTTTGTAACCTCCCAGTTTCTGGGAACGCGTTGCACAGACCTTTCTGCAAGGCCTCCCTGAGATGTCTCATCCTCTGCGCCCTCTGCGACGGCAAGATAAGGTCCGCAACCTTACCCTTGTACCGTGGATCAAGGAGAGTGGCCAGCCAGTAATGGTCCCTCTCCTTGATCCGAAGAACACGAGGATCCTTCCGCAGGCTTTGCAGGATCAGGGAGGCCATGCAGCGTAGGTTAGCTGAGGCATTCGGTCCGGAGTCTTCTGGGTCACTGAGGATGACATGATCGCCAGCCACCTCCTCCCAGCCACGTACAAGTCCACTAGTTTGTTGGGACTGTACATCATCCCTAAAAGACTGCTGCTGCTGATGCTGAGTGCCAGGCTCCACCTCCATGCTCACACAATCCTCCTCCTCCTCCTCCTCATCCTCTTCCTGTGTGATGGGTGGGACAGAAGGAACACTGTCTGTATAAAGGGGGCCTTGAGAGGCAAGGAAGTCCTCCTCTTCCGGCCTCTGTTCTGCCTCAAGTGCCCTGTCCATTATCCCACACAGCGTATGCTCCAACAGGTGGACAAGAGGTACAGTGTCACTGATGCATGCACTGTCACTGCTCACCATCCTTGTGGCCTCCTCAAATGGTGAGAGGACAGTGCATGCATCCCTGATCATGCTCCACTGGCGTGGGGAAAAAAAGCCAAGCTCCCCTGACCCTGTCCTGGTGCCGTAGTCGCAAAGGTACTCATTGATGGCCCTCTGCTGCGTGTGCAGTCGCTGCAGCATGGCCAACGTTGAGTTCCACCTGGTGGGCATGTCACATATTAGGCGGTTCTTGGGCAGGTTCAGCTCCTTTTGCAGCTCAGTCAGCCGAGCACTGGCATTATAAGATCGGCGGAAATGCACACAGACTTTCCTGGCCTGCCTCAGGACATCCTGTAAGCCTGGGAACCTGCCCAAGAACCGCTGCACCACCAGGTTGAGGACGTGAGCCATACAGGGCACATGGGTGAGCTGCCCCTGTCGCAGGGCGGAGAGGAGGTTGGTGCCATTGTCAGAAACGACCATTCCTGGCTTAAGCTGGCGTGGCATCAACCACCTCACGGCCTGCCCCTGCAGAGCTGCCAGAACCTCTGGCCCAGTGTGGCTCCTGTCCCCCAAACACACCAGCGCAAGCACGGCATGGCATCTTTTTGCCTGCGTAGTCGCGTAGCCCCTTGTACGCCTACGGAGCACCGCTGGTTCCGAGGACAGAGCACTGGAGGAAGAAGAAGAGGGGGGGGTGGAGGAGAGAGGTGTGTCACAACCAGTAGTAGCATTTTGGAGGCGTGGTGGCGGAACAACCTCCAACACTACTGCACCTTGTCCTGCATCCCTCCCAGCTGCCAATAGAGTGACCCAATGGGCCGTGAAAGAAAGATAACGTCCCTGTCCATGCCTGCTGGACCATGAGTCAGCGGTAATATGCACCTTACCGCTGACCGCCCTGTCCAGCGAGGCATGGACATTGCCTTCCACATGCCGGTAGAGAGACGGAATCGCCTTCCGTGAGAAAAAGTGGCGTTTGGGAACCTGCCACTGAGGAACCGCACATTGAACAAACTCACGGAAGGGGGCCGAGTCTACCAACTGAAAAGGCAGCAGTTGAAGTGCTAGCAATTTAGCCAAGCTAGCATTCAACCGCTGGGCATGTGGATGGCTGGGAGTATACTTCTTTCGACGGTCCAGCAGCTGGGGCAGGGAAATTTGCCTGCTACAATCGGACGTCGGTGTACTGCAAGTACTTGGTTGTGACACACCTAATTCTACACCTTCAGTCCTCTCAGAGCAGCTTTCAGAGAGGACTGAAGATATAGTGGGGATGGAGATCCCACCTGATGAGGATCAAGGAGAGGTCCGCTTTGTTCTTTGGTGTGGGTCCTTTATGTGTGCTTGCCAACGAGCTGCATGGCAGGTCGACATATGCTTGTGGTGCCCAAGCGGCTGATGTTTTGGCCACGCGAGATACGCTTGAGACAAATATTGCAAATAGCAGTGGTGCGATCTGATGCACTCGTCTCAAAAAAGGCCCACACCAAAGAACTTTTGTGATAACGTGCAGAGTCAGCGCCCTGCACAGGCGGAGCTCTGCGGTGTGGTACAGTTGCTGTGCTGGCCTCTAGCTGGCCTCCAGGGGGCATCCTGCCTCGTTGGACATGTGACGCCGCATCCTCCTCCTCCTCCTCCTCCTCCTCCTCTCTCCCTTCAGGCACCCACGTGGAGTCAGTGACCTCATCATCCCCTCCCTCTTCACCACTAGAGCAAACCCCGCAGTAAGCTGCAGCTGGTGGAACAGTACTGCCAGATTGCTGTCCTTCAGCATCCCCTCTCTCTGCGCGCACACTACTGCCTTCCTCAAGCTGGGTATCATCATCCGAGCCTTCGAATCGTTGGGCATCCTCCTGGAGCATGTACCCAACACTGTGCTCAAAGAGTTCGGGGGACTCCTCAGGAGGACATGGTGGGTCTAGGGAAGGGGTGGCTGATGATGCCATTGAGTACGCGTTGGCAGCTGCTCTGCCAGTACCCTGAGCCTGGGTAAGAGAGGATGAGGAGGATGAGGAGGGCTTGGTCATCCATTCTACCAAGCCTTCGGCATGATGCGGCTCCACATGTCCAGCTGCCGAAAACAAAGACAAGCGTGTCCCATGGCCACGTGCTGATGACGATGCACGACCACATCCACGGCTAGCACTGTTGTCTCTAGAAACAGAGCCCGCCTGCCCTGTGTTCTTGCCTCGGCACGCTCTGCCTCTCCTTGGCGGTCTTCCAGCCATTGTAGTCGGTAGTGTATATAGTATAAAAAATGGGTGCTGCTGAGAAGAAAATATAGGAGCTCTGTGTGCTGCCACTAACACACTATAAGTCCTATGGGTGCTTCTGGGAAGAAAATATAGGAGCTCTGTGTGATGCCACTAACACACTAGAAGTCCTATGGGTGCTGCTGAGAAGAAAATATAGGAGCTCTGTGTGATGCCACTAACACACTAGAAGTCCTATGGGTGCTTCTGGGAAGAAAATATAGGAGCTCTGTGTGATGCCACTAACACACTAGAAGTCCTATGGGTGCTTCTGGGAAGAAAATATAGGAGCTCTGTGTGATGCCACTAACACACTAGAAGTCCTATGGGTGCTTCTGGGAAGAAAATATAGGAGCTCTGTGTGATGCCACTAACACACTAGAAGTCCTATGGGTGCTTCTGGGAAGAAAATATGGGAGCTCTGTGTGATGCCACTAACACACTAGAAGTCCTATGGGTGCTTCTGGGAAGAAAATATAGGAGCTCTGTGTGATGCCACTAACACACTAGAAGTCCTATGGGTGCTTCTGGGAAGAAAATATAGGAGCTCTGTGTGATGCCACTAACACACTAGAAGTCCTATGGGTGCTTCTGGGAAGAAAATATGGGAGCTCTGTGTGATGCCACTAACACACTAGAAGTCCTATGGGTGCTTCTGGGAAGAAAATATAGGAGCTCTGTGTGATGCCACTAACACACTAGAAGTCCTATGGGTGCTTCTGGGAAGAAAATATGGGAGCTCTGTGTGATGCCACTAACACACTAGAAGTCCTATGGGTGCCTTTGGGGTGCAATGCTGTGCTAACAGCACTGCGGTTGGTACTACTGCAATACTGTACTAACAGTAAGCACGCACCAGACTAATCCCCAGCAGCAGCTAAAAACACACTAACTGTGCAATCAGCAGCAATGAACGATCAATGACTTAAGTAGCAATGGTTTATCAAAGAACTAGCCAATGGTTTAGCAAAGAAGAGCAAATCTTTCTGGAGCAATGAATCAAGCAAAGACAGAATCAGCAGACTGATCTCTCCTAAAGCCGGAACTCATGTGACCGGCGCCGACGGCGTGGCGGCCTTTTAAATGGTGGGTCGTGTACTAAAGCCCCTGAGCTTTAATTGGCTACAGGCGTCCTGCCTGTAGCCAATTATTGCTCTCCGAGTTTCCGGCACTGTGATTGGCCAAGCATGCGGGGTCACAGTGCATGCTTGGCCAAACATCAGGCAGCAATGCACTGCGCCGGCCGTGCCGGCCGCAATGCATTGCGGGGCCGCTCGCATCACACGAATGTGATGCAAACGGCCCAAATAGTTCTGGGCTCGCCGAGCGAGCGAACGCCCGGTGCTCGATGCGAACGTGGGTTCGCATCGAGCACCGGGCCCATCCCTAATGGTGAGGCCGTAGGGCTCTGAGCAGTGGCCTGAGCACGCAGTGGCTGAGCGCCATCTTGAGACATCCTGCTCTGCTCCCGAATCCGGAGAAGCTAGTTTGTGAGGGATCGTTGATCTGGCTTCTTACGGTGAGACTTGGGTGTCAGCACGCACCAGGCATTTTCACAATGGTGTGAGTGTAAATCAATAAAAATTAGAGGCTATATAGTACTGTTACTAATACTAACACAGAGTTCGCTGATAAAGTCCCGCCCAAAGGATGATAGGCCTGCGACAAAGGGTTTTGTGACGTCAATATAGCCACCTTCCTTGATTCATGCATTTTTTTGCTGTATGCCTCATATCATAGCACTGGGTTTGCAGTAATACATTACATACATTGCAAGTAACATTTTATTATTATTAAAGCTGGTTTTAGTTAAAACAGAGAGCACTATATACAGTATCTCACAAAAATGAGTACACCCCTCACATTTTTGTAAACATTTTATTATATCTTTTCATGTGACAACACTGAAGAAATTACACTTTGCTACAATGTAAAGCAGTGAGTGCACAGCATGTATAACAGTGTACATTTGCTGTCCTTTCAAAATAACTCAACACACAGCCATTAATGTCTAAACTGCTGGCAACAAAAATGAGTACACCCCAAAAAAATGAAAATGTCCAAATTGGGCACAATTAGCCCAATTAGTGTCATGTGACTCGTTAGTGTTACAAGGTCTCAGGTGTGAATAGGGAGCAGGTGTGTTAAATTTGGTGTTATTGCTCTCACTCTCTCATACTGGTCACTGAAAGTTCAACATGGCACCTCATGGCAAAGAACTCCCAGAGGATCTGAGAAAAAGAATTGTTGCTCTACATAAAGGTGGCCTAGGCTATAAGAAGATTGCCAAGACCCTGAAACTGAGCTGCAGCATGGTGGCCAAGACCATACAGCGGTTTAACAGGACAGGTTCCACTCAGAACAGACCTCGCTATGGTCGACCAAAGGAGTTGAATGAATGTGCTCAGCGTCATATCCAGAGGTTGTCTTTGGGAAATAGACGTATGAGTGCTGCCAGCATTGCTGCAGAGGTTAAATATGTGGGGGCTCAGCCTGTCAGTGCTCAGACAATATGCACACTGCATCAAATTGGTCTGCATGGCTGTCGTCCCAGAAGGAAGCCTCTTCTAAAGATAATGCATAAGAAAACCTTCAAACTGTTTGCTGAAGACAAGCAGACTAAGGACATGGATTACTGGAACCATGTCCTGTGGTCTGATGAGACCAAGATAAACTTATTTGGTTCAGATGGTGTCAAGTGTGTGTGCGTGCGTGTGTGCAACCAGATGAGAAGTACAAAGACAAGTGTGTCTTACAGTCAAGCATAGTGGTGATAGTGTCATTATCTGGAGCTGCATGTGTGCTGTCGGCATTGGGGAGCTACAGTTCATTGAGGGAACCATGAACCGGTCGGGAGCTCCGTGACCACGGCCGCGGGACCAGCGGACCCGATCGCCGCTGGTATCCCGCGATCGGGTTACGGATCTGAAGAACGGGGAGAGGTTTGTGTAAACAAACCTCTCCCCGCGCTTCCTACACTGCCTGTCATTGATCGGCTGTTCCCCGTCATCGGGAAAGCCGATCAATGACGTCAGACGTACAGCCACGCCCCCTACTGTAAAAAAAAAAACACAACACGTCACACTGACTCCTCCCCGCCCCCTAGTGGTTAACTCTTTCACTACAACTGTCATTTACATAGGAATCAGTGCTATTTAACCACTAGCTGACCGCCCACTGTCAAATGACGGCGGGACGGTGCAGCTACTGTGGCAGGCCGCCGTCATATGACGTCGTCTACAATTTTGCCACTGGGGGGCGCGCGCGCGCCGCGGGAGGCGCGCGCCCGCCGCGTAGCTGGGGCCCCGGTGCGCGTGCCCGGCGGTCGCGATGACCGCCATGCACCCGCGATTGCCCGGTAATCGAGCAGGATGTGGATCGGTGTGTGTAAACACACCGATCCACGTCCTGTCAGAGGAGAGGAGACCGATGGTGTGTCCCTTGTACATAGGGACACCGATCGGTCTCCTCCCCCAGTCAGTCCCCTCCCCCCACAGTAAGAATCACCAAGATAGGGTACACATTAACCCCTGCAGCGCCCCCTAGCGTTAACCCCTTCCCTGCCAGTCACATTTATACAGTAATCAATGCATTTTTATAGCACGGATCGCTGTATAAATGTGAATGGTCCCAAAAATGAGTCAAAAGTGTCCGAAGTGTCCGCCGCAATGTCGCAGTCACGATAAAAATCGCAAATCGCCGCCATTACTAGTAAAAAAAAAAATAATAATAAAAATGCTATAAATCTATCCCCTATTTTGTAGACGCTATAACTTTTGCGCAAACCAATCAATATACGCTTATTGTGATTTTTTTTACCAAAAATATGTAGAAGAATACGTATTGGCCTAAACTGAGGAAAAAATTTGTTTAAAAAAAAAAAAAAAAATTGGATATTTATTATAATAAATAGTAAAAAATATTATGTTTTTTCAAACTTGTCCCTCTTCTTTTGTTTATAGCGCAAGAAATAAAAACCGCAGAGGTGATCAAATACCACCAAAATAAAGCTCTATCTGTGGGGAAAAAATGATAAAAATTTATTTGGGTACAGCGTTGCATGACCGCGCAATTGTCATTCAAAATGCGACAGCGCTGAAAGCTGAAAAATGGCTTGGTCAGTAAGGAGGTGTTCGTGGCTGGTAGGCAAGTAGTTAAATAGCACTGATTTCTGTATAAATGACAAATGTCCCAAAAATGTGTCAAAAATGTCCGATGTGTCCGCCATAATGTCGCAGCCACAATAAAAATCGCTGATCGCCGCCATTACTAGTAAAAAAAAAAAATATTAATAAAAATGCTATAAAACTATCCCCTATTTTGTAAACGCTATAACTTTTGCGCAAACTAATCAATAATCGCTAATTGCAATTTTTTTTACCAAAAATATGTAGAAGAATACGTATCGGCCTAAACTGAGGAAAAAAAATGTTTTTTTAGATATTTTTTGGGGATATTTTATTATAGCAAAAAGTAAAAAATATTGCATTTTTTTCAAAATTGTCGGTCTATTCTTGTTTATAGCGCAAAAAATAAAAACCGCAGGGGCGATCAAATACCACCAAAAGAAAGCTCTATTTGTGGGAAAAAAATGACGTCAATTTTGTTTGGGAGCCACGTTGCACGACCGCGCAATTGTCAGTTAAAGCGACGCAGTGCCGAATTGCAAAAAGGGGCCTGGTCCTTTAGCTGCAAATTGGTCCGGGGCTGAAGTGGTTAAAATAAAAAACTAAAAGTAAAATAAATAAGAATTTTTTTTTTTTAAAGCATCCCGTCCCGATGAGCTTGCGCGCAGAAACTCATACATGAGTGGTGTCTGCATATCAGCGTAACATTATCTTTCACAATAAAAAGTTGGGCTAACTTTACTGTTGTCCTATTTTTTTATTCAAAAATGTGTATTTTTTCCAAAAAAAGTGCCCATGTAAGACCGCTTTGCAAGTACGGTGTGACAGAAAGTATTGCAACTACCTCCATTTCATTCTCTAGGGTGTTAGAAAAATATAAGTAATTTTCTAGCAAAAAAAAAATGATTTCAACTTGTAAACAACAAGTCTAAAAAAGAGAAAAAAGAGGCTCTGGGCTGAAGTGGTTAAAAAGAGTAAACACAGTTGATTGATATGGATGAGCCCGGTGTTCGATTCAAACCCATGTTCGAATCGAACATCGGGCGTTTGCCTACTCAGCGAGCCCAGAACTATTTGGGCCGCTCGCATCAAATTTGTATCACATCTGGGGGGTGTGTATAGCCCATCCCCCCACAGTTATAATCACTCCATAAAACAAACTTAACCCTTTGATCGCCCCGTAGTGTTTAACCCATTCCCTGCTAGTGTCATTTATACAGTAATCATTGCATTTTTATAGCACTGATGGCTGTATTAATGACAATGGTCCTAAAATAGTGTCAAAAGTGTCTGATGTGTCCGCCATAATGTCGCAGTCATGATAAAAATCGCAGATCGTCCCCATTACTAATAAAAATAAAATTTATAATAAAAATGCTATAAATCTATCCCCTATTTTGTAGACGCTATAACTTTTGTGCAAACCAATCAATTTCCCTTTTTGCTAATTTTTTTACCAAAAATATGTAGAAGAATACATATTGGCCTAAACTGAGGAAAAAAATTGTTTTTTTTATATATATTTTTGGGGGATATTTATTATAGCATTAAGTAAAAAATATTGCTTTTTTTCCAAATTGTTGCTCTTTTTTTGTTTATAGCATAAAAAATAAAAACCGCAGAGATGATCAAATACCACCAAAAGAAATCTCTATTTGTGGATAAAAAAGGACGTCAATTTTGTTTAGGTGCAATGTTGCACGACTGCGCAATTGTCAGTTAAAGTGGCGCAGTGCCGTATCTCAAAAAGTGCTCTGGTCAGGAAGGGGGTAAATTCTTCCGGGGCTGAGGTGCTTAAATTAAAATGTTTCCTTTAAAAATGTCCTTTTGCTGTGGTACTTTTCTAAACATGGGGAAAATGCACTACTTTACAGGCAGAGTAAGGGGACCCCCCAAGCACGAAAATTTAAAGGATATTTATTGTTTCACTTTAAGCATTCTTAAAATCACTGCTCCTGAAAAAATAGCTGTTTTAAAAATGTTTAAAAACGTGTTTTGTGTGTGCAACCCCTTCCTCTCACCTACTTTAGTTTGGAAGAAGGGGTTGCAAAAGCAAAATGTGTACATTGATATCCCATGATGGGAGATAGCACATGTTGACACACTGTGTGTTTTGGGGCTTTAGCAAAATAGATGTAGGGAAAAGACACACATTTTAGGCATGGGATCATGAGGGAAATACAATTTTGGAGTCCCAATTTGTGTGCATCTTTTAGAGTGGTGTGATCACCCCATCTGATGAAGGCAAGATCAACACAGTTTGGAGATACTAATGTCTCATATGGCCTTCACTTTAGCAAAGTCAAACTTTATAAGTTCCTGAGTTGGGGATGTGTTTGTTGTGGTTTTAAAAATGCCTGTTTAGCCCCACAAAAGTCTAAATACTGTCAAACATACATGTTATACACCAAGATGTTTGGTTTGTTTAAAAACCATTTATAACGCACATGTGAATGTGCTTGGACTAAAATGTTTTATACTCAACAATGTGTGGCTTCTTATTTCAGTGCCAGTGTATTTGTTAAGCTAGTGTAGTTACAGTGACAATGTGCTGTAAAATGTGCCAAAATCAGGCAAGTTTAGGGACTAGGGAAGTTTAGCAATTAATTCAAGGAGTTGAAAAGGATGAATATTTGTATCATTATTGCATTACATACATTAACAATAACATCGTGTGTGTGTAGCAGACCCACAGCACCAAATAATAGTTAGCTGAAGAAGAGATTGTCACCTCATGTATCAAATAAGTTACGTTTGCACTATTGAAGGAAATGGCCAAAATTAAAAGGCCATTTGAGAACCTAGGAGACAGATAAGAAACACAAACCACTCTTTTGGCATGAGACAGCCGGTAATTGAAAATCCTCTACTCTGGGGTCATGTACTTCATGGGGAATGGCCTCATGAGATATTCCCCCAGAGAAAAGGCCTCATCTGCTACAAAAACAAAGTTCAGGCCCTCCACATTCTCCTCAGGAATGTTTGCCATCTTGCAGCTTCAGGTAGAACTCTGTCTGAGCTATCACTCCTCCATCAGAGATCCGGCCATTCTTGCCAACGTCCAGGTATAAAAACTTGTAATTGACCGACACCACCAATAACATGACAATACTACAAAAGCCCTTGTAATTGAAGTAATAAGAGCCCAAGTTGGGTGGTGGCACAATCCTCACATGCTTCCCATCAATAGCACCACCAAAATTGGGAAAATCCCACTGGTGGTGAAATTGGGAAGCCACAGTCTGCCATTCCTGTGGGTTTGAAGGAAACTGTGGAGTCAAACAAGAAAAAAAAATAGTACTTTTGTACATAACATTGCAAGCAGATTAGACACACACATTCTTGGCCAACATACATATAATATTAATTGAAATAAGCATTTAAAGACAAAAGTACAAGGTAATTTTATCAGATTCCTCACCCCCTCTGGTGGGCCATTGGAAAAATTTAAAGGTAGGGGGGGGGGGGGGTAGATGTTTTGGACAGGTAACTCTCTCCACTTCATTGAGAGCAGAATGCATAAATAATGTGTGTTACTTTGGCCATCTCCTCCTTACTTACACTATTTGCAGCCCACTGGACAGGTAAGAAGTGTCATAATCCAAAAATATGGATAGACACTGTCTAAATTGAAGCACATTTTTACATTCTGAAATTACCTATCAAAATAATAAGAGACCAAAGCTTTCAACAGTACCATTTATAAGTATTCAGGCAGGCCCTTGCACTACATGCTTTGGTGAATTAATCCATAAATATGACCACAAAAGAGCTATAGTGTGTATGGATTTGGCAAAGTCAGCAAATAGAGTATTGGTATCGGTTGACTTAGCATTTGGGGGAGGGTTCAAAATGAGCTTGAGCCCCAAAAAAATAGCCTTTTGCACTCTGCCTGAATTTGAGGACAACAATAACATTTGTACATTTTAGGGGGTGTTTAGCTGACAAAATACATTGTTAAGTTACTAGGCTAGATGTGTATGGGCCCAGGATAGCATGCTGGGGAGGTTAGTGAAGGCAAAAAATGAGCATTAAATGCTGTAAGCATGCATGAGGACAAAGAGGACATTCACAGCACATTACAATAATGGTAATTATGGAATGAAGAAATTAATACAATACATTAGCAAACATGAAATACATAGAATGTGATGTTAAAGGACAAAACTTACCCGAATATCGTCATTCTGCAGGACTTGCATGATGGCAGAACAGGTCTCTGGAATAGAGATTCCCAGAGCCTGGGGAGAGATCTCAGTTGTGAACTTCAGATTCTGGAGACTTCTCCTTGTCAACAAGTATCGCAAGGTGGCGACGAACCTTTGCTCAGGAGTGATGGCTTGCCGCATGCATGTGTCCTGCTTCTTAATATAGGGGGTCAGCAAAGCCAATAGACGGTGAAAGCAGGGGTCCGTCATCCGAAGATAATTCCTGAAATCATCAGGATTATTCTCTTGGAGCTCCCGCAGCAAGGGCATATGACAGAATTGGTCACGATTAAGCAACCAATTCTTGGTCCAAGAACTCCTTCTCCCCCTGTTCCTGGACTGAACTTGGGTGAAAACAAGAACTCCAAGCCCAACAATAGCACAATCTCTCTCCGACGAGAACGCCACCTGGCTAGTAGACTGCGCTGCGTGACCAAGGATTTTGTTTTATATGCCATGGGGGAAAGTTTTAGGATTCAACAATTTATTAACTGTGGCACAGATTATTTAGTTTATCTTATCCAGTGTACTGCATGTAAACTATAAAATGTTGGCTGCACTATCCACTCACTTCGCTGTAGAATAGCTGAACTCTGTGAAAGCCTTAATGAATATGCGAGGAACATTTTCAATGTTTTCAAACATTTTAAAAATGTGCATAATGGCAATATGGCTATATTAATTTTTAATGTTATAGAAAGAGTGTTACTGGCTAAAAGAGGGGGTGATAGATACCCATGTTTACTGTTGTGAGAGGTATACTGGATTCATACTGTAGATTACAAACTCACATCCTCTCTGGACTTTACAGGCGGAATGTGGATCTGTTTCTTAAATTAGATTTTGGTCCTTTGCTATTGTTCCACTTTTTTCCTTTTTATGTTTTTTTTTTCTATTTGCATTTATTTGTTTATAATTTATTTGGCATTTGGATGGTGCAATTGCTTTTTTTACTTATACAGTGGTCCATACAGTTATATTCTGATGTCTGTTTGCTTTTGTTTTTATGCATCATTTTATATGCACGCATGTTTTATACTGCATAATGTATTCCTCCCTCCTGGAATCATGTGATCCTGGGAGGTGGAATAAATAATTATGTTTGTACTATTTATAAGAGTTATATTCATGTGTTTGTTAGCCATGATTATGTCCGAAAAATTTCGGATTTCTATGACTGTACTACACAAACTTTAATAAAGAGCATTTGATTATAGCCCATGCACTGGATTGCCAGCTTTTTCTATATATGGTTTGAACCAAAGGGTTATATATTAATGTGGACAATGCCCCCATTGCCGTTGGGTTCAGGCGGGTACCCACTATCAATTACCCAATGGGGAAAAGTTCACACCACCATTTCATGCAGACTTCAATACACATGGTGTTATCTTTTTAATGCTGTGCTAGGAGCTTTTTACGTAGGCAAGACTATTTGCGGGTTTAGACAAAGAATAAATTACCACATTTACTATTCAAGCAATGCTAAAATGATCACACCAATAAGCTGTCATCTTTGGACAAAGGTATCCTTCTAAAATAGACCAAATGAAAAGAGCACCTTAATGCAACACTGCCACTTGGTATAAATTAGGTGTTTTAATACAAAACATTCCTTTGAAGGATTACTCCGTATGCCTAGAGGTTAACAGCCTTTAGAAAATTTTATACGATCCTATATGAAGTACTGTGCTGTTATTGAATCATGTTTTTTTTTCTTTTCTTTTATGTTTGTTATTGCTATATTTGTTTATCTATGCATAATGGAATGTATTTGCTTAGGCCTTTATTGATGCAGGTATGTAGGGATGAGCTTAATGTTCGGGTCGAACCTATGTTCCACCCGAACACCGGGTGTTCACCCGTTCGCAAAACAGGGAAAATTATGTGGCGTTCACAGAAAATTTTAGTGCAGCGGAACACCCCATAATACACTGCAAAATTGCAGTGCATTGCTGTATAATGATTGGCCAAAGCATGCACCTGACCTGCATGCTTTGGCCAATCACAGCACCCTCTGCTTAGAGAGCCATAATTGGCCAAAGGCAGGGTGCCTTTGGCCAATCATGGCTCAGGGGGACTAAGGCCATACCCCACACTATATAAGGCAGCTTACACAGCGGCCCTGTGTAGTGTTGTTGGCGTGGACAGAGAGATAGCTTGAGTTACACTAAGCAGGCAGGTTATTCTGTTAGTGGCAGTGTATTTGATATATATATATATATATATATATATATATATATATATATCCAGTGTAGCCTATATCTACAGTGCATTCCGTGGTGTACTGTATCTAATACACTTCAGGCGGTGTACACAGTATCTAATACAGTGTGTACAGTGTCTACTACACTTCTGGTGGTGTACACAGTATAAAATACAGTTCAGATGTAGTACAGTTGCTAATAAAGTGCAGGCGGTTTATACAGTATCTAAGACAGTATGTAAAGTTTCTACTACACTTCTGGTAGTGTACACAGTACACAATACAGTGCAGCCGTAGTACAGTTGCTAATACAGTGCAGGCGGTGTACACAGTATCTAATACAGTGTGTATAGTTTCTACTACACTTCTGGTGGTGTACACAGTATCTAATACAGTGTAGTGTGGTGTTGCAAAACAAAATATACATCATGTCCGGAAGGCCACCAAGGAGAGGAAGACACTCACAGGCCACTAAAAGAGGGCAAGCAGCCTCTCTGTCTACAGTCAACAGTGCTGGTCGTGGACATGGTGCATCCTCTGCAGGTGGCCATGGGGCACGCTTGTCCTTTTTTTTTATGTTCAAGGGGCTATGCAAGCAGTCAAGCAAAAAGATGCCATGTGGTGCTTGAGTTGGTCTGCTTAGGGGACAGGAGTCACACTGGGGAAGTGATTCTGTCAGCTCTGCAGGGGCAGCCTCAGAGGTGGTTGACGCCATGCCAGCTTCAGCCAGGAATGGTTGTATGTGATGATGCACCAACCTTCTCGACAGGGACACTTGACCCATGTCCCATGCTTGGCACACGTCTTGAATTTGGTGGTGCAGCGGTTCTTGAGCAGGTACCTATGCTTACAGGATCTCCTGAGGCAGGCCAGAAAAGTCTGTGGTCATTTCCACTGGTCATACAATGCCAGTGCTCGGCTGGCTGACATTAAAAGGGAATGCAACCTGCCCACCAACCACCTCATTTGTGACATGCCTACCAGGTGGAACTCAATGTTGGCAATGCTGAAGCATCTGCACATGCAGCAGAGGGCCATTAATGAGTACCTGTGCGAGTAAGGCACCAGGACAGGGTCAGGGGAGCTTGGCTTCTTTTCACATGCCAGTGGCTACTGATCAAGGATGCATGCACTGTCCTGTCACCATTTGAGGAGACCACAAGGATAATGAGCAGTGACAATGCATGCATCAGTGACACTGTTCCTCTAGTCTTCCTGTTGGAGCACACATTTGTGGAGTAATGGACAAGGCACTTGAGGCCGAACAACGGGAGGAAGAAGAGGACTTCATTACCTTACAAGGCCCCTTTTAACCAGATAGCATTCCTGCGGGCCCGCCAAACACATAGGAAGAAGAGGAGGAGGATTGTGTCAGCATGGACATGGAGGATAACACTGAGCAGCAGTCTTCAATGGATGGTTTTCAGTCCCCAGAAACCCAAGGAGTTGTACGTGCCTGGGAGGAGGTTGTTACGAATCATGTGATCCTTAGTGACCCAGAGGACTCAGAATCGAATGCCTCTGCAAAGTTATGCTGCATGGCCTCCCTGATTCTGCAAAGCGTGCAAAAGGATCCAAGGATTTGTGGTATCAAAGAGAGGGATTATTACTGGCTGTCAATCCATCTTGATCCCCGTTACAAGGGTAAGGTTGCAGAACCCATCCTGCCTTCGCAGAAGGAGCAGAGGATGAAACTTCTTCAGGAGGCATTGAAGAAAAGTTTGTGCAATGCATTTCCTGCCCCTGGGGGGTTACAATTTCCTGGTGAGAAGGTGGAGAAGGTGGCCGGCTGACCGATGCCTTTTAACTATTTTTCAGTCCTCAGCAGCAAGGTCTGATCGGTTCAAGCAACCATCGCCAGCGTCTGCATTACATGGTGCAGGAATATCTAAGGGCAAGAGCAGACTTGGAGACCTTTCCAACAAAGCATCCACTGGGTTACTGGGTCTTGAGGATGGACCACTGGCCAGAACTTGCTCAATGTGCATTGAGCTACTGGCCTGTCCTGCATCCAGCGTTCTTTCTGAAAGGGTTTGTAATGTATCATAGAGTGCGCCTGTACACATTCATAAAAATGAATCAGTCTTGGATCAGCAGCTATCAAGCACCTGATGCTGATGTAACTGATTGCATTTTCTATGGATGTGGGATGCCTTGAAGACTGCCTTTGCTGACTATCCTATTCATCCTCAATCTTGATGATGCTAGCTTCCAACAATATTTTTGGTTTAGGGCACCACCACCACCACCCAAGGCCCAATTTTTCTGCCCCTGTTTAACAGGGGCATGTAATTACAATTTTTGATATAATATTTCAACACAGGGCCCGTTCCTGCGCCCAATAAGAGTATCTGTGAGGGTTACAGTGTTGTGGCACCACCACCACAGGCCCAGTTTTCTGACCCTGTTTAACAGGGGCATGTAACTAAAATGTTTGATATAATATTTCAATGCAGGGCCCGTTCCTGCGCCCAACAAGAGTATCTGTGAGGGTTACAGTGTTGTGGCACCACCACCACAGGCCCAGTTTTCTGACCCTGTTTGACAGGGGCATGTAATTACAATTCTTGATATAATATTTCATAGCAGGGCCCGTTCCTGCACCCAACAAGCGTTACTGTGAGGGCTTACAGTGTTCTGATACCACCACCACCACCAAAGGCCCAATTTTCTGCCCCTGTTTAACAGGGGCATGTAATTACGATTCTTGATATAATTATTTCACTGCAGGGCCTTTTCCTGCGCTCACCAAGAGTAACTGTGAGGGCTTACAGTGTTCTGGTACCACCAACACCTAAGGCCCAATTTTCTGCAGAGTATATAGGGCAGGCCATATAGTATATATACTGCTGTTCAGAGAATATAGTGCCTGGGGGCCCCCCACACCATTTTTTTTAATTTGGGTGCGGGGTTCCCCTTAATATCCATATAAGACCCAAAGGGCCTGGTAATGAACTGGGGGGACTGTTTTTTTCAATGATTTTCATCTATATTGGCGGAACCCGACAATATATTACAGCCGCGAGTGGTTTTGAATTAAATCTTTTCCTCTAGAAATTTCATTTTGCTGTGGTATTCTTCTAAACAAGGGAGAAATACGCTACTTTAGAGTTTTTGTCTTGCCTAATACTAGCACTTCTTTTTGCCCACCTAAACCAATCAACAGAGTTGTACGTAGATACAGTACACTAGTACAGTTACTGAAATACACAAGGCACGCAACAATTAAATTAGAAGTATAGCTAAAGCTTGTTGGCTGTACTTCTTCTGTGGATCACAGGAGTGCAGTTTGTTCTGCACTCCTATGACCTGTTTTCAGCTGACAGCGGGCTGAAGCCCGCTGTTGGCTGATGACACAGAGCCGGCCCAAGCTCGGGCAAGAACGTGACAATGAAATCAGGATCTGTCCACATGCCTGAGCCAGAACTGGGCTTTGCCTCTCAGTGAGCCACTGAGAGCATGAGATGGCCACCCATGCCCCCTCCACAGCCCAGTGCTCCAGTGAGCGAGGGGGGGCAGAGCGGAGACCAGTGACTGACAGAGTTCTGAGAACAGAGCGATTGGTGGTGTTTGATTGCTTGGTTCTCAGTAGAGCTGGCAAGGGACAGATTCAGCATTGGATGGATGCTGCATCCACATAGCTAAGTATGATGCTGCAAAATAAAGGCCATAGTTCTCTTTTAAAAATTACAAATGCCTCTTTTGTTTAACCACTTCAGCCCTGGAAGATTTGGCTGCTCAATGACCAGGCAATTTTTTGTGATACGGCACTGCGTTGATTTAACTGACAATTGCGCGGTCCTGCAATGCTGTACCCAAACAAAATTGATGTCCTTTTTTCCGCACAAATAGAGCTTTATTTTGGTAGTATTTGATCACTCATGCAGTTTTATTTTGCTTTATAAACAAAAGAAGAGCGACAATTTTGGAAAAAAAAACACAATATATTTTACTTTTTGCTATAATAAATATCCCAAATTTAAAAAAAAAATGTTTTCCTCAGTTTTCTTCTACATATTTTTGGTAAAAAAAAAGCAATAAGCGTATATTGATTGGTTTGCGCAAAAGTTATAGCGTCTACAACATAGGGAATAGATTTATGACATGTTTATTATTATTTATTTTTACTAGTAATGGCAGTGATCTGTGATCTTTATCAGGACTGCGATATTGCGGTGTAAAAATTGGACACTTTTGACACATTTTTGGGACCATTGACAACTATACAGCGATCAGTGCTATAAAAATGCACTGATTACTGTGTAAATGTCACTGGCAGGTAAAGGGTTAACACTAGGTGCGATCAAGGGGTTAACTGTGTTCCCTAGGTGTGTTCAAACAGTAGGAGGGGAGGGGACTGACTAGGGAAGGAAAGAGAGTGGTTTTCATACTTGGTATGAACACAAAATCTGTCTCCTCTCCCCTGAGAGAACCCGGGATCTGTGTGTTTACACACACAGATCCCGGTTCTCGCTCTCTGTCACGAGCAATCGTGGGTGCCCAGCGCACTTATATCGGTCCCGGCATGGTCAATAGGCGAACCGATGCACAGTTATGTCGTTTCGCCAAGGGGAGCCAACCTGCCGCAGTATAACTGCGGTGGCTGGTCGGGAAGGGGTTAAAGAATATTTGTACAGATTTAAAGTTGATTGCCTGTACGGCTGCTCTTCCCTAGCAATTTCAATCCACAGCAATTATCCCTAATAGTGTAATGACTGTGCTGTCACCTCTCCTGCTATCTGTCCTTGACTTAAGCATACTTTATGATAAAGTGTTTGTCAAGCAAAAAAAAAAAAAAATGTTTGTAGTTTTGTATAGAGTAAATAAGCATACAAACTCCTGTCCTGTTGGTGAGATTTCCTCTCACTCCCTGGTCCACTGACACTGATTTACCAAACTGTAATTACAGTAAGGCCACTTTCACACTGAGGCGCTTCTAAACTGCCAGTAAAAACACTGAGCGCTTTTGAAGAGCTTTTCAGGCGCTTTTGAAGAGCTTTTCAGGCGCTTTTGAAGAGCTTTCCATTCATTTCAATGGGGAGGGGAGTTTTTCACAGCCCTGCCAGCACACTGCCCCAGTGTGAAAGCGTTCATTGATTTTAATGGAAATTAGTTTTCGTGAGCTTTTTAGGCGCTGTTTTTTGGGGGAAAGCGCCTGAAAAGCGCCTCAGTGTGAAAGTGGTCTAAGAGAACATCATACAGAATAAGCAAAGTGACAGAGTCACTTTAAGTCTTTTAAAACAGTCACTTCTTGAAGGATTACATTTGCACAAGAACTTCACTGGTGCCTGGGACTGGGAACACAGGATTTCAGCAATCAGCATTTCTGTGTACCAGGCAGTCAGTAAAACAAAAAGTAATTCAATAGAGGAAAAATGCAAAGCAGTAAAGGGAGGGGATTGAAGGTTTAAAACCATTTAATTGGAATAATTTATGTCTTATGTCTTTTAACCAGTCTGTATAGCTTGCTAGCTACATACAGTATCTATTATTTATATGTCTTTTCATCTTGTTGTGAATGTCTCCTTATTATATACTATGCAGTTTCATTGACCAGCTATGAAATACACGCAATTGCACAGACTACAATGTATTCGTTTTTAGTAAAAGTGTCAAAATTGCAGTTCAGTACTGAAGTGCTGAATATGTTTTGTTTTTATTACAGAAAGTATTACTTGGGCATCTTAGCAACGATATTACATTTTCAATCTTAGTGGATCCCATATATTTTTCTCAGTAATGCTAAATCATTTAAAATAAAAAAAAAATGTGTGTTTTACATTAGAAAATGTGGTAATGAAGAAAGTGATAGCATTTTGTGGCTTATGTCACCCTTGTCTATGAGAAAGGTTTTCAAATTGAGGACAATAATATTTGCTATGCAAATGTCTTAACATTCATGCAAGTGTAATGGATAATACCTATAATGTTTGTAATATGAGTGTAATAGTTTACTTGCTTTTTGTGGGGTGAATGTAATATTCACCATAATGCAACAGTTTTTAGTAAAAGTGTCAAAATTGTGGCTGAGTGCTTGCTGAACAAAACAATTATTTGTTTTTATTGCAGTAATGAATTCCATAGGAATTTTAGCAAAAATATTACATTTTCATTCTTAGTGCAAAGTCATTTAAAATAATATTTTGTGTTTTACAATAGTTAATGTGCTAATAAAGAAAGTGGGTAGAATTCTGTGGGTAATGTTACCCTTCTCCATGAGAAAGGTGTTCAAATTGAGATTAATAATGTGGAAGATATTTTATTACTTTTTCAATTGAATAAAATTGTTAAACTACTATTTCATTATTTTTATTTATGATTTTGTAACAAAGGTCCATGCACACTGTTACTTAAGGGTCTATTTATATATTTAAAAAAATGCTATTCAAATGTCTCAACATTCATGCAAGTGTAACTGTTAATACCCATAATATTTGTAATATGTATGTAATAGTTTACTTGCCTTTCATGGGGCAAATGTAAAATTCCCTCACATTCGCCTCATCAGAGAAAATAGCTATAGGATAATTAATTTAAACAATGGGAGTTAACATTTACCAATACATAAAATATCTGTATTGATGTGAATGCCCCCTTATTATATTATATGGCCTCCCAGACATGATGGGGGGGGGGGGACTTTTTTACACAAATGTATTAGATAATAGAAAATAGGTGATTGGATGTACTTTATTTAAATAAATTTGGTATTTGGTTCACTATACACTGTGTACAATTGAGCACTGCCGCTGGCACAAATTGAAAATCTAAATGAAAAATGTATTAATTTCAAACCTTAAGATCAATTATACTAAATCATTTGCATTGAATATCTCCTTGCCCCCAGATTCAGTCAACCAGTGCCAACTTAACTTCCCCTTTAAATGGAAGTGGGATGCCATCCAGTACCTAGGTATTCAATTACCTGCTGACCTATCGCAACTATACAGCAGGAACTATCTGACGGAATTACAAAAGATAAGACAGGACACTCAGAAATGGGACGAATATCGAATATCTCCTGGTTTGGGCGATCGTCCATCTTCAAAATGATAGTCCTCTCATGCCTTCTATATAACATTCAAACCTTACCAATTCACCTGCCTACCTCCTTCTTTGGCATGTACAAATCCATCTGTCGTGCCTTCATATGGCATAAGAAAACTGTGGGCTAAGTTGCCACTACCGAAAGGAGGTGGAGGCATTGGCCTTCCAGACATGCAGCGATACTATTGGGCAGCCCATCTAGCCTGCATAGTCGAATGGAAGATACATAGCCACTGTAAGGACTGGGTGGGCCTGGAGAACCTGGTCTTGAACGCTGACTTATGATACTTACTGTGGATAACTAGGGAACATATAGCTCCCCGACCTTGGCACACCCACTTATCAGCCCCACCCTTAAGGCCTTTAGTAGGGCTTGCGCCAAACATGCAGTTTCTGCAAAAATATGCCCAATTACCCCAGTTCGTAACAACCCGGACTTTCCTTACAAGAACCTTTGTGGAGACTGAATGGCCATACGCTGAGATGCTAGCTAAGCATTTCTTCTGTAGAGGCCATTTCCTACGCCAAACTGAACTTGCAGAACTTTCCAATATGGGCTTGTTTCCGTTTTGGTCCTATATCCAGCTTAAGCACTTCCTAGACGATCCAGCACATAGAGGAGGTTTCACCAGGAACCCTACAATACTGGAGTCACTGTGTTCAAGCGCACCCCCACAGAGGCATGTTATCTCAGCACTTAATGCCTCACTTCACAAAAAAGCACCAGAAAGTTTACGCTCGGAGCATGCATACTGGGAGTCGGTGCTTGGCAGGGATATAGGATATATATGTATATATATATATATATATATATATAGAGGAGGGAAATTGGGACAGGATCAATTTCTATCTCCACAAGGGTTCTTTAAACGTTTCAGTTCAAGAGAACGGCTATAAATTGAGGACCCGCTGGTATAGAACACCAGACATAATACACAAATGTTCACCTACTGTGCTGGAGCAATGCTGGAGATGTGGTAGGGAGACGGGCTCATTCATTCATATTTGGTGGAGTTGCCCGTCATTGCAGCCTTACTGGTGGAAAGTACATGAGGTGATAACAAAGGTATCCTCTCTCCCATTTGAGTATACTCCGGCACAGTATCTCTTAGCCCCCGTACACAGGGTCGGACATTCCGACAACAAAATCCATTGGATTTTTTCCGACGGATTTTGTCCGAAACTAGTGTTGCATACATACAGTCGGACAAAGTTATTGGAAAATCAGATCGTTCGGAACATGATGACGTTTGTTCATTGCGACGGGACTACGTTGCGGCTAGTAGCCAATAGCTTTGGTCTCGTAATTTGATCTGAGCATGTGTGGCACTTTGTCCGATTGGAATTCTCTACAAACGATTGGAAAAAGTCAGATCGGATTTTGTTCAAAAATGGAGAGAGCAACGTGGGTGGGACTTTAAATGATGTGCGTAATTGCAATAGAATAAAATTGGTGAATAATTGGGAAGATTTATTGAGTTCATATAGAATATAACATGCATATAATAGTAATGACAGTTACAAATGGTGAACAATACTCGCAATAAATATGGTAGCAACATAGATACATGATAATATGAACATCATAATAATCCAGAGTACACCAGATTGGAATTGATATAAAACCATAGAGCATAGGGTAATGCCTGCATAACAGGTGGCCTCAATATCCTGTGGGGTAGATTATTGATATAACAGCTGTATAAACTTGGGTAAGATAGGTAGAACACACGATATTTGGTAGCTCTACGTGTTTCGTGGCTGGAATGCCACTCGTCAGGAGCAAGCGCATGTGATATCTAGAATAAAAAAGTTTAAGTAAGAATAGTCCTTTGATTGCAAGCATGAAACAGAGGTGGGGTAATAGAAGGGACCCCACACAGGGTATATGCTTACATACCAGGGTTCGTGTGATGGTGGCTGATTGCCGGGCATCGCCGGCCGCTCGGAGGTATCACCCCCCGAGAGCTGAGGTGGACGGATCAAAGGGGCAACCCACAAGGCGCTGTCCAAGGTTGGCATGGACCCACGAGGCAAACCTGTGTGGGGAGTATGGGTGAGAGGTGAAAAGGCAGGACAAGAAAAATGCCAAAGAAATAGGCAAAGTAGATGGGGGAGCGAAAAATTGATAGTGGTGGTGAGGGAAGGGGAAGAGTATGGACAATGTGAGAGGGGTGAGTGCAGCCAAAACTGGGGTGGCCCAAGAATAAGTACAAGTGAGAACTGGAAAGGAAGAAGAGAGGACCAGGTGCCAGTGTAGAGAAAGTGAAAAGTTGTGGGGAGAGTGAGGGGTGGGATGGGGGAGGCGGTGAAAGGAGGTGAATAGTATCTGGTATGTGGAGTTAATCAAAGAACAGCTGAAGAGACTGACAGTCCCCAAGACAAGCGTGGTATCCGGTGTAATGGGAGCCTCGAGAGCCAACACCGCCAAGGCTACGCCCTTATAGGCGCCACCATAGAGACCCCCCCACCAGCGTCACGCCACACACAAGAGGGATGGGCGAAAGGCGCCGCCAAACGGGTATAGAAAGACCCGGCCAGCCGGCGCCAGTCCCCCGCCCACATAGTGCGCGAGTGTGGAAACCACCTGGAGGAACGCATATGCGTCCATAGGGCGCATGCGTCCGACGTTGGGTGCGGATTTTGTTGTCGGAAAATTTGAGGTCCTGCTCTCTAATTTTTTCCGCCGGAAATTCCGACAGAAAAAAGCCAGATTGAGCCCACACACGATCGGAGTTTCCGACAATATAATCCGATCTGACCTTTTCCATCGGAATTTCCGACCGTGTGTACAGGGCATTACACTTATCTGAGATACCTAAAAAGCAATACTATAAATTGATCGCATTACCCATGATTAATGCAGCTAGGATGTGCGTACCAATTCATTGGTGATCGGCACCGACTCTGTCTGAATGGATCCCCCGGATTAATTGGATTGCGGAGATGGAGGAGCTGATCTATATGTCACTAGATAAAATCTTTACTTTTACTGTGATTTGGGGTGCCTGGACATCCTTTAAGGCTCCTCAGTAGGGATGAGCCGAACACCCCCGGGTTCGGTTCGAACCAGAACCTTCGAACGGACCGAAAGTTCGCGCGAATTTTCGAACCCTATACGTTATAATGGACGCGAACGTTCGAAATCAAAAGTGCTAATTACAACGGCCAATATGCATGTTAATGTCATAAAACAGGTTTGGGGACCCGGGTCCTGCCCCAGGGGACATATATCAATGCAAAAAGAACTTTTAAAAACTAACGTTTTTTCGGGAGCAGTCATTTTAATGATGCATAAAGTGAAAAAAAAAAAGTGAAATTTTCCTTTAAATATGGTACCTGGGGGGTGTCTAAAGTATGCCTGTGAAGTGGCATGTGTTTCCCGTGTTTAGAACTGTCCTTGCACAAAATGACATTTGTAAAGGAAAAAAAGAAGCCATTTAAAACCACTTGCGGCTTTAGGTTTGTTCTTAAGTAGAATCTGAACAGGTACATTATGAAGTGTAGCTCCATCCCAAAAAAATCTATTTTTAAGCTTTTTGGAGAACATAGGGAGGGGTTATCACCCCTGTAACATTTGCTGTCTTTGCACATCTGTTCAGAACATGTCACCTCACTTTCCGTCCCAATGACAAATGTTTTTGGAAAAGTGGGGTTTTAATTGAAACAAGGATTGGTGATAAAGTATCAGTAGAGAGGAGATACCTTTTTCCCAAATTAAATCTAACAGGATAGAATTCCCTTCCTAGGGGTAGATTTCCTCTCACTTCCTGTTTTCTCTTTCCATTTGCAAGTAGGAGTCGTTTGTAAGTTGGATGTTTGAAAGTAGGGGCCTGGCGTATATACTCTGCAGAAATTTGCCCTATTAGATGTTGGTGTAGCCACAAGACTGGTGGGCACAGGAATGGGCCCTGCTATGAGTTAATAGATCAAGATTTGTAATTGCATGCACCTGTTGAACAGGGCAGAAAAATTGGGGGTGGTGGTGGTGGTGGACGGTGTTGCCACAAGACTGTAAGCTCTCACAGTTACTCTTGGTGGGCGCAGGAATGGGCCCTGCTGTGAGTTATTAGATCAAGATTTGTAATTGCAAGCACCTGATGAACAGGGCAGAAAAATTGGGCCTTTGGCGGTGGTGGTGGACGGTGTTGCCACAAGACTGTAGGCCCTCATAGTTACTCTTGGTGGGCGCAGGAATGGGCCCTGCTGTGAGTTATTAGATCAAGATTTGTAATTGCAAGCACCTGATGAACAGGGCAGAAAAATTGGGCCTTTGGCGGTGGTGGTGGACGGTGTTGCCACAAGACTGTAGGCCCTCACAGTTACTCTTGGTGGGCGCAGGAATGGGCCCTGTTGTGAGTTATTAGATCAAGATTTGTAATTGCAAGCACCTGATGAACAGGGCAGAAAAATTGGGCCTTTGGCGGTGGTGGTGGACGGTGTTGCCACAAGACTGCAGGCCCTCATAGTTACTCTTGGTGGGCGCAGGAATGGGCCCTGCTGTGAACTATTAGATCAAGATTTGTAATTACCCGCCCCTGTTAAACAGGGGCTGAAAAATTGTGCCTTAGGCACTGGTGCTGGTGCCACAACACTGCAACCCCTCACAGAGACTGTACTTGGAGCACAGCAGTCACACGTGTTGCGAAGCATTTTTTTAAAAAATTGGAAGTACACGCCCCTGTTAAACAGGGGCTGAAAAATTGTGCCTTAGGCACTGGTGCTGGTGCCACAACACTGCAACCCGGCCCTCACAGATACTGTACTTGGAGCACAGCAGTCACACGTTTAGCGAAGCATTTTTTTTAAAAATTGTAAGTACCCGCCCCTGTTAAACAGGGGCTGAAAAATTGTGCCTTAGGCACTGGTGCTGGTGCCACAACACTGCAACCCGGCCCTCACAGATACTGTATTTGGAGCACAGCAGTCACACGTGTTGCGAAGCATTTTTTTAAAAAATTGTAAGTACCCGCCCCTGTTAAACAGGGGCTGAAAAATTGTGCCTTAGGCACTGGTGCTGGTGCCACAACACTGCAACCCGGCCCTCACAGATACTGTACTTGGAGCACAGCAGTCACACGTGTTGCGAAGCATTTTTTTTAAAAAATTGTAAGTACCCGCCCCTGTTAAACAGGGGCTGAAAAATTGTGCCTTAGGCACTGGTGCTGGTGCCACAACACTGCAACCCGGCCCTCACAGATACTGTACTTGGAGCACAGCAGTCACACGTGTTGCGAAGCATTTTTTTAAAAAATTGTAAGTACCCGCCCCTGTTAAACAGGGGCTGAAAAATTGTGCCTTAGGCACTGGTGCTGGTGCCACAACACTGCAACCCGGCCCTCACAGATACTGTACTTGGAGCACAGCAGTCACACGTGTTGCGAAGCATTTTTTAAAAAAATTGTAAGTACCCGCCCCTGTTAAACAGGGGCTGAAAAATTGTGCCTTAGGCACTGGTGCTGGTGCCACAACACTGCAACCCGGCCCTCACAGATACTGTACTTGGAGCACAGCAGTCACACGTGTTGCGAAGCATTTTTTTTAAAAATTGTAAGTACCCGCCCCTGTTAAACAGGGGCTGAAAAATTGTGCCTTAGGCACTGGTGCTGGTGCCACAACACTGCAACCCCTCACAGAGACTGTACTTGGAGCACAGCAGTCACACGTGTTGCGAAGCATTTTTTAAAAAAATTGGAAGTACACGCCCCTGTTAAACAGGGGCTGAAAAATTGTGCCTTAGGCACTGGTGTGGTGGCATGGATCATTGAGGAGGAGGAAGAGGATAGTCAGTGAACATAAGAGGACAGTCACTCAGCATCAGCATAGGCAGTCTTGAAGGGATGTGACATTAAAAATTATTCGGTTATATCCGCCTCAGGTGCCTGGTAGCTGGTGGTGATCCAAGACTGATTCATTTTGATGAATGTCAGTCGATCAACCGAGGCGGTGGACAGGCGCACCCTATGATCAGTCACAAATCCTCCAGCAGCACTGAATGTGCGTTCGGAAAGAACGCTGGAGGCAGGACAGGCCAGTAGCTCAATTGCATACTGTGCAAGCTCTGGCCAGTGATCCATCCTCAGGACCCAGTAAGCCAGAGGATTTTCGGTGGGAAAGGTGTCCAAGTCTGACCTTGCCCCAAGGTATTCCTGCACCATGTATATCAGACGCTGGCGATGGTTGCTGGAACCGATCATACCTTGGGGCTGCGGACTAAAAAATTGTCTGAACGCATCGGTCAGACGTCCACCTTCCCCATCGCTCCTTCTGCCACTGACCGAAGCCTCAGCAACTCGTCGCCCAGGACCAGGAGTTTGTAGCCTCCCAGTTTCTGGGAACGCGTTGCACAGACCTTTCTGCAAGGCCTCCCTGAGATGTCTCATCCTCTGCTCCCTCTGCGACGGCAAGATAAGGTCTGCAACCTTACCCTTGTACCGCGGATCAAGGAGAGTGGCCAGCCAGTAATGGTCCCTCTCCTTGATCCGAAGAACACGAGGATCCTTCCGCAGGCTTTGCAGGATCAGGGAGGCCATGCAGCGTAGGTTAGCTGAGGCATTCGGTCCGGAGTCTTCTGGGTCACTGAGGATGACATGATCGCCAGCCACCTCCTCCCAGCCACGTACAAGTCCACTGGTTTGTTGGGACTGTACATCATCCCTAAAAGACTGCTGCTGCTGATGCTGAGTGCCAGGCTCCACCTCCATGCTCACACAATCCTCCTCCTCCTCCTCCTCCTCCTCCTCATCCTCTTCCTGTGTGATGGGTGGGACAGAAGGAACACTGTCCGGATAAAGGGGGCCTTGAGAGGCAAGGAAGTCCTCCTCTTCCTGCCTCTGTTCTGCCTCAAGTGCCCTGTCCATTATCCCACGCAGCGTATGCTCCAACAGGTGGACAAGAGGGACAGTGTCACTGATGCATGCACTGTCACTGCTCACCATCCTCGTGGCCTCCTCAAATGGTGAGAGGACAGTGCATGCATCCCTGATCATGCTCCACTGACGTGGGGAAAAAAAACCAAGCTCCCCTGACCCTGTCCTGGTGCCGTAGTCGCAAAGGTACTCATTGATGGCCCTCTGCTGCGTGTGCAGTCGCTGCAGCATGGCCAACGTTGAGTTCCACCTGGTGGGCATGTCACATATTAGGCGGTTCTTGGGCAGGTTCAGCTCCTTTTGCAGCTCAGTCAGCCGAGCACTGGCATTATAAGATCGGCGGAAATGCACACAGACTTTCCTGGCCTGCCTCAGGACATCCTGTAAGCCTGGGAACCTGCCCAAGAACCGCTGCACCACCAGGTTGAGGACGTGAGCCATGCAGGGCACATGGGTGAGCTGCCCCTGTCGCAGGGCGGAGAGGAGGTTGGTGCCATTGTCAGAAACGACCATTCCTGGCTTAAGCTGACGTGGCGTCAACCACCTCTCGGCCTGCCCCTGCAGAGCTGCCAGAACCTCTGGCCCAGTGTGGCTCCTGTCCCCCAAACACACCAGCGCAAGCACGGCATGGCATCTTTTTGCCTGCGTACTTGCGTAGCCCCTTGTACGCCTACGGAGCACCGCTGGTTCCAAGGACAGAGCACTGGAGGAAGAAGAAGAGGAGGGGGTGGAGGAGAGAGGTGTGTCACAACCAGTAGCAGTAGTCGCGTTTTGGAGGCGTGGTGGCGGAACAACCTCCAACACTACTGCACCTTGTCCTGCATCCCTCCCAGCTGCCAATAGAGTGACCCAATGGGCCGTGAAAGAAAGGTACCGTCCCTGTCCATGCCTGCTGGACCATGAGTCAGCGGTAATATGCACCTTACCGCTGACCGCCCTGTCCAGTGAGGCATGGACATTGCCCTCCACATGCCGGTAGAGAGACGGAATCGCCTTCCGCGAGAAAAAGTGGCGTTTGGGAACCTGCCACTGAGGAACCGCACATTGAACAAACTCACGGAAGGGGGCCGAGTCTACCAACTGAAAAGGCAGCAGTTGAAGTGCTAGCAATTTAGCAAGGCTAGCATTCAACCGCTGGGCATGTGGATGGCTGGGAGTGTACTTCTTTCTACGGTCCAGCAGCTGGGGCAGGGAAATTTGCCTGCTGCAATCGGACGTCGGTGTACTGCAAGTACTTGGTTGTGACACACCTAATTCTACACCTTCAGTCCTCTCAGAGCAGCTTTCAGAGAGGACTGAAGGTGTAGTGGGGATGGAGATCCCAGCTGAGGAGGAGCAAGGAGAGGTCCGCTTAGTTCTTTGGTGTGGGTCTTTTATGTGTGCCTGCCAACGAGCTGCATGGCAGGTCGCCATATGTCTGGTCATGCTTGTCGTGCCCAAGCGGCTGATGTTTTGGCCACGCGAGATACGCTTGAGACAAATATTGCAAATAGCAGTGGTGCGATCTGCTGCACTCGTCTCAAAAAAGGCCCACACCAAAGAACTTTTCTGATAACGTGCAGAGGCAGCGCCCTGCACAGGCGGAGCTCTGCGGTGTTGTACAGTTGCTGTGCTGGCCTCTACCTGGCCTCCAGGGGGCATCCTGCCTCGTTGGACATGTGACGCCGCATCCTCCTCCTCCTCGTCCTCCTCCTCATCCTCTCTCCCTTCAGGCACCCACGTGGAGTCAGTGACCTCATCATCCCCTCCCTCTTCACCACTAGAGCAAACCTGGCAGTAAGCTGCAGCTGGTGGAACAGTACTGCCAGATTCCTCAAGCTGGGTATCGTCATCCGAGCCTTCGAATCGTTGGGCATCCTCCTGGAGCATGTACCCAACACTGTGCTCAAAGAGTTCGGGGGACTCCTCAGGAGGACATGGTGGGTCTAGGGAAGGGGTGGCTGATGATGCTCTGTCAGTACCATGAGCCTGGGTGAGAGAGGATGAGGAGGATGAGGAGGGCTTGGTCATCCATTCTACCAAGCCTTCAGCATGATGCGGCTCCACATGTCCAGCTGCCGAAAACAAAGACGCGCGTGTCCCATGGCCACGTGCTGATGACGATGCACGACCACGTCCACGTCCACGGCCACGTCCACTAGAAACAGAGCCTGCCTGCCCTGTGTTCTTGGCTCTGCACGCTCTGCCTCCCCTTGGCGGTCTTCCAGCCATTGTAGTCGGTAGTCCTGTGGGTGCTGCTGAGAAGAATATATAGGAGCTCTGTGTGATGCCACTAACACACTAGAAGTCCTATGGGTGCTTCTGCAAAGAAAATAGAGGAGCTCTGTGTGATGCCACTAACACACTAGAAGTCCTGTGGGTGCTGCTGAGAAGAATATATAGGAGCTCTGTGTGATGCCACTAACACACTAGAAGTCCTATGGGTGCTTCTGCAAAGAAAATAGAGGAGCTCTGTGTGATGCCACTAACACACTAGAAGTCCTGTGGGTGCTTCTGCAAAGAAAATAGAGGAGCTCTGTGTGATGCCACTAACACACTAGAAGTCCTGTGGGTGCTTCTGCAAAGAAAATAGAGGAGCTCTGTGTGATGCCACTAACACACTAGAAGTCCTGTGGGTGCTTCTGCAAAGAAAATAGAGGAGCTCTGTGTGATGCCACTAACACACTAGAAGTCCTGTGGGTGCTTCTGCAAAGAAAATAGAGGAGCTCTGTGTGATGCCACTAACACACTAGAAGTCCTGTGGGTGCTTATGCAAAGAAAATAGAGGAGCTCTGTGTGATGCCACTAACACACTAGAAGTCCTGTGGGTGCTTATGCAAAGAAAATAGAGGAGCTCTGTGTGATGCCACTAACACACTAGAAGTCCTGTGGGTGCTTCTGCTAAGAAAATAGAGGAGCTCTGTGTGATGCCACTAACACACTAGAAGTCCTGTGGGTGCTTCTGCAAAGAAAATAGAGGAGCTCTGTGTGATGCCACTAACACACTAGAAGTCCTATGGGTGCTTCTGCAAAGAAAATAGAGGAGCTCTGTGTGATGCCACTAACACACTAGAAGTCCTGTGGGTGCTTATGCAAAGAAAATAGAGGAGCTCTGTGTGATGCCACTAACACACTAGAAGTCCTGTGGGTGCTTATGCAAAGAAAATAGAGGAGCTCTGTGTGATGCCACTAACACACTAGAAGTCCTGTGGGTGCTGCTGAGAAGAATATATAGGAGCTCTGTGTGATGCCACTAACACACTAGAAGTCCTATGGGTGCTTCTGCAAAGAAAATAGAGGAGCTCTGTGTGATGTCACTAACACACTAGAAGTCCTGTGGGTGCTTCTGCAAAGAAAATAGAGGAGCTCTGTGTGATGCCACTAACACACTAGAAGTCCTGTGGGTGCTGCTGAGAAGAATATATAGGAGCTCTGTGTGATGCCACTAACACACTAGAAGTCCTATGGGTGCTTCTGCAAAGAAAATAGAGGAGCTCTGTGTGATGGGACTAACACACTTCAAGTCCTATAGGTGCTTCTGGGAAGAAAATAAAGGTCTGTGTGATGGGACTAACACACTTCAAGTCCTATAGTTGCTTCTGGGAACAAAATATAGGATCTCTGTGTGATGGGACTAACACACTTCAAGTCCTATAGGTGCTTCTGGGAACAAAATATAGCTCTGTGTGTGTGATGGGACTAACACACTTCAAGTCCTATAGGTGCTTCTGGGAACAAAATATAGCTCTGTGTGTGTGATGGGACTAACACACTTCAAGTCCTATAGGTGCTTCTGGGAACAAAATATAGCTCTGTGTGTGTGATGGGACTAACACACTTCAAGTCCTATAGGTGCTTCTGGGAACAAAATATAGCTCTGTGTGTGTGATGGGACTAACACACTTCAAGTCCTATAGGTGCTTCTGGGAACAAAATATAGCTCTGTGTGTGTGATGGGACTAACACACTTCAAGTCCTATAGGTGCTTCTGGGAACAAAATATAGCTCTGTGTGTGTGATGGGACTAACACACTTCAAGTCCTATAGGTGCTTCTGGGAACAAAATATAGCTCTGTGTGTGTGATGGGACTAACACACTTCAAGTCCTATAGGTGCTTCTGGGAACAAAATATAGCTCTGTGTGTGTGATGGGACTAACACACTTCAAGTCCTATAGGTGCTTCTGGGAAGGAAATAAAGGTCTGTGTGATGGGACTAACACACTTCAAGTCCTATAGGTGCTTCTGGGAACAAAATATAGCTCTGTGTGTGTGATGGGACTAACACACTTCAAGTCCTATAGGTGCTTCTGGGAACAAAATATAGCTCTGTGTGTGTGATGGGACTAACACACTTCAAGTCCTATAGGTGCTTCTGGGAACAAAATATAGCTCTGTGTGTGTGATGGGACTAACACACTTCAAGTCCTATAGGTGCTTCTGGGAACAAAATATAGCTCTGTGTGTGTGATGGGACTAACACACTTCAAGTCCTATAGGTGCTTCTGGGAACAAAATATAGCTCTGTGTGTGTGATGGGACTAACACACTTCAAGTCCTATAGGTGCTTCTGGAACAAAATATAGCTCTGTGTGTGTGATGGGACTAACACACTTCAAGTCCTATAGGTGCTTCTGGGAAGGAAATAAAGGTCTGCGTGATGGGACTAACACACTTCAAGTCCTATAGGTGCTTCTGGGAACAAAATATAGCTCTGTGTGTGTGATGGGACTAACACACTTCAAGTCCTATAGGTGCTTCTGGGAACAAAATATAGCTCTGTGTGTGTGATGGGACTAACACACTTCAAGTCCTATAGGTGCTTCTGGGAACAAAATATAGCTCTGTGTGTGTGATGGGACTAACACACTTCAAGTCCTATAGGTGCTTCTGGGAAGAAAATATAGCTCTGTGTGTGTGATGGGACTAACACACTTCAAGTCCTATAGGTGCCTCTGGGAACAAAATATAGCTCTGTGTGTGTGATGGGACTAACACACTTCAAGTCCTATAGGTGCTTCTGGGAAGAAAATATAGCTCTGTGTGTGTGATGGGACTAACACACTTCAAGTCCTATAGGTGCTTCTGGGAACAAAATATAGCTCTGTGTGTGTGATGGGACTAACACACTTCAAGTCCTATAGGTGCTTCTGGGAACAAAATATAGCTCTGTGTGTGTGATGGGACTAACACACTTCAAGTCCTATAGGTTCTTCTGGGAACAAAATATAGCTCTGTGTGTGTGATGGGACTAACACACTTCAAGTCCTATAGGTGCTTCTGGGAACAAAATATAGCTCTGTGTGTGTGATGGGACTAACACACTTCAAGTCCTATAGGTGCTTCTGGGAACAAAATATAGCTCTGTGTGTGTGATGGGACTAACACACTTCAAGTCCTATAGGTTCTTCTGGGAAAAAAATATAGCTCTGTGTGTGTGATGGGACTAACACACTTCAAGTCCTATAGGTGCTTCTGGGAAGAAAATATAGCTCTGTGTGTGTGATGGGACTAACACACTTCAAGTCCTATAGGTGCTTCTGGGAACAAAATATAGCTCTGTGTGTGTGATGGGACTAACACACTTCAAGTCCTATAGGTGCTTCTGGGAAGAAAATATAGCTCTGTGTGTGTAATGGGACTAACACACTTCAAGTCCTATAGGTGCCTCTGGGAACAAAATATAGCTCTGTGTGTGTGATGGGACTAACACACTTCAAGTCCTATAGGTGCTTCTGGGAACAAAATATAGCTCTGTGTGTGTGATGGGACTAACACACTTCAAGTCCTATAGGTGCTTCTGGGAACAAAATATAGCTCTGTGTGTGTGATGGGACTAACACACTTCAAGTCCTATAGGTGCTTCTGGGAAGGAAATAAAGGTCTGTGTGATGGGACTAACACACTTCAAGTCCTATAGGTGCTTCTGGGAACAAAATATAGCTCTGTGTGTGTGATGGGACTAACACACTTCAAGTCCTATAGGTGCTTCTGGGAACAAAATATAGCTCTGTGTGTGTGATGGGACTAACACACTTCAAGTCCTATAGGTGCTTCTGGGAAGGAAATAAAGGTCTGTGTGATGGGACTAACACACTTCAAGTCCTATAGGTGCTTCTGGGAACAAAATATAGCTCTGTGTGTGTGATGGGACTAACACACTTCAAGTCCTATAGGTGCTTCTGGGAACAAAATATAGCTCTGTGTGTGTGATGGGACTAACACACTTCAAGTCCTATAGGTGCTTCTGGGAACAAAATATAGCTCTGTGTGTGTGATGGGACTAACACACTTCAAGTCCTATAGGTGCTTCTGGGAAGGAAATAAAGGTCTGTGTGATGGGACTAACACACTTCAAGTCCTATAGGTGCTTCTGGGAACAAAATATAGCTCTGTGTGTGTGATGGGACTAACACACTTCAAGTCCTATAGGTGCTTCTGGGAACAAAATATAGCTCTGTGTGTGTGATGGGACTAACACACTTCAAGTCCTATAGGTGCTTCTGGGAACAAAATATAGCTCTGTGTGTGTGATGGGACTAACACACTTCAAGTCCTATAGGTGCTTCTGGGAAGGAAATAAAGGTCTGTGTGATGGGACTAACACACTTCAAGTCCTATAGGTGCTTCTGGGAACAAAATATAGCTCTGTGTGTGTGATGGGACTAACACACTTCAAGTCCTATAGGTGCTTCTGGGAACAAAATATAGCTCTGTGTGTGTGATGGGACTAACACACTTCAAGTCCTATAGGTGCTTCTGGGAACAAAATATAGCTCTGTGTGTGTGATGGGACTAACACACTTCAAGTCCTATAGGTGCTTCTGGGAAGAAAATATAGCTCTGTGTGTGTGATGGGACTAACACACTTCAAGTCCTATAGGTGCTTCTGGGAACAAAATATAGCTCTGTGTGTGTGATGGGACTAACACACTTCAAGTCCTATAGGTGCTTCTGGGAACAAAATATAGCTCTGTGTGTGTGATGGGACTAACACACTACAAGTCCTATAGGTGCTTCTGGGAACAAAATATAGGAGCTCTGCCTGCCTGCCACGAACACACTACAAGTCCTATAGGTGCTTCTGGGAACAAAATATAGGAGCTCTGCCTGCCTGCCACGAACACACTACAAGTCCTATAGGTGCTTCTGGTAACAAAATATAGGAGCTCTGCCTGCCTGCCACGAACACACTACAAGTCCTATAGGTGCTTCTGGTAACAAAATATAGGAGCTCTGCCTGCCTGCCACGAACACACTACAAGCCCCTCTTTCTCAATCAATCTTTGTAACTGAATCTATCTAACTCAATCTCTGTAAGTGAATCTCTCTACCTAACTAAATCCAGCAGAGTGTCACAGAATCAGCCTGCTCAATCTGCGCCGGAACAGCATGTGACCGGCGCAGACGGCGTGGCGGCCTTTTATAGGGGGGGGCGTGTACTACAGCCCCTGAGCTGTAATTGGCTACAGGCGTCCTGCCTGTAGCCAATTATGGCTCTTCGAGTTTCCGGGGCTGTGATTGGCCAAGCATGCGGGGTCACAGTGCATGCTTGGCCAATCATCAGCCAGCAATGCACTGCGCCGGCCGCGCCGGCCGCAATGCATTGCGGGGCCGCACGCCACACCCCAACGTGATGCGAGCGGCCAAAATAGTTCTGGGCTCGCCGAGCGAGCGAACGCCCGGTGCTCGATGCGAACGTGGGTTCGCATCGAGCACCGGGCCCATCCCTACTCCTCAGTTTTACCTGGAACTTAATAAAGGCTAACTCAGTACCACGCTAACGGTGACCCACATGGATGGTCCCCCAAAATAGACAACGGAGAGGGCAGCTGGTGATAATCTCACCCCCTCGTCCTTCCTTTCTTCGGCTCATTCTCTGAGGGACCATCCCTGATGCTCCTACCCCCTCTCCCCCCCTCCCCCCCTTTTTTTTTCTTTCTTTCTCCTCTCTCATACCAGAGAAGCTTAAACAGGAGCTTTCCTATTTTGCTGCTGGTTTGAACTCTATTAACTAACATGCTTAGGCTCAAGATCGAGAGGACCTGAGAAAGATTTTGACACACTTTGTGCGTGTGCACGCTTTTGTTCTCTTTACTGTTTCCTGTTCCTATTGGGCCCTGCCCAGAAAGTTATTGCTCTGTCTGTAATTGTTAAGGATTCATGGAATCTGCTTCTTTGTGTACTACCTGCATACATTAAAAAAAAATGTTTGTGGGGAAAAAAAAATGTGAGGGATGTACTCACTTTTGTGAGATACTGTAAATGTGATTGTACTTTTGATTTTAATAAATACTTTGTTTATGTCCACATATTAGATCCAATAGGGAGCATCGCCCAGATTGTATTCCAATTGGCATGTCAACAGAGAAGACTATGTAGCGTCACCACTGCTAGGTGACTGCAAAGAGCTCAGCTGTCTACAACCAGTAGTGCCAGCCTTCCCGCACCCATCAGCCCCATAATGTAACCGGTGATGGATCCTAATTTGCTGCTATGAAGACAGAGATGCTGGACCGGCACTGTCAATAGCAGGGGCAGGACAGCAAGAGGAAGTTGGGAACCCCCACAGTGGTGAAACACCAGGGCCTGGTTGTAAGTGCAACCTCTGCAACCCTGGTAGTTCATTCATTATATTGGACCCTTATATGCCTTTCCCTGGTGTGCTGGTGACATAAATCTTGCTTTCCACCACCATGGTTCTGCTGCGGGACCATAATAAAGGACCAGTATTAGTGGGTAGGGCCCCAGGCACAGAGAGAAGGGCCCCAGGACCGATGGATGGGGGGGTTTATTGCAGCGGAGCCCTGAATGTACTAGTCACGCCTCTGATACAGGGAGATCGGTGCTTACAGCTGTCCCCCACCACAATCATTTTCCCTGACTGTCCCCCTTGTCCTCCTCTGCCCCCCGTTCACCGCCCTGCAGCTGGCTTCCCTCCTCTCCTCTCCCACCGGCTGCTGTCATGTCATTTACCGGCCCCTTCCTTTTCTGAATTGGACACAGTGAGCGAACCCTACCGATCGCTCCTGTGCCCTCTGAGCAGAGTAACATATATTTACTAGGCTTCAGTTTATGAATGGATGGGAGCCGCTGTCTCCTGTTCATTCATCTTCAATACTGAGGCTGCAGAGAAAGGGATTTGGGAATCTGTGTCTTTAGGTCCCCTTCTCTGTCTCACAAATTAGATTGTAAAAAAATAAATACATAAAAATAAAAAATTGTTGACACCATCCGCTGCTCTAATGACACTGTCCACTGCCCTACTGACACCGTCCACTGTCCCATAGCTCCCCCCCCCCCTGCCCTTTCCCAAAAGCACTGTGAAAAAAAATATTTTCATCCTGCATATACTACCAACCACCGTACATTTTGCACTCTCACCTGCACATTCCATCCACCTCCATAAACTCTGTACTCCTCCTGCACATACTACCCTCCTCCATACACTCCATACTCCTCTCATGTACATACTATCTACCTCCATACACTACGCACTCCTCTCCAGCACATACTACCCACCTCCATACACTCCGCACTCCTCTCCTGCACATAATACCCACCACCACCATACACTCCATACGCCTCTACTGCACATACTATTTACCTCCATACACTCAGCACTCCTCTCCTGCACATAATACTCACTGCCGTACACTCTGCGCTACACATTCCCTATTTAACATTACCATATTCTGCAAGTCATCTCAGACTCTATTGAACCACACCTCCTTTAAGCCACGCCCAGTATTTAGCACACTTTAAGCCACGCCCAAAACTCTGATTTTTCTTATCAATGCCTAGGGCCCACTTTTTATCTTGCACACAGGCCCATTGATTTCATAATACACCCCTGGGTCTCCCAAATATTTCTGCTTACTATCATGCTGCATTTACCAAAATACCATGCAATCAAAGAAATTCCTTTATGAGTAAAAAATTTA
This sequence comes from Lithobates sylvaticus, assembly GCA_028564925.1. NCBI lineage: Eukaryota > Metazoa > Chordata > Amphibia > Anura > Ranidae > Lithobates > Lithobates sylvaticus. Next base: position 364,956,593 of record CM053026.1, on the reverse strand, counting down.
GTCAATTGACTGTGACCCTATTTCAGTATCTAACATGTTATGGTTAAGACGAACTGATCATACTTTTATTCACAATCCTATCACAAAACATTTTTTTCCATCTGGAACAGATTCAAAACTTTTCTTGGCCTTCAATCTCCTCATTTACAGCTCCTTTCTTTTGTTAAAAATCCCGCTTTTTACCCTGCCTGGATCACTCCTAATTCTTTCAAGGCATGGAATACAGCTAATTTATCTAATAATCTGCCTCCTCCATATCATCTTTTCCTACTGTTTGTGATACATTTGGACTCTGGAACTTTGGATATTTGCAAATCAAACATTTTTTCCAGCCTTATCTCAATTTCAATTCTTAACTATCCCAGATGTCGGGTTTTGAACGCATATGTATTTCTGACCCTAATGCTAGAGGACTTGTTTCATTTCTCTATAAGCAAATTTAGCTAGTACTAACACTGATCCTCCCTCATATGTCTTCTAATGAGAACTAGACCTTAATCACTTATTTAATGCTACTGAATTGTCCAGCATATGGTCCGCCACTAAGTCTGCTTCTTCTAATATTGTTGGTGTGGAAACTAACTTAAAGGTGCCAACCCGTGGGTATTTGGTCCCCGCTAGAAAATAGAAACATGATTCTGATTACTTTGGAGCTTGTTTTTGAGGCTGGTCAGAGTCTGGCAACAATTCTGGAAGGCAGTTTTTGACTCCAAAATCTATGATACACATATACAGACAATCCTGCTATAGCCCTATTAAACCTGAAATATAATGATATCACACATAATCAGTTTCTCCTTTGTTTACAGCTCCTAACAGCCGCAAACTAAACCATTGCTAAGGCATGGAAAACTCAATATTTAATTCTAGCTGTAACCATACACAGAACTAATAAAGTTCCTATTCATGCTAAAATGGAAGCAATCAAAAGAGATTGAATTGGTCAATTTGAGAAACTCTGGCTTCCTTTGGTTAAGCAGTGTTTACCTCCAGACTTTGATGACACACTATTATTGCCTTGGTAATTTTACTCTATTTGCCTTGACTATACTTTCTATTCATTTTGGATAGCATCACTATTTGTAAGACCCCTAAATGTATAAGTATTTAAAAGTTGACTGAAACATGGTCCAAAATATTGGCATATACTTAAGATCTTGTTGTGCTCACAGTGTATCTTCTACTGTCTTATATTCTTTCATAAGACCAAAATTCTACACAGACTTTTCCTAAAGGTCACTTTATTCAAAATACGCGTGACCTCTGAATATAACCTTCCCCCTCCCGAATAGCATTCCTCTCTTTCAACTAAGTGCTCACTCTATCATCCATTTCCCCAATGCATACTCCCCTAGAAAATTGAGCAACACTTTTAGCTACCCTTTTGGCCAACTCATTACAACTGTAAACTCATTACAACTGTGGAGGTACAGTACCATATGGACCATTGCATTTGGGCTTTAAAGTGTTACTAACATCATATTTTTTTTAAAATAACAAACATGTTATACTTACCTGCTCTGTGCAGTGGTATTGGGGTTCTGGGGTCCCCGGTGGCAATCTTGGCTCCTCCTCTTCTTTTCATGCCCACCATAGCCAGCCACTTGCTAAAGGGGCCAAACATTGTCCGTGCGCTCCTGACCTGTGTGTCTCCATAGACTTACACAGCGGGACTTAGGCCCGCCCCCCCTCTTCCTCTTCAATGCATTTGATTGACAGTAACAAGAGCCAATGGCGTGTGAAGAGGAAGTAAGGTCAGAATAGATGCAGCCGTGCACAGCGCTGATCTCTTTACACAGGAAAGGGGGGCACAGGGAAATTGAAAACGTTGTTTACCTTAATGCAAACAATGCATTAAGGTAAAAAAAAAAAATGTAGGTTTAGTAACACTTTAACCCAAACCTATGTCAATCTGCTACTTATACCGTCATTTTACCCAAACAAACTAATTCATTACCACATCTTATGAAAAAATTCTTTATTAATGCACGCCGTTTTTTCTTTTTGTTGTTTGTTTTCTTGTTGATACATTTGCGTGCTTATGTGCACATGTGTGTATTTAAAACTGTTTTTAATTTAGTTGTTCTTTTAAATGCATAGTTCAGCAGATCTAGCTTCTGTAACTCTGGGTGGTTTTTGAACTTTTCAAATCTACAGTTTCGATTTGGCAAATTTCAAAGCAAATGCAGCCGTCAAAACTGTCAAGGGAGAATAAATGATGACAAATGAAGGTTTGGAAACCCAATGGTCTATAGAATTGTTTAATTTCCTCTTTTGTTTTTTTCTCCCTGTTTAGGTTATTTAAATAAATTTAAAACATCAAAGATGCAGAGAAAATAGATGAGCTGTCAGCTACCAGCATTAAGTGACTGTGATGAAACACGAATCGCACCATGAGGTATTAACAAATTTGAAAATGCCGTGAATATATAGCAAACATGCTAAAGCTGTGCAACCTTATTTTATTGGAATGTTTAATAATGTATTTAGATTAAACTAATTGGTATTTAAACTTATATTTATAGCAAGCCTTATGTAACATTTATACAGTATATTTTTTAAAAGGGTGGTCTAAAAAGGTATTCAATTTAGCTTTTTACAGGAGGCCAAAGGACACAGTAAAAGAGTAATTGTATCCAAAATTTATATTTGTGTTTGCAAAGGACTGAAAGTACATCACTCCTCTTCCCATTAAGCCCTACACTTCACCTTCACAGTGCATGGTACATATCCCTCTCTATGTGACCATAGTAATCCATTTGAAGAAGAAACCGGCACACAGCTTCTCCTCAGATAAAACTCCATTGTTAAAGTGATACTAAGTCTTGTTTTTTTTTTGTTTGTAAGGAACAAACATGTTATACTTACCTGCTCTGTGCAGTGGTTTTGCACAGTGCAGCCCAGATCCTCCTCTTCTTGAGTCACTCGCCAGCGCTTCTGGCCCCTCCCCTCTGCCAAGTGCCCCCACAGCAAGCAGCTTTCTATGGGAGCACATGAGTCGAGCAGCAGCTTGTGTGTTCATTCAGAAACGGAGCCGTGGCCCGTCTCCACCCCCTCTATCTCCTCATTGGCTCACTGACTTTGATTGACAGCAGCTGGAGCCAATGGTGTCTGCTGTCTCAGCCAATGAAGAGGGAGAATTTCAGACAGCCGAGCTTCTTGTGCAACATTGCTGGATTGAGATGGGCTCAGGTAAGTATTAGGGGGCTGAGGGGGGCTTCTGCAAACAGAAGGTTTTGTATCTTAATGCATAGAATGCATTCAAATAAAAAAAAAACTTCTGCTTTTAGAACCACTTTAACACATCTTGCACACAAAGTAACAATCATTAATACTTCAGCAGACGTATAGGGAAAATGAGGAAAAGGGGAAAAGGAAAGGGGTATGGGAACAGCAAAGGTACCAACAATATGGCCGATCAATTAATTATTGAATCGGCAGACGATCATAGACTTTAGTCAGTTATTGTTACCGTAGCCATTTACGTATTATAGGGAAAAAAAAATTAAAGAGAGATTTACTAATACAAAATAAACATGTTTTGATGCAATAGATTCAAAAGACTCGATCTACATTTGTTACCTCAAAGTAGCCCCTTTATGAGCCCATCTCTATTGGACTCAGCCCCCCCCCCCCTTTTTTTCCCATTAATACTTCAGACTGCAAAAATGTAAGCATAGCTGGTTACTCTACTAAAACACTGCTAAAACAATCTCCCACCAATACATGGGTGGGTCAGCAACTAATTACATGCACAGAACCTGATTACATGTAAAAACATTTGTATTTTGCAACCTAAAAGAAAGTAAGATAACTAGTACAAAAAAGTAGGATGACATCACAGAGATGTGGGTAACAGTACAATACAGTATCATTTTAAGTACATACTCATAACCCATCTATGGTTTAAACCCATGGGACTCTTGACTGCAATTAAAAAAATCATAGTGCCTGTCCACTGCCAGCATGCCATAGAGAAGGACCCTTGCTCTTTAGATGAAAGCAGTGGTCTTTCTGAAGAGGTCTGACATGCCCTGGTCAGATGCCTGAGTCAGAGCAACAGCCCTCCAATCAGCAAAACCTAGGCTTCCTGCTATTTGAGAACTCTAGCCCTGATTGCATTTATATGAGAGCACGGGGGGACAGGGGTGCTTTACATTTTTTTTATTATTATAGATTCCATTTTTTTACCTAACTTTATTGCTATCACAAGGTGTGAACACGCATCTTAATTAGTTTTGCATGCTTATATATCCCCCCAAACATTCTCTGCTTTGATACATCATGTGATTGTAAATGAGCTTTATGCTTCTTTTACTTAATATATATGACAGTTTATATGGCAAGCTAAAAGACCTAAAAGAAAAAAAACAGAACTACATTTCACTGTCCCAAACCACAGCTTCCACAATTTCCTGTAAATAACCCCATCACAAGCTATCATCACAAGCTATCACAACATCAAGCTATTTCCCATAGCGTCCATGTTGATGTACATTGCCAAAAACATATTCCATTGTTTTCACCATTTATAAAAAGGCCTGTGAAAAAAACACATGCAGCTTGTTATTACTTTAGTGCCTGTGGACATGAAAAGGCTGTAAATAGGCTGTAGGACACAATCTGTATTAGGATGTAACCAGAGCCAAGACAAGGAGGGGGGGGGGGGGCATGGTCGCGGCTCCCTCAATTGGAGGTGGTGGGAAACGTGATGAGCACCGCACTGTGTGCACACTTCAGGTCAGTGGTGGGCAATTGGCAGATCACATACCCCTTCTATGTCATGAGTTAGCAGTTGGGAAGGAGGGGGGTACAATTCTACATCTTTCTTCTGGGTGCTGGATGACCCCGTCCAGGAACTGGATGTAACAAAGGGTGAAAAAATTTAAAAAATCCTTCTCTTCTCCACTCCCCAGTTCTCGAAGATGCACAGCATTTTGATACTTACATGCCATTAAGGGTTTGCATCTAATTTAGGAGACCTACCATTGCCTAAAAGCCCTACACTAATCTCTTTCTATGCAGTTTGTCAGCTGCACTCCCTATGTTTTCCCTGCTGAGACCTCAACCTTTCAAAGTGAGAGAGGGGATAATCTAAAGCCTCCTTATTGGCCTTTTTAAGCTAGCTCACTTAGGCCTAAAGACCAAGCAGTGCATTAATATTACAATGAATGTGGTCTTGCAAATTCCTACCACAAACCTCAAACACACAGGATTTGCCTTGAACCTCATCCCTAATTTAGAGCAAAGGTTTTACACTGACATTGTAAATATTCCCAATTAGGGATGAGCCGAACACCTCCCGATTTGGTTCGCACCAGAACCTGCGGGATGGACCGAAAATTCTCGTGAACTTTAGAACCCCATTAAAGTCTATGGGACTCGAACGTTCAAAATCAAAAGTGCTAATTCTAAAGGCTAATATGCAAGATATTGTCCTAAAAAGGGTTTGGGGACCCGGCTCGTGCCCCAGGGGACATGGATCAATGCAAAAAAAAATGTATGTTTTTTTCGGGAGCACTGATTTTAATGACGATTAAATTACAAAAAAAAGTGAAATATTCCTTTAAATATTGTGCCTGGGGGGTGTCTATAGTATGCCTTTGAAGTGGCACGTGTTTCCCGTGTTTAGAACAGTCCCTGCACAAAATGACATTTAACGGTAAAAAAGTAATTTAAAAACTGCTTGCGGTTTTAATGTAATGTCTGGTTCCGGCAATATTGATGAAAATCATTGAGAAAAATGGCATGGGTAGCCCCCCTGCCCATTACCAGCCCCTTTGGGTCTTGTATGGATATTAAGGGGAACCCAGTACCCAAATAAAAAAAAAGGAAAGGCGTGGGGCCCCCAGGCCCTATATACTCTGAAGAGCAGTGTACAGGCGGTGCAAACAAGACAGGGACTGTGTAGGTTTGTTGTGTTAAGTATAATCTGTTTGTAATTTTTAACTGGTACATTTTTAAAGTGTAGCTCCAGTCAAAAAATCAATTTTTAAGCTTTTTGGAAAACATAGGGAAGGGTTATCACCCCTGTATAATTTTTGTTGGCCATCTGTCTTTTTTCATCTCGCCTCCTGTTGTCTCCTTCCGTTTGCAAGTAGGAGACGTTTGTAAGTTGGATGTTTGAAAGTAGGGACCTGCCCTATATTCTCTGCAGAAATTTGGCCCTAAGGTGTTGGTGTTGCCACAAGTTAACACTGTAAGCCCTCAAAGTAACTCTTGGTGGGCGCTGGAGCGCCCTGCTGTGAACTATTATATCAAAAATTGTAATTACATGCCATTGTTGAACAGTGGTAGAAAAACTGGGCCTTTGGTGGTGGTGGTGCTGGTGCTGGTGCCACAACACTGTAAGTCCTCAGAGTTACTCTCGGTGGGCGCTGAAACGGGCCCTGCTGTGACATATTGTATCAAGAATTGTAATTACATGCACCTGTTAAACAGGGGCTGAAAAATTGGGCCTTAGGCACTGGTGCTGGTGCCACGACACGGCAACCTCTCCCAGATACACTAGTTGGAGTGCAGGAATGAGCCCTGCTGCAAAGCATTGCATCAAAAATTGTAATTACATGCCCCTGTTAAACAGGGGCTGAAAAATTGGGCCTTAGGCACTGGTGCTGGTGCCATGACACTGCAACCTCTCCCAGATACTCTAGTTGGAGTGCAGGAATGAGCCCTGCTGCAAAGCATTGCATCAAAAATTGTAATTACATGCCCCTGTTAAACAGGGGCTGAAAAATTGGGCCTTAGGCACTGGTGCTGGTGCCATGACACTGCAACCTCTCCCAGATACTCTAGTTGGAGTGCAGGAATGAGCCCTGCTGCAAAGCATTGCATCAAAAATTGTAATTACATGCCCCTGTTAAACAGGGGCTGAAAAATTGGGCCTTAGGCACTGGTGCCATGACACTGAAACCTCTCCCAGATACTCTAGTTGGAGTGCAGGAATGAGCCCTGCTGCAAAGCATTGCATCAAAAATTGTAATTACACGCCCCTGTTAAACAGGGGCTAAGAAATTGGGCCTCAGCCACTGGTGCCAAAAATGTTCTTCCAAGCTATCAGCAGGATCATTGAGGAGGAAGAGGATAGTCAGTCAACATAACAGTACAGTCACTCAGCATCAGCATAGGCAGTCTTGAAGGGATGTGACATTTCAGGTGCTTGGTTGCTGGTGGTGATCCAAGACTGATTCATCTTTATGAAGTTCAGTCGATCAACCAAGTCGGTGGACAGGTGCACCCTGTGATCGATTACAAAGCCTCCAGCAGCACTGAATATGCATTCTGAAAGAACGCTGGATTCAGTACAGGCAAGATAAGGTCTGCAACCTTACCCTTGTACCATAGATCAAGGAGAGTGGTCAGCCAGTAATGGTCCCTGTCCTTGATCTGAAGAATATGAGGATCCTTCCGCAGGCTTTGCAGGATCAGGGAGGCCATGCAGTGTAGGTTAGCTGAGGCATTCTGTCCAGAGTCCTCTGGGTCACTAAGGACGACATGATCCGCAGCCACCTCCTCCCAGCCACGTACAAGTCCACCAGTTTCTTGGGACTGTAAATCTGATTCTGAGTTCCAGGCTCCACCTCCATGCTGACACAATCCTCCTCCTCCTCTTCCTGTGTGATGGGTGGGACAGAAGGAACACTGTCTGGATAAAGGGGGCCTTGAGAGGCAAGGAAGTCCTCCTCTTCCTGCCTCTGTTCTGCCTCAAGTGCCCTGTCCATTATTCCACGCAGCGTATGCTCCAACAGGTGGATAAGAGGTACAGTGTCACTGATGCATGCACTGTCACTGCTCACCATCCTCGTGGCCTCCTCAAATGGTGACAGGACAGTGCATGCATCCCTGATCATGCCCCACTGGCGTGGTGAAAAAAACGAGCTCCCCTGACCCTGTCCTGGTGCCGTAGTCGCACAGGTACTCATTGATGGCCCTCTGCTGTGTGTGCAGCTGCTGCAGCATGGCCAACTTTGAGTTCCACCTGGTGGGCATGCCACATATAAGGCGGTTCTTGGGCAGGTTCAACTCCTTTTGCAGCTCAGCCAGCCGAGCACTGGCATTATATGATCGTCAGAAATGCACACAGACTTTCCTGGCCTGCCTCAGGACATCCTGTAAGCCCGGGTACCTGCCCAAGAACCGCTGCACCACCAGGTTAAGGACGTGAGCCACACAGGGCACATGGGTCAGTTATCCCTGTCGGATAGCAGAGAGGAGGTTGGTGCCATTGTCGCAAACCACCATTCCTTGCTTAAGCTGGTGTGGCGTCAACCACCTCTCGGCCTGCCCCTGCAGAGCTGACAAAATATCTGCTCCAGTGTGGCTCCTGTCCCCCAAACACACCAGCTCAACACGTCCAGCTGCCGAAAATAAGGACAAGCATGTCCCATGGCCACGTGCTGATGACGATGCACCGCGTCCACGACCAGCACTGTTGCCTCTAGACACAGAGCCTGCTTGCCCTCTTTTATTGGCTCATGACTGTCTGCCTCTCTTTGTTGGCCTTCCAGACATACTAATGGCCTGCAGGGAGTGGGAAAACCAGCAATAAGGGGTAGCTTCAGGTGTATATGGTGCAGGATGCACACTACACCCACTGTAACTGCTGCAGGTGCCTGTGTTACACAACAGAACAACACCAGCAACAAGTGGTAGCTTCAGGTGTATACTGTGCAGGAGGCACACTACACCCACTGTAACTGCTGCAGATGCCTGTGTTACACAACAGAACAACACCAGCAATAAGAGGTAGCTTCAGGTGTATACTGTGCAGGAGGCACACTACACCCACTGTAACTGCTGCAGATGCCTGTGTTACACAACAGAACAACACCAGCAATAAGGGGTAGCTTCAGTTGTATACTGTGCAGGAGGCACACTACACCCCCTGTAACTGCGCTAGGTTAACAAGCAAAGATGACACTGTCCCTGCCTATCCTGCTCTCTCCCTGCACACCAACACACTACACAAGGCCGCCGCGCTGGCGGCCTTATACAGTGTGGGGCGTGTACTAAACCCCCCTGAGCTATAATTGGCCACAGGCAGGATGCCTGTGGCCAATTATGGCTCTCCTCGCTTCCGGCGCTGTGATTGGCCAAGCATGCGGGGTCACAGTGCATGCTTAGCCAATCATCAGCCAGCAATGCACTGTGATGGCGCAGTGCATTGTGGGCTGTTTGCGCCACACGAATATGCCGATGTTCGAGTCGAACATGCGTTTGACTCGAACACCAAGCTCATCCCTATTCCCAATATGTATTTTTTTCTTCTGAATTGTAGAACTGTGCTGTGTCACACAGCCCAGCTCAAGATCGAGCCAGCAGGTGTGCCCCCATAACAAGTGGCTTGCTTTGGGGGGCACACAAAAAAGAGGAGGAGCCAAGAGTGCTGGTGGGAGACCGAAAAAAAGAAGGTTTCAGGGCAGCTCCATGCAAAACCATTGCACAGAGCAGGTAACTATAATGTTTGTTATTTTAATTTTGTTATGTCATGAGCATGCGGATGCTGTGGTTTAACCACTTCAGCCCCGGAAGATTTGGCTGCTCAATGACCCTTTTTACAATTCCCATCTTCCTCTTCACTCTCATCTGTCATGCTCAGAAACATGTAGGCCTCTTCACTAGTGTACCTTCAATGAGACATTTTGGCCTTTAAATTTACTGGTACAACTAGTGAGACTCACAGGAAAAAAGAGCACCTGACTGTTAACAACTCCTTCAAACGCTACCAAAAAAACTGTTAGTGCTCGCAGGGATCATGCCCGACTCTGTGAATGCTGCAGTTATGTGTTTAGTATTTTGTAAGTGACAGTGATCGATGATACTGCACTTGGTTGGGCTGGGCGGAGCGGCTAAACTAGCAGGTATCTGGGCTGATCCCGCTAACGCTGCAATTTTGGGAACCCTAAACTATTGCAGACACCAGTGATGTAAGTAACTGAGTTAAAATAAACGGAGTTACATAACGCAGTTACTTTAGAGGGTAACGATTAATCTAACTGATTACTTTTCCCCTCATGGTAACGCAGTTCCCATTACTTGAGCGGAGTTACCTCAATTACATCTACTGCCACTAGAAGGCAGTAGTGTAATTCCGGTGTCCTGCCAAAAAAAGTTCCCCCTCCGGATAAAGACCCCCTGTTTTGCGCAGGTGCAGCGCTTGCGCAGTACGAAGGACTGCGGAGCTTACGAAAATTTCCAAACCGAAACAGCTCTGAGTGAACTCTACACCGCGCAGGCGCAATTAACATGTAATTGTAAGAGGCAATGCCGTACACTCCCGATGCTCATGCTACTCTGCAAGGGGAATCTATCGTGTAACTAAGGGGTGGGTCTAGTATTACCGTAACCAAGGGGCGCATTTATTATTATTGTTATATATCGAGCGCTGCCCATTAATTTAACATTCGCCCTCTTCTGTAGCCATCCGCCCCTTACACGATATAATAATAATAGACCCCCCCTTGCTTACACGCTATAACAGATCTGCCCCTTGGTAAGAGTAATAATAAAGCAGCCCCTTGGTTACACGATATATAACAATAATAATAAATGCGCCCCTTGCTTACAGTAATACTAGACCCGCCCCTTAGTTACACGTATAGAATATTTTAAAAAAAGTCAGTTACTTTGCTGCGTAACTAATTACTTTTCCAATGTAGTAACTGAGTTACTAACTCAATTACTTTTTGGGAGAAGTAGATTGTAACCTAACTAATTACTTTTTTAAAGTAAGATGACCAGCGCTGGCGGACACTAATATAGATCGATCCATTCAGACACTATACATGCATGCCTGGGTGTTAGCGATACTGGCACTAATTTGATGCTGCCTGGGGCGAGGCAGACCCTAACTGATGCTAAAACCTAACTGATATCACCCGCCAGGTGATCAGGGGGTTAAACCTTTTATTAGGTAAAGTACGGCAGGTGCCCTGATGCTATAAAAATATAACTAACTAACCAGCGTCACCCGTGACAGTAATGCAGTGATCACTGGTAACAGGGGCTGATTAAGTGGTTATACCTTTATTAGGAGGGTTTAGGGGGGTCCCGAGACCTATCTGGGCCTACTACTAAGTACCCACGATTAGTGTCACAAATGACACCAGTACAGTGATCAAAGAAAAATATGAACTCTGCACTGGTTGACACAGTTACAGGGAGTGAAGGGGTTGGGATGGAGGTGATTGGGGGGTGAAATGTGTGCCTATGTGTACTGTGTCAGTGTAGTGTTGGTGCAACTCACGTTTGGATGTCTTCTCTTCTCTCGGAAAATAATTCCAAAGAGGGAGATGACATTACTTCCCCTGCCTGTGTTTACACTTACAGACAGGGGAAGCATTTCATTCATCAGAACCGATCAGCAGGTCCAGGCCAGAAATCATTGGCCTGGGCTTGGAGACTGATCGGTTCTGAAATTTATCCAATCGATGCGGCCATCTAGGCGGCGCGATCACATGCCCCCTAGGTGGCCGTGCGCCCAACGTAAGGTAACGTCGTTTCGCCCACCCGTCCAATTCTGCTGCAGTAAAACTGCGGCAGCTGGTCGCGAACCAGTTAAATAATACTTTTTCTCTCTTTTTGATCTTATATCTTTAGTCCTGTTTAAATGTACTATTACATGCCTGGAAAGGATGTCAATATTTAATTTACAATACAGTTAAATCAAAAATCACAACGTATGCTTAACAGAGCTGAAGCTAATTTTGTCATTGACGCTGACAGAAATTCTTGCACAGACAAGTGGGATCAGAGTAGTGTGAAATGACAAAAGTTAATTTGTACAGTTCTTTTGTTCCAAGTCTTTTAAATATTTTTTAGAAATATGACAGTGTGATCATTTGAAGGTAAACAATCTATGCAATAAGTGTCAACGTTTTAAAAATCTTGTGTCTTTGTACAGTTTATAAATATACACTTTAAAACAAGAACCATATTTGATCTCTGTATTTGCAGGCTATATTTTCTACAAAAAAAACTTGTAAGAAGCCACGCTAAATGGTCAAATTATAAATTGCGTGAATAAGCAGCAAACCTCTTGTAAGATATAAGCACAATAATAAACATCAAAAACATATAGGTTGTGCTAAACAAATGTAAACACAAAACAACTGTGATGCAAATAGTTAAATAGTCCACAAGTAATGTGATATATGGATCCTGGTATCACTCTACATCGTCCACCATCAAAGTGATCCTTATGTGGCGTACACACACTCGGACTTTCCGGCGGAGGTCCACCGGACTTTCCGAACGTATGGCCCACACACGCCCGGACATTTCCGGCGGACAATCTGCCGGAGTTTTGGCGAAAGTGACTTAAAAAACGACACAATTTTTTAAAATATTTTATTGCACAGTCCGGCGAGAAGACCCCCCCAAGACGGAAGAAGACCCCCAGAGCTGTGCAATAAAATATTTAAAAAAATGGTGTCATTGTTTTATTTACATTTTTCCTTAGGTGAATGGGTAGGGGTACATCGTACCCCATACTCATTCACATAGGGTGGGGGGCCGGTATCTGGGGGCCCCCTTATTAAAGGGGGCTCCCAGATTTCGATAAGCCCCCCGCCCGCAGACCCCGACAACCAACGGCCAGGGTTGTCGGGAAGAGGCCCTTGTCCTCATCAACATGGGGACAAGGTGCTTTGGGGTGGACACCCCCCATATTGAGGGCACGTGGCCTGGTACGGCTCAGGAGGGGGGGTGCTCGCTCGTCCCCACCCTTTTCTGACCAGCCGGGCTGCATGCTCGGATAAGGGTCTGATGTGGATTTGGGGGGGACCCCCACGCCATTTTTTCGGCATAGGGATTTCCTTTAAATCCATACCAGGTGACGGGGCTAGCGCGGCAGCATCCACTGCCTTCGCTAGTCCTGTCTACCTGGAGTCACGTTCTAAATGAACGGACTTTACTCCGTGTGTGAGGCAAGTTCGTTCATTTCAAAAGTCCTATGGACTAGCACACAGACGGTGGGATTGTCCGCCGGACTGCCGAGTCCAGCAGACAATTTTAAGTCTAAACTTAAAACTTAGTCCGCCGAACATTTGGGAGGAAAAAATCCGCCGGAGCCCCACACACAGTCGGAATGTCCGGCGGACTCTAGTCCGGCGGACAATCCCGCGGGAAAGTCCGCTCCTGTGTACGAGGCCTTATAAATCAGTGACTTCACCCATCAGCAAAATTGCTCGCTTACCAACTTCAACTGGTCCCTCTTTACAAGGGATCAAATGTGCTTGTGGCTTTAACCGCTTCCCGCCCGCCTCCTGCACATATACGTCGGCAGAATGGCACGGCTAGGCAAAAGCACGTACCGGTACATCCCCTTTAATTGCCGCGTGCGACCCGGTCGGGAGCTCTGTGACCGCGGCCGCGGGGCCAGCAGACCCGATCGCCGCTGGTGTCCCGCGATCGGGTCACAGAGCTGAAGAACGGGGAGAGGTCTGTGTAAACAAACCTCTCCCCGCGCTTCCTACACTGCCTGTCACTGATCGGCTGTTCCCTGTCATCGGGAAAGCCGATCAGTGACGTCAGACGTCAGCCACGCCCCCTACTGTGGAAAAAAACACACACGTCACACTAACTCCTCCCGCCCCCTAGTGGTTAACTCCTTCACTGCCACTGCATTTAAATAGCACTGATTTCTGTATAAATGACAATGGTCCCAAAAATGTGTCAAAAATGTCTGATGTGTCCGCCATAATTTCACAGTCACAATAAAAAACGCTGATCGCCGCCATTACTAGTAAAAAAAAAATATTAATAAAAATGCTATAAAACTATCCCCTATTTTGTAAACGCTATAACTTTTGCGCAAACCAATCAATAATCGCTAATTGCGATTTTTTTAACCAAAAATATGTAGAAGAATACGTATCGGCCTGAGGAAAAAAATGTTTTTATATATTTTTGGGGATATTTATTATAGAAAAAAGTTAAAAATATTGAATTTTTTTCAAAATTGTCGCTCTATTTTTGTTTATAGCGCAAAAAATAAAAAACGCAGGGGCGATCAAATACCACCAAAAGAAAGCCCTATTTGTGGTAAAAAAAGGACGCCAATTTTGTTTGGGAGCCACGTCGCACACGACCGTGCAATTGTCAGTTAAAGCAACGCAGTGCCGAATCGCAAAAAGGGGCCTGGTACTTTGGCTGCAAATTGGTCCAGGGCTTAAGTGGTTAACCCAGCAGGCCTTTCTTCTGATCCAGATGGTCTCCTGCACAGGATCATTTCTTGGCACCAAAGACTTATGATGATTTCTCACCTCACCTCTTTCACAATCTGTTGATAGCCTGGTATGGTTCAGAAGGGGGGGTGCTCGCTCATCACCCCCTTTCCTGGCCTGCCACACTGTATGTTTGAATAAGGGTTGGGTATGGATTTACAATTTTGGGGTGGGGTTCTCCTTAAAATCCATACTAGACCTGAAGGGCCTGGTATGGGTGGGGGGACCCCCACAGTGTTTTTTCATGGATTTTTTTTTCAAATCATTCCGAAAATTTGGAATTTATTAGAAAACGAATAAACAAAACTAAACTAAATTCAACTTCAATGAAGTGCATTACTATTGTCATGTATCCAAATCTCTCTTTAGAAGTCCCTTAAAAGATGCATTATGATTCCATCTTTTTGCAGGAAGTCACTACAATCCTTCATTCAGATTGCAAATTGGATGATGTTGGTTGATCTCTCAGACACATACCTGCACATTCCCATGCATCTCTGATTTCAGAGGTTCCTGCAGTTTGTGGGCCTAGGATGCCACTTTCAGTTCATGTGCCTACCTTTTGGAGTATCCACTGCTCCAAGAATGTTCACAAAGGTCCCAATGCCCCATATTTCCCAACTAAGAGTCAAGGGCTTCAGATTGAAATATTATCTAGACAACATA